>CM035840.1:426021021-427221021 GCA_020510985.1 Pholidichthys leucotaenia | reverse complement strand
TAATTTCAGACATAACATTGGCGATGTCGGATAAATGTCAGGAGTGCATGGTCCCTATTTGCCCTTTCCTCGAGGCACCCGGAGAACCGCTGGTGCCCTGGCCTAGGTGTTACAGGCTCACTACACCTACAACAACCTCTCTGAGGAGTCCACAAAACGCACCAAACAGCTCTTTGAGGTCCTTCACTTTCTGGCTGAGAATTTCATCTTCTCCTACATGGGCCTAGCTCTGTTCACCTTCCAGAGTCACATTTTCAGACCCCATCTTCATCATTGGAGCCTTTATCGCCATATTCATCCGAAGAGCTTTCAACATTTACCCACTCTCCTTTCTGCTCAACCTCGGTCGAAGGCATAAAATAAAGGGAAACGTTGCCATGCTGGGGCTCGGGGAGCTTGACAAGCAGAGAGCCCGGACACTATTGGTGCACAAAGTGGGCATAGAGGGCCAGCGGATCCTGCAAATGCTTGGTGCTGCAGACACCCACGAGGAGGTAGTGGAGCTGCTACCTAGCCATTTTGACACCCCAGATAATGTGATGGTCCGGAGGATCCACTTTCGGCAGCAACGTCCAACGGGTAGGTGAACCCGTCCGGCAGTTTTTCGCTGATTTGAGACAGCTTGCTAGCGAGTGCTGTTTCAGAGCCTCGGAGGAGGAAATGATTCGTGACCAGCTGGCAGAGCATACCTGTAGTGCTACATTGCGAGCTAGGCTACTTACGGTGCCAAATGAGCTCCCATTAGCTAAAGCTGTCAAGCTACCACTCTAAATGGAGCCACGGACAAGCTAGCCCTAGAGCATATCAGGAGCAAGTCACAACAGCCACTAGAGCCTCTTGTTGCGGCAAATGCCATGGACCTGGACAGCAAAGACAGCTGAGACAGCGAGGAGACCGAAGCCAACGCTATGAGCTGAGGGTCGGCCCCGGGAAAGTCCCTCTATGGGTTGTGGGTTTAAGATGCACTGGAAAAAGGCTAAGTACTGTCCAGCAAGAGGAGCATGGTGTAACAGATGTGGTCACTTGGACCATTTTGCCAGGAGGTGCCGTGACGTTAAACCAGAGAACCCATGGAAGAAATCGCTCCACCTGCCCCAGACAACCATTCACACGGTGTCCCCAGACACGAACAGGTACACGTTTTGCACGGTGAAGCTGGACGATGTGGAGGTGCCGCTGTTGATTGACATGGGAGCAGAGGGTTCTCTGCTCAGTTGGGCTGGTGAAGAGGTTTTTTCCCCACCACAGAGTTAGAGGCAACCCAGCGCCGTTATACGGTTTTGGAGGTGGAAGGTTGGACATGGTCGGGACTTTGGAGCTGACTGTTCGGTACAAGTCCACGATGGCGAAGCATTTCACATTCCACGTAACAGCACGGGGTGATAATATTATGGGCTGATTTATTTTACGGACTGGGTTTCGCCATCAAAGACGATGCTGGGGAGGAGTGGTCAGGCTGTGGCCAGTAGAACCCCCCTGATTCAGGTGACTGATGAAGATGTGGTGTGGGATGAAGAACTACCAGATGCCATGGCGGTCAACCAGGACCAATTTTGCTCAGAGCCAGCGCCGGTGAGTGGTGCCGATGGGTTAGCCCCGGATGCCTCCGGAGTTTGGCCGCAATGGGACGGAGGGTCGGCGGCTACAAGGGTGCATGTCACACCAGCGTTAGAAGAGGTTGGGACGAGACTGATGAGCACGAGAGATTGGCGTGGTCGGCAGCAACACCTTAAGCCGAGCTGGGCCCCGTTGAGGGTCCTGGATTGGGTCCGGGTGTGAGGTGAGGAGCGCCCGCAGCAAAGATGGGCCAGACGACAACCCCAGGAGCATCAGGAGCATCTGCGCATAGTGGCCAGACTGGACGCAGCACACTTCAGACTCTCTGACGGCTCGGTGTGGCACACGAACCAGCTTTGGCGTGTCCGGGAGGAGGCTCCGGGAGACAAAACTGGACGTGGGACAAGGTCGAGAGTGAGAAGGAGCGGCTTCAGTGTCTGGAGGGCCAGCCACCACCCCAAAGACCGTCAGTTTCTAGGGGCGCATCGGCTAAGAGGGTGCCCTGGGGCCCATACCATTTATGCCGTTTCTACTTGAACACTTGGGTTGTACATAGAATATATTGAAGTTCTGTTGTTGTGTTGGTGTTTAAAAAAAATGTTGTATAAGGAATTATTTGGGGTTTTGTTCTAGTTTAGGAGCATAACATGCAATTTTAGTTATTGATGGGCTCTAATTTACCCCAGCAGGTGGCAGAATAATCCACCTTGCCATGTGGGCAGGACGGCAGTCCACCCGTCCTCCCTATTTTGGGTTTTGTTGTGTGAATATGTTAGGCTGTTTGGAAATAATAGTGTGTGATTTGGAACCCAAATCACACACTAATGAAGATGTGGTCAGTGAGTGGTTTTGGACTTTTTTTTTTTTTTAAAGGGGAGGAATGTTAGATATGTATTTAATATGAAAGTGTAAGATGGACACACACCTCCAGGTGGCGCCTCCGCCCCAACCTATATAAGGCCGTGTCAGCCATCTTATTACTCTATCTTGCCTGAGCTTAACCGGTGATTTGTCAGTGGCTGTCAACGTGAGTGAGTTCAATAAAGCTGTGTTCCACAAGTCACCTCCCCTCATCTGTGAACCAGGGTAATTTCAGACATAGCAGAGTCCGAGGTCCGCCTTCGAGAAGGTCCAGCTAGGGAAAGTTCTGGGAGAGAGGAAGTGGTGCAATTATTTGTGAGCAGAGAGAAGAACTAGGAAAGAGGGTAGGCACATAGTATTGGCAGAGCACACTCAGACTGCATTTTTACTAGTGATAGCTGTTATGTATGATATTACCCTGGTTCACAGATGAGGCACTGGATATGGCGGCCACAGACAAGGCCCCGGCCAAGGCACAGGCAAGCAAGAGAGCGTAAGATGGCCGACTCCTGCCTTATATAGGGTGGAGTGGTGATGTCACCAAAGGTGCACGTCACTATGCCACACTTCACAATAAAATACTATATTACACACCCCCCCCCTTAAAAAAGTCCCAAACCACTCACTCAGTTAAGACCCTCCCCAATTTGGGACCCAAATCATGTACTGACAAACAAAAACTAATGTCTCTAAATGGCCTAACACATTCACACAACAGAACCTAAAACAGGGGGGATGGGTGGACTACTGCCCTGCCCACACGGCATGGTGGATTATTCTGCCACCTTCTAAAATAAAGCAAAGTCCATTAATAAACTAAAATTGTGTGCCGTATTCCTAAACTAAAGAAAACACAAAATAACCCCATATATACAACATTTCTACAAATGCCAGAACTTTAATATACAGTGCATCCGGAAAGTATTCACAGCACTTTACTTTTTCCACATTTTATTATGTTACAGCCTTATTCCAAAAGGGATTAAATTCATTTTTTTCCTCAAAATTCTACACACAATACCTCATAATAACAACGTGAAAAAAGTTTTTTTGAAATTTTTGCAAATTTATTAAAAATAAAAAAATCCAAGGAATCACATGTTACATAAGTATTCACAGCCTTTGCTCAAAACTTTGTTGATGCACCTTTAGCAGCAATTACAGCCTCAAGTCTTTTTGAATATGATGCCACAAGCTTGGCACACCTATCTTTGAGCAGTTTCGCCCATTCCTCTTTGCAGCACCTCTCAAGCTCCATCAGGTTGGATGGGAAGCGTCGGTGTACAGCCATTTTCAGTTCTCTCCAGAGATGTTCAATTGGATTGAAGTCTGGGCTCTGGCTGGGCCACTCAAAGACCTTCACAGAGTTGTCCTAAAGCCACTCCTTTGATATCTTGGCTGGGTGCTTAGGGTCGTTGTCTTGCTGAAAGATAAACCCTCAACCCAGTCTGAGGTCAAGAGCGCTCTGGAGCAGGTTGTCATCCAGGATGTCTCTGTACATTGCTGCATTCATCTTTCCCTCTATCCTGACTAGTCTCCCAGTTCCTGCCACTGAAAAACATCCCCACAGCATGATATTGCTACTAACATTGGTGTGGTTATGAACAGTGCCTGTTTCCTTCAAACATGATGCCTGTCATTCATGCCAAAGAGTTCAATCTTTGTCTCATCAGACCAGAGAATTTTGTTTCTCATGGTCTGACAGTCCTTCAGGTGCCTTTTGGCAAACTCCAGGTGGGCTGCCATGTGCCTTTTACTAAAGAGTGGCCACTCTACCATACAGGCCTTATTGGTGGATTGCTGCAGAGATGGTTTGTCACGCCGCGCCATTCATCAGCGGCGCCACCTGCTCACGCACCTGACAACCATCAGCGGCGAGGGATAAAGGCCGTCTCGCCCGGAGGCTCGGCCTGAAGCCGTCAGACTTCGTCCCTCACCGTTGTGAGCATACTTCCCTTCAGCGTAACCATTTTTGTAAGAAGATCGCTTACCTCTTCTCTTCAGTCTTCTCCCCTGTGCACAGGTGGATTTCCCAGCGGCGGACATCTCCTCTCCATCGCCCAATCCTCGCTGCTGCACGGAGCTCCCCAGGTGGCTGTCTTCCGGGCCTCACCCCCTTGTTGTGCCAGCTGTCCTGACCCACCAAGTAAGTCCTTCTCTCGCCATAAATTCCTCCTGTGTTGGTGTATGCCCGTCACCCTCTCCCTGTGCTCTCTCCATAGGGTTGCTCGGCTGTACGGTCACCTGCCTCTGTGCCTGGAGCTGACACCATCACCAACACATTTACATCCCGCAGACACGCACTCATTCTCCCCTGCTGTTAATAAACTCTTTGAACTACTCTAAGCCTGTGTGTGTGCGTCTCCTGAGCCGTGCGTTATGTCAGTACGGCTTCAGCAGAGCGGCTCGGCGGACGGCGGGCTCGCACACCGGCTTACCACTCTCGAGGCTAGAGTGGATCAAATTGCTTATCAACAGCAGGTCATCCTAAACCAATTAGTAATTATCACTGGCCGATTGGACCGCCTGGACCCCCAGCAGCCGTTCCCCCCGGCTCCTCAGGGTGGCGCAGCTCCTGCTGTTCCGGTGGCCGTCCAGCCAGCTCCAGTGGCACCGGCCCGACTCACACCTATTCCGACCCCCGCTCGCTTTAGCGGAAAGCTCGGCGGAGCGCGGGGGTTTGTGATGCAGTGCGAGTCCGTGTTTGACCGTGTGCCCGGAGACTTTCCCTCAGATCACAGTCGAATCGGCTACATAGGGAACCTCCTGGAGGGGCGCGCTCTAACTTGGGCCTACGCTATCATGGCGAGACCCAGTTATGCCACCCTCACCTATGCCGAGTTCGTGAGGCGCTTCCTGGAGGTGTTCGATCATTCTCGTTCCGAGGCGGTCCAGGTCGATCGGCTTCTCGCTCTCCAGCAGGGAAACCGGTCGGCCGCGGATTATGCCATCGAGTACCGGGTAGCGGCGGAGGAATTGGGCTGGGAGGAGCGCTCCCTCTGCGGCCTGTTTCTCCGCAGCCTCAATAGTGATCTAAGGGATGAACTGGCTGGACGGGATATCCCCGGAACGTTAGCGGAGCTAACCTCACTGGCTATCAGCTTGGACAACAGGCTGCGCGAGCGCTCCTCAGGACGGAAGCCGTCTGCTTCTCGCCCTCGGGGAGTCCCGCTACGCCTGCCCCAAGCTCGCCCCCTGGCGACGCCGCCACCATCGTGCCCCGAGGAGTCGGAGCCGATGGTGACGGGCTGGGCAAAGCTCTCCTCGGCAGAGAGACAGCGCCGCCGTGAGTTGGGTCTCTGCATGTATTGCGGAGACAGTCAACACACGATAGAGCTTTGCCCACAAAAGCCAAACGGCGGGGTCCGCGAGTCACTGTAGGGGGCCTCGCGGACGTCAATCGGCAAAGTCCCCTCACTCAATTAAAGCTGCCCATCCGTTTTTGCCACAACCCCACTGGGCACCTCACCCACGCACTGGTGGATTCGGGCGCAGAGGGCAGCTTCATTTCACAAGGCCTGGCAACCCGATTGGGCATCCGCTGTCGGGCATTAAAACACCCCATCTCCCTGGTCCATCTCTCCCGTGCCTCCCTTGGGAGAGTTTCTCACCAAACCATGCCCGTCCCAGTCATCATCTCAGGGAACCACCGGGAGGAGATGGTATTTTACGTCCTGCCCAACTCTGTGTCGCCCGTCATCCTGGGGTATCCCTGGCTACGCCTCCACAACCCTGTCCTGGACTGGAGGTCCGCTGGGGTATCGGCATGGAGTACCTTCTGTATGGGCACCTGCCTTCAGTCCGCTGCCTGCTCCCCATCCGCGGCTCCCCCTGTGGCGGATACAGCACCTCCGGACCTGTCACTGGTGCCTCCAGAATTTCACGACCTGGGTATGGTATTTAGCAAATCGAAAGCTATGTCTCTTCCCCCGCATCGACCATATGACTGTGCCATCAACCTCCGCCAGGGGGCTCCCCTGCCATCCGGCCGGCTCTACAGCCTGTCGGCGCCGGAGAAGGAGACCATGAATACATACCTGAAGGAATCTCTGAGCGCTGGGATTATTCGCCCATCGTCGTCACCCGTGGGGGCAGGGTTTTTCTTTGTCGGGAAAAAGGACGGATCCCTCCGCCCCTGCATAGACTACCGAGCGCTGAATGACATCACTGAGAGGGACCGTTACACCCTGCCCCTCATGGACACTGCCTTTCACTCCCTCCAGGGGGCGACCTGGTTTACCAAGCTGGATTTACGCAGCGCTTACCACCTCGTCCGGATCCGGGAGGGAGATGAATGGAAGACAGCCTTCCGTACCCCGAACGGCCACTTTGAGTATCTCGTCATGCCGTTCGGGCTGACCAACGCTCCTGCCGTCTTTCAGCGCCTCATTAATGACGTCCTCCGGGATTTCATCGGCCTTTTTGTGTTCGTCTACCTGGATGACATCCTTATCTTCTCCAGGTCCAGGGACGAGCACCAGGTCCATGTGAGGCGGGTCCTCCAAAGACTGCTGGAGAATCGTCTGTACGTGAAGGCTGAGAAATGCGAATTCTACGCTAGGACCACATCCTTCCTGGGATTCATCATCGCTCAAGATCAGGTGCTCCCAGACCCAGAGAAGGTGAAGGCGGTGGTGGAGTGGCCTACTCCCGCATCCCGGAAGCAGGTGCAACAGTTTGTTGGCTTCGCCAATTTTTACCGCCGCTTTGTCCCAAATTTCAGCTCGATCGTCGGACCGCTGACCCGCCTCACGTCCCCGAAGGTCCCGTTCCGGTGGACTGAAGAGGTCGCTGCTGCCTTTAGGGCGCTGAAGGCGGAGTTCTCCTCCTCCCGGGTCCTTCGCCAGGTCGACCCCGCGCTGCAGTGCATTGTGGAGGTGGACGCATCGGACACGGGAGTGGGAGCAGTGTTATCCCAGCGGTCACCTGACGATGGCGCCAAACGGCCGTGCGCCTTCTTCTCCCGGCGCCTGTCCCCGGCGGAGAGGAACTACGATGTGGGGGACAGAGAGCTCCTGGCCATTAAACTCGCCTTACAGGAGTGGCGCCACTGGCTAGAGGGGGCGGACCTGCCGTTTGTGGTCCTGACGGACCACAAGAACTTAGAGTATTTACGATCTGCCAAGCGCCTGAATGCCCGCCAGGCGCGCTGGTCTTTGTTCTTCGCCAGGTTCCGCTTCTCGATCACCTTCAGGCCGGGCTCCAAAAACGGCCTGCCTGACGCCCTCTCTAGGCAGTTCACCCCCGTGGAGGCTGAGGAGACGCCCCACACTATCCTGCCCAGGTCGTGCGTCCTCGGTGCCATCTCTTGGGACATTGAAGACAAGATCCGGAAGGCGCAGGAGGTGGAACCTGATCCTGGCGGCGGACCGGAGGGAAGACTGTTCGTCCCATCTGCGGTCCGAGGAGAGGTCATCCACTGGCTCCACACCTCCCGGCTCACCTGTCATCCCGGCACCTCTCGGATGATCAGCCTCCTCCAACGGTCCTTTTGGTGGCCAGGCCTGCGGAGGGATGCAGCCCGCTACGCCCGGGCTTGCCCAATCTGTGCCACCAGCAAGTTGGGAAATGCCCCCCCAGTGGGTCTGCTCCAGCCTCTGCCCGTCCCCGGCAGGCCCTGGTCGCACATCGCACTGGACTTCGTCACCGGACTCCCCGTTTCCAACTCCTTTGACACCGTCCTGACCATTGTGGACCGTTTCTCCAAGGCTGCGCACTTCATTCCCCTGCGAGGCCTCCCTATTGCCCTGGAGACGGCGGGCCTCCTCGTCCAACACGTGGTCAGGCTGCACGGGATTCCGGTGGACGTGGTCTCGGACCGGGGTCCCCAATTTTCATCCGAGGTTTGGAGATCCTTTTGTAACGCCATCGGAGCCAAGGTGAGCCTCTCCTCCGGCCATCACCCCCAGTCTAACGGGCAGTGTGAGAGGACCAATCAGGAGCTGGAGGCTGCGCTCCGCTGTGTTACTAGATCCAAGCCGACGTCCTGGAGCAACCATCTCGCCTGGGTGGAGTATGCCCACAACACCGCCCGCTCTTCTGCAACGGGGATGTCCCCCTTCAAGGCGTCCCTGGGTTACGACCCCCCGCTGTTTCCAGCGCAGGAGAACGAGGTGACTGTCCCCTCTGTTAGGGCGCACCTTAGGCAGTTCCGCTCCACCTGGGCTGCCGCGCGTCATGCACTTTTACGCACGGCGGAGCGCAACAGGACCGTGGCGGACCGGCACAGAAGACCTGCCCCGGCGTACAGAGTTGGGCAACTCGTGTATGTGTCTACCCAGGACGTCACATTAAAAGGCGAGAGGAGGAAGCTGGCACAGCGATTCATGGGTCCCTTTCCCATCACCCGGATCATCAACCCGGTGGCTGTGCGCGTGGCTATTCCCCCCTCCCTCCGCATCCATTCCACTTTCCATGTGTCGAAGGTGAAACTGGCAGTCACTGACCCCCTTTGCCCTCCTCCTGCAGCGCAACCCGCGCCCCGGATGATTGGTGGCCATCCGGCCTGGTC
The DNA here is from genome assembly GCA_020510985.1 of Pholidichthys leucotaenia. Lineage (NCBI taxonomy): Eukaryota > Metazoa > Chordata > Actinopteri > Cichliformes > Pholidichthyidae > Pholidichthys > Pholidichthys leucotaenia. The sequence goes on along the minus strand of CM035840.1, from coordinate 427,212,092 downwards.
CGTCTCCTCCATCCTGGACTCCCGGCGCCGAGGTCGTGGGTTGCAATACCTGGTGGACTGGGAGGGCTATGGGCCCGAGCATCGACAATGGGTGCCCCCGTCGTTTGTGTTGGACCCATCGCTCATCGCGGACTTCCACCGAGCGCACCCGGATAAGCCATCGCCAGGAGGCGCTGCTAGAGGGGGGAGTACTGTCACGCCGCGCCATTCATCAGCGGCGCCACCTGCTCACGCACCTGACAACCATCAGCGGCGAGGGATAAAGGCCGTCTCGCCCGGAGGCTCGGCCTGAAGCCGTCAGACTTCGTCCCTCACCGTTGTGAGCATACTTCCCTTCAGCGTAACCATTTTTGTAAGAAGATCGCTTACCTCTTCTCTTCAGTCTTCTCCCCTGTGCACAGGTGGATTTCCCAGCGGCGGACATCTCCTCTCCATCGCCCAATCCTCGCTGCTGCACGGAGCTCCCCAGGTGGCTGTCTTCCGGGCCTCACCCCCTTGTTGTGCCAGCTGTCCTGACCCACCAAGTAAGTCCTTCTCTCGCCATAAATTCCTCCTGTGTTGGTGTATGCCCGTCACCCTCTCCCTGTGCTCTCTCCATAGGGTTGCTCGGCTGTACGGTCACCTGCCTCTGTGCCTGGAGCTGACACCATCACCAACACATTTACATCCCGCAGACACGCACTCATTCTCCCCTGCTGTTAATAAACTCTTTGAACTACTCTAAGCCTGTGTGTGTGCGTCTCCTGAGCCGTGCGTTATGTCATGGTTGTCCTTTTGGAAGGTTTTCCTGTCTTCACAGAGCAATGCTGAAGCTCTGACAGAGTGACCATCGGGTTGTTGGTCACCTCCCTGACTAAGGCCCTTCTCCCCCGATCGCTCAGTTTAGACGGCCGGCCAGCTATAGGAAGAGTCCTGGTGGTTCTGAACTTCTTCCATTTATGGATGATGGAGGCCACTGTGCTCATCAGGACCTTCAAAGCAACGTAACTTTTTCTGTACCCTTCCCCAGATTTGTGCCTCAAGACAATCCTGTCTCAGAGGTCTACAGACAATTCCTTCAACTTCATGCTTGGTTTGTGCTCTGACATGCACTGTCAACTGTGGGACCTTATATAGACAGGTGTGTGCCTTTCCGAATCATGTCCAATCAACTGAACTTACCACAGATGGACTCCAGTTAAGCTGTAGAAACATCTCAAGGATGATCAGTGTAAACAGGATGCACCTGAGCTCAATTTTGAGCTTCATGGCAAAGGCTGTGAATACTTATGAACATGTGATTTCTTAGTTTTTTATTTTCAATAAATTTGCAACAATCTGAAAAAAAAATTCATGTTGTCATTGTGGGGTATTGTGTGTAGAATTTTGAGGACAAAAATGAATTTAATCCCTTTTAGTATAAGGCTGTAGCATAACAAAATGTGGAATAAGTGAAGCACTGTGAAGACTTTCCGGATGCACTGTATACATTTACAACTCAGTTCTTTGGGTGAAAAGATAGAACTGGCATGGAGGCCCAGGGCACCCCCTCAGCAGATGCGCCCCAGGAAACAGCCAGTCCCCGGGGTGATGGCTGACCATCTGGATGCTGAAGCCGCTCCTCCTCGCCATTGACCTCATCCCATGTCCAGCCTCATCTCCTGGAGTCTTCTCCTGGACACGCCAAAGCCTGAGCTGCACGGTGGCGCGGTGGTTTAGCACTGTGGCAGCACAGTTTTACCCTCGGCCGGGGGATCGCGGGGATCATGAGATCGTGGGTTCGATCCCAGCCCCCGACCAACAGTGAGCTGTGTGGAGTTTGCATGTTCTCCCCGTGTTGCGTGGGTTTACTCCGGGATTTCTCCGGTTTCCTCCCGCACACCAAAAACATGTAGGTTTAGGGCACTCGCGCACGCAGCGACCAGCAGCCGGTGGCCTGTCACCAGACTGCAAACCAAGTCTACCTACGGGTACAAATAAGTAACAAAAAAAAAAAAAAAAAAGCCGATTTGCATGCCACACCGAGCCGTCAGACAGCCTGAAGTGCGCTGTACCCAGTTTGTCCACTATGCGCAGACTCTCCCGATGCTCCTCAGGTTGTCGTCTGGCTCACCTTCACCGCGGACGTTCTTCATCTCAACTCTGAACCCAATCCAGGAACCTCAACAGAGCCTGGCTCGGCTTGAGACATCACTGTCGAGCACACTGATCCTCCACGCTTCTCAGTCCTGTCCCGACCCCTTCTAAGGCTGCTGTAGTGTGCGCCCTCGTAGCCGCAGACCCCCGTCCCATTCCAGCCAAACTCCAGAGGCATCTGAGGCTAACACATTGGCACCACTCGCCGGCACAGGCGCTTTGCTGTCGCACTCGGTGGCGCCCTCCGCCATTTCCCGAGCACCGGGACTGAGACCCCCCTGTGACGAATCTGAGTGAAACTGGTCCCGCTTGTCCACCATGGCATCCATTAGTTCTTCGTCCCACACCACGTCTTCATTGATCGCCGGAATTGTAGGGCTCCACTGGCCACAGTCCGACCACTCTTCCTCAGCGTCATCTTTAATGCAGAAACCCAGTCTGTAAAATAAGTCACAGCCCATGATGTTTATTGCCCCGTGCTGTCACATGGAACATGAAATTGAGCATCGTCACAGGCCTGTACTGGACAGTCAACACCAAAGTCCCGACTGTGTCCAGTCTTCCACCTCCATAGCTGTACAACGGCACTGGGTTACCTCTAATCCTGTGGTGGGGAAAAAAAACTTCTTCACCGTGGCCCAATTCAGCAACAACCCCTCCGCCCCCGTGTTGATCAACAGCGGCAGCTCCATATCGTCCAGCCCCACTGTGCAAAACGTGTACCCGTTTGTGTTGGGCACACCGTGTGGATGGTTGTCAGGGCGGGGCGGAGTGATTTATTCTGTGGGCTCTCCTGTTTAACTTCACAGCACACCCTGGCAAAATGGTTCAAGCAACCACATCTGTTACAACGTGCTCCTCTCGCTAGACAGTCCTTAGCCTTATTCTGGTGCACCGCAGACCCATGCAACGGGGTTTTCCCTGGGCAGACCTTCGGCTGGTAGCATTGGCTTTCGCATCTTCATCGTCCAAGCTATTCTCGCCATCCGTGTCCGCAACATTTGCCGCAGCAAGAGGCTTCAGCGGCTGCTGTGACTGGCACCCAGTTAGCTCCCGAGCTAGCTTGTCCACATCTTCCATTTGGAGAGCTAGCTTGATGGCGTTGACTAATGTGAGGTCCCTAGGCGCCGTAAGTAGCCTAGCCTGCAATGCGGAGTTGCATGTATGCTCCGTCAGCTGGACACGAATCATTTCCTCCTCCAGCATCCCGAAACTGCACTCGTTAGGTAGCTGCCTCAAGCCGGTGACAAACTGCTGAACGGGTTCACCTATCCACTGATGCCGCTGCTGAAAGCGGATCCTCTGGACTGTCACGTTATCCGGGGTGTGGAAGTGGCTTGCTAGCAGCTCTACTACTTCTTCATAAGTGTCCGAGGCACCAAGCGTTCACAAGACTCGCTGGCCCTCTATGTCCAGATTGTGAACCAGAAGCACTTGGGCCCTTAGCTTATCTAGCCCACTGAGTCCCAGCGTGGCAACATACATTTCAAAGGCTTTAAAATACCTAGGTCAGGATACCGGCGGCTCCCCGGGAAACTAGAGAAAAGGATGAATCGGAGCTATGCACGCCTCCATGATCCCATCCTCATCGCCAAATTTTATGTATGATATTACCCTGGTTCACAGATGAGGCGAAGTGATTTGTAGAGCACAGCTTTATTGAAGACACTGGATATGGTGGCCACAGACAAGGCCCCGGCCAAGGCAAAGGCAAGCAAGAGAGCGTAAGATGGCCAACCCCGGCCTTATATAGGGTGGAGTGGTGACGTCACCGGAGTTGTGCGTCACCATCCCACACTTCACAGTGAAATACTATATTACAATGGGACTTCCTGCTCCGGAGCTTCGGAGTGCACACTGAGTAATCCAGGAAATATTTGGCGACGTGTGTTTCAAGGCCTGTATTGCTGACGTATGTGATGACGTCAGAAGCCTCGCTGACCTGTAGTACCACATGACTGGGTCAGGAAGCAGTTGATGATTTTGCATGCAACATGAAATAAAGTGAGCAGTTATACACAATGGAAATCCCCGTCCCTCAGATTTTGTGTTGTCAGATCTTTGACTTTGTATGGGATTTGTCACAGCCAATCTTCATTTTCAGATGAAACCAGCACTAAAAAAGATGGACTTCTCCTATTTGGGAACATGTTAATCAAATTTTTCCCAGTAAGGTATTTACAGTTATTAAGTTGGTGCTTTTTTCACAGATAGTGGATATTTCTTGTAACTGAATTGGTGGCCTAGAGGGAGAGCATGTGCCCCACAACTGTGAGGCTGGGGTTAAAGCCCCAGCTAGATTATGCTATACTTGTAACTTATTTTATTTGCAAGGTGAAGTGTCTGTTGTATTTTAAAGAGCTTGGATACAACAATAACACATCATCTATGCTGAGGCACTATCGTGCCCTGCATGAGAATAAGGACAACAGAGGTGAACATACTGGGAAAGACAGAAACGTGTCTACCCTACATTGTACAAACTTGCAGTAGCCTTCCTTTGCACACCTGCATCCTCTGTGCCCTATGAGATAGTATTCTCCAAAGCTGGTGAAATAATCTAAAAAAAAAACCCACCTTAGTCCAAAGACTGTTCAAAAGTTTTTATTTCTTAATAAAAATGGATAAGTACCACAAGCACATTCACTGTAGTCACCCCAGTTTTATTATTTCTTTATTCTCTTATTATCATTGATATTTCTTAAGACTACCTTTATTGAAATGGAAAAAATACACATTAAGCCGATAATGCCCTTATAAAAATCTGCATGTTGCATACTTTTTGTCCAGTAGATAGCCTAGTAGAGCAAATGAAGTTTCACATGAGGCTTCATCCATATGAACCAATTTGATGAAAAGCTTAAAGCCTTCAAGAAAGCCTCATCTGGCCATCGCTAGTTTTTACTGCTGACAGCAGTAAAAGTGAAGTCCAACAATCCCACTATCAGTGAGTAGTGAGCTCCTTCTTGTAGGCGGGGCTAATGAGATGCAGGTGTTAGTAATTGATACAGTTGGAGATAATCAGACAGGGAGGGAATCAGCAGTGCAATGAAGTGAGAAAGTGTGTTCATACCAGAAATACTACACCAGCATGGAGATATGGCGTGCCACTGATGCTTTTGCTTGCACGTACAGTATGTCAGCTCATATCTTTTAAAAGACGGTAACGAGATGATGGAGCTGCTCAGATTTTTTGCAAGAGAATTCAGTGGAGAGGCGTGGGTCTGCATCCCTGTCAAAGTACAATTCTAGTTTTGTTAAAATAATGCTAGTGCTATTATATATGAAAAGTTGTTTGAGAAGTTAACATCAACATCAAACAGATAAGAAGCTTAAGAATAGCACAGGACTAAATGATACACACATATTCAAAGAGCACACTCTCCCACACTGAAACATCCCCTCTTTTTTATCAGTTGCCTATCACAAGCACAGCCTTCTTCCTTAATCTGACAAAGCCTTGCCAAGGATCAAATGTGCTTACAAGCTAGTCTCTTTTCAGCACCCATCATGTCAGTGTGTGTCTCAGGATTTGATACCACCAAACCCCACAGAGCTTTTTTTTTTTATGCTGCACCCATGAATACCGATGCCAAATTTCTCCATTCTTCCAAACCTCTTACATTGCTCATTCAGCCAACCTCTACTTAATCATTTACTCATAATAGAGTTGATTAGGAAGCAGGAAATGCATTGTGTTCGCGCCCGCTCACATTTAGCATTCTGGTCAGAAGGATGAGAGGACAAGGTTTATCTCCCCAGCCTGCAGCGTGTTAGTTGACAATGGCCTAAAGATGTTGTGCCACCTAAAAGATGTGTATGAAGCTGTTTCTTCTGTTAAAACAGGTTCCTGTGTTTTTTTTTTCCCTTTTTCATTAATCTCTGTTTTTTCAGATAGCACTGGAGCAGAGAGGGAGACAAAGCAAAGGGGAGAATGCTAAGAGAATTTGTTTTGTCTCCATGCCAACATGTGGGGCCAGAGGTGCTTATTTTAACACTGCAAAATGCCAGTGGAATTAAAAAAAAAATGGAGGTCTGTCCGCTGCCAAGAAAAAAGGTTAAGTAAACTGAACGGAATAATGTGTGCATGTAATCCACTTGAAATTTATGAAAAATTTACCATCACTTGTTTGTGCTTTGTCTTTTTTTATACTCTTCAAGCCACAAGGGAAAAAAAATGTGAAAATGATTATATTTTCAACAGTAGATACTTTGGTCCCATGTAGCATTCATTTTCAGATCACATTCACTAAAACATGGCATATTCGTCTTCTTGGGTCATATAATTACAGTAAAAATATTAAAATATTCCATCCATCCATCCATCCATCTTCTACCGCTTTTCCGGAGGTCCGGGTCGCGGAGGCAGCAGTTCAAGCAGAGAAGCCCAGACTTCCCTCTCCCCAGCCACCTGCTCCAGCTCTTCAGAGGGGATACCAAGGCGTTCCCAGACTAGCTGGGAGACATAGTCTCTCCACCGAGTCCTGGGTCTGCCCCGGGGTCTCCTCCCAGTGGGACGTGCCTGAAACACCTCAAGTGGGAGACGTCCAGGAGGCATCCTAATCAGATGCCCATACCACCTCAACTGACTCCTTTCAATGTGGAGGAGCAGCGGTTCTACTCTGAGCCTCTCCCGGATGACTGAGCTCCTCACCCTATCTCTGAGGGTGAGTCCAGCAATCCTACGGAGAAAGCTCATTTCAGCCGCTTGTATCCGCGATCTCGTTCTTTCGGTCATTACCCAAAGCTCGTGACCATAGGTGAGAGTAGGAACGTAGATTGACTGGTAAATCGACAGCTTTGCCTTAGAACTAAGCTCCCTCTTCACCACAACAGACCGGTACAACGTCCGCATCACTGCAGATGCTGCTCCAATCCGTCTGTCGATCTCTCGCTCCATTTTCCCCTCACTCGTGAACAAAGTCCCCTCACTCTTTGTTCACTCGTGAACAAAGAGACAAACTGGTCCTGGGTGAAGGGCCAGACTAAGAACGATCCAACAGACTCTCATGATAAATTGTATATCAAGGATTCAGTGTACCCCGCCCGGTATGGGGTTACCGGGGCCCCACCCTGGAGCCAGGCCTGGGGGAGGGGCTCGAAGGCTAGCGTCTGGTGGCCAGGTTTCCACCCATGGGACCCGGCCGGGCTCAGCCCGAAGGAGTTACATGGGTCCGCCCTCCAGTAGGTTCACCACCTGCAGGAGGGATCATGGAAGTCCGGTGCTATGTGGATTAGGTGGCAGTCAAAGGCGGAGACCTTGGCGGACTGATCCCAAGCTTTCTAAACTGGCTTTTGGTATGTGGAATTAAAATATTCCTACACTTATAAATATTTATAACTTTACATTTTTGTAGAAGAGCAGAAGCTCTTCCAGGTTACATTTATGTTGTTAAATATAGACTCTGGTGGATATAAATCCCTTCTAAAAACCAATTTACATTGTCTAAAATGGCATCTTATGCCCTTTTTTTCTGCAAAAATCTTTCATTGTCTTACAGTTTTGTGTCAAAGTCTTTTCACTTTTCCTCCTCCTTCAAACACCAGGATCTGTTCACCCACAAGACTAATAGTGGCTAGCACTACATTAAACAGCAAAAATCCTGTGATAAAAATAACTTACCAGCTGAAGGACATGCCCAGCTGTATGCACAGTGGCCCAGTGCATCAGTCCTTAAAAGGAGTTTAATGGTAAAACCCATATTAATTTGGGGCAAGTTTTCAAAGCAGCTAGCCCCAAAATGCTAACAGGGCCTGGAGGCTAACTTCACTTAGGCCAGAGAGTCCTGATTGGTTCAACACTACAGACCCGTTACAGTTCCGCCACCAAAAACGTTCTGTCCAAATGGAGAGCCTAAGTCACACACCCTCTATTTCTGCATATATCGAAAGAAATTCTCCATTGAAATGAATGGCAAGAGCGAAATAATCTTTTGATCCCGATCGAATTTTACCATGAGTTACACATACTGTATGATGTTTGTCAATTTAAAAGATAATTTTCCAAGTAATTAAAGTTGCCGACTGTCGTATAATAACAAAGTAATATTTTGTTTTTTTAACGACTAGTGGACAACAACTCCCATCATCCCACGTCACTAAACACGAGCATGGCGGGAGATTATTAAAACCTCACCTCCCATTTTCTGACCGATGAAAGAAGGATCCAAAGAGGAGAAAAACAACACAAAGGTATTGTTTTGTACTGTGAGAGCTGCAGTTGCTCCAGAGGACTATTAGTTACTTCACCCTGGGCACTCTTTGAAAAGATGACATAAGCTCCGCCCATCTGTGTTTATAGTTTTTTAATTTATGTATTTTCATGACCTTATACAGTATCTCACAAAGTGAGTACACCCCTCACATTTTTGTAAATATTTTGTTATATCTTTTCATGGGACAACACTGAAGATATGACACTTTGTTACAATGTAAAGTAGTCAGTATACAGCATGTATAACAGTGTAAATTTACTGTCCCTTCAAAATAACTCAACACACAGCCGTTAATGTCAAAACTGCTGACATCAAAAGTGAGTACACCCCTAGTGAAAATGTCCAAATTGTGCCCAAATTGTCAATATTTTGTGTGGCCATTATTTTCCAGCACTGCCTAAACTCTCTTGGACAGGGATCTCAAACTCATTCAATGGAGGGCCAAGACCCTGCAGGTTTTATCTCCCCTGAGTGTCTTCAGCAGGTGTTTTCATTGATCAGAAATCAGTGGGAAGAAATTCAGTGAAATCACCTGTTGAAGACACTGGGTGGAGGTAAAACCTGCAGGGTCTTGGCCCTCCATGGAATGGGTTTGAGACCCCTGCTCTTGGGCATGGAGTTCACTAGAGCTTCACAGGTTTCCACTGGAATCCTCTTCCACTCCTCCATGATAACATCACGATGTTAGAGACCTTGTGCCCCTCCGCCTTCTGTCTGAAGATGCCTCACAGATGCTCAATAGGGTTTAGGTCTGGAGACATGCTTGGCCAGTCCATCACCTTTACCCTCAGTTTCTTTAGCAAGGCAGTGGTCATCTTGGAGGTGTGTTTGGGGTTGTTATCATGTTGGAATACTGCCCTGCAGCCCAGTTTCTGAAGGGAGGGGATCATGGTCTGCTTCAGTATGTCACAGTACATGTTGGCATTCATGGTTCCCTCAATGAACTGTAGCTCCCCAGTGCCGGCAGCACTCATGCAGCCCCAAACCATGACACTCTCACCACCATGCTTGACTGTAGGCAAGACAGACTTGTCTTTGTACTCCTCATCTGGTTGCCTTCACACACGCTTGACACCATCTGAATCAAATAAGTTTATCTTGGTCTCATCAGACCACAGGACATGGTTCCAGTAATCCATGTCCTTAATCTGCTTGTCTTCAGCAAACTGTCTGCGGGCTTTCTTGTGCAAGGGGCTTCCTTCTGGGATGACAGCCATGCAGACCAATTTGATACAGTGCGGCGTATGGTATGAGCACTGAAAGGCTGACCCCCCACCCCTTCAGTCTCTGCAGCAATGCTGGCAGCACTCATATGTCTATTTTCAAAAGACAACCTCTGGATATGACGCTGAGCACGTGCACTCAACTTCTTTGGTCGACCATGGCCAGGCCTGTTTTGAGTGGAACCTGTCCTGTGAAACTGCTGTATGGCATTGGCCACCGTGCTGCAGCTCAGTTTCAGGGTGTTGGCACTCTTCTTATAGCCTAGGCCATCTTTATGTAGAGCAACAATTCTTTTTTTCAGATCCTCAGAGAGTTCTTTGCCATGAGGTACCATGTTGAACTTCCAGTGACCAGTATGAGAGAGTGTGAGAGCGATAACACCAAATTTAACACACCTGCTCACCATTCACACCTGAGACCTTGTAACACTAACAAGTCACATGATACCGGGGAGGGAAAATGGCTAATTGGGCACAATTTGGACATTTTCACTAGGGGTGTACTCACTTTTGTTGCCAGCAGTTTAGACATTCATGGCTGTGTGTTGAGTTATTTTGAGGGGACAGCAAATTTACACAGTTATACAAGCTGTACACTGACTACTTTACATCGTATCAAAGTGTCATATCTTCAGTGTTGGCCCATGAAAAGATATAACAAAATATTTACAAAAATGTGAGGGGCGTACTCACTTTTGTGAGATACTGTACCTTAACAATTAGACAACAACCTATTTTCGTGGAAAATTATCTTTTAAATTGACAAACATCATATGTGTAACTTGTGGCAAATAAGGACCAAAAGATAATTTTGCTTTTGCCATTTATTTCAATGGAGATTTTTTCTGATTTAAGGACCCATATGTAGACATAGGCTCTCTAGTCACCTTTTTTCAGGGGGCGGGGTTTAAACAAAACTTTAAAGCAAAAATAAAAAAACAGAGACATGACACATTTGAGTAATTTAGCTCTTGATATATCTTATAAGTCATAAAAAACAAGTTACAGACATGTTAACAAGAAAAAAAAAGATTTATGGCAGTGTCACTATAACACATAATCTGATCTTCAATTACAATCATCACCGTGGTGTTGGCTGTGATATTGATCTAGTCCCGACCCAGAGTTTCTGAGTCAATGGCATTAGCTTCAGAGCTAACAGTGCTACTGTGGGGTTAGCTTAGCAATTATGGTTTTTATTATTTTCTTTACATTCCAGTAGGGCGGGCTGATATACAGAATATATTCAATGTATTGGTACATTTGGCCAAATACGATACATAAACTGCCTCCATGCAGTGTCTCTCTCTCTCTCTCCCCAGCTGTTGTTGCTGAGGAGTCATCTGTTGTACAACGGCTCACCGCTTTAGAATAAAAGTTGGTCCATCTTAAGCACATAAAATGGGGGAAAGCCAGATGAAGATAAACATTTCCAGTCTGAAGTCTGCAGGTATGAATATCAAGTGCTCGTCACAAACTTTCAAAATAAGAGCCCCTCTCTGGGCTCTACTCTAAGTACTCTAAAAATTTCTTAGTAGACAGCTGCACTGACTTTGGATTTTATAAAACACAGTGGACCAACACCAGCAGATGACATGGCTCCCCAAATCAGGTGCGAAGTCCTGTCATGTGGAAATCAACATCCCAGAGTCTGGAGGAAGAGTGGAGAGGCATAGAATCCAAGTTGCTTGAGGTCCAATGTGAAGTTTCCACAGTCAGTGATGATCTGGGGAGCCATGTCATCTACTGGTGTTGGTCCACTATGTATTATCAAGTGCAAAGTCAACACAGTCACCTACTAGGAAATTTTAGAGCACTTCATGCTTCCCTCTGCTGACATGCTTTATGGAGATGCTGATTTCATTTTCCAGCAGAACTTGGCACCACGCTGTCAAAAGTACCAGAACCTGGTTTAATGACCATGGTATCACTGTGCTTGATTGGCCAGCAAACTCTCCTGACCTAAACCCCATAGAGAATCTATGGAGTATTGTCAAGAGGAAGATGGGAGACACTAGACCCAACAATTCAGGATGAGCTGAAGGTCGCTATCAAAGCAACCTGGGCTTCCATAACACCTCAATAGTATCACAGGCTGATCGCCTTCATGGTACGCCACATTGATGCAGTAATTCATGCAATAGGAGCCCCGACCGAGTATTAAGTGTGTACATGAACATACTTGGAGCACATCTTCAGTCTGAGCCTGAAGTTGGGAGGGTACCACAGCTGTGAAAAACATCCTGTGTGGTACCTGTACCATGTTCATTGCCGGTGCTAGGAGCAAGCCAGCTAACATTAGCAATGTGGCTTTGACAACTGACCTCATACAGCGGGGAAAACAAGTATTAAGCGCGTCAACATTTTTCTCCATCCATTCATCTTCTTCCGCTTAATCCTTTTTGGGTCGCGGGGGGGCTGGAGTCTATCCCAGCATCTTTGGGTGAGAGGCAGGGTACATTAAACATATTTCTGATGGAGCCATTGACCTGAGATTTTTACCAGATATTAGTAACAACCCAAGTAATCCATACATGCAAAGAAATCAAGGCAACTATGTTCACAAAAGAAATTATTTTTAATAAAGTCGAATGACACAGGGAATAAGTATTGAACACGCTTGGTGAAATTCATTTAATACAGTGAGGTAAAAAAGTATTTAGTCAGCCACCAATTGTGCAAGTTCTCCCACTTAAAAGATGAGAGAGGTCTCCAATTTTCATCATAGGTATACCTCAACTATGAGAGACAAAATAAGAAAAAAAAATCCAGAAAATCACATTGAAGGATTTTTAATGAATTAATTGGTAAATTCCTTGGTAAAATAAGTATTTGGGCAATAACAAAAGTTCATCTCAATACTTTGTTATATACCCTTTGTTGGCAATGACAGAGGTCAAACGTTTTCTGTAAGTTTTCACAAGGTTTTCACACACTGTTGCTGGTATTTTGGCCCATTCCTCCATGCAGATCTCCTCTAGAGCAGTGATGTTTTGGGGCTGTCGCTGGGAAACACAGACTTTCAACTCCCTCCAAAGATTTTCTATGGGGTTGAGATCTGGAGACTGGCTAGGCCACTCCAGGACCTTGAAATGCTTCTTACGAAGCCACTCCTTCGTTGCCCGGGCGGTGTGTTTGGGATCATTGTCATGCTGAAAGACCCAGCCACGTTTCATCGTCAATGCACTTGCTGGTGGAAGGAGGTTTTCACTCAAAATCTCACGATACATGGCCCCATTCATTCTTTCCTTTACACGGATCAGTCGTCCTGGTCCCTTTGCAGAAAAACAGCCCCAAAGTATGATGTTTCCACCCCCATGCGCCACAGTAGGTATGGTGTTCTTTCTCCTCCAAACACGACAAGTTGAGTTTTTACCAAAAGTTCTATTTTGGTTTCATCTGACCATATGACATTCTCCCAGTCCTCTTCTGGATCATCCAAATGCTCTCTAACAAACTTCAGACGGGCCTGGACATGTACTGGCTTAAGCAGGGGGACACGTCTGGCACTGCAGGATTTGAGTCCCTGGCGGCGTAGTGTGTTACTGATGTAGCCTTTGTTACTTTGGTCCCAGCTCTCTGAAGGTTATTCACTAGGTCCCCCCATGTGGTTCTGGGATTTTTGCTCACCGTTCTCATGATAATTTTGACCCCACGGGGTGAGATCTTGCGTGGGGCCCCAGATCGAGGGAGATTATCAGTGGTCTTGTATGTCTTCCATTTTCTAATAATTGCTCCCACAGTTGATTTCTTCACACCAACCTGCTTACCTATTGCAGATTCAGTCTTCCCAGCCTGGTGCAGGTCTACAATTTTGTTTCTGGTGTCCTTTGACAGCTCTTTGGTCTTGGCCATAGTGGAGTTTGGAGTCTGACTGTTTGAGGTTGTGGACAGGTGTCTTTTATACTGATAACGAGTTCAAACAGGTGCCATTAATACAGGTAACGAGTGGAGGACAGAGGAGCCTCTTAAAGAAGAAGTTACAGGTCTGTGAGAGCCAGAAATCTTGCTTGTTTGTAGGTGACCAAATACTTATTTTACTGAGGAATTTACCAATTAATTCATTAAAAATCCTTCAGTGTGATTTTCTGGATTTTTTTTCTCATTTTATCTCTCATAGTTGAGGTATACCTATGATGAAAATTGGAGACCTCTCTCATCTTTTAAGTGGGAGAACTTGCACAATTGGTGGCTGACTAAATACTTTTTTGCCCCACTGTATTTAGTAGAAAATACTTTTTTGGTAATAATAGCTTCCAGACACCTCCTGTATGGAGAAAGTAGGCGCAGACATTGCTCAGGAGTGATTTTAGCCAATTCTTCCACACAAACAGTCTTCAAATCTTGAAGGTTCCACGGCTGTCTTCTATGAACTCTGATCTTCAGTTTGTGCCATAGATTTTCAATTGAATTCAGGTCAGGTGATTGACTAGGCCATTCTAGCAGCTTTATTTTCCTTTGGGGGTATAGGGGGTAGTACAGTATTGTTTTGGTAGAGTTTCTGTTTTTAAATACATATCTGTTTTTAGTATAGTTGAGGAGCTACAGTATTTATCTATTTTTTTAATAATCTTGCTTTTTAACTTGATAAGCTTTTAAAAATGTGTTAGATATTCTTTTGCTGGAGTTGTCTGTGTTTTTATTGTGTATGTTTTTATTGGGACTGACTGCAACGTAATTTCGTTCTACACTGCTCTTTTGATGTAGTGTTGAATGACAATAAAGTAATCTTGAATCTTGAATCTTCTCTGGGGCCAGTTGAGAGTTTCCTTGGCTATGTGTTTGGGATCTTTGTCTTGCTGAAACTTTAAACAAGCTTCAATAAGCTTTTTCTTCAGCAATGGAGTCTTGAGAGGTGAGCGGGCATAGAGCCCATGTCAGTTGAATGTATTACTTATTGTTTTCTTTGAAACAGCAGTACCTGCTAATTCCAGGTCTTTCTGGAGCTCTCCACGAGTGGTCTTTGGCTCTTGGACAACTCTTCTGATAATTCTTTTGACTGTCAGAAACCTTGCAAGGAGCTCCTGGTCATGGCCAATTTATGGCAAAATGATGTTCTTTTTACTTCTGAATGATGGCTCCAACAGTGCTTACCGGAACATTCAGCAGTTTAGAAATGTGCCTATAACCAATGCCATCATTATGTTTTGCAACAATAAGGTTATGAAGGTCTAGAAAGAGCTCTTTGCTTCTACAGTACCCATCATGAGTTCTTTGTGGTGTGGCAATCTGATAATCACAGACCTTTTTAAAGGCTATCAGTCAGGACTTAACCATTTGAAATTAATTTGCACTGATGGGGATGGGATGGCTTCCTAAATTCTGATGGATTTCAGATGGTTACTTGGCTTTCTATGCCTTTTTGCACCGCTTTGTCTTCATGTGTTCAATACTTATTCCCTGTGTCATTCCACTTTAAGAAATATAACTTGTTTTGTGAACACAGTTGCCTTGATTTCTTTGTATGTCTAGATTACTTGGATTGTTACTGATACCTGGTGAAAAGCTCAAGTCAATGGCTTGATCAGAAATATGTTTAATGAGAAAAATGTTGACATATTCAATACTTATTTTCCCCGCTGTACGTGACAAAAGAGGGAGGATGAGATGAACTGGGAATCATGAGCATTTAAAGAGATGTGCACTGAAATGAGCCATTTGAAGGCAGCTGAAAATAGGTCAAAACAGTCCTGCGATAATTACATACTGAGGCATTTTGACCAAAGCATGTCACAGACATTTCATTAAGACCTTTGAAAAACGTGCAGTCAAGGTCTCATGCAGATTATTATCTTGGCATACTCAGTCTTATTTAAATATGGGATGCTAAAGTGTGGTATGTTAAGACTTTATTCATAAATGGGTATGCGTGGAAGCTGGTGTAGTCATTTGTGTGTTGGCTAATTCAGATATTTATATCATTAAAATATTAAAGCTAATTTTGCTTATATTCTGTTAACTATGATAATAAAGTCAAGACGCAACCTCAGTACTTAATGAGATCCCCCCCCCCCACTTCCCCTGGTCCGAAGGCAGTTTATTTATCTTCCACTGTAGAAATGCCCTTAATCTATTAATTACAGGTGGCCATAAAATCCATTTGTTATGTGACACATTCATTAGAGTGTGCAGTGCACACTCCAGTTTTCAGACAAAAGTTCTACCCTCCAGAAGAGAGGTAGGAGGAAAAACTGACACATTTATCTTTGTACAAAAACACAGCACATACACATTTACACAAAAATGTGCTCCCTGAAAAGATGCATTTACACATACTGCATGAACATATCAAACACAGTGTATTAGTACAGGCAAACACGTGTTTTTTGCTCCCCACACATGCACAGTTGGAGCTTCAGATAAGACTGCATGCATGCACAAGCAGAAAACAATTGTTTTAGATAAAGGTTGTCAAAGGGGTGAGCAGATTTAAAAGAAGGGGTCATGAATTGAGAGGAATGTTATTTGAAAGGCTTTTAGTGCAAAAAGCAACATTCTTTCTGACAAGTAATCTTTTCGTCTGAGCCCTAGCATCTTTTTATTCTGCTGTATACAAACTACTGTATATGTTCTGAATACACACATACGTAGGTATGGATTTGTTTCTGCTGAGGGTGCTCATAACATTTATATGTCCCACTCAGATGATAAATCTGCATAAAACATAGCTGACTGGTTTACTTGTTGTGGAGATGAAAAGTTGGGCCTATGGTGGAACACACACTGCTCAGTATCAGAGGCAGTTAGTTAGCAGTGATGGAATATATGCATGAAACACATACATAAAATATTGAGCTTAGGAGATCAGCAGTTTAAGTAACAATACAAACAGAAAATAGTAGTCATTGTCACGAAAATTATTTAGTGAAAAGGTACAATCAATCGTAAGAGGGATGCACAAAATCACAGAAATCCAAAACAAAAGGAACCACAGTGAGTTGAATAGACTGAAAATTTTATTATATAAAGCAGGTGTTGACAGTTTTACTTTGGGGACACAATTTGACGTTGAATAAGATATTGCAATGCTTAATCCTCTGAGTGTGTATGGTGCAGAACTGCGATATACCCCCTAGTGGTCAAGAGTGGTAAATATTTTTTGTCAATAAAATAGTTCAGATTTCCAAGGCTATAACTTGAAAGTGGTAAGAGATAATTGTTTACTGTCAATTAGAAAGATGCAAAATATGATCTAAAGTTCCGGATACAAAATAAATTTATGCATCTAATTTACATAATGTCGTGGCACCTCTTTAAATTCCATAACTCAGTCAAAACTGGACTTTGGTCATACAGTGGTACCTCTCCTTACGAACGTCTCTACATACAGAATTTTCAGGTTACGAGACGCCTCAACGGGAAAATATTGCCTCTTGTTACGAAAGAAATTTCAGGGTACAAAAGGCAAAAAAGTACGCGCTCCTCGCAGCTCCCGTAGTTTACCGAACGTAAACATACCTGTAGCTGCTCTGCCATTGGCTATCGCCTAGCATAGCCAATGCTATGCTATGCTAGGCTGACAAAAGCAAACGTCCTTGGATCGGTTCTTCACAAAACGTCAGGCAAAAACCACTGATGAGAGAGAACATGAACCAAAGAAGGCAAAAGGTGACGACGACGACGATAGCAGTTAAAAGGTAAATGAACATAATTTTTATTATTCTTTACTTTATACTTTATTCTTTGTTTTTTTAAATTACAACTCTCATTTTATGTTTATTGTGCAGTAATCTAATTGTAACATGTATTTGTTACATGTTTTGATGCGTTTTTATGATTTATAAAAAATTTATGCCCGAATTTTGGGGGGCTTGGAACGGATTAGGGCATTTACATGTAAAACGCGTCTCTACTTACGGAATTTTCACGTTACAGAAATACTTCCGGAACGAATTAATTTTGTAAGTAGAGGTACCACTGTATTTACACAAAAAATGGTTCAGTCTTTTGACACCATTTTTTTTGTACAGAGGTACCTCATCATCTTATCTTCAAAGTATATGAAGAAGAAATCAGTACATTTAAAAAAAAATGGTAAATGGCATTCACTTATATAGCGCTTTTATTCTCATCTTTCGATGACCAAAGCGATTTACAGATCCTGCTATCCACCCATTCACACACACATTCACACACTGATGGCGGCATGCTACCTAACATGGCGCTTCCAGACCCACTAGGAGCAAATGGGGGTGAAGTGTCTTGCCCAGGGACACAACAGCAGGATATCCGGGGGACTTTTGACAAAGTCAGAGTGAGAAGGCAGGCACAGTGCTGTGCTCTGCCACTAGGGAAATGCAAATTCTCACACTCGAAGGGTTAACCCCGTATCTCATGGAGCGGTGAATGTTGAGGGACATTCATGAACGTTACGCCTTTTGAGTTTTGTCAGGGTTTGTAAAACCGTCACCTGAGTGGTGGCCTAGCTCGTAGCGCATCCGCCCCACATCTGGGAGGTCGTGACTTCAAATCCTGGCCAGGTCATACAGAAGACCATATCAAAATGGTACTTTCTACCTTCTAGCTTGGTGCTCAGTATAATAGAATGGGAAAAGAAAGTTAAGACACAGAGCTATGAGAGGACTGACCCCCTCCCCCCCCCTCCCCCCCACTGTAGCTTTCACTACTCACAGTAGCTGTGTGGTCTAGGGTCAGTGAAACGGAGATAGGTGCCACCCCATACACCACCTGGTGTCCCACATGCTGTGGGGGGGATGATTAGGGTTCTGTTACGTATCAACAAAGTGAGACGTGAGCCATGCTGTGCCGAGCAACAGCCTGAAATATACATACTGGCTGTAGCCCACCTGACATCACTATGGCGACTGCCTGGCGTTGGCTACGGCAAGCCCCAAGGGCCAAATCTCCACACAACATCCCCCCCTTTACAAAGCGTGAAAACACAAACCAGATTAAACGCCCCTTAAATTTAGCAAGTGAACCCCCTTTAACTCTCATGTGTCAATCCTTCTGAGCGAAAGGACAGATCCAAGCACAGGATTGTGTTAAGACATTTATTAACAAAAACCAACATACTGTAAATATCCAAAAGTGCCCACAATACAAAAATGCAATCAAGAATCACTTACACTGTTGCCTCAGAGCTAGACACACTCTAGAGAAGGGAACACTTCAGAGGCTGACATGTGCAAGAAGGAGATAATCAAAGACAATGCAATTTAGCCACACCACACAGTGAAAATGCAAGGTTTAAATACAAGAGGTAAATGGGGAATGATGAACAGCAGGTGTGGCCAGGAACAGGCAGAGACCTAATTCCAAGATCTCTCACAGCTGAGGTAACCTGGGGAAACAGGCTGTGAGAGGAAGGCGTGTCTGGGAGCAGTAGAAATAATGGCCCTGTCACAGAGGAAGGCAAAACAGTCTCAAAATACATGAATACATGATAACATAAATAATCAATAGGATGATAAATCATCAGGAAACAAAACACAAAAAGACACCACAAAGCTTGGAGAAAATACAGGAAAAATACATAAATAAATTGACAGACTGAGCCTGGTAGAACCTGTGCTGAGTCCTGTGACATTTAACATAAGACATGCAATAAACCACACAAAAAAAATGGAAAAAACCAACCAAAAAACAATGAACTACCTGGGCATCTAGGTAGACTGCCAGCATGCCCCCGTGTTGGAGTGGATTATTCTGCCACCCAGGGACAACACGTGCCAACTAGGTTCAGGCCCACCACAAAGTCATCAAGGTGCCTAGGCCTCTCACATGTTCTAGCCGAGCGTCTCACAGGCGGAGGACCTCCTCCAGACTCTGTTGGCTGAACCTGAGTGCCCCTCAGAGTCCCGTCAAGTCCCAACCCATATCCACCTCATCCGCTGCAGCTCCCAGACCCTTGGCTGGCAATGACTTCCTGAGGTGGCTGGAATGCCACTGTGACCTGTCCGAGAGCTGGAACGGGTCCAGGCCCAGCCGCTTCACGATCTGTAGTGGTCCCGTCCAGAATGGTTGCAGCTTATGGTATGGTTGGGGTGCTTGATCCTGATCCAGTCCACACACCGCGTCCATGAGCCCTCGTCCTATGCTTTTTGTCGAAACGCTGTTTCACTATCTGCTGTTAAGCGAGGACCCGATCTCGTGATGGTTCTGTGTCTGTCAGAGAAGAGATCATGGGGGGCCATAGCCGGTCCAGGGGCAGATGTAATTCGCGCCTCAGCTTGAGCTTCGCTGGAGAACACCCCGTCATGGCGTGGGCTGTCGCCCTGTAGTGGAGGAGCGTGTTCTGAAGGGCATCAGAGAACATGAAGCCGTCTGCCAGATGGGCCTACAGACCATTTTTCAACGTCTTATTGAAACGTTCTACACCCCCATTAGCCTGTGGATGATAAAACACAGATCTAATGTGTTCCACGGCCCTTTCTCCCCAAAACTCCTCAAACCCCCCAGAGGTGAACTGTGGGCCATTGTCTGTTGTGATGGCATCTGGAACCCCACACCTGGCGAACAGCGACGAGAGGAAACTAGTGACCACGTCCATCATGACCGAGCCAGTGGGCAACACTTCCAGCCATTTCGAAAACAGATTGCAGGCCACCAGCAGAAAACGGCTGTTTGTGGGGGCTGTGTGCAGTTCGCCACAGATGTCCAATTGGATGTGCTTCCAAGGGCCCTCCAGGTATTGTGACAGTCGCAGAGGTGGAGGAGGTGGCACTCCGGTTTTCCTGCTCTCCAAACCCGGAACGCAGTTCTTAACCATAGTCTCAATGTCTTTGTCAATGCCAGGCCACCAAACCAAATCCCTGCAATGCTGTTTCACCCTGACCACCCCGAGATGACCCTGTTGGAGCATAGCCAAGACATGCGATCTCAGCGACACCGGAATCAATGTGCAGTGTCCTCTCGCCATGCATACGCCGTTCCAGCAACTCAGTTCGTCCCTGAATCTGTGAAAAGGTGCCAAATCACCCTGCATTTTTCTGCCCCTCCCCCCCCCGATGAAAGAGCAAAGTTGCGACAACGCCGGGTCCCGTTCCAACTCCGTCTAGAGTTCCTGGAACAACACCATGTTCCGGAGGGGCTCGTGCAGCGTGTTGATCAGATTCGCCTCCAAGGGATCACTGTCGTTCGGTTGTGCGGTGTTGGTTGTGGCATGAGACAGGAGGTCTGCCACGACATTTTCTTTGCCAGGGGTGAACTGAGTAGTGAAGTTGTAGGCCCGCAGCCATTCCGTCCACCTGTGGATCCGCAGGGGCCTGTGTCCTGAGCCAGTCGTCTCCAGCAGTGTCGTCAGCACCCGGTAGTCGTGCATAGGGTAAAATGGTGTCCAAAGAGTGCCACTGTTCGCATGCCCAAACCCACGATGTACTCCTGTTCAGCTGACGTGAGGGACCTCGACGCGAACGCCACTGGACGTTCCGTTCCATTTTGCAGTTGACATATAACTGCCCTCACTGCTGAACCAGATGCGTCACAAGCCACAAAACTGGGTCATTTGGGTCAAAATGCACCAACATCGGTGGGGAGGTGAGTTGAGATTTCAGTTTAGTGACCACCGCCAAGCAGGCCAGGGTCCATTGCCACGGAGCATCCTGCTTCACGAGGGCTCGGACATGTTCAGTAGTCTCTGAATAATGGGGAATGAAACGGCCATAGATGTTCACCATGCCTAGAAATGAGGAAATTTGTGCAGGTGTCGTGGGGTCGGGGAGACGCAGGACTGCCTCCATGTTCGAGTGCAGGGGGCTCAGGCCCTCAGCCGATAGCCGGAACCCAACAAACTTAATGGATTCTGCTGCGAAGATGCACTTTTCCCCGTTCAGCATAACCCCGTGCTCCAGCAACACCTCCATTACTCATTCCAAGTGTTCATCATGTGCCATGGACCATGATGTCATCCAGATACACCACCACACCCCTGAGGCCGGTGAGGATCATAGACATTGATTGTTTGAAAGCAGCTTGGTGCCGAACTCAGGCCAAAAGCCATGCAGGTGTACCTAAAAATGCCCATGTGGGTCACGAAAGCCATCAGGTCTCAGCTGGCTGGGTGGAGGGGCACTTATAGATAACCTCAGTGGAGGTCCAGTTTCGAAAACACTATGGAGCCGCTTCTTCCATCGTGGGCAGTGGGTATTTGTCCGGGACGATCGCTTTATTAACCATTCTGAGGTCAATGTACGGCCGGATGCCCACCGTCTTCTTCTTGGCCACCACGATGTGTGAGATCCATAGTGAGGCATCCACTTTCTCGATAATGCCGGCTTTAAGCAGCTTATTTATTTGCGCCGTAACGTCGTCCTGCAGGGCAAGGGGAAGCCGCAGCAGTGGCTGGATTTTGGGCGTCACATTCGGGTCGATGAGCGGACGGTGGTTGAAAGCTTTCACACAACCAAGGCCTGGAAACAATGCTGGCCAGCGAACATGCCACCCAGGAGAAACAGTCAACACCTTGGAGCCCACTGGGTCCATGTTGGAGAATCCTAACGCACTCAATAAATCAATACCCAACAAGTCAGCCCCATGGCGCAAAACCTGAAAGGTAAACGCGGAAATAGACTTCGACCCACACACCACCAAGAAACTGACCATGCCCACCATGCCAATCTTTGCATGTCCATAGCCAAACATTTTCACAGCACCAGCCCTTATAAGTTTCTTTGGGAAAAGTTTTCTTACCGTGGACATGCTTAGTATGGATTTACCAGCGCCTGAATCCACCATGAGTGGCACATCGACATCATCAAGCTGCAAAACATATCACTTCAGCGGCCAATTCTTGGTGCCAGCTACACACACCGAAGCAATGGCCACGAGTCTCGAGTCCATTGGCTTGCTAGCGTTGGTGCAAACCCTAGCCAGGTGGTTAGCACGACCGCAGTTGTAGCACTTTTTTCCTTTAGCGGGGCAGATGGACGGACGAGCCCACCCGGTGACAAGGAAAGCCACAGCCGCCACACAGTACCTGGGTTCCCGCTCCTGCCTGTGCCATGGTTCGCCTCCTTTTGGGGGTCCTCCCTGAGGAGTTAGCTGCGTTGCTAGCAGCCTGAAGTGGAGAGGGAGCTTGGATGGCTAGGTGTTCATTAGCCAGTACTTGCAAACCTAGCTGGGTAGCGGACTTGATTTGGCTAGTCATCTGCATTACTTGACTCAGCGTGAAGTCATGCTTAGTTAGCAGGAGCTTCTCCTTTAGCGACTCGTTGCTTGTGCCATGTGCTAGCTTTTCACGGATTAGCTCTTCCTCTACAGGCCTGAAGGTGCACGTGCTCGCTAGGTTACGGAGCTCCATAAGAAAGTGCTGAGTGGACTCACCCTTTTGTTGACAGCGGTCGAAGAATCTGTGTCTTTGTGCCATGATGTTACACTGATCAATGAAAAATTCATCCATCATGTCCAAACACTTGTCTGAGTCCCTGCTACCCATCACGTGAAACACACGTTAGCCTTCTTTGCCAAGGCAATGGAATAGCATGCTCTTCTGTCTTTCTTCATCAGCGCCGCCCAAGCCAGCCGCAACGATGTAGGCATCAAACACCTTCAACCAGCGGCGCCACGGTGTAGCTGGCACACCCGCTGACTCCAAGAATGGAGGAGGTGGTCTTCTTCTTCTTCTTCTTCTTCTTCTTTTAGATTTGATTGGCATTTGGCAACCAGCTTACAGGTGCATTACCGCCACGTACTTCACTCTAGCTAGTGCATTAGTTCCCTGCGCATGCCCCCATGATTTAATCCTCAGTCGCCAAATATTATGTATCAACAAAGCGAGACGTGAGCCATGCTGTGCCGAGCAACAAACTGAACTTGATTGAGTAAAAGCCTCAAATATACACACTGGCCATAGCCCGTCTGACGTCACTATGCCGACTGCCTGGCATCGACTACGGCAAGCCCCAAGGGCCAAATCCCCACACAATAGGTTCGTAAAGGTTGCCAAGCAGTTTGCCAACAGTTTTTCTTGTCAAAAAAAAATTGAAGATGTATTTTTCTGGTTGCAAAATTTTGTAGAATAACTTGCAACATGTTCCAAAAAAGGTGGACCAGGGGAAATACTGGGAAAGTTGAGGAATGCTCAAAAACACCTTTTCAGAACAGTCCACAGGTGAGCAGGTTAATTAGAAACAGGTGAGGGTCCTGATTGGGTATTCAAGATTCAAAGATTTTATTTGTCAATACTACTATATGTACAGGGCTTACAGGAGAATTGAAATGGGGTTTCTCTCTCTCTTCAGTGGTGTGCACAATATAAAAAAGAAAAAAGGAATAAGGCTGGAAAAACAAAAACAGCAGTCTATGTATAGTCATGCTACCTGTAGTGCAAATGGCAACAAAAGATAGACCCAGACCTCCCATAGTGCAAATAAAGATAAACAATAAATGATGAGACCCAGTAATCTCATATACAGAAAAGCAAAGCAGTAATACTCATAGTATAACAAGTTCAATATGGTAGTGTAGGTGCAGATAGTGACAGATAGGACTGCACATGATCAGTATTGCAATGACAGACAGCATTAGATTTGTGCAAATGGTTGCAGTAAAGTGCAGAGACAAAAAGCAGCAAATGTATTACTGTTGGTGTGCCAATCTTTCTGTGCCAACAGCTGAGGTGGTTATTGTGCGGGTGAGTGTGTTAAGGTCTGGGGGGGAAGGGGGGTGAACAGAGTTCAGGTCCTGATGGCCTGATGAACAAAGCTGTTTAGCAGTCTTGTGGAGCGGGCCCTGAGGCTCAGGTACCTTTTCCCTGAGGGCAGGGGGCTGAAGAGGGAATGTGAGGGGTGGGAAGTGTCACTTGCAATGTTGATGGCTCTGCGGATGAGGTGGGCGTGGTAGATGTCTGAGAGGGGGCACTGATGATTTTACTGGCTGCGTTCACTGAGCGTTGTAGTGTCTTCCGGCAGGAGGCGGTGTAGCTTCCATACCAAACAGTGATGCAGCTGGTGAGGATGCTCTCAATGGTGCCCCGGTAGAATGAGCACATGATGGAGGGTGGGACTCGTGCTCTCCTCAGTTTGCGGAGGAAATGGAGGAGAGTTGGAACCTTCTTGGCCAGTGATGTGGTGTTGTTGACTAGGAGAGGTCCTCAAAGATGTGCACCCCCAGAAACTTGGTGCTGCTCACCCTCTCCACAGCTGCTCCATCGATGATCAGAGAGGGGTGCTGTGTGGCCCCCCACCCCCGAAGTCGACCCACAATCTCCTTGGTTTTTCCAATGTTCAGGAAGAGGTTATTGTCTTTACACCACTGGACCAGTTGGCTCACCTCACTTCTGTAGTTGGCCTCCTCATTGTTTGTGATGAGGCCCACCACCTTCGTGTCATCTGCAAACTTGATGATGTGGTTGGTGTTGTAGGCTGGTACACAGCCATGGGTCAGTAGGGTGAAAAGCAGCAGGCTGAGGACGCACCCTTGTGGGGCCCCTGTGCTCAGTGTGATGGTCTTGGATGTGTTGCTGCCAACCCGCACATTCTGTGGCCTCCCTGTGAGAAAGTCCAGCACCCAATTACAGAAAGCGGTTTTGAATCCCAAGTGTCTGAGTTTTTGTATTAGGTGCTGGGGGATGATTGTGTTGAACTCAAGTCCAAGAGCAGTATTCGCACGTAGGAGTTCTTTGAGTCCAGGTGGGTGAGGGCTGGGTGGAAAGCAGCACCGATGGCATCCTCCGTGGATCTGTTTGACTTGTATGCAAACTGATATGGGTCATGGAAGGGAGGGAGGATGGACTTGATGTTCTGCTTGACCAGTTGCTCGAAGCACTTCATTATGATGGGGGTCAATGCTACGGGCTGGTAATCGTTGTAGCTGGATGGGACAGGCTTCTTTGGGACTGGTATTATGGTGGCAATTTTGAAACATGTGGGGACAACAGCTTGAGCCAGGGAGGTGTTGAAAATGTCGGCCAGGACATTCTTGAGCTCCTTGGCACAGTCCTTCAGAACGCAACCCGGTATGTTGTCTGGTCCAGCTGCCTTGTGTGGGTTGATCCTCCAGAGGGTCCTCTTCACGCTAGCTGGATCCAGACTTATGGCCTGCTCCTCTGGAGGAGGAGTGGTCTTATGTGCTGATGTGCTGTTTTGTGCTTCAATACGGCTGAAATCAAATCAAATCAAATCAAATCAAATCAAACTTTATTGTCATATTGCTGTACATACAACTGTAGTGCAGGCAAGATGAAATTGCGTTTCTCTCGGCATCCATATAAGAAGCAGCATGATTAAGACACACTCCCACATAGCTCCACCCCCCACCCCCACCCCCCCATCCATTCACACATCCCTGAGACATACCTGGGAAAAAGAATAACTAACTATAATATACAAAATGTCCATTGGTGCAGTAGTGTGTATGAGAGATTCCGGGTCAGCTGTTCAGCATCCTGACAGCTTGTGGGAGGAAGCTGTTGATCAGTCTGGTGGTTCTGCCTCTGATGCTCCGGAATCGTTTACCAGATGGAAGAAGTTCAAAGTGTTTATGCAGAGGGTGAGAACGGTCCTTGACAATGTTCAGTGCCCTGCTCCTACAACGGTTCTGAAAAAGTTCTTGGACAGAGGGGAGGGAGACTCCAATTACCCTCTCCGCCCCCTTGACTATCCTCTGCAGGGCTTTTTTGTCTGACATACTGCAGCTGGAGTACCATATAGCAATGCAGTACGTCAGAACACTCTCCACCACACCTCTGTAGAAGGTCCTGAGGATACAGATGGGGAGAGAGGCCTGTTTGAGTTTCCTCAAGAAATGTAGTCTCTGCTGAGCCCGCTTCCTGATCTCCAAGGAATTTTTGCTTCAGGTCAGGTCCTGCGAGATCTGCACTCCGAGGAACTTGATGTTCTCTACTCTCTCCACTAAACGGCCGCCGATGCTGAGGGGGACGTGCTCAGGCTGTGACCACCGGAAGTCGATAATCATCTCCTTCGAATGAAGGAGATGATTATCAACCTAAATGACTTCGACTTAACAACGAATGACTTGACTTAACAACCTAAATGACTTCGAAGAAGTCATTTAGGTTGTTAAGCAGTGTGATGTCACTCACACAGGTCTGAGGTGGAGGTTTATAGTTGGTGAGGGTTTGTATGCAATGCCAGAGGGAACGTGCATTTCTGGTGTTGCTGAAGTGGCTGGATATTTTCTTGCTGTACTGTCATTTTGCTTCCTTGATGTCACAGGACAGGTTAGCCCTAGCTGTTGTTAGTCCTGCAGTGTCGCCGGCCCTGAAGGTTGCCCTCAGGAGCCTGTGGACCTCTACTGTCATCCATGGTTTTTGGTTGGCATGAACAGTGATGGTTTTGCAGTGAGTGACATCATCAATGCATTTCGCTATGTATGCTATAACAACCTCAATGTACTCCTCGAGTTTTATGTGTTCACTGTGAGTGGCTGCATGCTTGAAAGCTTCCCAGTCTGTAGTGCTGAAGCAGTCTTTCAGAGCATCAGAGGCCCACTCTGGCCACATACAGTGATGTGAAAAAGTATTTGCCCCTTACTGATTTCTCATTGTTTTTTGTATGTTTGTCACACTTAAATGTTTCAGATCATCAAACAAATTTAAATATTAGACAAAGATAACACAAGTAAACACTTCAGAAGAGAGCTATTAGAATAATAAACAAAGCTGCTTACAGGGAACCAACAAACCCACTTTTTCTTAAATTAAAAGCTCTCAAGTTGAAAGATCTGGTTGACTTTAAAACTGCAGTAATGATGTTTAAAGTGAAGAATCTATCACTGCCCGCAAATATCCAAAAGTTGTTCCAAATAAGGGAGAAACAATATCATTTCAGAGGAACATGTATATTTCAAAAACCTTCAGTAAGAACTACCACCAAGCAACACTGTGTTTCAGTGCAAGGAGTCAGATTGTGGAACGGTTTTGGACCTGAATTAAAATCATGTACAGCACTTGGACAATTTAAACAAAATTTAAAGGAAGAAATACTCCAAACATATATACAAGAGGACATGTAAAATCACATAAGGATTGTCATATCCAGTCTGTGTTGTGTTGTTGCTTAGTTTTTTTTGGTCACATTTTGTCTTAGCTTTGTTCCAAATTGTAATCGCTCTTGTTTTGTTTTTCTTTTGAATTCTTGGATGGAATATGGGTGGACAATATAAGCTGCGGCTTCAGCCATCACCCATTTTGGATAACTTATGTTGAACTGTATAATCAGAGGAGCTATTGTCACGCTGCGCCGCTCATCAGCGGCGCCAGCTGCACGCACACCTGCACATCATCAGCGGCGAGGGATTTAAGCCGCCTCACCCTGGGCTTCGGCCTGAAGCCGTCAGACTTCACTCGCTGGATTGCTGTGAGTTACCTCTTGCTCCCCAGCAAGCATTGCGGTAAGAAGCCCTTACCTTTTTCCCTTTCAAGTCTGCTCCCCTGTGCACAGGTGGATTTCCCGGCGGCGGACCTTTCCTCTCCGTCTCCATTCCCTCGCTGCTGCACCGGGCTCTCCAGGTTGCTGTCTACCGGACCTCGTCCTTGCTGTGCCAGCCACCTGCTCACTCCAAGTAAGCTCCTCTCCAACTTTTACATCTCCTGTGTTGGTGTGTGCCCGTCACCCTTCTCCCTGTGCTTTTCCCATAGGGTTGTCCGGGTGTACGGTCTCCTGCCTTCGTGCCCGAAGCAGACGCCACCACCAACACATTTACAGCTCGCAGACACACATTCATACACCCTTGTTGTTAATAAAGCTATTTGAGCTACTCTGAGCCTGCGTGTGTGTCTCCTGAGCCGTGTATTATGTCAGTACGGCTTCAGCAGAGCGGCTCGGCAGACGGCGGGCTCGCACGCCGACTTAACACTCTCGAGGCTCGAGTGGACCAAATAGCTTACCAGCAACAGGTGATTCTAAACCAGTTGGTCAGCATAACTAACCGATTGGACCGCTTGGACCCCCAACAGCCGTTCCCCCCGGCTCGTCAGGGTGGCGCGGCTCCTGCTGCTCCAGCGGCCGTCCAGCAGGCTCCGGGAGCACCGACTCGGCTCACGCCCATTCCGACCCCCGCCCGCTTTAGCGGTAAGCTCGGCGGAGCGCGGGGGTTCATAATGCAGTGTGAGTCCGTGTTTCACCGTGTGCCTAGAGACTTTCCTTCAGATCATAGCCGAATTGGTTATATTGGGAATCTCCTAGAGGGGCGAGCACTAACCTGGACTCACGCTGTAATGGCGAGGCCCAGTTATGCCACCCTCACTTATGACCAATTTGTGAGACGCTTCCTGGAGGTCTTTGATCACGCTCGTACCGAGACAGTCCAGGTCGATCGGCTTCTCAGCCTCCAGCAGGGAAGCCGGTCGGCAGCGGACTATGCGATCGACTTCCGGGTAGCGGCAGAGGAATTGGGCTGGGATGAACGCTCATTCTGCGGCCTTTTCCTCCGCAGTCTCAACGATGATCTGAAGGATGAACTGGCTGGACGGGACATCCCGGACACTCTAGCGGAGCTAACGTCTCTAGCTATCAGTTTGGATAACAGGCTGCGCGAGCGCTCCTCGGGGCGGAAGTCGTCTTCTTCTCGCCCTCGTGGAGCCTCGTCGCGCCAGTTCCAAGCTCGCCCCCTGGCGACGCCGCCACCATCGCGCCCCGAGGAGTCGGAGCCGATGGTGACGGGCTGGACAAAGCTTTCCCCTGCGGAGAGACAACGCTGGCGTGAGTTGAATCTCTGCATGTATTGCGGGGATAGTCAACACACGGTGGAGCTCTGTCCACAGAAGCCAAACGGCGGGGTCCACGAGTCACTGTAGGGGGCCTCGCGGACATCAATCGGTTAAGTCCCCTCACCCAATTGAAGCTGCCCGTCCGATTTTGTCACAACTCCACTGGGCATCTCACTCATGCACTGGTGGATTCGGGCGCGGAGGGCAGTTTTATTTCACAAAGCCTGGCAACCCGATTGGGCATCCGCTGCCAGGCACTAACTACTCCTCTCTCCCTGGTCAACCTCTCCCGTGTCTCCCTGGGGAGGGTAACACATCGGACCGTCCCCGTTCCTGTTATCATCTCTGGGAACCACCGGGAGGAGATAACTTTCTACGTCCTTCCCAACTCTGTGTCGCCCGTCATCCTGGGGTACCCCTGGCTACGCCTCCACAACCCCGTCTTGGACTGGAAGTCCGCCAGGGTGTCGGCATGGAGCACATTTTGTATGAGCACCTGTTTACAGTCCGCTGCCTGCTCTCCGTCCTCTTCCCCAACACCTACGGACGCTGCGCCCCCGGACCTATCCCTGGTGCCATCGGAATTTCACGACCTGGGTATGGTATTCAGTAAGTCCAAGGCGATGTCTCTTCCTCCACACAGACCCTACGACTGTGCAATAAACATCCGCCAGGGGGCACCCTTACCCTCTGGGCGACTCTACAGCCTGTCGGCGCTGGAGAAGGAGACCATGAACGCCTATCTCAAGGAGTCGCTGAGTGCTGGGATTATCCGTCCCTCGTCATCACCATTGGGGGCAGGATTCTTCTTCGTGGGCAAGAAGGACGGTTCCCTCCGTCCTTGCATCGACTATCGCGCCCTAAACGACATTACGGAGAAGGATCGCTACACCCTGCCCCTCATGGATACCGCCTTCCACTCCCTCCAGGGGGCGACTTGGTTCACTAAGTTGGATCTACGCAGCGCATACCACCTCGTCCGGATCCGGGAGGGAGATGAGTGGAAAACAGCCTTCCGTACCCCGAACGGCCACTTCGAGTACCTGGTGATGCTGTTCGGGTTGACCAACGCTCCAGCCATCTTTCAGCGCCTAATTAATGACATCCTCCGGGATTTCATTGGCCTTTTTGTGTTTGTCTACCTGGATGACATCCTCATCTTCTCCAAATCCAGGGACGAGCACCGGGTCCATGTGAGGCGGGTCCTCCAAAGACTGCTGGAGAACCGGTTGTATGTGAAGGCTGAAAAATGCGAATTCTACGCAAAGACAACATCCTTCCTCGGGTTCATCATCTCCCACGACCAGGTGCTTCCGGACCCAGTGAAGGTGAAGGCGGTGGTGGAATGGCCCACACCTGCATCGAGAAAACAGGTGCAGCAATTCATCAGCTTTGCAAATTTCTACCGCCGCTTCGTCCCTAATTTTGGCACCATCGTCGGCCCGTTGACCCGCCTCACGTCCCCTAAGGTCCCGTTCCGGTGGACTGAAGAGGCCGCGGCTGCTTTTCAGGCACTGAAGGCGGAGTTCTCCTCCTCCCGGGTCCTTAACCAAGTCAACCCTGCGCTGCAGTGCATCGTGGAAGTGGACGCTTCGGACACAGGAGTGGGAGCGGTTCTATCCCAGCGGTCGCCAGATGATGGAGTCAAACGGCCCTGCGCCTTCTTCTCTCGGCGCTTGTCCCCGGCGGAACGGAATTACGACATGGGGGACAGAGAGCTCCTCGCCATCAAGCTCGCGCTGCAGCAGTGGCGTCACTGGCTAGAGGGGCGGACCTGCCGTTCGTGGGGGACAGAGAGCTCCTCGCCATCAAGCTCGCGCTGCAGGAGTGGCGTCACTGGCTAGAGGGGCGGACCTGCCGTTCGTGGTCCTGACGGACCACAAGAACTTGGAGTACCTGAGATCTGCCAAGCGTCTGAACGCCCGCCAGGCGCGCTGGTCCTTGTTCTTTGCCAGGTTCCGATTCAACATCACCTTCAGGCCTGGCTCCAAGAACGGCCTGCCCGACGCCCTCTCTAGGCAATTTGCCCCTGAGGAGTTGGAGGACACGGTCCACACCATCCTACCCAGGTCGTGCGTCGTGGGAGCCGTTACCTGGGACATTGAAAGCAGGATCCGGAAGGCGCAGGAAGTGGAACCTGACCCTGGCGGCGGACCGGAGGGGAGGCTGTTCGTGCCATCCACGGTTCGGGGGGGAGGTCATCCACTGGTTGCACACGTCCAAGCTCACCTGCCACCCTGGTTCCTCCCGGATGATCGACCTCCTCCAACGGTCCTTCTGGTGGCCGGGCCTGCGGAGGGACGCTGCCCGCTACGCCCGGGCCTGCCCAGTGTGCGCCACCAGCAAATCAGGTAATGCCCCTCCAGCGGGTTTGCTCCAGCCTCTGCCCATCCCTGGCAGGCCCTGGTCGCATATTGCCCTGGATTTCGTCACCGGACTCCCAGTTTCAAACACCTTTGACACCGTCCTGACCATCGTGGACCGCTTCTCCAAGGCGGCACAGTTCATCCCCCTACGAGGTCTTCCAACCGCCCTGGAGACGGCGGACCTCCTAATCCAGCGCGTGGTCAGGCTGCACGGGATTCCGGTGGACGTGGTCTCGGACCGGGGGCCCCAATTTTCCTCAGAGGTTTGGAGGTCGTTCTGCAACGCCCTGGGAGCCAAGGTGAGCCTCTCCTCCGGCCATCACCCCCAAACCAACGGGCAGTGTGAGCGGACCAACCAGGAGCTGGAGGCTGCGCTCCGCTGCGTCACGGCGTCCAAACCAACGTCCTGGAGTAACCACCTCGCCTGGGTTGAATACGCCCACAACACCGCTCGCTCTTCTGCTACAGGGATGTCCCCCTTTAAGGCGTCCCTGGGCTACGACCCCCCGCTGTTCCCGGCGCAGGAGAGTGAGGTAACTGTCCCCTCAGTTCGGGCGCATCGCAGGCAGTTCCACTCCATCTGGGCGTCAGCACGCAATGCGCTTTTACGCACAGCGGAGCGCAACAGAGCCATGGCGGACCGGCACAGAAGACCTGCCCCAGCGTACCGAGTTGGCCAGCGTGTCTACGTGTCGACCCAGGACGTGATTTTAAAGGGCGAGAGGAGGAAGCTGGCACAGCGTTTTATGGGCCCATACCCCATCACCAGGATTATCAACCCGGTGGCTGTGCGTGTAGCTATTCCCCCCTCCCTCCGCATCCATCCCACCTTCCACGTATCCAAGGTGAAGCTGGCAGTCTCCGACCCCCTTTGCCCTCCTCCTGCTGCGCAACCCGCGCCCCGGATGATTGATGGCCATCCGGCCTGGCCTGTCTCCTCCATCCTGGACTCCTGGCGCCGGGGTCGTGGGTTGCAGTACTTGGTGGACTGGGAGGGCTATGGGCCTGAACATCGGCAGTGGGTACCCTTGTTGTTTGTGTTGGACCCATCCCTCATTACTGAGTTCCACTGAGCGCACCCGGAGAAACCATCGCCAGGAGGCGCTGCTAGAGGGGGGAGTACTGTCACGCTGCGCCGCTCATCAGCGGCGCCAGCTGCACGCACACCTGCACATCATCAGCGGCGAGGGATTTAAGCCGCCTCGCCCTGGGCTTCGGCCTGAAGCCGTCAGACTTCACTCGCTGGATTGCTGTGAGTTACCTCTTACTCCCCAGCAAGCATCGTGGTAAGAAGCCCTTACCTTTTTCCCTTTCAAGTCTGCTCCCCTGTGCACAGGTGGATTTCCCGGCGGCGGACCTTTCCTTTCCGTCTCCATTCCCTCGCTGCTGCACCGGGCTCTCCAGGTTGCTGTCTACCGGACCTCGTCCTTGCTGTGCCAGCCACCTGCTCACTCCAAGTAAGCTCCTCTCCAACTTTTACATCTCCTGTGTTGGTGTGTGCCCGTCACCCTTCTCCCTGTGTTTTTCCCATAGGGTTGTCCGGCTGTACGGTCTCCTGCCTTCGTGCCCGAAGCAGACGCCACCACCAACACATTTGCATCTCGCAGACACACATTCATACACCCTTGTTGTTAATAAAGCTATTTGAGCTACTCTGAGCCTGCGTGTGTGTCTCCTGAGCCGTGCATTATGTCAGTTATTGTTTAATTTGACCTTGTTGGATTTTTTTTTCTTTTTTCCCCTTTGTTATATTATTCTGTTTCTTTTTAATCTTTACTTTTAATCTATCCGAAATAAAGATTCATTCATTCATTCAACACATTTTAAATGAAGGTGTCTATTATTAAAGGTAAAAAAAATGCAAACCTACATGGCCCTGTGTTACAAATTACCCCCCATTAAAACATAAATTAACTGTGGTTTATCACATCTTTGGAAAGCTGAGTTCAATTTCTCTAGCCACATCCAAGCCTGATTACTGGCACACCTGTTCTCAATCAAGAAATCACTTAAATAGGACCTGCCTGACAAAGTGAAGTAAACCAAAAGATCCTTAAAAGCTAAACATCATGCTGCGATCCAAAGAAATTCAAAAACAAATGAGAAACAAAGTAATTGAGATCTATCAGTCTGGAAAAGTTTAAAGCCATTTCTAAAGCTTTGGGACTCCAGCGAACCACAGTGAGAGCCATTATCCACAAATGGCGAAAACATGGAACAGTGGTGAACCTTCCCAGGAGTGGCCAGCCAACCAAAATTACCCCAAGAGCGCAGTGACAACTCATCCAACAGGTCACAAAAGACCCCACAACAACATCCCAAGAACTGCAGGCCTCACTTGCTTCAGTTAAGGTCAGTGTTCATGACTCCACCATAAGAAAGAGACTGGGCAAAAATGACCTGCATAGCAGAGTTCCAAGATGAAAACCACTGCTGAGCAAAAAGAACATAAAGGTTTGTCTCAGTTTTGCCAGAAAACATCTTGATGATCCCCAAGACTTTTGGGAAAATACTCTGTGGATTGACAAGACAAAAGTTGAACTTTTTGGAAGGCGTGTGTCCCATTACATCCGGTGTAAAAGCAACACAGCATTTCAGAAAAGGAACATAATACCAGCAGTAAAATATGGTGGTGGTAGTGTGATGGTCTTGGGCTATTTTTTTTTCCACAATATCTTTATTGAACCTTTTTTTTTTTTTTTTTAACAAACATGATACAAACAATCAAACACTAACACTAAAGTACTACAAAAAAAAAAAAAAAAAACCCTAAAAACACCAACAACCACCAACAAAATCAAGTCTTCAACAATGCTCCTCTGTTTAGTCTAGACAATCCAATACATTAGTATACATATTATGTTCACCAGTTTGGAATTTACAAGGTCCACACACATCATTCACCTTCTTCTTCAAGAGTTATGTTTAAATTTTTTACATAATCAATAAAAGGTCTCCATATATTCTCAAACACAATTTCCTTTGATTTCAATATATATGTTATTCTTTCTAATGGAAGGTTTGTTAACATCTGTCTTAACCACTGAGTCACATCTGGTCTATGAGTCTTTTTCCATAATAGTGCAATACATTTTTTGGCATTAAGCAAACTGAGGTCTATGAATGTTCTTTCACTTTTATTGAAATTATGCTTTTCTGGGTACAGACCCAACAAAAACAGTTTAGGATTCAATATGATTTGTTTTGAGATTATTTTTTCAATTGTTACCCTCACCTCCTCCCAAAACATTCTTATTAATCTACATTCCCATAAACAATGAAATAGGGTTCCTTTACTTTCCATGCATTTTGTGCATGTATCTGGTATATTTTTGTTATATCTATTTAACTCCTCCGGTGTAACATACATCCGCATTAACCATTTGAAATGTATCAATTTAAGGCGTGCATTTATTGATTTGGTTTGAGCTTCTGTACAAGCCAATTCCCATTGTTCCTCTGAAATTTCAATTTGCAGATCTTCTTTCCAGTAGTTTAATCTTTTCAGTGAATTTTCACTTGAAGATAGTGTCAATGAGTTATAAAACTCTGAAATAATACCCTTTCTTTTACTATCTTTCATCATCATTTTTTCCAAGGATGAATAAATAGGTCGAGTGAGAGCTTTATTTTGATTTGATCGAATAAAGTTTCTAAGTTGAAGATATTTAAAAAAATGTGTTCTATTGAGATTAAATTTGATCCTCAGCTCTTCAAAAGACATTATGTTGTCTGCACATGGCAAATATAAATCCTGAATCTTTTGTATCCCTTTTAAATTCCATACTTTAAATACAGCGTCCGCTCTCCCTGGTTTAAAATATTGATTACCCCATATTGGACTAAATTGTGACAATAACTGTGGTTCTTTTAAATAGTTTTTAGCTTCACACCATATTTTGATCATATGCTTTACAAATGGATTTTTAACTTGTTTTTGTAATTTTTTTGCCGAATCTGAGTATATGAATATGGGAAGAGGTAAAGGTAAATTGTATGATTCCATTTCAGTCCAGTGAGGGAGATCATTTGATGAAAAATAATATGTCATAGACCTCAGTTGTGCCGACCAATAATACAACATAAAATTTGGACATTTCAGACCTCCACGATCAAATGGTAAATATAATAAAGACAAACGTAATCTAGCCCTCCTGTTGTTCCATATAAATTCCACTAACTTTTTTTTTATTCTTGAGAATAGATCTAAAGGTGGTGATAAGGGAATGTATTGAAATAAATAAAGTATTTTAGGTAAAATATTACTTTTAAGTATATTGATTCTCCCGATCATCGACATTGGTAGTGACATCCATCTCTGAGTTAACTCATTGATATCTGACATTAAGGCTTCATAGTTGACACTGGCGACTGATTCTAGCTTAGGCATAATTTGGATTCCTAAATATTTAAACTGATTTACAACATTGAATTGATTTACCTCAGGGGCTGGGTAATTTCTCTGGGTCTCATTTAGCATTAATATTGAAGATTTAGTTTTATTTATTTTATATCCTGATATTTCCCCAAAATTCTTTATTAAATTCAACAAGGTTGGAATTGATTTTTTTAGATTCGACATAAACAAAATTATATCATCGGCGTACAGGGAGATTTTATGTTCTGTTGGTCCAACTTTAATTCCATATATTTGTGAATGTAAATGTATCGCTATCGCTAAAGGTTCAATTGCCATAGTAAACAGTAAAGGTGAAAGTGGACAGCCTTGTCGACATCCTCTATTGATTTTTATTGGTTTTGAAATATTGTTATTTGTTAGGATTTCTGCTGTAGCATTATTGTATATTATTTGAACCCATTTTATGAAATTATTTCCAAGTCCAAACCTTTGTAGGACTTCAAAAAGAAAGGGCCATTCAACTCTATCAAAGGCCTTTTCGGCGTCCAATGATAGGAGAGCTGTATCCGGTGCTTCTTTATTAAAATAAATAATATTAAATAGTCTTCTTACATTATGGAAGCCTTGTCTACCCTTTATAAAGCCATTCTGATCTCGATTAATAATATTTGGTAAAATTTCTTGTAATTGTCTTGCTAAAATTTTACAGATTATCTTAAGGTCGGCGTTTAATAGGCTTATTGGTCTCATATTTTCACATTTATTAGAGGGCTTACCTGGTTTTGGCAGCAGTATAATTAAGGCATTATTTATGTATGATGGTAAATTATTATTTTGAAATGCTTCTAAAACCATTTCCAAAAAAGGTTTTATTAATTTATTCTTAAATTTTTTATAAAGGTCAACTGGAAGACCATCTGGTCCTGCACTTTTTCCTGATTTCATATTATCAATGGCTAGCCCAACTTCTTCTTGACTAATTTTAGACTCCAATATCTCCCTGTTTTCATTTGGAATACACGGTATAGATAGTTCGTTCAAAAACCCATTTAGTTTTGTTAAATCAGGTTCATTTTTGGTATCATATAATTTTTCATAGTAATCTCTAAAGGCTCTATTAATTTCTAAAGGATCTATAACTACCTGTCCGTTACTTATAATACTGGTAATTGGTGTTTTAATTTCCAATTGTTTAATCTGCCATGCTAATAATTTTCCTGATTTTTCACCTTGTTCATAAAAAGATTGTTTCAATCTTAGAAGACTCGAGGCAGCTCTATTCGCTGATTTTTTGTCGTATTCAGCTCTCAAAATCAGTAATTCATTCTCCAACCTTGGGTCACTTCCTGCATACACTTTTTCCTGAAGACTTTTTATTTTATGTTCCAATTTAGCTCTCTCCTCTCGAGTCTTCTTAGATTTTGATCCTGTATAACTAATAATATGTCCCCTAATAAAAGCTTTGAAAGCCTCCCACTTTACACATGCTGATGTTTGTGTAGTATTGATGTCAAAGAACTCGTCTATCTGTTTTTCTATATACTTGACAAATTCCTCATCCTGAAGCCATTTATGCTGAAATTGCCATCTACCTGATTCCTTTGTCAATTTTTTATCTACATATATTAGACAACAGGGTGCATGATCAGAAATCACGATGTTATCATAAAAGCAGTTTTGAATCTTGGACCTTAATTCTGTGGAAATCAAAAAATAATCAATACGTGAGAATGTCTTGTAGGTACTGGAATAACAAGAATAGGCTTTAACTTGTGGTTTCATTTCTCTCCATATATCTAACAATCTCAATTCTTTCATAAAATGATTAATAGTCATCCTACATCCAATGTGCGTACAATCCAGTCCTGTTGATCTATCCACACCTGGATTCAATGTACAATTAAAATCCCCTGCTATTATATGTTGCCCTGTAAGTGATGATAAGATGAGAAATAAATTAGCAAAGAACTTCTGATCATCTATATTGGGACCATATAAGTTCACAAGATTTATATTTTCTAATAGCAAAGAACCTTGAATGATTACATATCTTCCAAATTTGTCTCCAATTACATTTTTCACCTGAAAAGGAACTGATTTATGTATGAGAGTCATAACTCCCCTGGCTCGGGATGAAAATGAAGAGGTGAATACACTTCCCTGCCATCTACTCCTAATTCTTTTAACATCCTCCTCTATCAGATGAGTTTCTTGTAAAAACACAATTCTTGAACCCATGTCCTTTATTTTATTCATAACTTGTTTAAGTTTTTTTAAATTTTGTAGACCTCTGCAATTCCATGAAGTTAAATTAAGATTAACACTTTGGTCCATGATCAATAGAGAGTTTAGGATTACCTTGCAGTGTAAACATGCTCATACAGAGAAGCAAAAACATGAGTGGTTGAACATTCATCCTACAAACTACACACAAACAAATTTCCCCTTCCCACACTTGTGGCAAACCCCCCAAAATCAAAAGAAAAATTCTGTCTCCCGATATAGCCATCGACCGTTCCACACCCACGGGGAACAGCCTAAGCCACTCCTTCTTCATCCTCCCAATCACCCTAACTCTACTGCTTTTAATGACGTAACATTAACTCTCTTCTGTAGTTTTCCAACTTAACTCCAAAATTTTTAACAACTTTGTACATCATAGTTTTTTTTTTTGTTTGTTTTGTTTTTGTTTTGTTTTTTTAATATATAATACAATCTATATTTTGTAAACTTACTATTTACTTCAAGTCAGTCAGATGCCTGTGCAAATGCTTAATTATTCTACCTTATATTTTGTTCATGCTTAGCTCCCACCAGTCTCTTCTTCTTCTTTGATCTTCTTGATGAACTCCTGCGCCTCCTCTGGGGTCTTGAAGATGTGGGTTCTGCCCTCATACGTGGTCAGCAGTCTCGCAGGATAGATTACACCATGACGAATCCCAAGGTTGCGCAGCTCCTTACGTACGGGATCAAACTGCTTCCTCAATTGCTGGATTCCTGTGGCCAAATCTGGGTAGAACCGCACCTGCTGGTCCTGGTGTTTAATCTCTCCTTTAGCACGTGCAGCGTTGAAGATCTTCATCCTGTCTCTGTTGCTAAGAAACTTCATAATTAAGGTCCTCGGCGGTCCCTTATCTCTCCGTGGGCCAATACGATGTGCTTTTTCCAGAACCACTGCTGATTGCAACTCCTCGCTGCCCAGCACCTCCGGAATCCACTTTTCCAGAAAGGAACATACGTCCCGACCTTCTGATTCCTCTGGAAGACCCACCAGCCTCAAATTATTCTGTCTCGACCGAGATTCCAAATCCAAAATATTATCTTCCAGAGATTTATTTTTTTTTTCCAAAGTGCGCACCTTTAATTGAAGACGGGTGACGTCATCTTCAGCACTAGCGAGACGGAGCTCCATCTGCGCCGTTCGTTCTACACAGTCACCCAATTCCTTTCTTATTCCTTCCAACGCTGTCATAATCCCATCAAATCTAGAGGAAAAGTCCGCTCTCATTGAACTCATGGCAGCCATCAGCGCATCTGCGCCATTCCCCGCAAACATCGCACCGCCGCCAGCCTCCTCCGCCATATATGGAGTTTTGTTTGCTGCGTCACAGACCTGAAAGTCCGTTAATTTGGACTGTTTCGGCGGCTCGCTTTTTCCTTTTCCTGGTTTTCCAGCCTTAGGCTTCGCCGACATATCCTCGCCCAAATGCTGGGATACGTTCTGTCCCAAATGAGAGAGTTATTTGCCGATTTTTTTTCTCCAGGAGCAGAGCAGAGCGAGACACGTCCGTCCTACGTGGCAGCCATAACCGGAAGTTCCGTCTTGGGCTATTTTACTGCTTCAGGACCTAAAAGACTTGCTGTGGAATGGAACTATGAATTCTGCTGTCTACCAAAAAATTCTGAAGGAGAATGTCCGGCTATCTGTTTGTGACCTCAAGCTGAAGGGCACTTGGGTTCTGCAGCAGGACAATGATCCAAAACACAGCAGCAGGTCCACCTTTGATTGGCTTAAGAAAAACAAAATGAAGACTTTGGAGTGGTCTAGTCCAATTCCTGACCTGAATCTGTTTGAGATGCTGTGGTATGACCTTAAAAAGGCGGTTCATGCTCGAAAACCCTCTAATGTGGCTGAATTACAACAATTCTGCAAAGATGAGTGAGCCAAAATTCCTTCACAGCACTGTAAAAGACTCATTGCCAGTTATTGCAGATGCTTGATCGCAGTTGTTGTCATATTGACCGGACAAGCAGCCTGAGTGCAAAGTGCAATAACCAAAAGAACACACACGAACGTTTGACCTTTTATTGAATTTTCAAAACCACAAACTTGGAGAAATAGTCAGTCACTCACCAGAGGAGCAGCAAACCTGCAGAGGGTGAGATGAAGCTGATTAGTAAGGAATGAAGGGGAATTATAGACGTCTAATTTATACCACTTACGTGGGAGGAGAGGAGTGACCGGCACAGAACCCAGCGAAGGAGAGGAACCAGCAGGTCGGAACTGCTGGTAGGGGAATGAGGCGTGGAGTCTGACCGGGTTGAGTAGATGAGCTGCGTGGTGGAGGAGCAACAGGATGGCGAGTGCACCAAATCCCTGAAGATGCACCATGACGTTGGCAGCAACCTGGAGGAGAAGGAAGGAGAACGTGTGTAAAGTCACCCACAACACAACCGCTTATTTGATGAGTTGTCTGCTTGATGCAGTATACCCAAACGAGCCAGCGTTGAATCACCGAAGAGCACTTCCTTATAAACGCTGGCCCAGCAGGAAATAGCAGGTGCATCTGATGAGGAGACGGGTGAAACGGGAAGGAGGGGGAAAGCGCTTGCCAGCACATGACAGTTGTTGCTGCTAAGGGTGGCCCAACCAGTTATTTGGTTTAGGGGGCAATCACTTTTTCACACAGGGCCATGGAGGTTTGGATTTTTTTTCCTTTAATAATAAATGCCCTCATTTAAAAACTGCATTTTGTGTTTACTTATGTTATCTTTGTCTAATATTTAAATTTGTTTGATGATCTGAAATATTTAAGTGTGACAAACATACAAAAAAATGAAGAATCAGGAAGGGGGCAAACACTTTTTCACACTACTGTATGTACCTGCTTTTTTGTTGGTCTGATTGTTTTCACTCTGGGTTTGTATGCTGGCCTTAACAAGATGGTGATGTGATCAGAGAGACCCAGGGGGGAAGGGGGGAGGCTCTGTATGCTTTCTTGTGAGTCGTGTACACCAAGTCCAGAAAATTGTCTGTTCTTGTTGGGAAGTCTGCATGTTGGTGTAGATTTGGTAGGCGCGCCTTTAAATCTGTATAGTTGAAGTCTCCTGCTGTGATGGGGAATCTGTCTGGATGCACCATTTGTGTCTCACTGATGGCCTGAAAGGGTTCTTTTAGTGCTTTACTTCTCTCGCCGATGACGGTGGCCAGGGCTTACGCTAGTAGGATATGGTAGTAGGATAGATTAAAATTCTCTTGGAATGTAAAAGGGTCGGCACTTGATGATCATAAACTCCACCAATGGAGAACAGTGTTTATGCACAACAGTTGCATCACAACACCAAGCATCACTGATGTAAACACAGACGCCGCCCCCGCACATCTTCCCTCCTTCCATGAACACTCTGTTGCTATGGTAGCATGTTATCCCAGCTAACTGAATGGCAGAGTCCGGTATATTGTCATTTAACCACGTTTCTGTAAAGATAAAAACACAGCAGTTCTGCACATCATGTTACGTAAATCTCAGGAGCTGTATGTGGTCTATTTTGTTGTCTAGTGAGCGTACGTTGGCCAGAAGGAATTGGAAGTTTGTGTGGGCTAGTGGTTAGCTTCATTCGGATTCCTCCACGTTTATCTCTCTTTTGTCGCTGCGCACACTGTCTATGGCGTCTCCATTTCAGATGAGACACAGCAGTCAAGTCCGGGGGTGAGGAGGTCTGGTGGAGAAGACCTAGGCCACGGAGTTCCTCTGTAATGCTCTGTTCCAGGGTGTCAATGTTTGGTCATATTCCTTATCTCCAGAAGGCTGTGGTTTGTGTACAGCATCATATATGTACATTAAACAGATGAATATACACTTAGGTGTAATATGAACAACACTAAATGGCAAAAAACACGAAGAGAGAAGAGAGGCCACTGCATGTTCACACGTCACCTAGTGTTTAAAGGAGCATCCCCGAAAGACTCAGTCATTACAAGCAAGGATGGGACGAGGATATTACCACGTGGGCTCAGGTACACTTCAGAAAA
The DNA here is from genome assembly GCA_020510985.1 of Pholidichthys leucotaenia. Lineage (NCBI taxonomy): Eukaryota > Metazoa > Chordata > Actinopteri > Cichliformes > Pholidichthyidae > Pholidichthys > Pholidichthys leucotaenia. The sequence goes on along the minus strand of CM035840.1, from coordinate 427,169,930 downwards.
CCATTTTCAGTTAACACAGTTCGTTGCTACAGTCTACAAGTGCAAGTTAAACTTCTACCATAGAAAGTGACTGTATGAATGTAGCACTTTTTGGGTTTCGTCGGGGTTCATAAAAGGTTGCAAAATACTCCACATACAGTTTTGAAAGTCGCCAACAAGTTTGTCATAAAGGGTCTTAAACAGTTGCTAGTGTTCACAACTAGGACAACCAAAGAGAATTTTAGTGACACACATTACAACCATTTGTCATGAATGTCCCTCGAGGCAGAGAGAGACAGATCCTGTTAATTGATCATCAGATTGATTTAATTTCCCTTACAGAGACTTGGTTAGGACAAGAGGATTATGTTGGTTTAAATGAATCAACCCCCTCTGGTTATTTAAACTGTCAAAATCCCAGAAGTTCTGGTCGTGGAGGAGGAGTAGCAACAATTTACCATTCCAAATTACTAGTTAATGTAAAGCAAAAAACATGTTATAATTCCTTTGAGGGCCTGGTCCTCAGTATTGGGCACTTTAGCAATTTCAGGTTAAACCCAATTTTATTTGCCATTGTTTATCGTCCCCCATCAACCTATTCAGAATTTTTATCCGAATTTGCTGATTTCTTAGCTGATTTAGTGTTGAAATCTGATAGAATAATTATAGTAGGGGACTTTAATATACATGTGGATGTAGATAGTGACTGCCTTAATGTGGCTTTTAATTCAATATTAGACTCGATTGGGTTTTCTCAGAAAGTAGGAAATTCTACTCATTACCTCCACCATACATTGGACCTTGTTCTGACATATGGCATAGAAATAGAAAATCTTGTAGTGTCTCCTCATAACCCTGTACTGTCAGACCATTGTCTGTTAACCTTTGATTTTACTATTTCTGACTATTTGGCTCCTAAAGAAAAATATTATCACAGTAGATGCCTCTCAGATGATGCTGTTTCCAAATTTATGCAGATTGTTTCCTCTATGCCATGTGTCAACACAACGGAAATAAGCTATAGACAGCTTGCTCCTTCTGTAACTGATAACATGGTGGATAGTGTTTCAGCTTCTCTGCATCAGGATCTAGACTTGGGGGCCCCCTTAAAAAAGAAAAAGTCTAATCAGAGATTTTTAACTCCTTGGTTCAACACAGAAACTCGTAGCTTAAAACAGAAGACTCGTCAATTAGAAAGAAAATGGCGCTCTACTAATTTAGATGAAATCTATTTAGCTTGGAGAAATCATCTTTTAATTTATAAAAAATCTCTTAGAAAAGCTAGAACGAGTTATTACTCTGCATTAATAGAAGAGAACAAGAATAATCCCAGGTTTCTTTTCAGTACTGTAGCCAGGTTGACAAAGAGTCAGGACTCTGTCAATCCTAGCATCCCCTTAGAGCTTACTAGTCAGGACTTTATGAACTTTTTCAATAATAAAATTTCATCCATCAGAGATAAAATCAATCAGATTCTTCCCACAGTTAACTTAAATACTGTAACTACTACAACTCCTTCTATTGATGTCTGTCTTGATGAGTTTACTCCAATCAACCTTTGTGAGTTAGACAAAGTAGTTTCCTCATCCAAACCTTCAACTTGTCTTTTAGATCCTATTCCTACCAGGTTATTTAAAGAAGTCTTCCCACTTATTGGTAGCTTTATTCTTCATATAATCAATTCTTCATTAACTTTAGGCCATGTACCGCAGGCTTTTAAAACGGCTGTAATTAAACCCTTACTCAAAAAGCCAACGCTAGATCCAGGAGCTTTAGCTAACTATAGACCAATCTCTAATCTCCCTTTCATTTCAAAAATCTTAGAAAGAGTTGTTGCTACGCAATTATTTGACCACCTGCAGGGAAATGGTTTACTTGAAGAGTTTCAATCTGGGTTTAGAATCCATCATAGTACTGAAACAGCCTTAGCGAAGGTCACTAACGACCTCCTCATTGCATCTGATAATGGACTAGTTTCTGTACTTGTCCTTTTAGATCTTAGTGCAGCTTTTGATACTGTTGATCATAATATTCTACTTGATAGATTAGAACACTATGTTGGATTTAATGGAACTTCGTTGCAGTGGTTTAGATCTTATTTATCTGATAGGTTCCAGTTTGTTCATGTAAATGATGAGTTTTCTTTCAGCTCAAAGCTTAGTCATGGAGTTCCACAGGGATCTGTGCTAGGCCCTACTCTTTTTAGTTTATATATGCTTCTGTTAGGCAACATTATTAGAAAGCACTGTATACATTTTCATTGTTATGCAGATGACACACAATTATACCTGTCAATGAAGCCAGATGATACTAATCAATTAGCCAAGTTAGAAGCCTGTCTTAAGGAAATCAAAGCTTGGATGACTTGTAATTTCCTGCTATTAAATTCAGATAAGACTGAAGTCATTCTTGTTGGTCCAAAAAACCTTAGAAATTCCTTTCCAAATCAAACTTTCAGTTTGGACGCAGTTACTCTTTCTCTTAATAGCTCTGTGAGGAACCTTGGAGTTATTTTTGATCAGGATTTGTCCTTCAATTCACATATTAAATTTGTTTCTAAGACTGCCTTCTATCATTTGCGTAATATTGCCAAGATTAGGAGCATCTTGTCTCAGAGTGATGCTGAGAAGCTGATCCACGCTTTTGTTAGCTCAAGATTAGATTATTGTAATTCTTTATTATCAGGCTGTCCTAAAACATCTTTAAAAAGTCTTCAGCTGATCCAAAATGCTGCAGCAAGAGTTTTAACAGGTACTAGAAAGAGAGATCATATCTCTCCGGTTCTGGCCTCCCTTCATTGGCTTCCCATAGAGTTTAGAATTAAGTTTAAAATCCTTCTTCTCACTTACAAAGCTCTAAACAATCAGGCTCCTTTTTATTTAAAAGATCTGATACTACCGTATTATCCTAACAGAGCACTACGCTCCCAAAATGCAGGATTACTTGTAATACCTAGAATCTCCAAAAGTACAATGGGAGGCAGAGCCTTCAGTTATCAAGCTCCTCTCCTGTGGAATCAGCTGCCAATCTGGATTCGGGAGTCAGACTCGATCTCTGTTTTTAAGAATAGGGCTAAAACCTACCTTTTTGATCTAGCCTACAATTTGGGAGGGATCATGTGTTTCTGAACCCTCCCTTAGTTATGCTGCTAATAGGTTTAGTCAGCCGGGGGACCTCCAGTAATGCACTGGGCCTCACTCCTTTCCTCACTCTCTATGAAATATTTTTTTTTTGCTGGTCATTAACATTTGTTTGTTCTCTCCCATAGATTGAGTCCCCATCGTGCTGTTTGCTCTCTACATGTCTGTTCTTTTCTTCTTCTCTATCCCCTCACCCCCCAGCCAGTCGCAGCAGATGACTGCCCCTCCCTGAGCCTGGTTCTGCTGGAGGTTTCTTCCTGTTAAAAGGGAGTTTTTCCTCTCCATCGTCGCCAAGTGCTTGCTCACAGGGGATCGCCTGATTGCTGGGGTCTTTCTGCAACTGTGGGGGTCCCCCCTACAGTTGATAGTGCTATGAGATGACTGTTGTTGTGAAATGGCGCTATATAAATAAAGTTGAATTGAATTGAATTAGATCCAAGCACTGAATTGTATTCAGGTTCAGGTTACTTTATTTGTACCCGTAAGTAGATTTGTTTTGCAGTCAGGTGACATCCATATTTACAAACCACAATTACATTCAACATGAACACAAACACAGGCACACATGTAGCTGACTATAAACATGATAAAAGTGCTCAAGGCTCCACCAGTCAGGACATAGGACAAAGAGATAAGAGAAAAAACAAGGAGATAAGAGAGAAGGGTCATATTAAAAAGTTAAAGACTAGTCAAAAAGGTTAAAAACTCAAAAGTCTAAAACCCAATAAAAGATTTAGAACCCCCCCAAAAACCTACAAAAATAAGTAAATATAAAATCAAATTAATAAATAGGTAACTAAATTATGTGCAATATATTGTTACATCTTGTTCAACTCTTTAACAGCAGCAGGAACAAAGCTGTTTTTGTAGCACTGGGTTTTACTTTTTGGGACAGCAAACCTCCGTCTGGAGGGAAGACGCTGAAAGTGGCAGTGCAAAGGGTGGGAGTCATCATTTAAAATGGAGGTAGCAATCCTTTGTACCTGTCTGGTGTACAGGGATGTCAGGCTCAGCTGTGACTCACCAAGCAAGCGACTGGACCATCTAACAACCTGATCCAAGGATTTCCTCTGTTTCAGTTTTGTCTGACCAAACCATGACACTAAAGAAAAGGATAAAACAGATTCAATAAAAGCCCGATAAAACATTGTCATTATGGTTCGGTCAATTTGGAAGTGTGCAAGTTTCCTTAAACAATGCAAATGTTGCTGACTCTTTTTGCACACCCTTTCACAGTTCTCTTCAAAGTTTAAATTACTATCAATAATCGTCCTAAGATATTTGTAGGATTGTACACATTCAGTGGTCTGGCCTTTTAGTACAGTGACTTTGTGCCTGGGAGTTTTCCTCCTAAAGTCAATAATCATATCTTTAGTTTTTGTCGTATTCAGCTGCAGGTAGGAATCCTCACACCAGTGAACAAAATCATCAACTACTGGGCCGTGGCCACTCTCACCATCCTGGAGGAGACTGACAACAGCTGAATCATCAGCATACTTTATAATGTGTCTATTGTCATGTCTGCTCCAACACTTGTTTGTGTACAGGATGAAGAGTAGTGGTGACAACACACACCCCTGAGGAGACCCAGTAGAAGAACAGTTTTGGTCAGACAATGTACCATTGACCCTTACTCTCTGTGTCCTGTTGGTTAAAAAATCCAGAATCCAACCCACCAGATTATTACTCAAATCAAATTGTTGCAGGAGCCATCCATCCATCCATCCATCCATCCACCTTCTTCTGCTTAATCATTTTCAGGGGGTGGGGGGTGGGGGGCTGGAGCCTATCCCAGCATCCTTTCAACTAAGATATGAGGTTGGATTGTATTAAAGGCGGAAGAAAAGTCCACAAATAAAAGTCTGGCATGTGTCCCATTAAAATCCAGATGTTTAAAAAGCATGTTAAACAGAGTGACAGTGGCATCCTCCACTCCTCTGTGAGGCCTATTGGCAAACTACAAAGGATTCAATGCATGCTCAGTCTGATTTAGGACCTCAAATCTGACCAGTTTTTCAAAAATTTTCATTAAAATTGAAGTCAAAGCAACTGCTCTAAAATCATTTACCGTTTTAGGACAGCTGGATTTTGGAACGGGGACAACCACAGCATCTTTCCAGATCTTAGGCACATGTTGTGTCTGTAAAGACTTATTGAAAATGTAGTGAAACAGAGGACTCAGTTCATGTGCACGGGACTTTACCAAGCGCCCACATATATTATCAGGGCCCTGACTTTTGTTCACTTTTACAGCACAGAATGCCCTTTTAACATCCTGCACCTCAATATTAAAGTGCTGATTGTCTGAGTTTCTGTTTCAAATCTTGGGTTTCTGTGCTAAAATCAAAGGAATCAAAACGACCATAAAAACAATTAAGAGCATTGGCCAGCTCTGTGTCTGAATTAAAACCATCTAAAAACACCCAATTACTGCGCTCTGTAGGCTTGGAATAGTTTTCATACTGGCCCAGGCTGAACCAAGCTTGTTTGTTGCCATCTTGCTTTCCAACTCTGATTTATAATTCTGTTTGTATTGTGACATTTATTAACGAAAAACAAAAACAGTGCAGCGAACACAAAAATTCAAACTAAGATTACTTACAAACTATTGACTCCAGAGCAGGAAAGGCTCTGGAGGAGATGAGGAAAAACACAGACGAAAATGAGTCCAACCCAGTCCAATTAGACAGTGGCTATGTTTACATCGACACAAGTAACCAGATTAAAAGCCTGATCGTAATAAAAATGCTTCATGTAAACCCGGCAATCTGAATATTCTAACCCGATCACGCTCATTTGGATCAAAATTTCATTCCGATTGAGACGGGTGGGTTATGCCGATTGTTGATCGGAATGGTGCACATGAAAACACTTATTCCGAATGTAGGGCAGAAAATATGTTTACTGCGCATGTCTATACACCAGCCGCACATCGACGTGACGTATTTCCGCCTTAGCAGCAGCTAGCGGAAAACATAGCGTGAGTAAAACAAAACTGGTCTGTATTGTCCTGCTGTCTCCCTCTGTTCATCATATGCAGAAGTATGTACTTGTAGCTTCATTACGGAGACCAGCAGAAGCAAAAGTACAGTCTGAAAAACGCAATACAGGTCAATTTTGACACAAAGCAGGGCTTGCTAACACTGGAAGTTGCTTCTTCTTCTACTATTTTCGGAATGTCGAAATGTTGACATGCGCATGTGATTTATTCCGTTCAAACTTGTGACACATGAAAACACGTCCTAATCAGATCAGCTTTTTCAGGATCCATGTAAACAGTAAAATTCTGATCTGAATTGTAATCAGATTGAAGAAATTTTGCCCATGTAGCCGTGGCTAGTGTAATGCTGCAGCAGTGAAACAGTGAGTGGAGAGTCCTTAAATACTTGGCAGACAAATGAACCACAGGTGTGGGCTGAACAGGCAGGTGAGCTAATTACCCAACTGTCCATAGCTGAGGTGGCAGGAAGGCAGACAATGAACAGTCAGTGGGAGTGTCTGAAAGAGGAGGGCTCATAAGGAATAAAAACCCAAGATAAACACAGAAAACTGACAACATAATGATAACAGACAAGCAAAATTCAGAAATAAATTGAGTCTGAGCTCAGAAGGAATAATTGAGCTCAGACTCATGACAGAGCCTCCACCTCAAGGGGTGGATACCAGACACTCCCAGGCAACACCAAAAAATCCCCCCCCCCCCAAAAAAAAGAAAAGAGAGTACAACAAAAAACTACCCCGGGAGGGAGGTGGGGAGAAACAGGTTTAGGAGGGAACTAAAGTCTGGAGCCCACTCAGGACCCACACCCACACTACACCAGGCCCCTGGGCCCCCCTAGGCCAAAGAACTCAGTTGTTCTGGTGGCCAGCCAAAGTCCCAGACCAGCCAAATGGCCAGGTGGTATGAGTCGGGTGGCCTGCCGGAGAAAATAGGCCACCAAACCCAGCGGCTCAGTCTCTCGGGCGGCCGGCCTGAGTTTTTCAACCACCACGACTGGAGGGGTGACCCAGGAGATGGCTCCCCCCTGGGGAGGCCCAATGACGGGAAGCAGGGATAGAGGGGGGAGACCACGACGGTGTCTGGTGGTGGAGGAATGGTTCACCCATGGGGGTCCTGGACTGGGCCATAGCTGCACCCGCGGTGGTTCCGGGCTGGAGCATGGCAGCACCCTTGGTGGCTCCGGGCTGGAGCATTGTCTGCACCCTTGTGGCTCCAGGCAGGAGCATCGCTGCACCCTTGGTGGCTCTGGGCAGGAGCAACGCTGCACCCTCGGTGGGCCCGTGCTGGGCCAACACTGCACCCACAGTGGCCCCGCGCTGGGTGGGGTGCAGCCCCCATGGCAGGCCCATGGGAGCGCAGCACCCACGTCGAGTTGAAGCTGGGGTGTAGCACCCACATGGGTCCCTGGCCGGGACGCAGCACCCATGGAGACTCAGCCTGAGGAGAGACCCACACGACGGCCTCGGGCAGAGGGGAAGCTGCACCCACGGAGGTCCCGGGCTGGGACGGAGCACCCGCGATGACCTCAGCGGGGGGAGCCGGACCCATGATGTCCTCTGGTGGTGAGCCTGAACCCACGCAGACATCTGGCAAAGTTGGATCTTCCCCGGTGACCCTGAGAGAAGGCTTGGAACAAACAGGGAGAGATACAGGGTCAGGGTCACCGGCAACGGCAACGGCAGAGCCCAGCAAGGTGAGCTCAGGTGCAGCTGATGGCTGCTCCAGACTCTCCTCACCAAGAGCCAAGTAAGATCTTTCTAAGACAGAAAAGAGGAAAACAAAAGAGAATACTTGCCTGAGCTCGAGTTCTACCGTCGTCCAGGACTCCGTCGATCCAGACAACGAAGTCTCAGGCCTGGTGTCTAGGAGTTCCAGCTCCGGCTCCCACTCTGCTGCGACAGCCTCTGCAGCAGGCATGATGGTAGTTGCAGTCCACATCTCCCCAGATGAAGTAGACCACGCTGGTGGCTCCCCTGACATGGCAGCAGGGGTACAGCTCCGCGCTGGCACTGTAGTAGGGTCTTCCAGGGCCACAGGCTCCTCCATGCTTCCCGCGGCCCAGTTCCAGGGCTGACAGACACTTAAGAATAACAGGGGGAGACACAGAGAGAACAGGTGAGAAATTATTTGCTGCAGCAGGTGGGGAGAGCTCAGGGGACTGCGTTTTCTGAGCCTCCCTACCGGGGATCAGGCAAGGCATATCATCATAAATTGACACTAAATGAAATGAAACTTGGACTTTGTCCAATGGTGTGAGGACTCGCACCTACAACTGAATATAGGCAAGACTAAAGACATGGTCATTGATTTTAGGCGAAATGCCAACACACCTGAACCGACTAAGATTAAGGGACAAATAGTGGAACAAGTCACATTTTATAAATATCTGGGTACAATTATTCATAATACTTTGAATTTTAAATTGAATTGTGAGGCCATAAACAGGAAGGGACACCAGCGTCTGTTTTGTTTGAGGAGGTTGTCCCATTTCCATGTAGATAGGACCATCATGACACTTTTTTATCGTGCTTTTATCGAATCAGTTTTATCTTTCTTGTTAGTGTCATGGTTTGGAAACCTGCCCCTCAAAGACAGAAACTCACTGGCCCAGATCATTAAATGGTCCAGTCGTCTTATTGGGGGGGAGTCACAGCTGGGTCTGGAGGCCCTGTACACCAGGCAGGTACAGTGGCTGGCCACCTCTATCACAGCTGATGACTCCCATCCCTTGGCCAGTGAGTTCCAGCTTTTACCCTCTGGACGAAGGTTCAAAGTCCCCAGATGCAGAACCACACGGTACAGGAACAGCTTTGTTCCTGCTGCTGTCGTTCTTTTAAACAGGCCTTAATGCATTTTATTTAAACTTTTGGGTCTGGCCTTTTTACGTGGTCTTATCTTATCTACTATTTTATTGGTCCCTGGTGTGGTATATTGCTTTTATCTGGCTTACTATGGGTTTTATGGGTATTTTTAATAATATCTTAGTGATATTTAATGATTTTATTTATTTTAGTTGGGTTTTTTTTAATCTATTTATTTTAGTCTTTTTAACCATGTTCAGTAAGTTTCTGGAGTACCTGTCCATGTCTTTAGTCTGTGCTGTCCTTAAATTGTCTGACGCATGTGTCCTGTGTTTTTAATGTTTTGATGTTCAAAGTTGTGTGTTTGAGATGCCCCCTCCAGACTGTAAAAAGAATCTACCTACGGGTATTAATAAAGTCACCTTGAACCTTGAACTTGCCTGTCATCCCGGTGTGCGATGTCGTCTGCTGCAGCTGGTGGACAGTCATCCCTCTCCGTGTCTATGGTAAGCCTGGGCCCCTCTGTGGATTGTGGAGGAGCCGCCTCTGAAGACACAGAAGTGGTTGCAGCCAGGGATAACCTAGAAGACCTCTCAGCAGCAGGAGGGTACGTCGGCGAGACGAGAGGAGCAGCAGCAGAGGAAGAGGAGAAGGCTGGCGAAACAGCCGGTGAAGAGAAACAAGAAAGAGAAACTGCCGCAGTATTAGTCTGGCTTGGCGTAGGGGGAATGTCTGTTGACGAGGCTAGAGGCTTCCTTCGGTGGCCCGGAGCAAGATGACGTTGCTGCCGCAGAGCTGACATGGCAGACGAGAAGAAGGCAGATGGCATCGACTGGAGTGGAGGAAGGGAGAGACATAACCAGAGGATGGAAGCGCAGGCTGAGTTTGACCGCCAGCAAGTTGGCGACTCCACCCCAGCACAGCCGCTCATCGTTGCGGGATAAGCAGCTCCGAGCCCCGTTCGCCATGTCCCCGATCATGGAGATGAACTCTAGCTCATCCCGACTCCATTTCCTCCTCCTCCGGTCTGTTTCGCCTGCAGAAAACATGACAGCTCCGCCAGACAGGTGACTGAGAGGGGAAAAAAAAGTGCAAAAAGGAAAAATGCACACTACAGCAGCTGAATCTAATTATGGCTGCAGCATTCTGTCATGAACGCCCCTCGGGGCAGAGAGAGACAGATCCAAGCACTGAATTGTATTGTTACTTTGATTAACCAAAAAAAAAAAAAACCAGTGCAGAGAACACAAAAATTCAAACTAAGATTACTTACAAACAATTCATTCCAGAGCAGGAAAGGGTCTGGAGGAGATGAGGAAAAGCACGGAGGAAAATGAGTCCAACCCAGTCCAAGTAGACAATGAAATGCTGCAGCAGTGAAACAGTGAGTGGAGAGTCCTTAAATACTTGGCAGACAAATGAACCACAGGTGTGGGCTGAGCAGGCAGGTGAGCTAATTACCCAACTGTCCACAGCTGAGGTGGCAGGAAGGCAGACTGTGAACAGTCAGTGGGAGTGTCTGAGAAAGGAGGGCTCATAAGGAGCAAAAACCCAAGATAAACACAGAAAACTGACAACATAATGGTAACAGACAAGCAAAATACAGAAATTGAGTCTGAGCTCAGAAGGAATAATTGAGCTCAGACTCATGACACCATTTGCAAACGCTTACAATTGTTTGCAGAGGTTTACAACTATTTTGCAACTGTTTGGGGAAAAAATACATTCACAAAAAAATGTTGAACATGCTCAAAATGTTTTGATGATAAGAAAAACTGTTGGTAACCTTAACTGTTGGTAACGTAACTGTTGGAGATGGTCATGAACATTCCTCAGCATTTGCTGCTCCGTTGGATACGGGGGTTAAGAACCTTTACAACAGAACTGTTTGTGACCTTAAAAACTGTTGGAGAACTGTTTTGCAATCTTTTATGAACTCTGCCGAAGCCCAAGAAGTGCAATATTCGTGAACGTTCCTCAGCATTCGCCGCTCCATGAGATACTAGCTTGATTTTCTCCAACAATCATCAGAAAAGTTGGCGAATCCAAAAATCTCCATGTTCCTCAACTTTTGCCAATTTGTAAGATTCTTTCCTTTAGGGATCATAATATTGTGATAGGATTGCATTGTCACTAAAGTATCGTGAGGATTCCCACAACTACATTCAACCATTTAATCTATGTTTATACAACCAAAAACCATTGTATCATTAAGATAAGATAAGCCTTTATTAGTCCCACAATGGGGAAATTCCAGGATTGCAACAGCACAGGGACAGCAACACTCAGAGCAACAATCAGAAGGCAAGAAAAAACAACATCTAGCAAACATATGTCCATATTACTATAAATGTATATATATAGACACAGTGCAGAGCATTATGGCTGGTGGATGTGCAGCAGAAAGTCTAAGCTCTCTCTCCGCGGATGCAGCGGGCCAGCTGGAAGTCTTTGGGCATGATGGTGACCCCCTTAGCGAAGAAGAGACCACCAGGTGGGTCTCGCTGGTCTCCTGCAGAGCCATGACGGCGATTACTACAAACATTAAAGAAATAAACTCAGTTTATCCAGTCTGCTATGAGGTACTGTTTTCATCCAAGATGCTGTTATTGATTTCTCCTCAATAAAAAGCAGAACTCTCAAATATATCCATTTCCCATCTTTTATAACATCTGGACATATATCTAAAAAGTAAACTACTGAATGAAGTAGAAAATATTTCAGGGATTACTTCAATCTTTTACTCATGCAAAGTTCCACAGGTGGAGAGAAGAATAAGAAAATGTAGCTGCAGTGACGTGTATGATGTTGTGATGTGCCTGTTCTAGCATGCACACTCATAATGACTATATTGCATACAGGTAGGTGCATGAGTCTTTGTGTGTTGGTGAGACTGGGGGAATTACCCCAGTCTTATTGACTTTGGCAGCTCTGGGGCCAAGCCCAGCCATGGGCCATGTTAACTGATGCGTCAGGTGTTGGCATTTTTTCCCCTCTGCTACTATTATGCCTCAACTCAGATCAGCAGATAAGTCGAGTCTTGCGGAGCAAAGCCAGACCAGGTCTTTTTCACCCCATTGCTTTCAGCACCCAAGTTCCTACACTGGCGCCTGGTCAAAACTGATTGTCCGCCACCAGCTTAGTGGTTTTTTTTTTTTTTTTTTTGAGGCCTGGCAGACGAGCTTGGAGGAGTTATAAAACTGGCAAGAAGTTGAACAAGTTTATGAGAAAAATACTGGATAAAAACTTGCTTAACTGGAAGATAAAGTATATTCAACTGGTTTCAGAGCCTCAGTTGTGTATTTAGAAATATACTTTCTGAGGCCTCTGTAAAAGGTTCTAGTAATAATCTAGTTGTCGAGGATAATTGATTCACTGTCACATGCACAAAAAGAGAAAAAAAGAAGCAAGGACTGAGTTTATTGCTCAACAAAGATAAATTCAGATCCTATAGATTCAGCACAGTTATTGCTGTAGCACGTTACTGCAGAAATGGAATAAGCACTATAACTGCTGCGTTCACAAGAGAGGGACCATCCCACTCAATTGTATTGATCTAACTATATTGCCACAACATGCTCCAGTGCCTTCCCTCCATTCATAAATGGGTGAGCATTTGTAATCTCCAACTACTTTAGAGAGAAAAGGAGATTGCAGTTTTTTTTTACCAAAGGGTTGCTGCTTGTTTAACAGAGCGATTTTTCATTTTGCAAGGAAGAAGCTGTGTACACTTGTAAGATGAAATATTTGATGTACTGTTTTAGCGCTGTTCTCATCATCTGCATTCTGAAGCATAATTGATTTGTGGCAGTTATAGCAATGTGAATAGAATGATAAAATGCAAATATACTCAAACAATATTTTCCACTAGTTTACTTGGGTTTTGATTGTCAGATCCCAAACCAACAAGGTTTCAAAATGTGTAAAAATTGCACTCTGTAACACAACCATTAAAGTAGTATGAAATTACTGTGTAATTTCGTATAAGTAATGTTAATTACTGTTAGTAGAGATAATTCTGATTTAGCAATTTATTTGGACAATAGGGATTCCAGGAGTTATAATCCCCAATAATCACACTCTGATGTTTCACCAAATACTCTATGTATCACTCCACGTTACCTGTGTTCTAGTAACCATTAATTACTAACTGTTATTTGCTGTCAGTTTCTTATAATATGCAAGAATTGTAATACTATGAGGAATACATTAATTTCCACAGTGAGTCGCTGTTTGAAAAGAAATCATACCTCCGTGACCCAGAAGTCCTACCCTTGTAAACATGAGCAAGATATTTCATGTCTGTTTACAAAAAATAGACAAGCTGTAGTTGGATTTATTGTCTCAATTAGGAAACCACAATACCTTAGTGGTGATGGGCTCTGTATTTCATCTGACAATGCCATAAAAAAGCGAGTGAAGTGTGCTGAAGCCAAATGATGCTTCTAGCCATCGTCACAATGTCACTGTCACACAAACCCTACTCAACAGGATCCTGGTATGTATTATAAACACTGACTTCTGCACTGGGTGATATTTAATTTGTTTACGTGTGTGTGAAATGACAATATTTTTGATAATTTTTTTAGAATCCTTTATTAGTCCCACAATGGGGAAATTACAGGGCATCCACATGAATGGATGAGGCAGCCACGGTGTGGCGCCCAGCCCTTCACACACACGTTCACACTCAGCGCCACTTTAGAGTCTCCAATTAACCTAACTTGCATGTTTTTGGCCTGTGGGAGGAAACCGGAGAAATCCCAGAGTAAACCCACGCAGACACGGGGAGAACATGCAAACTCCACACAGATCACTGTTGGTCAGGGGCTGGGATCGAACCCAGGATCCCATGGCCAATGGTGAGTTGCTGTGCTGCCACAGTGCTAACCACTGCTCCACTGCGCTGCCCCAAGTAGGCCTATTCTTTCTTATATTATGCTCATTGACGGTGCTGAGCAACAGTTATTTAGGTACATTTAGAAGTGACTACTTTTCTTGGCAGAGCAAAAAGCACTGGTTAAACAAACAAATGCAATATTTTGTCCTCTGTTGCTGCCATTTAATAAACTATATAAAAGCAATATTACACTCAAGGTCGTACAGTATCATAAATATTTTAACTACGGTAGTTCGTCGCAGGACCGTCACGAAACTGCACTGTCTCTCATGTAATACTGCTTAATTATGTAAGTACACTGTACTTACCATGTTGTTACAAGAAATCTGTTGTTGTCATGATTTTAAATACTATTAATTGTTCAAGTAATCTTATTGGCTAGTACACAAACATGTTTAATTTCTCTGGATGACTGAAGAATACAGGATGGAACCCAGTAAGTACCGGGTAATCTGAGAGAAAGAACAAATCAGTTTTGTAATTTCCCTGAAAGCTAAGCTAATTTAGAAAAATCTGGCCTGGATCCCAATAAGTGCCAGGTAAATCTGGGGGTAATTATAAAATTAGAATCCAGTGAATAATAATTTTGTTATAAGCACAAAAATAGAACTTAACAAGTACTTGTTAATTTGGGGGTACTTACACATATTAGTTAACCTATTAAATTAATCTGAAAGATGGAAACAAGATGGTTCTTATGTGCCTCAAGTGCCTACATGGGTCATTCTATGTCATTTCAACAAACATCTCCCACCTGACCATTTCAGATCTGTCATGAATTGTGCCTCAGGGCAGAGAGAAAGACCCAGATAATGCACTGCTAATTTGCAAAATTTATTAAGAAACAAAAACACAAAGTGCACCAACAAAAATCCAAACTGTCAAGCAAATAAATAAACAAACTTACAAGTATGCTCACCAGAACAAGGGCAGGGTTCTGGTGAGGACCTCAATACTCCAGCAACCAAAAATGAAAACAGCCCTTAAATACGGCTAGAAACAAATGAAACAAGTGATAGCAGGTGTGGGTCACTTGAGCGGGCAGGAGATAATAAGGATACAATTAAGACCAGCTGGAAGCAGTGAGAGAGGAGAGACCAGACTGACAGTTGACAGGAACCCGTCTACACGGAGCAAAACCCCAGAAACGACACTTGACAGCTGTCAACCGACAACAGAATAAAAATGTAATGAAATGGCAAAATAACGACGAATAACCTCAATGTAAAAAACAAACTATAATGAGCGTAAACAGGAAAATAAATTATACTAAGAAACAATACACAATATGTGACCAGTCAACGAAGGATAAAATAACAGAATTGCAACTCAAAATGACAACACTGTACAAATAAGAAAAAAGGCAAAAAGACTGAGCCCGGTGAAATCCCCCTCACGCTCAGATTGTGACAAGATCTGCCTGAAAAAAGAGGAAAACATATATTAGAATAACAGAGGAAAACAAAATTTCAGCTCATTATCTCTTCTATTTTTGGCTAAAAAATTGTTAAAAAGCACAGAGTAAAGGCCATTTTCCCCTCGTTTGGAGAACGTCAAATGAAAATGATTTTTTGAAAGTTCATAATAATAATAATGGAATAAATTTATATGGTGCTTTACATGTCAAATGACATCTCAAAGCACTTATTCCATCATTCATTCACTCCAGACAGACATTGATCGTGGTAAGCTACTACTTTAGCCACAGCTGCCCTGGGGGAGACTGATGGAAACATGGCTGCCAATCCGTGCCAACGGCCTCTCTGACTACTACTGAACATTTATACACATTCATACCCAGTGTCATGGACACTGGAGGCAAGGAGGGTAAACTGTCTTGCCCAGGGACACAACAGCAGGATGGCTGGGGAGAGTGGGATTTGAACCGCCAGCCCTCTGGTTATTGGATGACCCACTGTACCTCCTGAGCCACTGCCACTCACATTTCCCTCCTCTGTTCCATTTATGCTGAACAGCAAGCTGAAAGGCAGGAAGTCCAATTTTTAAATGCTCTTTGGCATGACCCAGCCGGGACTTGAACCCTGACCTCCCAGTTATGGGGCAGATGCTCTATCGTTAGGCCACCGCTCTGGTGGTGGCAAGAGAAAATAATTATCTCTTTAGAACCATGCAAGGTATGACCTTAATTTGTTTTTTCCTCCTAGCAAGGGTTAGTGCTGTGGAAGTATCATGATGAAATTGATATGTAATATTAAGATTAATATACTCTTCAAAACCATAACGTCAGTGATGGAGTAGCTAATTCCCTTCTGATGAAATCACTCAGAGCACTCAGATCTCTTGACTGTTGATCTTGAACACAGCTTAGATGCAAACACTGGGGCAACTGTCTAAGAACAACAATGATTGATTTTTGCGCAGATCTCCAGACCTTTGAAAATGACCTGAACCGCAACCTGAATGCAAGGGATAGCGATTCCCATGAAATGTAGATGGATGGTGCGTTATCACATTAGCTCCTTTCAGCTGTGTTGGAATGAACTAATGACACTAATGACTAAGGACTTTGGACTCAAGATGGCGACCGGGATGGTCACACTTTTTCAGTGCTGAGACAAAGTCACTGATTTTGCCATTAAAAGTGGCTGGCCTGCAGCGATCGGCGCTCGTGGCGAACACGCACGGGCTGAATTGCCACCTCCGTTGGATTGCCCTTTAATCGCCTTTCTCCAGCGACTTCCTGCGCCTTCCTGAAGCGATTGCTAAGCTAACACTAGTTAGCTTAATGCTACCTGAAGCGATTGCTAAGCTAACACTAGTTAGCTTAATGCTGGCGCCAGTCTCTAAATAACTAACCTACAGCGATCGGATATACCTCCGGTGGATTACCCCTTTGATCGCTTTTATCCGGCCACTGTGAGTAAACTGACCAGCGATTCCAGCGCTTCCTTGTGATTCACTGATGTGCCCTACCTGAAGCGATTGCTAAGCTAACGCTAGTTAGCTTAATGCTGGCGCCAGCCATTCCACCTAACACCAGCCTGAATCAAAGCCCAGCTGCGAGGCCCAGTGGAGATACTACCAGGCAGGCGGCTATTTGTTGACGGGGCTCAGCAGAGATTTCACCCAGGCAGACGGCGGTAGGCGGCGGTGCCCAGCGGAGGACTTACCATGACTGCAGCGGCGGTGTGCGACGAGACTACCCGAAGCGATTGCTAAGCTAACGCTAGTTAGCTTAATGCTGGCGCCAGTCATTCCACCTTACACCAGCCTGAATCGAAGCCCAGCTGCGAGGCCCAGCGGAGATACTACCAGGCAAGCGGCTATTTGTTGACGGGGCTCAGCAGAGATTTCACCCAGGCAGACGACGGTAGGTGGCGGTGCCTAGCGGAGGACTTACCGTGACCTCAGCGGAGCTCGGTGGCAGCGGCGGTGTGTGACGAGACTCGGTTGGAGGAGCGGGATGGGAGACCAGTTACGGCGACTATGAGCAACGAGACCAGCAACGGAAGGGGCTAGTTGGCTAGCTGAGGCCCAGCTGGATTCGAGGACGATCGGATCAGATTCTGGCGATATAAGCAGAATTTATTTTACTATCCACAGATTTTCTTTTTCCTTCTTTCCAAGAAAGACCGAAGATGGCTGCCACCGGATTAAAAAGTGGGCTGATGGGCACCACTAATAAGCCTTCTCTACTTCTCTACTTCCTCTTCGTTTTGTCTTTGTGTGTCTGGACCTGCAACAAGAAGGATTTTCCGACAAACTCAACCAAAGGTGAAGTTAAAAAGTTTTATCTGTATGGATTTGGGCTTGGACATCTCACCCTACACTCTATGTGGTCTTTAAAAGGCCTGAGCAAAAACTTCCAAATTAAGGCAAACATGGCTGTTAAGCAAAAATCACAATATGGCAGAGGATATACAATTAAAGTTCTGTTAGTTCTGCTACTTCTGGCAGGAGATATTCACCTTAACCCTGGACCTGCCACTATTAAACAGCAGACCACTGGGTTAGCACAAAACCGAGCTGTACAAAAGCAAAAACAACATTTATTTTTCCAAACTGTTAATCATGCACGATGTGGGGAGACTTGAATAACGAAACCGAATTGTCTTTCATTCCAGTTTATTCAAGAAATCATTCCACTGTCTGCTCTCATTCTTGAGCAGCGAACAAAGAGAGTGAACACACCAAAGTTCTCTCATTTAAACATTCTGACATCAAACCATTTTCCTCGCGGGGGAAATCACACATCTCTCTCAAAATCTCTTTATTCACATTCATTAGCCTTTTATTTACATAACTCCCCCTTCTCTCTTCCCGAGCCTCAGTGGTCAGGAAGTCTTCTGTCCCCTGTCCTCCGCAGGGGGTCCAGGCTCTGTGGCTCCGCACCGCAGGGGGCTGGCTCTCCTTCATCGTGGTTAAATCACATATGCAGTGTCCAACATATACATGTCTCACAACACAGCCATATAACCCCCCCCAAACGATGAAGAACAGACTAATTCCTAAAATTAAATAGCACCTTACTCACTACTGAATAATCAACACCAACATTCAGTCTGTGCGCCGCTTGGGCTTCAGCCGTCTGCCGAATCTGCTGTGTGTTGGCCCCGCCTTGCCTGCGGTGTGTTTCTGCTTCGGCGCTCTTGACTGAGGGAGAGAGTGATTAATTGCCCCCTGCGGGGGCCTGCCTCGTCGAGGCGCCACCACGACCGGTACAGACACGTCCTTCATGACAAAAGCAGGTTTTAGTCTGTCAATACTGACTGTCTCTTTTCTGTCTCCAAAATCCAGCACAAATTGCTTATCACCTGCCTCCAGCACTCGAAATGGCCCTTCGTAAGGCGGTTTGAGCGTTGCTTTTAGGGCTTCGCGCCTGACAAAAACGAAATCGGCATTTTTCAAAGCCTTGGGGACGAAAACTCATGGAAAAGCGTGATGAACCGGACCCGGGAGCGTGTCTGCCCCCGTGCCGACTAACGGTCCCAGAGCCGAGAGAGGTGGGGGCTCTGGGTGCTCTGGTAAAAACTCGCCCGGCAGCCTCAGAGTTTGTGCGAATACCAGCTCCGCTGGGGAGGCGTCTAAGTCCTCTTTAGGCGCAGAACGCAACCCTAATAAAACCCATGGAAGTTTATTCACCCAATCTGCATCCGTGAGCGACGCTCTGAGTGCTGCCTTCAAAGACCTATGAAAACGCTCGCATAAACCATTGGCCTGAGGGTGGTAAGCCGTAGTGCGGTGAATTTTGGCTCCTAAGCCGTTGGCCATCGCTGACCACAGCTCAGAGATGAATTGCGGTCCTCTATCGGACGTAATGTCCGACGGAACCCCGAAACGCGCCACCCAAGCCGTTAAAAAAACGCGAGCCACCTCCGCGGCCGTGGTCGTCGCAAGTGGGACCACTTCCGGCCAACGTGTGGTGCGGTCCACCATTGTCAAAAGATACGTGAATCCCTGTGATGCCGGTAGGGGGCCCACAAGGTCGACGTGCACATGGTCGAACCTTCTGGCCGGAATGCGGAACGGTTCTAACGGGGCTCTTGTGTGCCTGTGAATTTTGGCCCGTTGACAGGAAATGCAGGTTTTTGCCCATTCCTTCACGTGCTTGCGCAGGCACGGCCAAACAAACTTTTCCGCCACTAGTTTCACCGACGCGCGCACCCCCGGGTGCGCCAGTGAGTGGACCGAGTCAAAAACACGGCGGCGCCACGTGGCCGGAACCACCGGACGCGGGCGCCCCGTCGACATGTCGCAGATCAGGGGGGGCATACCGGTTTGTAAACACTTGCTCTCCAGCCTCAACCCTGTTGGTCCAGACTGGAGCGCGCGCACGTCTGCGTCCGCCCCCTGGTCCGCTGCCATGGCTGCGTAATCTATACCCACGTGCACCGGGGCTGCGCGCGCCACCGTGCCGCTCTCCTGCGGCGCGGTCACGGTGGCCCGTTCTGCCTCTGCGCGTGTTGGGGTCATGAACGCGCGTGAGAGACAATCCGCTACTACATTGAATTTGCCTGCGACGTGCCTAATGTCAGTGGTAAATTCCGAGATTGCGGCCAGCTGCCTCTGCTGCCTGCCGGACCACGGGTCTGAAATTTTGGCCATGGCGTATGTGAGCGGCTTGTGGTCCACATAAGCGGTGAAGCACCGTCCTTCCAGCCAGAACTGGAAATGACGAATAGCCAAATGCAGCGCCAACAGTTCTCTGTCAAACGCGCTGTATTTTCGTTCAGCCGCGCTTAAAGATTTGCTAAAGAAAGCCAAAGGCTGCCAAACTCCGGCTACCTGTTGCTCAATAACGGCCCCTATGGCTAAATCTGAAGCGTCTGTCGTCAGCGCGATACGTGCTGCAGGGTCTGGGTGGGCCAGGAGCGCAGCGTCAGCCAAGGCTTTTTTAACCTCTGTGAACGCGCGCTCCCGCTCCGGGGACCATTCGACCGCCTGGGTCGGTTTTTGTTTTTTGAGCGCGGCATATAACGGTTGCATGATTTGAGCTGCGTGGGGCAGGAATCGGTTATAAAAATTCACCATCCCCAAGAATTCCTGTAGTGATTTGACCGTTTGTGGACGGGGAAAATCCGCTACCGCGCGTACTTTCTCTGGTAACGGAACCGCTCCCTCCGGGGAGACGCGGTGACCCAAAAAATCGATCCACTCGACGCCGAACTGGCACTTGGCTGGGTTAACTATTAAGCCGTGCTCTCCCAGCCTCCTAAAAACTGCCGTGAGGTGCGTTTCGTGTTCGTCCTCTGAAGTACTCGCGACCAAAATGTCGTCGAGGTACACAAACACGAAAGGGAGATCGCGTAACACGGCATCCATCATCCGCTGAAATGTTTGCGCCGCCCCTTTGAGACCAAACGGCATGCGTAAAAATTCGAAAAGTCCGAACGGGGTTATTACCGCTGTTTTAGGAATGTCCTCCGGTTGGACCGGGACTTGGTGATAGCCGCGAACTAGATCAATCTTTGAAAAAATGTGCGCCCCCGCCAGGTGCACCGAAAAATCCTGAATGTGCGGGATGGGATAACGATCGTGCGCCGTAGCGTTGTTTAGCCTGCGGTAATCCCCGCACGGTCTCCAGGAGCCATCGGCTTTCGGTACCATGTGCAACGGCGAAGCCCACGGGCTCTTCGACCTACGAACGATGCCCAGCCTCTTCAGGCTGGCGAACTCCTCGCGCGCAATGGCGAGCTTAACTGCATCCAAGCGCCGAGCTTTTGCAAACACGGGAGGACCAGAAGTGGGGATAAAGTGTTTCACCCCGTGCTTCGCGACCGTCGCTGAAAAAGTGGGCACAGTGAGCGCTGGAAATTGGGTGAGGAGTGTGTGAAACTTACCACCTGCTGTAGCGACGTGGGTCTGTACTGGTGGCGGGGACACTCGAGCTGAACAGGGGAGAGAGTAAAAAGAGAGTGCATTTACCAGCCGTCTATTAGCAAGATCAACTAACAGATTGTGTGAACACAAAAAATCCGCGCCCAACATGTTGAAACTCACCGCCGCTATCACAAAAGTCCTGTTGAATATTTAATAGTTCAGAATGGTTCATACACATAAGTTGATAGTTATTACATATTGAAATACATATAGGACAAATAGATATTATAAACACTTTATAGTTAATCAGAAAAGCTATTTATAATAGTAATTTAATTAGAATCCCAAAGGTGTTTTCCTTCAATGCAGTCGTTAGACATTGTCCACTAGACGGCGCTGGTACTGTACCTTTGGCCATGAAATGTTATTGTTCAAGCTGCAGACCGAAGAAGAAGAAGTCAGTGCTAAGCGATGCAGTGCTATCAGAGGGACGGACGCATGTTAGCCAGCGGGAACGACAGATGTGTTGTAAACTGAGATGCAGCATTCTCCAGTAAAGCCAAATGAAGGTAAAGTTGGGTGTTTGGACATTCTTTCCTTATAACAACTGATGTTACAGCTAAATCCACAACATATTTTTGGGTGCCGAAACCCGGGAACCGGAAGCTGGAAGCGGGAAAAGTGAAGAGAGAACGTTGTTGGGATTAAGCCGATAGCTGTAACAACACGGAGACGAAAGGAAAAAATGGCGGAGCGACTTCAAAGGCTAAAACAGAAACGGACCGTGCTGCGGACGTCCGTTACAAAGCTGCTGCAAATTATACAAGATGAAACAAGTAAGACTGATATAAACAGTGACCGTTTGCGGGAGCTGTTAGCCATGTTGTCACAGAAAGAGAAAGGCCTGCAAGACATTGAACCAGATATAGAGCAGGAGATCCCTTTGGACGAGTTAGATGCGGACATGGTGCGGACACTTGAGTATCAGGACAACACAATTTTATGGAGGACGCGGGCAGAGAGAGCAATTGAACGGGCTGCCTTACAGCAACAAGAACAGGCAAGAGACGCCACCGTATCAGCGAATCCACATCGGCTGAGTGACGTGAGTACACGGTCAAATACAAGCAGACCCTCGGTAAAGCTACCCAAGCTCTCAATAAACAAATACAGCGGAGAAGTGTGCATGTGGCAGGAGTTTTGGGACCAATTCGAAAATGCAATTCACCAAAACCCAGATTTGAGCAAAACTGAAAAGTTCACTTACTTGAAGTCATATCTCATCGGGCCAGCTGCACGCGCCGTCGCAGGGCTAAAGGTAACTGTCATGAACTATGATGCTGCAGTAGACATGCTTAAGCAAAGATTTGGAAGGAAAGAGCTCATTGTAAGTGCACACATGTCTAAGTTACTAAATCTAAGTCCAGTTAAAAGGTCCTCAGACATTGTTGCCTTGAGACAATTTTTTGATGATGTTGAAGTACAAATCAGAAACTTAGAAGCTTTAGGAGTCATGTCAGACAGTTATGGAGGTTTACTGTGCCCCATACTGTTCAAAATGATTCCTGCTGATCTTGCCCTTGAGTACACCCGCAAGACAGATGTAGGGCAAAAGTGGGATGTTGATGGCCTTGTAAAGTTTTTGCAACAAGAAGTTGAAAGCAGGGAGCGTGCTGCACATTTGACACAAATGAGAGAGAATCATAAAGATACACATGCAAATCAGAATCAGCACTACAGACCAGATTCAAGCAGAGAAAGGTGGAAAGGACCTAATGTGCCCTCAGCTGCAGCCCTCCACACAGGCAGTTCGAATACACCATTTGTGCACAGTTGCATATTCTGTAACAGTACCAGCCACAAGTCAGAACAGTGCACTGAAGACACAGTCACAAGCAGGAAAGAAAAGCTAAAGAAAACGGGAAGGTGCTTCATATGCCTAAAACCCAGACATCTTGCTCGAGACTGTAGATCCAAAAATGTGACATGCACTGATTGTGGAAGAAGACATCATGCTGTTGTGTGTAACAGAAGTGAGCAACCAATAGAAAGGACAGATGCTGCTGAAAACACGAGTGATGCAGTGGTCTCCTCAGTGTTTCCATATGCAGCCAAACCAACCCCAGAAAAATGTGAAACAGTACTATTGCAAACTGTGAGAGCAAGGATTGAAGGACCTGGAGGAAAGAAGATTGTGCGTTGCTTAATTGATGGAGGAAGCCAACGGAGTTTTGTCCATGAGAAACAAGTGAAAGATTTAAAACTGCCAATACTAAAACAAGAGACATTAAACCTTCACACGTTTGGCTCAAAAAACCCAGTGACCACAAAATGCAATGTCATAAAACTAGTCCTGGAGAATGTGAGAAACAAAGATCAGAAAATCGAGATTGAAGCTGTTCAAACCCCACAGCTTTGTACTGCAGTCATGAAAGTCCCCAGTGAACACATCCAACGGCAGCTGGAGAAAAAAGGGCTACCAGTAGCAGATGTGTCAGCGGGAGACAAAGATGGTTTGGAGCTATCAGTACTGATCGGAGCAGATTACTACTGGAGAGTAGTCACAGGTAAAACTGAGAGACTGTCAGACGCTTTGGTTGCCGTAGAAACCAGATTCGGCTGGGCAGTGCAAGGACCAGTTGTCATGTCCAGTATGAATGAAGCAACATGTATGCACATTGGACTCAGTGAAGACTCAGTGGAGATCTCAAACCAGCTAAGAGCATTTTGGGAGATCGAGTCGCTGGGCATCACTACTAAAGGTGAGGAAACACCTGATGACAAGAAAGCCAAGGAGAGCTTTGACAGGTCAGTCAGATTCATTAATGGGAGATATGAAGTGGCGTTGCCATGGCGCCAAGACACACCCGAACTCTCAGACAACAAGAAGGTTGCACAAAAGAGGTTTGAAACCCTGAAAAGAAAGCTGAAATCTGACGTGACACTGTTTAAAGGATACAACGATGTAATAGAGGATTACACAGAACAAGGAATATGTGAAGATGTGCCACAGAGCAGTCATTCAGCAGAGACAGAGAATGTAACCTACTACTTACCTCATCATGCTGTAATCAGAGAGGACAAAGTAACTACCAAGTTAAGGGTAGTGTTTGATGCTTCGTCACATGAAGAAGGTTGTTCCTCTTTAAATGACTGTTTATTACCTGGCCCAAACCTGAATGCTGACCTCATGAGCATTTTGATCAGATTCAGACAAAATCCTGTAGCTTTCACAGCAGACATTACTAAAGCTTTCCTTCAGATATCTATAACTGAAAGTGACAGAGATGCTGTGAGATTTTTGTGGCTTACAGGACCCCCAGATGTTGAAGGCACCAACACGCGTATAATGAGAATGGCATGTGTTGTGTTTGGAGTAACTTCAAGTCCATTTTTACTTGCAGCCACTATCAGACATCATCTGGAGAAATATGAAGCTAACCAACCAGACACGGTAAAACTAATGAGAGACTCACTTTATGTGGATGATCTGATCGCTAGCTCAAGTAACTCAGACGAGGCATACAGACTTACTACAGGAGCAAGAGAAATACTGGCTGCTGCCAACATGAACCTCTGTAAGTGGACAACAAACTCCCTTGAACTGAAAACCAAGTGGTCAAACAGCAAGCTTGATTTCACACAAGAAACAGAAACACATGGAGGTGTGTTGAAGGTGCTTGGTTTGGTGTGGAGACCGGACACAGATGACTTTGCCTTTGACCTCAAACATTTGATGAACATTCTAAAAGGAAAGGAAAACACAAGGAGGAGTGTTTTGAGATCATCCGCCAGAATCTTTGATCCTATAGGGATCCTAACGCCATTTACCATTCGAGTTAAATGTCTGTTTCAGGAAATGTGGCGACGGGGCCTGAGCTGGGACGACGAGCTGCCTCCAGACCTTTCACAGGCATGGCAGCAGTGGTGCATGGAGCTTCCTCAGATCCACCAAATAGTCATTCCGCGGTGGTATGGAACAGAAAAGCTGTCAGATAAATCACAAGTTCTCCATGTCTTCACAGATGCAAGCGAAAAGGCGTATGGCGCAGTTGCGTATCTACAAGGACAAACAACAGAAGGAGAGACTGTTACTGCGCTCGTTGCATCCAAGTCAAGAGTGGCACCAATCAAAACAATCACACTGCCACGCTTGGAACTGATGGGAGCTGTGATTGGAGCAAGGTTGGCAAATAACCTTTTGAAGGCACTGAATATGCAGATCACTCAACTCAGAATGTGGTCAGACTCCATGATAGTGATTCACTGGATTCGCAGTTCATCAAAGAAATGGAAACAGTTTGTTGCCAACAGAGTGATGGAGATACAAACTTTGACACCACCAGAACTATGGACACATTGTAATGGAAAGGTGAACCCAGCTGATCTCACCACAAGAGGTCAGTCCGCATCAAGGTTGAAAGAGGAAAATCTCTGGTGGTCAGGCCCATCATTTTTGAAAGAAAAGGAGCTTCAAACTACACCGCCAGAAACAGCACAAGAAATACTATCAGAAGAAGAGGTTAAAGCTGAGCTAAAGGCAAGTCAAGTCGCAGTACATCTCAGTAACAGTGAAAGAGTGCAATCTGAACCATTGCTACAGCTGGACCTCAGATCGGCTCACACTCGTCATACCCCAAATCCAACACAACTCAAACCAGGAGATTTGGTCCTCATTGGAGATGACAAGATACCACGTCAAACATGGAAAACAGGACTAATCATAGAGGTGTTCCCAGGGAGAGATGGACTAGTCAGATCCTGCGCTATGCGCACTCCAACTGGGACGACGTTAAGAAGACCAGTTCAGCTACTATATCCTTTTGAAGTTAATATTTGAACTGTCTTCTTGGGGGGGAGGATGTTGAATATTTAATAGTTCAGAATGGTTCATACACATAAGTTGATAGTTATTACATATTGAAATACATATAGGACAAATAGATATTATAAACACTTTATAGTTAATCAGAAAAGCTATTTATAATAGTAATTTAATTAGAATCCCAAAGGTGTTTTCCTTCAATGCAGTCGTTAGACATTGTCCACTAGACGGCGCTGGTACTGTACCTTTGGCCATGAAATGTTATTGTTCAAGCTGCAGACCGAAGAAGAAGAAGTCAGTGCTAAGCGATGCAGTGCTATCAGAGGGACGGACGCATGTTAGCCAGCGGGAACGACAGATGTGTTGTAAACTGAGATGCAGCATTCTCCAGTAAAGCCAAATGAAGGTAAAGTTGGGTGTTTGGACATTCTTTCCTTATAACAACTGATGTTACAGCTAAATCCACAACAAGTCCATTCATATGTGCGGCCATGTAAGCATAAAGGCAAGGTCCTTCTCCCGTAGGTGTTGATGTTCGAGCCATTTGCCGCTGTAGCTCCGCTACCGTGGGGTCCAGCCACCCGGTCCGCGTATGTTGGGGTGATGAAGCTCACTTGTGCTCCGGTGTCGATGAGGAACTCTCGTCCGGAGCGCGCATCCGTGATGTAGAGCAGCTTGTTGCGTTCTCCGAGGGTCGAAGCTGCTAGCGACCCCCGGTCTTGCCGTTTCCCGAACTCCTGAAGATGCAGGGCGGCACACACCTGCGTGCCTTCTCTGCGAACCTCCGATGGTAAAAGCAGAGATCTTCTCCTCCGCTGTGTCGTGCCCGCGCCTCTGCCGCCAGGCTATTGGCTCCCCCTCGTCGTGGCCGCGTTGCCGCCGTCGTCGGCCAGTCTGGTTTTGCCGCCTCTGGCTCCCCGCTGTCTCGGGTCGCTGCTGTGGTTGCTTGCCCGCCGCAGGCGTCCAGGATCCCATCTGCCTCCTGGGCCAGCTCCCGGAACTCCTCCAGGGTGTGACACTTTTTGCCGGCCAGCGTGCTTCTCGCATGCGCCGGGAGGTTGGAGAGGAAGATGAACTGAAAAATGAAATCATCGTTGTCCAACCCTCTCAGCTGTATCATCTCCTCCATCAGGGCGCTCGGCCTGTGTCCACCTTGGTCTAGCAAAGACAGGATCCTCCTCGCCCTCACTTCAGCCGAGGGGGTGAAAAACTTGATGAGGGTGGATTTCAGCTTGCCGTACCTGTCGGTCGCGGGCGGCTGCTCCACCAAGCTTTGCACGCACCGAGCTGTGCTGTTGTCCAGTTTAGCGATGACATGGTGGAACTTAGTGTCATCCACCGTTACTCCTGCGAGCGCGAACTGCGACTCTGCTTGCAGAAACCACGACCGTGGGTTATCCTGCCAGAAATCAGGCAGCTTAACGGCCACTGCGCTCGCCAGCTCTGAGCGCTGTGAGTCCGGGACCCTGAGAATTTCTTTGTTCATTCTCAACGTCGTCAGTCACCAATGTGGGGAGACTTGAATAACGAAACCGAATTGTCTTTCATTCCAGTTTATTCAAGAAATCATTCCACTGTCTGCTCTCATTCTTGAGCAGCGAACAAAGAGAGTGAACACACCAAAGTTCTCTCATTTAAACATTCTGACATCAAACCATTTCCCTCGCGGGGGAAATCACACATCTCTCTCAAAATCTCTTTATTCACATTCATTAGCCTTTTATTTACATAACTCCCCCTTCTCTCTTCCCGAGCCTCAGTGGTCAGGAAGCCTTCTGTCCCCTGTCCTCCGCAGGGGGTCCAGGCTCTGTGGCTCCGCACCGCAGGGGGCTGGCTCTCCTTCATCGTGGTTAAATCACATATGCAGTGTCCAACATATACATGTCTCACAACACAGCCATACACGAGTTCTTTGGGACACCAAGGCTAAACCAAAGGGGATCCTCGGCGGTCATTTAAACATATGGAGCATAATCCCCAAAAGAGATGAGATTTCGGTGTTGCTGTTGGACTCAAATCTGGACTACCTTTGTCTCTCAGAAAGCTGGCTACACAGTAACATAGACACTAATATGATCGATATTGTGGGCTACCAGTGTTTTAGAAAAGACAGGCAGGTAGGGAGGGGAGGAGGTGTTTTAATTTACATCAAAGAGAAATATAAATGTCAACTGGTTGATTTGAATACTTCACTTGAATGTTTAGCTGTTAATGTATGTTTCTCTCCGGTAATGAATTTCAACATTGCAGTAGTGTACAACCCACCGTCACACAACTCTTCCTTTTATAATGAATTAAGTGATCTGGTTAAACAACTTGAGAAGAACAGAGAAACAATAATTCATGGTGACTTTAATATCAACTGGTCTGATAAAAAAGACAAACAAAAACTGAAAAGCCTCATGACTAAATTTAATTACCAGCAAATCATCAAAGGACCCACCAGGATAACCAAACAATCCAGAACACTTATTGACATGGTATTTACTAATAAACCAGAACGAATAACCAGAACCTATAATCTTGTAACTGGTCTCTCAGATCATAACATGGTTCTTGCTGTCAGGAAACTTACTAAAAAGCGACTACAGTATTTTGGGGGAGTCGATATTGACAAATCAAATTTTATTATCCCCAAATCAAAAAATGAGGAGTTTGAACATTACTTAGAGAATCAAAATTGGGAGCAGCTCATGTCAACATGTGAAGTAGATGATTGTTGTAATTTTATAACTGCAACAATCACAAAGTCTATAGAAAAATTTTCAAAGCAAATTAAAAGTAGACAACAGAAGATTAGCCTACCATGGTTAAATAATGAAATAAGAAAACTTATGAAGAGGCGAGACTATGCACTGAAAACATCACTAACCTCCAAACTACAAAATGATCACCTTGTGTACAAAAGTTTAAGAAATAAAGTGGTACATGAGCTGCGAAAATCAAAAATATCTTATTACAATAAACTGATAGATCATGCAAAGGGTAACAACAGTTCCCTATGGAGGCATTTAAATAACTTAACTAATAAAAAAAACGATCAGAAGGGGGTAAAGGAACTTGGAATCAATGGCAAGACCGTCAGTGACAAGGCTACTTTGGCAAATGAATTTAATTCACACTTTGTGGGCTCTGTGGAAGACTTAACAAAAATTTTTGTGCTGCCAAATGTGCTCAACAACACAAATTCCATACTTCCAACAGATACTTTTCACATCGATGAGGTAAATGAGAAGTTAATTGCTGGCGTTGTTAAAACACTGTCAAACTCAAAAACTAATGATATCTACAATTTCAGCACCTCCTTTCTCAAAATGCACAGCAAAATATTAATCAAACCACTGACTCATCTCATTAATCTCTCCATTAGGTCTAGTACATTTCCATCTGGCTGGAAAAAAGCTGTCGTCATACCAGTTCATAAATCAGGCAGTAAAGACGATATATGCAATTACCGCCCAATCTCTATCTTACCAGTCCTATCTAAGGTTCTTGAAAAAGTTGTAGCTACACAGCTGATAGACTACTTACAAGACAGTCAACTTCTTCATCCACATCAATTTGGTTTTAGACCAGGATACTCAACAGAAACAGCAAATTGTTGCCTTATTGAAAACGTCAAACAGTCCTTGGACAGGGGTAATGTGGTAGGAGCTGTTTTTCTAGATCTCAAAAAGGCTTTCGATACTGTAAACCACAGTTTGCTTTTATCCAAAATGGTATCTTTTAACTTCTCCCCAAATACATTAGAATGGTTTGCATCTTATCTCCAGAATAGAGAACAGTGTGTAAAAGTTCACCAGGATAAATCCTCATTTTTAAACAACCGCATGGGTATCCCACAAGGGTCCATTCTTGGTCCTTTACTTTTCAGCACTTTTATTAATGACTTGCCGTTACACTGCTCAGCTGCAACATGCCAACTTTATGCAGATGATGCAGTTATTTACACAGCTGCCAAGACTCCAGCACAGGCTGCAGATGTACTGTCTAAAAGTATGGTTGATGTCCAAGAGTGGCTCCTCAAGAACCATCTATTGCTGAACCTTCAGAAAACAGTCTCAATGTGCTTTTCAATCAAAAAATGTAACCTGCAACACTTTAAAGTTAATATACATGATCATGACATCAGTTTAGCTACAGAATTCAAATACCTTGGCATTGTACTAGATCCTCAACTCAAATTTAATCTTCATATAAAGAAAATTTCAAAAACAGTAAAAAAAAATCTGAACTGCTTTAAATTAATTAGATATTACATACCTTACGAAGCAGCTGCATTGTATATGCATTCTATGGTTTTTTCTCATATATCATACTGTTTGACAGTCTGGGCTCAAGCAGCCCCTTCCACAATAAGACATATAGGTTCATTATATAATCAAACCCTAAAAATCTTGGACAAAAAGCCCATTAGGTGGCATCACTGTAATGTTTTAAAAAAATACAACCTATTGAGTTTTGAGAGCTTCATTGACCTCTGTCTTCTGAAATTAACGTTCAAATGTTTCCATAAATCAGCACCCGAGCCACTTGCTGGTTTCGTCCAAAGACAGGACAGCAGCAGAGCCACCAGGAGTTCTGTTAACAATAACTGTAAAATATTCCACCGCAGAACCACATTTGGACAAACAGCTTTCTCTATAAAGGGCAGTCACATCTGGAACACAATGCCAAATGAAATTAAAATAATAACGGACTTTAAAACATTCACTAAAAATGTTAAAAACTGGCTGAAAAATAAACAAGAATGTACTCATGTATGAATTAATTGTCTGCAAAGTGAGAGTGAATGAAGGGAAGGAATAAATGTGTTTGTTTATAGTGAGTGACGGAGGGAGGAAGGCCTGAAATAGGCAAATGTGAGTTATGTTATATGTGTTAAATGTGAGTCAGGCTGTTATATTTGTGTATTTATAATATTTATAATATTTATGTTAAATGTGAGTCAGGCTGTTATATTTGTGTATTTATAATATAATATGTATAATTGTGTATTTATAATTTTTCTGCATTGATGTATGTGGTTATTGTGTATATTTTTTATCTTGATTCTTTTTTCTAAAGCCCATCCAGGGACAAGAGTTGCAAATTAGCTAATAGCTATACACTCTATGTGCAACACATCAGATTGATTGTCTTTGATTAATTGTCTATGTTTATTGCACTGTCCCTGTCAAATAAACTAATCTACTACTACACAGATTTGACAATGGTATCTAGTCTCATACAATGGGAATTGGATGTTGAAACCAATAAAAAGTCATTTTTTGTGCCCACTTATTATCTTTGTAATTATCTGTTTCATGTGAGTTGCACTTACACTGCTAATAAAACTGAAACAGTAGAGTGGACAACCAGAATTTGAGGTGTCTCGATAAAATACTTTGTGAGTTGTAGCCATTTGAAAATGCAGTCACTGAAATCTTAGCAATTTTAAATCATTTTTAAATTAAATTTTTGATTAATTTCTCCAGTGTGTTTAACACCATCCATCCACTGCTGCTGGGGGAGAAGCTGCGGGTGATGGAGGTCAACAGCTCTGTGATCTCCTGGATTACCGACTACCTGACAGGCAGGCCACAGTTTGTCTGGCTGGGCAGTGTCTTGTCTGATGTGGTGGTTAGTGATAAGGGAGCCCCACAGGGGACTGTGCTTTCTCCTTTTCTCTTCACTTTATACACCACCAACTTTTGAGTCATGCCACTTGCAGAAATTCTCTGATGACTCGGCTGTTGTTGAGTGCATAAGAGGGGGAGTACAGGGCACTGGTAGACTGATTTGTGGACTGGACCGAGCGGAATCACCTGAGGCTGAACGTCAGCAAGACCAGAGAGATGGTGATTGATTTCAGGAAGAAGAGGACAGCTTCACAGTCATTGCGGATTGGGGGGGAGGGTGTGTGGGGGTGGGGGGGGGACTACAAATAGGTGGGTGTCGTAATCGTCAGCGGACTGGACTGGAAATCTGACACCGATGCTGCCTACAAGAAGGGGATGAGCATACTCTACTTTCTGAGGAAGCTGAGCTCTTTCAATGTGTGCAACAAGATGATGGAGCTTTTCTATCAAACCATTGTTGCCAGCGCCATCTTCTTTGCTTTTAGTTTGGCTTCGGCTCTGTGATTGGTGAACGTCACTAGTGGTAACGTATCGTCACTTCCTGTATTGCTGTCTGTCCATGTGGTTAGCTCTCCTCACTCTCCTGAGGATTTTGTTTTTAATTGTATTTTAACCACTTTTTTCCATCTGCCGTTAGTTCTCATTTCTGTTTATCAAGCCTCTTGCACCTGTGTGCGCACTCAGTGTCACCTAATCACCCTCTTTATCCTTCTGTTCACCTCTCATCGGTGTTTTTGTTAGCTTCGGGTTAGCCACTAGCTATGGCTACTAGCTCTCCTTCCTCTCCTCCTCTGGTGTGCTCTCTCTGTCAGATGTTTAGCTACACCTCTGCCTCTTTTAGTGATAACGGTAAATGTAATAAATGTTGTCTTTTTGAGGCGTTCGAGGTGAGGTTGTCTGATTTGGAATCCTGGCTCCAGTGTATTGAAACACCGTCTGCGCCAGTTACTCTTGACGGACGTCCCCTAGCTGCAGCGGAGCTCGCAAGCATAGGGCGGCCTGTTAGCATCCTCTGGTCCTCCTCAGCAGCGAGGAGACTGGGTGGGTGACGGTGAGAAGGAAGCCTAGCCGCAAAGCCCCGGTTCACCACCAACCTGTTCACGTTTCTAATCGTTTTTCCTCGCTCAGCGGCACACCCGCTGAGGAAAAAACTCTGATCATTGGCGACTCTGTAGTCAGAAACGTGAACCTAGAGACTCCAGCGTCCATAGTCAAATGCACTCCTGGGGCCAGAGCAGGCGACATTGAGTCAAATTTGAAAATGCTGGCTAAAAGTAACTGTAAATACTCCACAATTGTTATTCACGCTGACATTAATGACATCCGTCTCCGGCAGTTGGAAGTCACGAAACTTAATGTAGAATCAGCGTGTGACTTTGCCAAAACAATGTCTGCCTCTGTAGTATTCTCTGGGCCCCTCCCTAATCTGACCAGTGATGACATGTTTAGCTGCTCGTCATCCTTCAACCTCTGGCTGTCTGTGTGGTGTCCTGCAAACAACGTGGGCTACATTGACAATTGGAGCTCATTTGGGGGAAAACCTGGTCTTATGAGACGAGACAGCGTCCATCCCACTTTGGATGGTGCGTCTCATTTATCTAACAATCTGGCATCTTTTTTATCCAAATTTCCAAAATCTTGACAACTCAGAGTTGGGACCAGGAAGTAGAGTCGCAGTCTTACAAGCCTCTCTGCAGCTCCTCTTCATCTGCCACCCCTCAACTTAGTCCCTGTCTTCCCCATCAGAGAATCATTGTCTGCTCCCTCCAAAGTAAATAAAAATATAATGTATAAGCATCCCAAAGGGATTAAAAAAAAGTTGGTAAAACTCAAATTAAACATAAAGCCTCTAAATTGAATGATTTGGCCTCTGTTCCTCCTCATAATTTAAAAATTAAATGCAGTTTGTTAAATATTAGGTCTCTAACTCCCAAGTCTCTGCTAGTCCATGATGTGTTAATTGATCATCAGATTGATTTAATATCCCTTACAGAGACTTGGTTAGGGCAAGAGGATTATGTTGGTTTAAATGAATCAACTCCCTCTGGTTATTTAAACTGTCAAAATCCCAGAAGTTCTGGTCGTGGAGGAGGCGTAGCAACAATTTACCATTCCAAATTACTAGTTAATGTAAAGCAAAACACATGTTATAATTCCTTTGAGGGCCTGGTCCTCAGTATTGGGCACTCTAGCAATTTTAAGATAAGATAAGATAAGATAAGCCTTTATTAGTCCCACAACGGGGAAATTCCAGGATTGCAACAGCACAGGGATAGCAACACTCAGAGCAACAATCAGAAGGCAAGAAAAAACAAGCAAGCAAGAGCAGCTAATATACATATGTACATATTACTATAAAATATATATACACACACACACACACACACACACAGACACACAGTGCAGAGCATTGTAGCTGGATGGAATAAATATATGAATATATGAACACACAGTGCAGAGCATTGTAGCTAGATGGAATAAATATGTAAATATATAAACACCCACAGTATGGAGCATTGCAGCTAGGTGGAATAAATATGCAAGTATATAAACACACACAGTGCGGAGCAATGTAGCTAGATGGAATAATATGTAGATATATAAAAACACAGTGCGGAGCATTGTAGCTAGATGGAATAAATATATAGATATATAAATATAAACACACCCAGTGCAGAGCATTGTAGCTAGATGGAATAAATATGTAAATATATAAACACACACAGTGCAGAGCATTGTTGCTAGGTGGGATGAAACAGCATAACCGTCTATTTAGTTATCCTACATGGTATGATTATGTGCCCATACATATTCTCACCCTCCATAGCGACCGGTATGTTCCTAGTTGTATGCCGGAGAGGACCATTGTGTAAGTCTATTGCATCTTTTGCATTCAAAAAAAAAAAAAAAAAAAAAACAAACAAAAAAAACTATTAGTTTGTTACGTCTTTTTGCTATCTCTGCGAGCAGCCCTGCTTAGGTTGTACAGTCTGACAGCCGTTGGTAGGAAGGACCTACGAAACCTCTCGGTTGTGCACCTGGGATGATGTAGTCTGCTGCTAAATGAGCTCCTCAGTGCATCCAGTATGTCCTGCATAGGGTGGAACTCGGACTCCAGCAGAGATGACAGTTTAGCCACTGTCCTTCTCTCTCCTATCTCCTCCATCGGATCAAGGCGTTGCCCCAGGACAGAGCTAGCTTTCTTAATCAGTTTGTTCAGTCTCTTCCTATCGGCTGCAGTAATGCCACTGCCCCAGCAGACCACTCCAAAAGTGATGGCTGATGCCACCACCGTGTCATAGAATGACTTCAGCAGCGCCCCTTGTACACCAAAAGACCTGAGTCTCCTCAGCAGGAACAGCCTGCGCTGTCCCTTCTTGTAGAGTGCGTCAGTATTGTGTGACCAGTCTAGTTTATTGTTCAGATGAATACCCAGGTACTTGTAGGATGTCACCATCTCGATGTCTGTTCCCTGTATATTTACTGGTGCTGTGAGGGGCTGCCCATGCCTGCGGCAGTCCACCACCAGCTCCTTAGTTTTCCTCACGTTGATCTGGAGGCAGTTCCGATGGCACCAGTCAATGCAATTTTAGGCTAAACCCAATTTTATTTGCCATAGTTTATCGTCCTCCATCAACCTACTCAGAATTTTTATCTGAATTTGCTGAATTCTTAGCTGATTTACTGCTGAAATCAGATAAAATAATTATAGTAGGGGACTTTAATATACATGTAGATGTAGATAGTGATTGCCTTAATGTGGCATTTAATTCAATATTAGACTCAATTGGGTTTTCTCAGAAAGTAGGAAATCCTTCTCATTATTTCCACCATATGTTGGACCTTGTTCTGACATCTGGCATAGAAATAGAAAATCTGGTAGTGTCTCCTCATAACTCTGTACTGTCAGACCATTGTCTGTTAACCTTTGATTTTACTATTTCTGACTATTTGGCTCCTAAAGAAAAATATTACTACAGTAGATGCCTCTCAGATGATGCTATTACCAAATTTATGCAGATTGTTTCCTCTATGCCATGTGTCAACACAACGGAGATAAGCTATGGAGCGCTTGCCCCTTCTGTAATTGATAGCACGGTTGATAGTGTTACAGCTTCTCTGCATCAAACTCTAGACGAGGTGGCCCCTTTAAAAAAGAAAAAGTCTAATCAGAGATTTCTAACTCCTTGGTTCAACACAGAAACTCGTAGCTTCAAACAGAAGACTCGTCAATTAGAAAGAAAATGGCGCTCCACTAATTTAGATGAAATCTATTTAGCTTGGAGAAATCATCTTTTAATTTATAAAAAATCTCTTAGAAAAGCTAGAACGAGTTATTATTCTGCATTAATAGAAGAGAACAAGAATAATCCCAGGTTTCTTTTCAGTACTGTAGCCAGGTTGACAAAGAGTCAGGACTCTGTCAATCCTAGCATTCCCTTAGATCTTACTAGTCAGGACTTTATGAACTTTTTCAATCATAAGGACTACAAATATCTGGGTGTCAGGATCAGCAGCGGGTTGGACTGGAAATCCAACACCGATGCTGCGCACAAGAAGGGGATGAGCAGACTCTACTTCCTGAGAAAGCTGAGATCCTTCAACGTGTGCAGCAGGATGCTGGAGCTTTTCTACCAGACTGTTGTCGCCAGCGCCATCTTCTTTGCTGCGGTCTGTTGGGGTAGCAGTATCAGGGCCAGAGATACCAACAGACTTGACAAGATTATCAAGAGGGCTGGCTTTGTAATTGGTCTCAGACTGGAGACCTTTGAGACAGTGGTGGAGAGGAGAACACTAAATAAACAGCAATCCCTCATGGACAATCCTGATCACCCCCTCCACCACACACTAGATAGACAGCGAAGCACTTTCTCCAGTAGACTACTACAGCTTCATTGTCGAATGGCCAGGTACAGGAAATCTTTCCTGCCACATGCAATTTCACTGTACAATAACTCACTATGATGTTGTATTCTGGCATAGCTATGCTGCCACACTGCATCTTATAGACTAACTGGTACATCACTTTTCACTCTGCTCCTGATAGTCCTTCATTGTGCAATGGGATGAGTCATGTGTTTATATGTGTCATCATATATTAAGCTATGATGTATATAGGGTTTATAGTCGTGTTAGTTTTTACTTTCCATGGGTAATCCCTTTGTCTGTCATGTGTGCGTTTCTGTTGTTTGGTTGTCAACTGTCATGCTGCTGTTACACTGTAATTTCCCAGTTTGGGATCAATAAAGTACATCTATCTATCTATCTATCTATCTATCTATAAAATTTCATCCATCAGAGATAAAATCAATCAGATTCTTCCCACCGTTAACTTAAATACAGTGTAGCATCATCGTCTCCTCACAGCCGAGACAGAAGATCACTTCTCTCCAGTTTACAGGAATTTCATTTTATTCATTACACAGGAATATCGTCGGCCTCCGTCGGTCTATGATGACCATGGAAGAGAATCCTAAACGTCTACTCTGGTGGAACAGCACTGCCTGTGGCTGAACAGGCCGATGCGCACTGGTGTTTTACCTTCCAGCGTTGGGCGTTGGTAGGATTCAAGCCTGAGCAGGAAGATATGGAGGACAAGATGTTACCCATGCAGCATGTCCCCCCTCTCCACGTCACTGATGAATCCAAAGGAACAGCAGGGCTGCTATAGTTTGGCACCAGCGCCGTCGCAGGAGCTGCCAAAACGATGTTGAGCACAACAGAGAACTGCCTTAGGGGCTCCGACTCCGGATTTTTCCTCAGGGTTGACTCCCGAAGCCTTTCCCGTGACCGGGTGTGCCGCAAGGCAGCGGAGGTTTGAAATCAGGGTTTACCTTCCCCTAGATGGGCTACCTTCCCAGGTTGACGAGCTACCATCTACCCAAAGCATCTGGTTTTAAGGCACCAGAGATCCGCCCTCACCCCTTCTCCTATTAGTAAAAGCAGTTCCGCCGGGCTTAGAGACTAAACCACACGGGCAGGCTAGGAGTTGGACTTAGTTGTCAGAGGCTTTTCGAGACGCACGCCATAAGGAGCATTTTATGAGCACTGGGAGCTTAACCCCAGTGCCGCTCCTGGCTATGACAACCTTGGAACCACAGAAATATCACCTTTCTGCCTTTTCAGGAATATCACTGGCTTTTATGTCGACTCATGCAGGCTTCTTCCAGGCCTGACCAAAGATGCTTGCTTTCCCAGGACCCCAATGTAAACAGTTGCCTCTTGCAGAGATTGTAAGGATCAGAATTTGCTTTTAAAGGCTCAAAGGAACATAAAACTCAGGAGACCAGACCTCTCAACATGAACACTGCATTTGATAACGTACCTTTTCACAGGAAACCAATGTTCTTAAAAGAGTCACAAACCACTTAATCTGACGGGATTATAGCCGATACTGTCCAGGTACCTTCGCCCAGATACTAAAGGAAATCATCTACAGCTCAACAGTACCTCCTAGCGGATACCTACGGAATGTGTTTTCAGTATGTAGGATGACTTTTAATTTGCTCTAAACATTAAGTTTCTTTCAGCTTATCCTCTGGATCCTAAGGACACTGAAAATCATCCCTCTTTTATCACCAACCATGGTTTGCTGCATGTTTTGCTGTTCTAATCTTGATCTAAATGTGAATGCATGTATTATAATTATGTATAAGAAATGTTATATTCATGAGTGTTATTGGAGTAATGGTATAAATGCATGATCACCATATATTAGCCAAGTCATTTAATTTAGTTAGATTTTATATTGAGCATTTATTTCATAAGAACTGACTGAGTGTTGATTTTCCCTCTGAAATTTCATGGGATGGTGTCTTCATTTGATTGGCTGCTCTCAAACAAAGAAGTGTTCTCACATTGGATAGCAGCCATTTCAAACTGCTTCTGAAAAAGCTGATTGGTCAGTCTTGCGACTACATCATCAGTTTTACGACCCGGTGAGGTAACTTTAAAAGAGAGAAGTTAGATTTGAGTTTAGTTAGAAAAAGTCAGAGATCAGCAAAGAAACAGTAGGAACAGATCAGACAAAGAACAGGCAGGAAGATTAGAACAGCAAAACGGTAATAGAATTAAGAATTAGAAACACAGAAAGAAGAAAGAAAGAGATTTTGAGAAAGATTAGGAACTAAATTAAGATTAAAGAAGCAGAATAGTAATCTAGATCTCAGAAGAAGATTTTACTCCACCGTTTCAAGGCCCTGTGAAGTTTTATTTTATTCTCTGTGAGTTTGTCAAGTCTTTTCTTATATTCTGGAAACTGAGGAGAAACCATTTTTTCTTTAGAGCTCGTCCCTTTTAGAGAATCAAATTCTCAAACTTTTTCCTTCACCTCAGAAGCCATTCTTATCCTAGTAAATGTTTTTCTAACATTTTTTTTTATGACTTTTCACGCCATTAAAGTGGACCTTTAATTTGCCTAGTTTAAAGTGAACAGAGACTGAGAAGACTTTCCTTCAGTTTTTGGGTCGATCCCGCTACAAGAGACCCCAAATTTGGACGCTTTTTTTCAAAGGACTTTTCACGCCGCCCTGAGACAAACTATCCACGGCTGCAACTGTCTGCTTGAAGGGCCCCCAGCTGAGTTATCACCTACACGGCTGTGAGTGAGGACAGCAGCCGCTTCCTCCGACGTCCTAACTTCAAAACCCAGCGGTACCGACCCACTGAAACGTGGATCACCGGCCGTTGTGTGAGTGAAACTCTTATTTATCCTATCTACTGGGTTGAAACATGATGTCCTAACAATTAAATTACAGTTGAATATGGCCCGTATTTCAGGGCTCAATTAGTCTCTCAGCCGCAGGATGGAACTGTAAACTGAAGGAAAACTTTTAGTCATTTTTAAGTAACTGCCCTTAAAATTTTTGTAGATTAATTCAGGAGTCATTTTTAGATAATTAGCTTATGAATTTTCCCCATAAAATTGTGTTGTTTTGTTAAAACATTCCAGCCTCATTTACCGTTGAAACATAAGTCTAGTTCTCCTTGGTTCTGCAGAGGTGTAAAGCTGGATTTTATGTTCAGGAACCCAATATCAGTTGATGTGATATATTACGCTGTTATCATCTGAATCTGTTTATTCATCATTTGAACGCCATGACAAGTAACCTGAATGATTTTAATAAAAAAGTGAATGAGAGCAGTTGAAAGTGTTTTCCTTTCGCATATACAGGTTTCCTAATCACGGCAGGACAAAAACTCACTGAAACTTTGAGACTGATTCATTAAGTAATTTAAGGTACAAAGTTAATTAAAATTAAAGCTAATATAATTGTCCATCAGGACTGGTGCCCCTTTTACAAGTGCTTTTATTTAATTTAGCGGGTGTAGAAGTGATGGTTCAACTCCGCCCCCTTTTACACCCACTATTAAATAAAATAAATAATTCCTGTACCTTATGACAAATATTTTTATAGGCAATTTATACTACAACAGTAACTACTACAACTCCTTCAACTGATATCTGTCTTGATGAGTTTACTCCAATTGACCTTTTAGAGTTAGACAAAATAGTTTCCTCATCCAAGCCTTCAACTTGTCTTTTAGACCCTGTTCCTACCAGGTTATTTAAAGAAGTCTTCCCACTTATTGGTAGCTTTATTCTTCATATAATCAATTCTTCATTAACTTTAGGCCATGTACCGTAGGCTTTTAAAACGGCTGAAATTAAACCCTTACTCAAAAAGCCAATGCTAGATCCAGGAGCTTTAGCTAACTATAGACCAATCTCTAATCTCCCTTTCATTTCAAAAATCTTAGAAAGAGTTGTTGCTACGCAATTATTTGACCACCTGCAGGGAAATGGTTTACTTGAAGAGTTTCAATCTGGGTTTAGAATCCATCATAGTACTGAAACAGCCTTAGCGAAGGTCACTAACGACCTCATTGCATCTGATAATGGACTGGTTTCTGTACTTGTGCTTTTAGACCTTAGTGCAGCTTTTGATACTATTGATCATAATATTCTACTTGATAGATTAGAACACTATGTTGGACTTAATGGAACTTCGTTGCAGTGGTTTAGATCTTATTTATCTGACAGGTTCCAGTTTGTTCATGTCAATAATGAGTTTTCTTTCAACTCAAAGCTCAGTCATGGAGTTCCACAGGGATCTGTGCTAGGCCCTGCTCTTTTTAGTTTATATATGCTTCCGTTAGGCAACATTATTAGAAAGCACTTTGTACATTTTCATTGTTATGCAGATGACACACAATTATACCTGTCAATGAAGCCGGATGATAGTAATCAATTAGCCAAGTTGGAAGCCTGTCTTAAGGAAATCAAAGCTTGGATGACTTGTAATTTCCTGCTATTAAATTCAGATAAGACTGAAGTCATTCTTGTTGGTCCAAAAAACCTTAGAAATACCTTTCCAAATCAAAGTTTCAGTTTGGATGCGCTTACTATTTCTCTTAATAGCTCTGTGAGGAACCTTGGAATTATTTTTGATCAAGATCTGTCTTTCAATTCACATATTAAATTTGTTTCTAAGACTGCTGTCAGAAAAATTATGTGTATGCATATTATCATTTTTATATAATCCAATCAAGTATATATAACTGTATGTAACTGTCTGCTGAAAAATACTAAAACTGTCTGTGTATTAGAAGTTTTGTACATGATGCATGAAGATTGAAGTTGTTTTTTCTTATTTTAATTATGTTGAAATTCCAGTTCTCCTTTCATGGTAGATTTAGCTTAAGGCACATGATGACCTGGGCTGCACAGTATGACCTGCCCTAAGAAACTGTTACTCCTTAGAACACAAGGTGGACTCTGATAAAGTGAAACTGTTCCTTTTTCTTTGATGTCAGCATATTTCATCATGATTGTATAAGGGAGTATATGATAGATGTTTCTGTTTGATCATGCAAACTGCTGTGTATAAATTGTCTGAACTCTGATGATTGTCTTTAGTACTGATCTCCTGTAACCAGGATTTGTGCTCCTTGCATTGCAAGTAAACAAAAGCTCATGAGAAATAGAATTTTGTGTCTTGAATCTTTATTGAGGTAACGAACTAATATACGATCACTTTTATGAGTTTCTAGATTCCTGACATACGTGGTGCCGGTGACCCGGATGGACAACAGGCTAGAGGGTGCCAGAAGCGACGCCTTCTCTGGGTTGAAATCCGTGCGCACGGTCTGACCACTGGTCAGCTTTGGAAACCCGCTTTCTGGGAACTCCGGAGGAGGACCGGCGCCCTGGCTCTCCCTAGTTGACGTCCATCCTCGATAATAAAGAGAAAGAAGCTAGCAGTCATAAAGTAAGTGACGTCTTTTGTTATTAAGTGTAAGGATACAGTGAGTTTCCTGTATTACGGTCAGGGACCATAAAAGTCAGTATACACTCAATACGTTACAAGAATCTCCTAATCCATCCTGAGTGAGTAATGTAACAAAGAGCCACAAGAACCTTTTTCAAAATCAATAAGTGAGTGTCGCTCATAAGTCTGAAAAGAGTGTAATGGTAGAAAAAAAAAATGGTCGGGGACCATAAGTAAGTTGCCAGGTTTTGAATACATGTAATGGTAATATAGCGGCGACTATATTTTTCCTGACAACAAGGATAAAAGGTTGTGATACCTGGTCTGGGACCAAAAAAGAATATCGGGTCGTCTGGGACGTAATGGTAGTGTGTTGAACCGAAATAACACACTTTTCCTGGTAAAATACTTTAATTCCTGTGGAATTAACAAAGGCTAAAAATGGGTAATTGCGCAAGAAAAACAGAAAACAAGAAAAAATCTAAACAAAAGAAAAAAGAGGAAACGGCATGCCGAACAGTTAAAAATTATAATTACCATTTAAAGGAAAAAGAGCAAATAAAGGATCCTGAAAAATATTTAAATAAATGGGAAAAAGATTATTCTTTCAAACCCACACTGAATGTGGATGAATGTGCAGTCCTAGTATCAACTGTAAAACTTATAACTAAAGGCAATAAGAAAGGGAGAAGTAAGCTAAGTTCTGAACTTAAATGTGCCAATCTCTGGGCAATGGCGGCTATAGACGCCAAAGCCAAATCAGATCAAGGGAGAAAAAATGATGAAAAACAAAAAAAAACAAAAAACCAAGGTATAAGAGTCAAAACAGCGAGGAGCCCTTGTTAAGTCACGGGGAGGAGGAAGCACATCCTCCCCCGTCTCACTCAACTTCTGATCCTAAGGAGGGTCCTTATAATGCATTAATGAAAGAGGGGCAGCCAAAACAAGACAGGCTGTATTTTAAACCTTGGACCCCCCAAGAAATAATTCAGGCGGCCAAGAGCATACCAAATCCTGAAGAGGATTTGACCAGGTGCATTCGGGAGCTTAAAGATTTGTTGTTAATACACTATTTAGGTCCCTCAGAAATGTTTAAAATACTGAGAACTGTGTGTGGTGAAAAAGTGAATGAATATATAAATGAACATTTTGATCCTGATTATGAAGACAAAATTGCTGGGGTAACATTTTTAAAGGACACGTTGATGCAGAAGAAAAAGGTTAAAAGTAGGACAGTTCCACTGCTCCTGAGCAGTGTAGAGGGTGAGGAGGAAGTGTTTGTTGCACGGATGGTGCAAGGTGGGGCTAGACCCAAGACAGGCAGGTCAATGCAAGTGAATGATGGAAATCAGGATGTTTGTTTTAATTGTGGCAAACCTGGTCACTGGGCCCGTGACTGCAGGTTTGGCCAAAGAGGTGGATTTGGAGGCAGGGGACCAAGTAGAGGTAGAAGAAGATTTCAGAATGATCAGAGAGGCAGGTTTCAGCAAGGCAGAGGAGGTAGAAATCAAAATGATTATGGAGGTGAGAATAGACAAGGACCCTCAGACCGAAGAGCATGACTAACCGACTGTGACAAACTCTCTTCTGAGGACAAACAGACAGTACTGGACCAA
Source organism: Pholidichthys leucotaenia (assembly GCA_020510985.1). Taxonomy (NCBI): domain Eukaryota; kingdom Metazoa; phylum Chordata; class Actinopteri; order Cichliformes; family Pholidichthyidae; genus Pholidichthys; species Pholidichthys leucotaenia. The sequence continues at coordinate 427,126,495 of CM035840.1, read as the reverse complement.
CAGAAAAGACTATCTGAAGTGTTGACAAGGCCTAATGAGACTTTGGACTTGACTATGTACAGCAGTGTGTTGTCTGCCCCTACAATATGGTTACTAGTGAATGGAAAAGAGGTTGAATTTCTTTGTGACACAGGAGCCACACGCACTACTGTCCGCAAAATCCCCAAAGGTGCTAAATTTACTGGAAGAACTATTAAGGTTCAAAATGCAGGAGGTGAAACAACAACTGAGAGCCTTTATGGCCCAATTACATTAACAGACTCCTCCACAGGCAAAGTATGTATTTCAGAAGTGGTTGTGGCACTCTCCTGCCCAGTAAATTTACTCGGGAGAGATGTATTATTCAAACTTGACATTACATTAGGCCCAAATTTAAAAAATAAAAGAAGGATGACTACACTGATTTAAAGGATTCTGACTTTACAGATGTGATGTTTATATGATTTTGCACTGCAGGATACATTTATAATGGTGTAACAACATCATATTTCAGAAATGTCTTAGCAATGAGGAATGTGCTTCTCCTGATTCAGCGGTGGCCAAGCTGGGTCAGGATGAACTACATTGCACTCCATAATTTACCAAGGAATCTATGAAATAGGGGCATTCCTTGTAAAATATTAAATCAAATTCTAATTGGGCAAAACGTCCGCCTTTCCTTTGACTGAAAGGGTGTGACACAATATTTCAAATTCAACCTATCTGTGTTCAACTGGACAAACTGATCTTATTTATCAATGCTGAAGCATATCAAAAATGCACAGATAGTTATTTTCTTTTTCTTTTTCTTAAGTAGAATTTGTAAACTATTTCAAGAGATGTCACAAAAAGAAGCTATAATTATTGAAATCTTATTTTTGAAGGAACTGGGCTACCTGCAAATTTTATTTAAAATTAAAATTGTTAGCACACTTCCTTTCAGTAAAATCAAACAAATACCCTGTAACTTTGCTGCATGTGAGTCTCCATGTATCAAAACAGGGGGTATCAAAGAAATTAATTAACAAATAATTAGCAATCCTCAGAAAAATAGATAATGCATAAAAAATTATCAATAAATGATTGATGATGAATTCAATTCAACTTTATGTACATAAGCGCTTCTCATTTCATTTTCTGTAGTACCCAGGATAAACATATGGCTACAGTTATAACTAAAATACATGCTGGGCAATACAGACCACTTTTTATTATTCATGGGATAATACAAATAAGAAGATCATGCCCTCTATTATGTTGTGAAGGGGGTTTTGCAGCAGGACAACCATTCCATATTGTTACCAGCTAGACTATTGTCGTACACTATAACCTTGTTGTCACAGCCACACCTTAAGCTTGTACCAAATTCCTTGTGGTTATTTACTGATGGCTCATTTAAAAAAAAAAAAAAAAAAAAAAAAGGGGGGCAACAGAGGAGCGAGCGGTGGTTCTCTCTCCCATCAGCAAGGGGAGGGTGAACAGCAGCTCTCTCTCTCTACTTAGCAAGGGAAAAAGCGAGCGACAGGCTTGCTTAGTAAAAAATAGAAGTGTGCTTATGCTGTAACAATGTTGTCTGGGGTCCTGATTGTGTAAAAATTCCACAACCTGCATCACCTCCAACAGCTGAACTATTGGCTACTAACCTGAATGTAACTTATCTGTACAGACAGTAAATATGCTTATAACGCATGCCACCTGCATACTGTTACCTTGAATCTGCGGGGGTTTGTCACCTCCACAGGAAAACCAGTAAATATCGATAGCAATTATTGCAGCTACATAATGTTTTGATGCTACCACGTTATGTGGCAGTTATTCACTGCCCTGCCCACACTAATGGCACTGACTTGTTTAACTGCAGTAATCGCTCGGCTGATAACGCTGCTCACTGTACTGCTATTAATCTTTTAAGAACCATCTGTTTTATTAATGATGTTGATGTTTTAAAAGATTGTTAAAATAATATGGACCTTCCTCCTGTTTCATATGTAAATAATTAGATATACATTTGGCTTGCCTGACGAAAATTTGCTCTGCCACCCACATTATATAAATGAGCTGTTCTGGTGGCACATGGCCAATCATGTGCCAACAGGAGGGAAATCAATGAATGATGAGGATGTTGGAAAAACTGTCCTAATATTTTGAAAGAAGTAACAAAAACATGCCAAAAGTGCATCATTTGTTTATAAAATAATGCTCAAGGCGCAATGGAAAGCTACAATATTGCTTGGTGTTGACTAACACCTTCACAAAGTGGACAGAAATTTGTCCCACATCCTCAGCAAATGCTGCATTTGTGTGTAAAACTCTAGTAAATTATGTTTTTCTGTTTTTGGGGTTCCAGAACTGATTTATGCAGATAATGAAACTCATTTTACAGCACAAACAGTTCAAGACTTAATCCAAGCTGTAAGATCAAATTTCATAGTATCTACCACCCACAAAGTACAGGTTTTGTAAAAAGAAAAATGGTACAATCAAACAAAGGCTGGAAAAAAAACTATACATGGAAAGGGTATTACTTGGCCAGAAGCCCTGAAATTAGTCAGACTAACCATTAACTCTATACTAGACCTAAAGACAGGATTATCACCTTTTGAATGTGTTTTTCACGGTCCTCATGCATTACCTGACCTCTCACCACTAACCACGCCTAACAAATACACAGATCTTGGTGAACATCTCAGGGAATGTTTTGATCCTGTCAGAAGCTCTCTCTCCTCCACAGAAAAAAGCGGATAACAACTTGGAGGCTATGTAAAGAACCACCACCGACAACACTGGACACTCCCACTCCCACTGCAGTATGTATTGCTGAATGACCATCTTGGATTCACGTTAAAAGACTACGGGTGCCTATAAGGGAACTAACTAACTTGTTTCCCTGAGTAAGTCCAGTTACAAAGGGGGCGTGTCCTTTTAAGGACAAGGCCGTCTCAACCCTGGTGAAGAAAGAGGCCCGGAGGGGTACTCTCTCAGGTGGAAGCATGGCACCAAAATTATTGATGACTCTGTGTTCAGCACTTCTCCTGACAGTGGGGTGGTAATCTCTTTCTGATTCAAGGACAAGGAACCCACGAAGCACGGACAATGAACAATACGTGGATTATATGCATAACTTGTGGTACCATGGTGGTTTCAGTGAGAGGACTGGGAATCAATACTTCTTGCTATGTGTGTTCATTGCTACCCCATTCACACAAGACTGCAATACCCATGATCCCTGCTCCACTGAGTGAAGAGGAAACACCCGGAGCGACAATAGCGATGAACTCTCTGTTTAATACAAGCAGTAATGTTGGACATTGGTTGGTGGGTAAACTATCTGGAAAACAGAGAATTAGTGATTTTAAAGGTATTATGAGTACTCTTTTTCCAATGTATGGCAGTGCTCTAGCTATACACCACATAAATGCATTAGCATGGACAATGGAAAATCTGACTGTATTAATGGAGCAAGGATTCACAACTTTAAATGAAGAACAAAAATTAGCCATTTGAATGATATTTTACACTTACAGCATGGGTTAGATGAAGATAAAGGTTGGGGCTCCTGGGATTGGTTTCAAAGTAGAACTTGGTGGCAGATTCTTTTGAAATAGTTAACCCCATTGATTGTGATATTAATCTTATTCTGTGTGCTTTTCATGTGTGTCATTCCCTGTATAAGGTCCATAATAAATAGAGCTCTTGCTCAACACACTTACATGTTACAATCTGTTATGCTCCAACGGGAAGTTCCTGTACAATATACTGACTTGAGACAACAAAGTAATGGTGATTGTGATGACAGAACCACTGTTTAGATTTGGAAGTGATGCTCAATGAACGTCAATGTAGAAAATCGTGAGAAGATACATTGTACTGATGATTGCATGTGATTTAAATTGATAAAAATGATAAACAGGAGGGAATGTCAGAAAAATTATGTGTATGCATATTATCATTTTTATATAATCCAATCAAGTATATATAACTGTATGTAACTGTCTGCTGAAAAATACTAAAACTGTCTGTGTATTAGAAGTTTTGTACATGATGCATGAAGATTGAAGTTGTTTTTTCTTATTTTAATTATGTTGAAATTCCAGTTCTCCTTTCATGGTAGATTTAGCTTAAGGCACATGATGACCTGGGCTGCACAGTATGACCTGCCCTAAGAAACTGTTACTCCTTAGAACACAAGGTGGACTCTGATAAAGTGAAACTGTTCCTTTTTCTTTGATGTCAGCATATTTCATCATGATTGTATAAGGGAGTATATGATAGATGTTTCTGTTTGATCATGCAAACTGCTGTGTATAAATTGTCTGAACTCTGATGATTGTCTTTAGTACTGATCTCCTGTAACCAGGATTTGTGCTCCTTGCATTGCAAGTAAACAAAAGCTCATGAGAAATAGAATTTTGTGTCTTGAATCTTTATTGAGGTAACGAACTAATATACGATCACTTTTATGAGTTTCTAGATTCCTGACAACTGCCTTCTATCATTTGCATAATATTGCCAAGATTAGGAGCATCTTGTCTCAGAGTGATGCTGAGAAACTGATCCACGCTTTTGTTAGCTCGAGATTAGATTATTGTAATTCTTTATTATCAGGTAGTCCTAAAACATCTTTAAAAAGTCTTCAGCTGATCCAAAATGCCGCAGCAAGAGTTTTAACAGGTACTAGAAAGAGAGATCATATCTCTCCGGTTCTGGCCACCCTTCATTGGCTTCCCATAGAGTTTAGAATTAAGTTTAAAATCCTTCTTCTTACTTACAAAGCTCTAAACAATCAGGCCCCTTTTTATTTAAAAGATCTGATACTACTGTATTATCCTAACAGAGCACTCCGCTCCCAAAATGCTGGATTACTTGTAATACCTAGAATCTCCAAAAGTACAATGGGAGGCAGATCCTTCAGTTATCAAGCTCCTCTCCTGTGGAACCAGCTGCCAATCTGGATTCGGGAGTCAGACTCAATCTCTGTTTTTAAGAATAGGGTTAAAACCTTTCTTTTTGATATAGCCTACAATTAGGGGGGGATCATGTGTTTCTGAACCCTCCCTTAGTTATGCTGCTAATAGGTTTAGTCAGCCAGGGGACCTCCAGTAATGCACTGGGACTCACTCCTTTCTTCACTCTCAATGAAATATGTTTTTTTTTTGCTGGTCATTAACATCTGTTTGTTCTCTCCCATAGATTGAGTCCCCATCATGCTGTTTGCTCTCTACATGTCTGTTCTTTTCATCATAAACAAAGTTGAATTGAACTGATTTGAATTGAATTGCTGCTGTTTGCTGGGGTAGCAGTATCAGAGCCAGCGACACCAACAGACTTGACAAGGTTATCAAGAAGGCTGGCTCTGTGATTGGTCTGAGGCTGGAGACTTTTGAGACTGTGGTGGAGAGGAGGACACTGAACAAACTGTGATCCATCATGGACAACCCTGATCACCCCTTCCACCACACACTGGACAGACAGCGGAGCACTTTCTCCAGCAGACTGCTACAGGTTTGCTGCCAGGTTTGCTGTCAGATACATGAAATCTTTTCTGCCACATGCCATTTCACTGTACAATAACTCACTCTAATGTTGAATTTTGGTCATAACAGTGTTGCCATACTGCACCTTGCAGTCTAATTGGTACCTCACATTTCACCCTGCACCTTATAACCCTCCTTTGTACAGTTGGTACTATCCATAGACTCATAAGAATCATCATTAATTTAACCTAGTAGTAGCCATGTAGTATATAAAGTTATCTAAGCATTTTTTTTACTTTCCTGGGTAACTTTGTTTTCTATTATGCTGTGTGTATTTCTGTTGGTTTTATCACGATGCTGAGCACGGGTGGAGAGCCGTGCTCAGGCTTCAAGTTCATTGTAGATCATTTTCTGTATTTCCTCAGTTCTGTCTTGACTATTAACTTTGTGCTTGGTGTTGGATGTATTTTCATTTGAGTTTGCCATTTGCTTCTGTTTATAAAAGTTACTGTGCTTAGTGTAGTTATTATTATTTTGTCATTTACTTTATGCATCCACAACTGTCTAGTTTCATATTAGAATTGTTATTTACCTACTCTGACATGAGCCTACCCTCACCTTTTCCCTTAGCCCTCCTTTTGTAATGTAGTATTTCTGTAATTGTATCTCTTTTTTTGTATTTATCTTATCCTTGCCTTAGTGGTTATTTTTTCCCTTGTCGTATTATTCAGTTTCTCATTTTGAGATTGAGATTGAGATTGAGATTCAACTTTATTGTCATTACACATGTATGAATACCATCCATCCATCCATCCATCCATCCATCTTCTACCGCTTTTCCGGAGGTCCGGGTCGCGGAGGCAGCAGTTCAAGCAGAGAAGCCCAGACTTCCCTCTCCCCAGCCACCTGCTCCAGCTCTTCAGAGGGGATACCAAGGCGTTCCCAGACTAGCTGGGAGACATAGTCTCTCCACCGAGTCCTGGGTCTGCCCCGGGGTCTCCTCCCAGTGGGACGTGCCTGAAACACCTCAAGTGGGAGGCGTCCAGGAGGCATCCTAATCAGATGCCCATACCACCTCAACTGACTCCTTTCAATGTGGAGGAGCAGCGGTTCTACTCTGAGCCTCTCCCGGATGACTGAGCTCCTCACCCTATCTCTGAGGGTGAGTCCAGCAATCCTACGGAGAAAGCTCATTTCAGCCGCTTGTATCCGCGATCTCGTTCTTTCGGTCATTACCCAAAGCTCGTGACCATAGGTGAGAGTAGGAACGTAGATTGACTGGTAAATCGACAGCTTTGCCTTAGAACTAAGCTCCCTCTTCACCACAACAGACCGGTACAACGTCCGCATCACTGCAGATGCTGCTCCAATCCGTCTGTCGATCTCTCGCTCCATTTTCCCCTCACTCGTGAACAAGACCCCAAGATACTTAAACTCCTCCACTTGGGGCAGGAGCCTGTCCCCAACCCGGAGAGGACAATCCACCTTTTTCCGGCTGAGGACCATGGACTCGGACCTGGAGGTGCTGATTCTCATCCCAGCCGCTTCACACTCAGCGGCAAACCGTCCCAGCAAGAGCTGTAGGTCATTGCTGGATGAAGCCAACAGGACAACATCATCTGCAAACAACAGAGATGAGATCCTGTGGTCACCAAGCATGACACCCTCCATTCCCTGGCTGCGCCTAGAAATCCTGTCCATAAAAATTATGAACAGGACCGGTGACAAAGGGCAGCCCTGGCGGAGTCCAACTCTCACTGGGAATGACTCCGACCGAGTGTTGGCAATGCGAACTAAACTCTCACAACGGTCGTACAGAGACCGAATAGCTCGTAACAACAAGCCCGATACCCCATACTCCCGAAGCACCCCCCACAAAAATCCACGAGGGACGCGGTCAAATGCCTTCTCCAAGTCCACAAAACACATGTAAACTGGTTGGGCAAACTCCCACGAACCCTCAAGAATTCTCGAGAGGGTAAAGAGCTGGTCCGATGTGCCACGGCCAGGACGAAAACCACATTGCTCCTCCTTAATCCGAGGTTCGACCAACGGCCGGACTCTCCTCTCCAGTACCTTGGCATAGACCTTCCCAGGGAGGCTGAGGAGTGTGATCCCTCTAAAGTTGGAGCACACCCTCCGGTCCCCTTTTTTGAAGAGAGGAACCACCACCCCGGTTTGCCATGCCAAAGGCACTGCCCCCGACCTCCACGCAATGTTGCAGAGGCGTGTCAACCATGACAACCCAACAACATCCAGGGCCTTGAGGTACTCGGGGCGAATCTCGTCCACCCCCGGGGCCCGGCCACCAAGGAGATTTTTAACCACCTTGGCGACCTCAGCCCCTGTGATAGGCGAGTCATCCCCCTCGTCCCCAAACCCTGCTTCCTCTGTGGAAGGCGTATCAGTGGGATTGAGGAGATCCTCGAAGTATTCCTTCCACTGCCCGACGATATCCCCAGTTGAAGTCAACAGTGTCCCATCCGCACCATACACAGTGTGGACGGGGAGCTGCTTTCCCCTCCTGAGCCGCCGAACAGTTTGCCAGAATCTCTTTGAAGCCGACCGAAAGTCTTGTTCCATGGCCTCACCGAACTCCTCCCATACCCGGGTTTTTGCTTCAGCAACCACCCGAGCTGCACTCCGCTTGGCCTGCCGGTACACCTCAGCTGCTTCGGGAGTCCCACAAGCCAACCAAGCTTGATAGGACTCCTTCTTCAGCTTAATGGCCCCCCTCACCACTGGTGTCCACCACTTGGTTCGGGGGTTGCCACCACGAGATGCACCGACCACCTTGCGGCCGCAGCTCTGGGCTGCCGCTTCAACAACAGAGGTGGAGAACATGGCCCATTCAGACTCCATGTCTCCAGACTCCCTCGGAATGTGGTTGAAGTTCTTCCGGAGGTGGGAGTTGAAGACCTCCCGGACAGGGGCCTCAGCCAGACGCTCCCAGCACACCCTCACTATACGTTTGGGTCTACCAGGTCTGAATGGCTTCCTCCCCTGCCATCGGATCCAACTCACCACCAGGTGGTGATCAGTTGACAGCTCTGCACCTCTCTTTACTCGGGTGTCCAAGACATACGGTCGCAGGTCTGATGATACGATAACAAAATCGATCATCGACCTGCGGCCTAGGGTGTCCTGGTGCCAGGTGCACATATGGACACCCTTATGCTTGAACATGGTGTTCATTATAGACAGACTGTGGTTAGCACAGAAGTCCAATAACTGAACACCACTCGGGTTCAGATCGGGCAGGCCGTTAGGTAACGAAACGTGACTTGGCATTTGGGCACGCTCTGCAGAGCGCATCCAAGGCCGGGGCAGCCGCTAGGCGCCAGTCAGTTTGTAACATTTATTATTTCCTTGTTCATTATCCTTTGCCTCTTCTCATTCCAGTTTGTGCCTTTATTTTGACAGCGTGTTGTATGTTCTTCCTCTCCCAGCTCTAGTTCGCGGGCTATAACAGCTGTCAGTGTTTTGGTTTGATTATCCTTGCTCCTGTCACCCACACCTGTTACCAATTGTGTTTATTCCTGTTTGCCCTATATAAGGACGGGTGTACAGCTACTCGGGGCAGCGTCCTTCTCTAAGTCCAGACGTTAGTTTTACGTGTAGTTATTTTCTCAGACAGGAGTTCCCCGTCTTATTTCTCAGGCATGCGCTCCACGTCTCAGCCTGGTTTCGTCCAAGTTGTTCTCCTGTTTTCTCCAGATGTCAGCCCCACGTCTTCGCTGGCATTCCCGAATGTCGTTATCTCCCAATTATCCTACCAAGTTGAAGTAAGTGTTTGTCTTTGTTATATTTTTATCTTTGTTGGCACATTAACTCACCCTTGGCCAGGGGATCCTGGGTTCGATCCCAGCCCCCGGCCAACAGTGATCTGTGTGGAGTTTGCATGTTCTCCCCGTGTCTGTGTGGATTTACTCCGGGATTTCTCCGGTTTCCTCCCACATGCCAAAAACATGCAAGTTAGGTTAATTGGCATCAAATGGGGATTCTAAATTGTCCTTAGGTATGACTGTGAGAGTGAATGGTTGTCTGTCTCTCTGTGTTGGCCCTGCGATGGACTGGCGATCTGTCCAGGGTGTACCCTGCCTCTCGCCCAAAGATGGTGGGGTAGGCTCCAGCCCCCCCATGACCCGAAAAGGATTAAGCGGAAGAAGATGGATGGATGGATGGATGTTAAATGTTAGCAACTCACAGTTCAGCGTTTGGGGCTTCCTTCCACCTTGTCATCTACTGTGTCATGTTGCTGTTACACTGTAATTTCCCAGTTTGGGATCAGTAAAGTACATTATCTATCTATCTATCTATGTATCAATCCATCTGTCTGTCTGTCTAGCCAGTTAGAGACATATTCTTATATTTTGGTATTTTCACAGCACTGAGGTGGTCGGGTGGGAAGATCTGAAATTTCTTAAATTGCCATGGATTGACCCACATGTAGTACAGGGTACCTACATGATAATTATGGTACCTAAATGGTAACTACAAGGTGTCTTATAGTTAAAACAGGGGTTGTTACCCTAACCTTACACTTTTCTAATACTGTTTTAAACCAGTACCAGAAAGTATACAATAATTTCATAGTACTTTCTAGGCTGTTTTATAAAGTGTTACCATTGTCATGTTCAACGGTTTCCAAAGTGTACACAAAAATACCTACATACGCCAAGAAATTGATGCTTTTTAAATTTAAACAATGAATGAAACCCCAAATTTATATTTCACCTTCTTAAATACAGACTTTTTAAAACAATCAGCACACATTCATTTACAGTCCTTTCGTACTATCAGATGATTCTATGTCCCAAGAGCCCATTGTTAGATACACATCTTCATTTCAGCACAGTGCCTGGGATGAATAATGATGCAGGAGTGTGAGCACTTGGTCGGCTCGCAGTATGAGCAGCTCAGCTTACTTTCAGGGAGCCTGTCAGGATAGTCAGCATTTATCTTGTCATTGGACTACAACACCCTGCACTTAACACAGACACATCTGCATCAGTGTACTCGGGGGAGCTTTTCTTACCTACATACACAATGGACAAAACCCTTAACGTTCCCTTATACGTATTTATGAAAGTTATGCTATTCATTCAACCTTATAGGACACATTTGTAATATTTAAGAAAGTATAATTATTATGGCCTGAGTGCTGATTCCATCCGCACTCGGGTTGTCCTGTATTTTCCCCATTTCATCCCGTTTCGAGCCTCGTTATTGTGGCCTCCATCTGGGCTCTTATTTTGACAGCGTCATGACGGGACTTCTGGCTGTCAAAGCCGAGTCGCGTTGTGACAGCTGTTTGTCATTTCATTTAATTACACTCCCCTTTTCTGATTGGTTCTGAGTTATCATTTAAGGGAGCAGCTGAGCTTACTCCTTGCTGTAACCTACACAACAGCACGGGCTCCTCCGCGTATGTGACTGGAGCCCCTATCCCCGACTCCAGTCTCCTTTTTGATTCTTTGTTCTCTGTAAGTGTTATTCCTCCTCAGAGTCTTCGATCTTGTGTCTTAGCCTTTGTTCGTGTTTTTGCCCCACGTGGCTGTTTATTTTGTCATTGTGTCTTTCGTTAATAAAACATGCAAACTCACTGGTTGGCCTATAGCGTCTCAATGATGCCCCGCAAGGGACATCCATGACAATAATGGTATAATGTACACTTTAGTACACTACATAAGTTCAGGGTAACAATATGCCACCAACCCCTGTCTTTTCCATAAAAGTGCCATATACTAACGAGGTGGGGGGGGGGGCACTAAAAAGTTAATATGCTTAAAAGTTCATAGTGGTCAAATCTGACCAAATGTGATTTATTTTTTTAACTGCAGGGATCCAAGCACTGCAACACCGATGGAAGAAGTGTGTGGACCGAAGGGGAAACTATGTTGAAAAATAAATCACATTTAGTCAAATTTGACCACTATGAACTATTCAGCCTATGAACTTTTCAGCCCCCCCCTTGTACCTTACAAGTACCCTAAACTTATTGAAGGTGCCCTTCAGCTCTCAAATAAGAACGCTGTAGTATCCACAGTTCTGAAAAAGTTCATTGTTCAAGCAATCTTTTTGTAAATACTCCAAAGCTGCCTGGTACTTACTGGGTCCCAAGCTCTATTCTTCAGTTACTGTGCTCATTTGAAATGGTAACAGCAGGGTACTTGCATGTTAACAAGTGCTGTTACCTTATTACCCTGATTTTACACTGTTCTTACACTGTTTTACACCAGTCTTGGCTTTGCAAACAAAGATAGTTGAAGGTCGTCACTCTTATTATTTCCAAATTTGTTTGTGGCCGACTAGTCCAAAATGTGATTGGTAAACTCAACCACAGCCACTGCAAGAGTGAGACTGGATGGAGATTGCTGGAGGTTGTCGAGTTTTGCCTTTCAGTCTTTCCTCCTCCGGGCTGGAGCTGTGTTTCGCTCTCAAAGGAAGAGCTACTCTTAAGAACGAGGCACCCCCAGGCAGCTCGACTGAATGTCAGAGCTGCCCATTTGTAATGGACGATGCCGCGGATGCCTAGAGTGTTCTTGAGGGCGTCCTTGTATCAGTTCTCCAATGAGAATGTGGCCAGCTTGCCATAGCTGGGCACGTATGAGCGTGACCTCAGTACCGGTGGTCTCCGCTTTCGCCAGTACTTAATGGGCTGTGTTACAAAGTGTTACAATTTCTTACAGTTTAGGGGAATCAGCACATAAGAGGTCAAAAGATGAGCTGCTTTAGGTACTATATCCTACTGGGAACAGACTCAAAAGAAGCATGACCCACTGGAGAGATTTTGCATATTGGGTGGATGGATGGATGGCATTAATTCTCATCATGTGAATCATTGTTATTTGAGCACAGTGGCACCTTTGTAAAATTATCTGTGAAAGTCCCAGAATTCATTTTGAATGAGCACATTTTTATACCTGAATAATATAACTGCAACAAAACAGCTCAGCTTATATCCTGAAATTAAAAAAAAATATATATTGTAATGTGTTTTTCTACTGTAGAATACTGTAGGGATCCTGTAAAAACACTTATACTGAACTGTAATTTAATGCAGACATTCCTAGGAGTGTGTGTGTATTGAGGCAGTTTCTTGTACATTACTGTGATATTCTTTATGCTGAACCTCATATATATTTAAACATTTGCAGGTTTTTTTTGTGAAATCACAGCAGTTTTCTTGAAGGTTACAGCTTACAGTAACTTCTTTTGTAAGCGTGCGTTAGAGAGGCTCGCAAGTTGCTGTGAAAATCCCTTAACTATAACCCTTCCCCTAACCTTAACATGCTGCATCCTTATTCTGTCCAAATTGATCCTACCGTAAAGGTTGAAAACCCAAGGTGGTTCTCAAAGGGCAACACACGCACACATGCAATGTCTCCCTGGCCTGGACTCGGTGGGAGCTACTTTTTGAAGACTTCTTATTTGTATTTCAAGGTTGCGCAGTGCTCACATTGCTGGAGGGCATGTCTTTGTGTTGATGACACAGTGGAGCTCATGGTGGAAAGACTGGAGTAACTCTGGTGCAAAGTGAACAGCAAAATGTAGCTCTGAGAAATGGGATCATGATAGTAACTCCAGACTACTCTTAAAGAAACAGTGTGTAAAAGTTGGCAACATCTGGCTGTGAAGTTCCAGATCGCAATCAGCTGAAAATCTGACACAACTTTCCAAATCTGCCGTCACGTCTTTCTTCTTCCTTCCTGTCTTATGTCATCCCGCAACCCCAAACGGGGCAACATTGTTTAGTTTTTGTCATGTTTTCACTTCTTTGATGCCAATGAGTCACACTCGATTGGTTTATTTTGTTAAGCATAATGCGTATGATTAGCCATTTAACCAAATTTAAATAAAAAAAATAATTCAGACTTCTTGTAATTGGACCACTTCCTAGTCTTTCTTCGTCTTTTTCCATTTTATGCCAGCATACCACCCAAACCGGGACAGGGCCAGCGTGTCTGTCTATTCTGAGCTACTGTAGAAATATGATGTGGTAAGATGGCATCCTCCATAAGAAGATATTAACAGCCTATTTTAAGGTAAACATAATTCAACATTTTCTTAATGGTTAGACACTATTAAAAACATTTTTATTAGTAATGTTCTCAGACTGTTTTCACACCTGAAAATCCACACCAAGGTTGATGTTTTTGTTACATTGTCTACATTTGGTCTGGCCAGGTTTGGTTTCAAACTGCTCCGTTTCAAAGTGAACTAAACAATTTGACAAGGTGCACCTACATCTTGTTGTCATGACAATGTTTGTGTTGTTAGCACAGACCGGTGGTTAGCAAGTGTAATGGAGTCAAAAATGTGCTTTAGGTATTTCTTTTCCTCAGTTATGTTTTTCTTTATATTGTTGTGAATTTTATTTTACTTGAGTGTTTTATTTTGGTAGTGCACTTCGCACATCCGCTCTTTCTGAACCTCTGAGGCTCCGGTAGTCAGTCTTTCCCCACAGTATCGCGTTGCTTTGCTGTGGGTAAGTTGTGTCCAAAACGCTGCTGGCACCATATAATTGTATTGTTCGTTAGTCTTATCATTTAAACTGTAACCTTGGTTTGTAATTGTTCGTTATTAATTTGACGTCACTGTAGTGTATTTTTTTTTGTTATTTGTGTTATAAATAAGTGTTTTATAGACGTTTCGGCGCACATTAGGAGTCCGATAGGCGCCATTTTAGGGTTTGGCGCCAATATAGGCTCTATGGTGACTCCAGGAGCTTATATCATTGTGTAACCCATATTTTTTGTAAATGTAGGAGCCTGTGTGGGATCGAGGTACAGACGGAACGCGATGTAGTTTTGTTTTATTTCTCTAACAGGTATGTTTGTTTCTGAAAAATTTTATTATTTGAAATGTAATTTATTTTTGTATTGTGAAGTTATTTTGGAGCTCCTTTCCACACAGTATCGCGTTGCTTTGCTGTGGGAGCCTGTGTGGGATCGAGGTACAGACGGAACGTGATGTAGTTTTGTTTTATTTCTCTAACAGAAATAAATTGTGGAAACAGCAGTCTGGTGTCATCATGGTCCCTATGCTGCACACACTTGTTTTGATGTTCCCGATCATGGCCGCTTAAGGGTGCCCCAGAAAGAAGAACCGTTACGCTTGTGACGAGATCCGTTACACTGGTGACGTGATCCGTTACACAAGCATGCTACTCACCCTCCAAGGTGTTTTCTGCAGTTAACGAATTTTATGTTGACACCGGTTCAGTTCATGAACTAGTTTAGCAAGACTAAAAAAATACTGTAGCTTTTACATTAAGGGGGCTTTCACACCTAACCTGTTTGGTCTGCACTTTCGGACTTTTCAGTTTGGTTTAGACCAAAATTTTAGATGTGAAAGCTCCCCCCGTACCACGGTCTGGACCAAAGAGCAGAAATTTGTTTCAGTAAAAAAAGGTGGTCTCAGTCTGGATCAAATTGAAGCTTTGTCTGGTTTGTTTAGAGTGTGAAAGCAATTTTCAGAAAGATTCGGACTTTCGGCCCAAACACAGGAAGTTAAGGAAGCCGATAAGAGGGAAAGTGAGCTGCAGTATGACTTGGAGAGAGGGAGAGACCCAGATTTTAATTTCAGTATGGTCCGTTAGCGACATAAATAGTCAATTAAAATAAAAGAAACCTACCAGATATTTTCGGGAGTGGATGTGAGAGTAGTGAATGATTGGAGGAGCAATGCCAGCTGAAAATCATTACTGCTGACGAGAAGAACAGATGTGATACCTGGGTAATACTGACTGACTAATGTGATGGAGTCTGAACCAGTTTCCACTTAAAGCGAGGTTACCGATGTGTCCAGGGCTGCAGAAAACACCTCCAACAGTAAGTAGCACATTTGCTAACTGCAGTGTCTGTGCTAACTACATAAATGTCATCATGAAAACGATACATCGGTGCATTACATAAAGTTGTTTGGTCTACTTGGATAAAGAGCGGTGTAAAACCAAACCGAACTGGACTAAATGTATACAATGAAAGAAAATAAGACCTTTAGTCTGGACTTTGGTGCGGACTTTCAGGTGTGAAAACGCCCTAAACAAACTGGACCAAGGGTAAGTTTTAGGGTGCTTTCACACCTAAATTTGTTTAATTTGGTCCAAATCAGTTGACAAGTTTGTTACTTTGTACCATTTTCTCCTCAGTTTGGTCCCCTTTCACACAGGCAAAAATTGAGGCAGACCAAACTGCGTCACGTTAAATCCCGCGAGACTTGCGTGAGAACGTTCTCTGTTCTTATTGGTCAGAATTTTTTTTGCCGCGACAACAGGCAAGGTAAATACAGGAATTACGATGACTACCGTGTATTTATGCATTTCTGGGTGAAAATAATGCAAATCGTAATGTAATCTATGGGGGGTTTTCATTGCCCTGGTTATCGTTTATTACATACGTGCATATACCAATTTTGGCAAGTCGTACAGTTTGAAAATGAAGCGCTGCTACGGATAGGAAATAACATGTTAACGCTCATTAATCCTCCAGAATTGTGACGTGTTCAGCCACAGATATTTTCAAAGATCTATCAGGTATGTACAGTGACATAAAATGTTTTACTATTTGCCACTGGTCCCGTTTTAGTACGGTCGCTTTCTGACCTGCAGGACCACACCAGAGTTTGCCATTTAATTCAAACCAGGTGGTCTCAGGATAGTTGTTTTGGTATGCACTTGAGTGTGATTACCGTGTTCTCACCAGACAAAACGAACCGCACTAACGGAAAAAACGAATTTGAGTTCAATTGAAATGAACTAAAGCCTGCAGGTGTGAAAGCACCCTTATCTGCACCAAGACCACCACTTTTTGCGGGACCAAATTTTGGCTCATTGGTCCAGACCATCGGCTGGGGTGGTTTCACAACTCTCAACTGAAAACTGTCAGTCCAGACTAAATGGGACATCATGCTGTCATCATCCCAAGGTGCTACCGCAAGTGAATAGGTCCGAGCAAGGGAGTGAGCAAGGGAAAGAGTGAGTGAGCAAGTGAGAGCAAGTGGGAGAGTGATGAGTAGTGATGGTGGTGGTGGATCAGATTTGTGTGGTGCTTTGAATATCGGGTGGCATCTCTGGGTGCTTGCGGTGCGTCCATTGATCGTTCACTCCGGGCGTGCATTGGTGGGCTGCTTTTGTGGCCGCATATTGTCCTGGGGTGGGTTGGTGGAGGTGTGGCTGCTGGTCTGTGCCGGCGGCCTCCCTGGCCGCTGCCAGACATTGGTGCACGTTCATGCCCACTGCATCTGCACTGTGGCTGCCCCAAGTGTTAAGGGTGAATAAATGTGAGTGTGTAAGAGAGAGCACAAGTAAATGTGAGTCAGAGCATGAATGAGAATGTGTATATGAGTGAGCATGAGTGGAAGGAAGCATGTGTGAGTGCGAGCGACTGTGAGAGCAAGTGGGAATGGGAGCGAGACTGAACAAGTATGGGAGTGGGTGAGAGTGAATGAGTCCAAGTGTGGGAGTGCGAGTGTAACATTGTGTGAAGGAGAGGGTAAGTGAGAGTGTGAGTGAGAGTGAGTGAGTGAGTGAGTGAGTGCGTGTGAGAGCATGAGGGTGTGAGTGTGTGAGAGAGCGTGCATGTGCTGGTGGGGTGTTCTGGACTGAGGGGGTGGTGCCTCCTGGTACCTCCTGGCCACATGGGCTCCCTTGGATTGGGGGGGTTGGCCCCCCGTGGGGCTCACCACTTTGCACCACCTTCCCTGGGCCTGGGGGCTCCCGGGGCGTGGGCCGGGGGTGCTGTGGGGGGGGGTCCTGGGGGGCACATGCCGCTTTCCACCCTGGGCGGGGGGGGGGGGGGGGCATTGGCCTTCTGGTGCCTGGAGTCAGGGGGCTGGTGTTAGCCCTGCTGGGGGGGGGTGAGCTGGTCTGGGGGCGGGGGTGCACCATGTCAGCCTCCCTCGGCTGTCCCTCCAGGGGTAGTTGTATGGCTGTCCTGGGGCTTGCTGGCTTCGGGACATTTGTGCTCTGTGGGGGTTGGTGGCGCTGTCTTGCTTGTTCAGCATTTCCGGGGGGACGGGGGGAAGGGAGGTGTTGCTGTGACCTGCCGACCTCTTTGTATGTTTCCTGGCAAACCACTCACACACACACACTCACTTTGAGCACCCTCTCATACACACGCATGCACACACATACTGTATGTTCTTTTACAGGTGCAGATACCAGACTTGTGATGAGACCTTTTCAGAAGAAGAAACAGTTTGTCTTCTGTTTGTTTCAGTTGTGTCAGTTTGTTTGTTTCTTTCAGTTTGTTCCCCTCTCTTCGCCCCCCCTTCCCCTTCTGGTCAGGTCTGTTATTGGTAAAACAACACACCTAGCTGCTTGACAGGACAAGGGGAAAAAAAGACTAAATGGGTTAGGTGTGAAAGCACTGTTAATTTATGCCAAAATCTTACATGCGGTTCCTCTAACATGTATGCACAGGGATGAATCAAGAAGAAGAAAGCCCAGTTTATTGTCATTCAGTCCATTCAGTCATGCACACATAGGACAAAATTACATTTTCCTTATTGCTGCCATGTAAGTCATGGCTATGATCAACTTCCCTTTCCCCATTCTAGGGTGTGCTACAGAGTGTTTGCTGCCTGAGAAAAATGTAAAGGAAGGTTTTCCTTCCTACAGCCAATTTCATTCTAGGGTTTTTCAGTGCTTTCATTCTTTAGAAAATGTTATAATGTAGGTAAAGCTTCCATTTCTACTTCCTATAGAAAATATGTTTTAATGGACCACTCTTGGTAAAGCACTTGTATCAGCAACCTCAAACATATTTTTATGCTCTTCCACACAAAGATCATGCAATCTTCAGGGGAACAACACAGGAGACCAGGGGAGACCCTGTAGAAAACACTTCAGGTTCTGCTGTGCTAAAATGGGAAGTAACAAATAATCTCCAGGCACCAAATTCAATTAATTTGTCCAAATGAGTTCAATAGCAAAGAGTAATTTGTTAATTAACAGAACAATGACAGTACTGTTGAAAGAAATACTTTTTTTTATACCTTCAGTTATGCCAGTCTTCTAATATTGCCTTACTCGTCTGGATGCTGTAAACACCATCAATCTGAAATGCTCCAAGCAGGTTAAAGGGGGAAAAAAGAAATTACAGGAATACAGAAACCATCTGAAACCAGGTTTGTAATAGGAACAATTATTTCTTTGTCCAGTGAAACAAAAACAAGTTTCAGAACTGAAAAAAGGGGGTCTTATTGTGTGTTTCTTGGTGCATCATCTGGTTTTCTGTGCTTCGAGCATCTGCTGGTTTTGTAACTTTTAAATGTGGCACAGCTGTTGGAGCTAAGAAAACTCCTCAAGTGTGTAAAGAGGTGATTAAATACATTTATTTCCTTTTTTATGAGCCTGTCTAACAGAGACAAAGTTCATCTGCTTTCATTGATCCCCGGTGTTGTTGTTGTTTGATATTGCTTATTGCAGCAGCTGTGGCACAGGCATGAATTTGAAGAAGAATGAAGAGCAATTTTAAAATGTGGAATTGTGTCAAAGTCTGTAATTTGTATTTCGAACAAGCTCAAAATGGACCTACACCAACAACTGCTGCCACATCAGCATCAAAAACATACATACTGTATACTGCATGACATATATTTTCCTCTTTTGATAACAACTGATATCAGCTGAGAATAAAAATGGTACTAGAATTTACAGCAAGTACTCCAGCTAATACATCAGCAAAATTAATCCCGTCTAACCAACTTACTGTCATCTCAGCTACCCGCTCTGGCATTATGATGAAAAATTAGGTGCCATGTGTTTCAAGAACTGTGAAATCCACATAAAAGGGGTATTAATTCACTAAAGCAGGCGACATGTCATCATTGAGGACCCAGCACGAGGCACAACAACAGAGAGCAGAACATGGAGGCACAGATTTTAATCTGGTAGTGTCCCCTCATAACCCTGTACTGTCAGACCATTGTCTGTTAACCTCTGATTTTACTATTTCTGGCTATTTGGCTCCTAAAGAAAAAATATTACCATAGTAGATGCTTCTCAGATGATGCTGTTACCAAATTTATGCAGATTGTTTCCTCTGTGCCATGTGTCAACACTACAGAGATAGGCTATGGAGAGCTTGCCCCTTCTGTAATTGATAGCATGGTTGATAGTGTTACAGCTTCTCTGCATCAAACTCAAGACATGGTGGCCCCTTTAAAAAAGAAAAAGTCTAATCAGAGATTTCTAACTCCTTGGTTCAACACAGAAACTCGTAGCTTCAAACAGAAGACTCGTCAATTAGAAAGAAAATGGCGCTCCACTAAATTAGATGAAATCTATTTAGCTTGGAGAAATCATCTTCTAATTTATAAAAAATCTCTTAGGAAAGCTAGAACAAGCTATTATTCCACATTAATAGAAGAGAACAAGAATAATCCCAGGTCTCTTTTCAGCACTGTAGCCAGGCTGACAAAGAGTCAGGACTCTGTCAATCCTAGCATTCCCTTAGAGGTTACTAGTCAGGACTTCATGAACTTTTTCAATAACAAAATTTCATCTATCAGAGATAAAATCAGTCAGATTCTTCCCACCGTTAACTTAAATACATTAACTACTACAACTCCTTCAACTGATATCTGTTTGGATGAGTTTACTCCAATTGACCTTTTAGAGTTAGATAAAATAACTTCCTCATCCATGCCTTCAACTTGTCTTTTAGACCCTATTCCTACAAGGTTATTTAAAGAATTTTTCTCATTTATTTGTAGCTCTATCCTTCATATAATCAATTTTTCATTAACATTAGGCCATGTACCGCAAGCTTTTAAAGCAGATGTAATTAAACCATTACTCAAAAAGCCAACGCTGGATCCAGGAGTTTTAGCTAACTATAAGATCAATCTCTAATCCGCCTTTCATTTCAAAAATCTTACAGTTGTTGCTACACAATTATTTGACCACTTGCAGGGAAATGGGTTTATTTTAAGAGTTTCAATCTGGGTTTAGAATCCATCATAGTACTGAAACAGCCTTAGTGATCGATAGATACATAGATAGATAGATAGATAGATAGATAGATAGATAGATAGATAGATGTACTTTATTGAGCCCAAACTGGGAAATTACAGTGTAGCAGCAGCATGACAGTAGAGAACCAAACGACAGAAACACACACATGACAGACAAAGGGATTACCCATGGAAATGAAAACTAACACGACTATAAAACCTATATACATCATAGCTTAATATATGATGGCCCGTATAAAACACATGAATCATCCCGTTGCACAATGAAGGACTATCAGGAGCAGAGTGAAATGTGAGGTGCCAGTTAGACTATAAGGTGCAGTGTGGCAGCATTGTTATGACCATAATACAACATCAGAGTGAGTTATTGTACAGTGAAATGGCATGCAGCAAGAAAAATTTCCTGTACCTGGCTGTTCGACAGCGAAGCTGTAGTAGTCTACTGAAGAAAGTGCTTCGCTGTCTGTCCAGTGTGTGGTCGCTAATGACCTCCTTATGGCATCTGATAATGGACTTGTTTCTGTACTTGTCCTTTTAGACCTTAGTGCAGCTTTTGATACTATCGATCATAATATTCTACTTGATTGATTAGAACACCATGTTGGACTCAATGGAACTTCGTTGCAGTGGTTTAGAGCTTATTTATCTGATAGGTTCCAGTTTGTTCATGTCAATAATGAGTTTTCTTCCAACACAAAGCTCAGTCACGGAATTCCACAGGGATCTGTGCTAGGCCCTATTCTTTTTAGTTTATATATGCTTCCGCTAAGCAACATTATTAGAAAGCACTGTATACATTTTCATTGTTATTCAGATGACACACAATTATACCTGTCAGTGAAGCCAGATGATAGTAATCAGTTAGCCAAGTTAGAGGCCTGTCTTAAGGAAATCAAAGCCTGGATGACTTGTAATTTCATCTTCTTCCGCTTAATCCTTTTCGGGTCGCGGGGGGACTGGAGCCTATACCAGCATCTTTTGGGCGAGAGGCAGGGTACACCCTGGACAGATCGCCAGTCCATCACAGGGCCATCACAGAGAGACAGACAACCATTCACTCTGACAGTCATACCTAAGGACAATTTAGAATCCCCAGTTTGATGCCAAGTAACCTAACTTGCATGTTTTTTGGCATGTGGGAGGAAACCGGAGAAATCCCGGAGTAAACCCACACAGACACGGGGAGAACATGCAAACTCCACACAGATCACTGTTGGTCGGGGGCTGTGATCGAACCCAGGATTCCCCGGCCAAGGGTGAGTTGCTGTGCTTCCACAGTGCTAACCACTCCTCCACCGTGCCGCCCGACTTGTAATTTCCTGCTATTAAATTCAGATAAAACTGAAGTCATTCTAGTTGGTCCAAAAAACCTTAGAAATACCTTTTCAAATCAAACTCTTAGTTTGGATGTGGTTACGCTTTCTCCTAATAGTTCTGTGAGGAACCTTGGAGTTATTTTTGATCAAGATCTGTTTTTTAATTCACATATTAAACTTGTTTCGAAGACTGCCTTCTATCATTTGTGTATTATTGCAAAGACTAGGAGCATCTTGTCTCAGAGTGATGCTGAGAAACTAATCCACGTTTTTGTTAGCTCTAGATTAGATTATTGTAACTCTTTATTGTCAGGTTGTCCTAAAACATCTTTAAAAAGTTTTCAGCTGATCCAAAATGCTGCAGCAAGAGTTTTAACAGGTACTAGAAATGTCATATTGACTGGACAATCAGCCTAAATGCAGAGTGCAACACCAAGAGAAACACACACAAAATACGTTTGACTGTTTATTAAATTTCACAAGAGCAATCTTGAGGAAAATCCAGTCACTCACCAGAGGAGCAGCAAACCTGCAGAGAGAGAAGCGAGGCTTTATTAGGAAGAGGAATGGAGGAGGATTGGGAAATCCAATTAGTACCACTTACGTGGGAGAGAGACAGAGACCGGCTCAGAACCCAGCGAAGGAGATGGACCAGCAGGTCGGAACTGCTAGAAAGGAAAATGGTGAGCTGTGTCTGACCGGGTGGAGTGAAGGAACTGCAGCGGAGGAGCAACAGGCTGGTGTGCGCACCGATACCCCTGGAGGTGCACCGCTCCGTTGGCAGCAACCTGAAGAAGGAGGAGAACAATGTGTCAGGTAAATTACTTAACACAGAGAGCTTACACGTGAGAACTATTCTGCTCAAGGCAGTATACCCAAACAAGCCAGCACTGAATCACTGAAGAGCGCTTCCTTATAAATGCTGGCTCAGCAAAATCAGCAGGTGCGTCAGATGAGGTGATTAGTAGAGCAGAGGAAACGGGATGGTGGGGGCGAGTGCTCACCAGGACATGACAGGGCCGCCCCTTCAAGGAATGCCTCCTGGCGGTCCACCAGGCTTCTCAGAGTAGGCTCGATGGTAGGCCTGGACCATACCTTTGTCATGGAAGGCTGACCTGGAGATCCATGACTGGTGCTCCGGGCCGTAACCCTCCCAGTGGACCAGGTATTGAAATCCCCGGCCCAGACGGTGGACATCCAGGATTTCTCAAACAGTGTAAGTGACATGGCTGTCGATGATCCGGGGAGGGGGAGGCGGCTTTGGGGGGGCAGAGGGGGCTGGAAGAGAGAGATTTGACTTTGTTGACGTGGAATGTTGGATGCGCGCAGAGTGCTGGTGGGAGCTGGAGCCGGATAGCAGAGTCGTCCATGTTGTTGGTGACGGGGAAGAGGCCCACAAACTGGCGGGGGGGGGGGGGGGAGCTTGCGAGCTTCATCCTTCAGCGGAACCTAATCCGCAGACACCCAGATCTGCTGTCCAACCTTGTAGTCCGGATCTGGAACCCTCTTGTGGTCAGCATAGCGCCGATTGCGCTCAGTGGTATGGAGGAGCGCCGCTCGGGTAGACCGTCAGGCCGGGTGACAACGACAAAAGTGGGCCCCCCCGGATGGCACCGCAACCTCTCTCTCTGCCATGGATAACAGGGGGTTGTAGCCCATGGAGGCTTCAAATGGAGAAAGCCCCATGGCCGAAGAAACTGTAGAATTCAGCGAATACTTGACTCAGGTCAGATGGGAAAGATCCAGGGTCATCGGCTGCCATGCAACAAAGGGCTGGTTGGCACGCTCAACCTGCACATTGCTCTGCGGGTGATAACCGGAGGTGAGGCTGATCGTGGTGCCAAGGCAGTGACAGAATGACTCCCAGACATGTGAGATGAACTGTGGGCCCCGGTCAGACACAATGTCCATAGGGATGCCATGCTATCTGATGCCATGATGGGAAAGTAATTCAGCCGTCTTGGAGGTGGATTGCAGCTTGGGGAGAGGAACCAGGTGAACGGCCTTGGAAAATCTGTCCACAATAGTCAGGATGACGGTGTTACCATGGGAGGGAGGAAGACCAGTGACAAAATCCATGGCTATGTGGGACCAGGGCCAGCTGGGGATGGGGAGGGGGTGAAGAAAACCAGCGGGGAAGGGGGGGGGCGTGGAAGAGGACTTTTTAGGGGCATAAGTTTGGCAGGCCTTCACATACTCCTGCACGTCCCACCGCAGCATGGGCCACCAGAATGCTCGCAAAATACATTTGACCGTTTATTAAATTTCAAAAGAGCAATCTTGAGGAAAAACCAGTCACTCGCCAGAGGAGCAGCAAACCTGCAGAGAGAGAAGTGAGGCTGATTAGAAAGAGGAAAGGAGGAGGATTGGGAAATCCAAATAGTACCACTTACGTGGGAGAGAGACAGAGACTGGCTCAGAACCCAGCGAAGGAGATGGACCAGCAGGTTGGAACTGCTGGAAAGGGAAATGGTGAGCTGCGTGCATCTGACCGGGTGGAGTGAAGGAACTGCAGCGGAGGAGCAACAGGCTGGTGAGCGCACCGAAACCCCTGGAGACGCACCGCTCCGTTGGCAGCAACCTGAAGAAGGAGAACAATGTGTCAGGTAAATTACTTAACACAGAGAGCTTACACGTGAGAACTATTCCGCTCAAGGCAGTATACCCAAACAAGCCAGCAATGAATCACTGAAGAGCGCTTCCTTATAAATGCTGGCTCAGCAAAATCAGCAGGTGCGTCAGATGAGGTGATTAGTAGAGCAGAGGAAACAGGATAGTGGAGGCGAGCGCTCACCAGAACATGACAAGAAAGAGAGATCATATCTCTTCGGTTCTGGCCTTCCTTCATTGGCTTCCCATAGAGTTTAGAACTAAGTTTAAAATCCTTCTTCTCACTTAAATGCTCTAAATAATCAGGCTCCTTTTTATTTAAAAGATCTGATACTACTCTATTATCCTAACAGAGCACTACGCTCCCAAAATGCTGGATTACTTGTAATACCTAGAATCTCCAAAAGTACAATGGGAGGCAGATCCTTCAGTTATCAAGCTCCTCTCCTGTGGAACCAGCTGCCAATCTGGATTCGGGAGTCAGACTCGATCTCTGTTTTTAAGAATAGGGTTAAAACCTTCCTTTTTGATATAGCCTATAATTAGGGAGGGATCATGTGCCCCTGAACCCTCCCTTAGTTATGCTGCTAATAGGTTTAGACAGCTTGGGGACCTCCAACAATGCACTGGGCTTCACTCCTTTCTTCACTCTCAATGAAATATTTTTGCTGGTCATTAACATTTGTTTGTTCGTTTGTTCTCTCCCATAGATTGAGTCCCCGTCATGCTGTTTGCTCTCTACATGTCTGTTCTTTTCTTCTTCTTCTCTATCCCCTCACTGGGGGGTGAGGGAAAAGAGAATAAGGGATAGGTGACTTGGGGGCCAGTCACAGCAGATGACTGCCCCTCCCTAAGCCTGGTTCTGCTGGAGGTTTCTTTCTGTTAAAAGGGAGTTTTTCCTCTCCACCATCACCAAGTGCTTGCTCACAGGGGATCGCCCGATTGCTGGGGTCTTTCTGCAATTGTGGGGGTTTCCCCTACAGTTGAAAGTGCTATGAGATGACTGTTGTTGTGAAATCGCCCTATATAAATAAAGTTGAATTGAATTGAATTGAATGTATATTTATTGAAGTGATTGTGTTCTTGGTGATTCAGCCCGGAATACTTCTGTAGGGAAGAGAAGGGACACGGGAAGTGACAGGAGAAACTAACGGGTGGGTTGTATGTTTGAGCCTGAAGCTGAGTTCTTACTTCAAATCAAATCAAATCAACCTTTATTGTCATATTGCTGTACATACAACTGTAGTGCAGGCAAGATGAAATTGCATTTCTCTCGGCATCCATATAAGTAAAAGAACATGATTTAAGACACACTCACACATATCCTCACCCCCCACCCCACCGCAGCCATTCACACATCCTTGAGACATACTTGAAAAACTAACCAGAACTATAATATACAAATAATATACATAATGTCCGTAGGTGCAGTAGTATGTATGAGAGATTCCAGATCAACTGTTCAGCATCCTAACAGCTAGTGGAAGGAAGCTGTTAATCAGTCTGGTGGTTCTGCCTCTGATGCTCCGGAATTGTTTGCCAGATGGTAGAAGTTCAAAGTGTTTATGCAGAGGGTGAGAACGGTCCTTGACAATGTTCAGTGCCCTGCTCCTACAACGGTTCTGAAAAAGTTCTTGGACAGAGGGGAGGGAAACTCCAATTACCCTCTCAGCTCCCTTAACTATCCTCTGCAGGGCGCTTTTGTCTGACATACTGTAGCTGGAGTACCATGTAGCAATGCAGTATGTCAGAACACTCTCCACCACACCTCTGTAGAAGATCCTGAGGATGCAGATGGAGAGAGAGGCCTGTTTGAGTTTCCTCAAGAAGTGCAGTTTCTGCTGGGCCCGCTTCCTGATCCCCAAGGAATTCTTGCTCCAGGTCAGGTCCTGCAAGATCTGCACTCCGAGGAACTTGATGTTCTCCACTCTCTCCACTAAACGGCCGCCGATGCTGAGGGGGACGTGTTCAGGCTGTGACCGCCGGAAGTCGATAATCATCTCCTTCGTTTTGTCCACGTTCAGCACCAGATTGTTCTCCCTGCACCAGCCCTCCAGGTCTCCCACTTCTTCCCTGTACATTGATTCCTCATCCCTCTGAATAAGTCCCATCACCGTGGTGTTGTCTGCAAACTTAATAATCTGGTTCCCCTCATGTCTGGATACACAGTCATGTGTTAGAAGTGTAAACAACAGTGGACTGAGTACGCAGCCTTGGTGCTCAGCGTGACAGAGTTGGAGATGTTGTTTCCAACCCGGACAGACTGAGGTCTCTCAGTCAGGAAATCCAGGATCCAGAGACATGTGACAGTGTTCAGACCAAGAAGGAGTAATTTCTCCATCAGTCTCTGGGGAATAATGGTGTTGAATGCTGAACTGAAATCAATGTACAGGAGTCTGGCGTAGGTGTCTTTCTGATCCAGGTGGGTGATGACAGAGTGCAGGGTGGTGAGTCTTTGGGGATATAGTCCAGGAGTATAATCTAGGTGAGTGTTTCTGTCGGCAATACTGAGGAAGCGTTGAGTTTAACTGTGGATTATGATAGTTTGGGGCTAACTTGTTGTCCAGGGAGAGGGAAACAGCTGATCCAAGTGTAGGGGTTTCCAAACAATAGAACGTGGGATAGGGATGTTTAACTTGACCTTGAATCAGCATCACGGTTAAATGACCCTTTCTTATCGATTTTGTTTTATTTTTTTTCCTTCTTTCTTCAGGTTCAGGTTCAGGTTCAGGTTTCTTTATTTGTACCCGTAGGTAGATTTGTTTTGCAGTCTGGTGACATCCATATATACAAGCCACAAATTACATTCAACATAGACACAAACACAGGCACATATGAAGCTGACTATAAGCATGATAAAAATACTCAAGGCTCCATCAATCAGGGTATAAAAAGACAAAGAGATGGGAGAAAAACCAGAGGTAAGAGAGAAGGGTCATATTAAAAGTTAAAAACTAGTCAAAGAGGTTAAAAACTCAAAGGTCTAAAACCCAATAAAATATTTAGAACCCAAGTGACATCCTACAAAAATAAGTAAATATAAAATGGAGTTAATAAATAGGTACCTAAATTATGTGCAATATATTTTTACAGCTTGTTCAACTCTTTGACAGCAGCGGGGACAAAGCTGTTTTTGTAGCGCTGGGTTCTACTTTTTGGGACAGCAAACCTCCGTCTTGAGGGAAAAAGCTGAAAGTGGCAGTGTAAAGGGTGGGAGACATCATTTAAAATGGAGGTAGCCATCTGTACTTGTCTGGTGTACAGGGATGTCAGGCTCAGCTGTGGCTCACCAAGCAAACGACTGGACCATCTAACTACCTGATCCAAGGATTTCCTCTGTTTCAGTTTTATCTGACCAAACCATGACACTAAAGAAAAGGATAAAACAGATTCAATAAAAGCCCGATAAAACATTGTCATTATGGTTCGGTCAACTTGGAAGCGTGCAAGTTTTCTCAAGCAATGCAAATGTTGCTGACTCTTTTTGCACACCCTTTCACAGTTCTCTTCAAAGTTTAAATTACTATCAATAATTGTCCCAAGATATTTGTACGATTGTGCACATTCGGAGGTCTGGCCTTTTAGTACGGTGACTTTGTGCCTGGGATTTTTCCTCCTAAATTCAATAATCATGTCTTTAGTTTTTGTCGTATTCAGCTGCAGGTAGGAATCCTCACACCAGTGAACAAAATCATCAACTACTGGGCCGTGGCCACTCTCACCATCCTGGAGGAGACTGACAATAACTGAGTCATCAGCATACTTTATAATGTGTCTGTTGTCATGTCTGCTCCGACATATGTTTGTGTACAGGATGAAGAGTAGTGGTGACAACACACACCCCTGAGGAGAGCCAGTAGAAGAGCACTTTAGGTCCGACAATATACCATTGACCCTTACTCTCTGCGTCCTGTTGGTTAAGAAATCCAGAATCCAACCCACCAGATTATTGCTCAAATCAAATTGCTGCAGGAGCCTTTCAACTAAGATATGAGGTTGGATTGTATTGAAGGCGGAGGAAAAGTCCACAAATAAAAGCCTGGTGTGTGTCCCATTAAAATCCAGATGTTTAAAAAGCATGTTAAACAGAGTGACAGTGGCATCCTCCACTCCTCTGTGAGGCCTATAGGCAAACTGCAGAGGATCCAATGCATGCCCAGTCTGCTTTAGGACCTCACATCTGACCAATTTTTCAAAAATTTTCATTAAAATTGAAGTCAAAGCAACTGGTCTAAAGTCGTTTACCGTTTTAGGACAGCTGGATTTTGGAACGGGAACAACCACGGCTTCTTTCCAGATCTTAGGCACATGTTGTGTCTGTAAGGACTTGTTGAAAATGTAATGAAATATAGGACTCAGTTCATGTGCACAGGACTTTACCAAGCGCCCACATATATTATCAGGGCCCTGACTTTTGTTCACTTTTACAGCGCAGAACTCCCTTTAAACATCCTGCACCTCAATATTAAAGTGCTGATTGTCTTTGAGTTTCTGTTTCAAATCTTGGGTTTCAGTGCTAAAATCAAAGGAGTCAAAACGAGCATAAAAACAATTAAGAGCATTAGCCAGCTCTGTGTCTGAATTAAAACCATCTAAAAACACATGATTACTGTGCTCTGTGCTCTGAAGGCCTGCAATAGTTTCCATGCTGGCCCAGGCTGAACCAAGTTTCTTTGCTGCCATCTTGCTTTCCAATTCTGATTTATAATTCTGTTTTGCTCTTAAAATTCCGGCCTTCAGCTCCTTTGTGGCTACCTGTAGCTCAGAAACAGACCCCTGTTTAAAGGCAAGTGCTTTCCTCTGTAAGCAGGATTTAACTGATTTTGTAACCCATGGTTTGTTGTTGGGCTATATTTTGACACGTTTACGTGGAACAATCTTATTTTTACAGAAAGCCATGTATGAGCATGTGACGTCCAACTAAGTGTCCAAATCATTCCGGCAGGACAGTGTGAACATCTCCCAGTCTGTACAGTCAAAGCATTCCTGGAGGCTGTGCACTGAATCTTCTGTCCACACATCAATGTCTCTCGTCTCCACCTTGCCTCTTCTGAGAGCAGTTTTATATGTGGGCAGCAAATGTACACAGTTGTGATCTGAGGATCCTAAAGGAGGAAGGGGGAGTGATTTATAGGCCCTCTCAATGGATCCATAGCACAGGTCCAATGTCTTTTTTCGCCTGGTTGGGCAGGAGACATACTGATAAAAGTTTTTAAGTGTCTTCTTCAAAGAAACATGGTTGAAATTGCCAAGAATGAAGTTTGGCGCCTCTGGAGAAATTGATTGCAGCTGCTGGATCCCATCAAAGATAGTGCTGCAGGCGGAGTTAGCGTCTGCCCTCGGATGAATGTACACAATTGTGATGAAAAGTTGGGGGAACTCGCGAGGCAAATAAAAGGGGCATAGTGACACAGACAGCAGCTCCACATCGGGTGTACAGATGTGCTCTCTGACCGTGACAGATGTGCAGTACTGCTTATTAATGTATAAACATACGCCGCCCCCCCTGACATTTCCCCATTACCTCTTCCTGCCGATCCAAGCACAGCGGGGCTCCAAAGCCGTCATTCCACAGGTGTGCGTCTCGATCATGCGCAGTAAGCCAAGATTCCGTGAAAGCCATGACACAGCAGTTCTTAAAGTCCTTCTGGTAGCGTACATTCCCTTGAATTTCATCCACCTTGTTTCTCAGAGACTGTATGTTCCCAAAAATCATCGAAGGAAGAGGAATGTTACCAAACTGACGTCTCCTCAGGCGCAATTTCACACCTCCACGCCTTCCGCGCTTCCTTCTGCTGTCTCTCTTTTCACCGCTGTGTCCGTCTCTCAAAATAAAGTCCGGCAGTTGCGGCTTAGGCTCAATCACAGCTGCTGCATCAACCGTGTTTAAATGCAGCAACATGTCCCTGGAATAATGTATTCTGCCCGCCATGGTGCCGAACGCATTTACCTCATAGACAAAGAGCCGGAGGAAAAGTAGCAGCAATGCAAGAGAGGGGAGGAAGTCCATGTTGTAGGAACCAGGGAGCGCTTCGCCATACAGTCCACAAACACTCCAGGGCAGAAACGACACAGAGGATTTTGTAAAAACATATAAAAGTACATAAAAACAGACGCACAGACGACATACTTTTTCACCAGCTGCCGGTCGCTGCGTGCGCATGCGCCCTCACTCCCTTTCTTCCCCCTTATAGCTTACTGACAAGGTTTGTAATTAAGCAATATTACATAAGAGTATGGTATCATATCACTGTGGTACAGCAGTAAAAGAGGACATGCAGTACATGAAAAGCTCTCTATACACATGCACACAACAGGGTGAAGGGGAAAAAAAAAAACAGACATAAGCAAGATTATGTCGGTTTTACACCCCAAATTTGGTTTTATTTTGGTCAGCTAGTGTAACACAGGGGTTCCGAAACTTTTCAGCCCACGAACCCCAGAATAACAGTGACAGAGACTGGCAACCCCCACTATCCCCGGAGGTGACTGAAACATAAAAAAATGTACACACAAGACTCACGCACTAATAAGCGTAAACAAACACGAGCATAACAACACAAAAGAACAGAACAGCCTGACAACCATGATATGGGTTTACATATAACAATTTACTAAACGATTAAAGCAAAATACATTAAAGTAATTTCCATGTAATTTAGGAGTGAACATTGTTGCTGTCGTACAAACAATTTTGATACAATGCTTTCATTTTCATGTTAGCAGAACAATCAGTCAAAGTAATAGCCATAAACTTCAGCATTGGTTAAACGTGAACATTGTTACGGTGCAAATGTATATTTTGGCAAACTATGTTTCAGTGTTAATCTCACCTAATGAGATGAGTGGACAATATGCGTGGAGCACAACAAGTCAATTATGGGTTTAATTTTGGAGATGGCCACTTGGAGATCATCCCCTACATTTAGACACAATCTGTATTTATTTTTAATATGCGTCAGTGCCGAGAAAGTCTTTTCACACAGGTATGTAGAGCCAAACAGCATCAGTACATCCATTGCAGCCCTGGAAAGCTGTGAATATTCTCTCTCAACTGAAATCCAGAACTCAGCAAGCATTTTTGAATGAAAAGCTGTCTTTAAGGTGCAGTCACTTGACAGCTCAGTCAGTGCGTCCTCCATGTTGGATGGCAGATGACTTGCGGCTGTTGCAGTGAATGGCGATATTTTTCCGGTGTTGTTTCCTCAGGGGAAAAACTTGTTAAAGTGTTCCAGGAGGGCTTGAAGGTGGGTAGTGATTGACTTCTTCACAGTGTTAACACTCAGATTATTTTCCTCCATGACCTCCTCCAGCTCAGGAAACATATCAATCCTGCCCATCTCAACTCTTGCAGTCCAACGATCCACTTTCCTTTTGAATCATCATTCATCATCATTCAGTGACATGATGCTTGTGTTTTCACCTTGCAATGACATGTTAAGTCCGTTCAGTCTGTCAAATATGCAGCACAAATATGCTAGCCTTGTTAACCAGTCAGGGTCAGTCAGGTGGTCAGTGAGCTGGGACCTGTTCTCCATCAGAAATAAACGCACCTCATCCCACAGTTCATACAGGTGGCTGAGGACATTTCCTCGCAAAAGCCACCTGGCCTCTGTGTGGAACAGCAGGCCCTGTTGCTCCAATCCCAGTTCATTGCAGAGAATAGCAAACAGCCTGGTGTTGAGTGGGCATGATTTTGTGTAGTTGACAATTTTTATGGAAGTCTCAAGAACATTCTTAAGATCTGGGTTGAGCGTTTTACTCTCAAAAGCTTCTCTGTGAATAATACAGTGCATAAAGTTTACGCGGGGTGCCACTTGTAAGACTCTTGCTTTTAATCGTTTCTTTTTCCCCAGCATTGCTGCAGCACCGTCTGTATACATACCAATACACTCATCCCAAGACAGTCCCTCTTCTTTCAGCTTGTTGTCAAGTTTTGTGAAAATGTCCTCACCTGTGCACTTTACATCCAGCGGGGTGCAAAACAGCATGTCCTCGTTAAGTTTTCCATCAAAACTGTATCTGACGGAAACAAGCAGCTGGGCTGAGTTTGATATATCTGTGGATTCAACTAACTGCAAAGCATATTTCCCTTTCTTCACTCTGTCAATCAGCTGACACCTTGTGTCCTGGGCCATGTCCGTGATGCGCCGGGATATGGCCCCGTCAGACAGAGGCACCGCTTCCAGCTCCCGCACCTGTTTATCCCCATGCATTGTCCAACTCATAGCGATAGCAGCAGGTTTTATTAGGGTTTCTCCTATTGTGTGTGGCTTTTCTGCCTGTGCAATTAAATATGCCACCTCCTATGATGCCTTTTGAGCTTTGGTTGTGGATGTTGTTTGTATAGTTATAACTTTCTTTTGGCCTTGCAATTCTGTCTCCTTTCGGCGGAAAAAATTTGCTGGTTTAGCGGCAAGAGATGGGTGCTTAGTTCTCAACTGTCTGAGCATTTTTACAGGCTCTAAACTCTCATGTGCAAGCACCTCGGTGCACACTACACATTGGGGATGTTGTACTTCATTGATAATGATGCATGTGAATCCATACTGACTATATTCCTCTTGATACTTGCGACACTTGGAGGAAGACTGGTCTGACTGTTGGAGCCCTTTACGCTTACGGTGCTCTCCTCCTCCTCCTACCCCTGCACCAGACGTCGGCCTTTCTGGCGGTATGTCTCCGCTCTCCTCTTCTGCTGTTTCTGCTGGCCTCGCTGCTTTGTCTTTGGTTGGTATTAACCAACGCATTTTTAAAAATAATATCCTGGTCTTAAAGCATAGTGTTGTGGAGGATGACAGCAGATGAGACACGAGCTGACGACACAGAGGTTTATTTCTCCTCCAACACAGAACAGACTAACTCTGAGTGCCAAGGCAATCTGCTTTATACATTTTCTGCCTGCCTCTGGCACTCAGGTTAAACACATTTACACACCTGATACCAAGTGTGAACACGTATCAACATACACAGATTAATACATTTGCGCCCCTGCATCCTCAGGTGTGAGCCTGGCACAGCGGGGGCGAAAGGCACATCTTTATTTACTACATACCCCCCGGTGCTCTGGCGCCCCTGGCTAGCACCCCCAACACCCTGAAGTACTGGGTGGAGTGTCATCTCCTTTGTGTCACCACAGTGTGTTGATTTGAGCTGTTCAGATGAAATCTGCTGGTGCACACTGACCTGTGTGTGACCTGTGATGTTTACTGTGGCGCAGTTAAAGTGACATGCCACCTGAGTAATCAGCTTAGGATTCTGAAAATCATCTCGCAACCTCCACTCAGCGTCTTGGGACCCCCCGGGGGGGTCGCGACCCCCACTTTGGGAATCTCTGGTGTAACGGAGTTAAAAAGGTCTGGTTTAAATCCAGCTAAACAGTGCAACAGTGACACCGCTGTCATAAATGTGTAACTGCAACTCCTTTCTCTGGGTAGATATGGCAATGCATTATGGGTAATTCCTTCACAGCAACGGGGAAATACTAAAGGTAATGTGTCTGTGAATGTCTCTCAGAATGTAAAAATAAGTCATCACAAAAACACATACTACAGAAGATGGATATATCTGGGTTCTTGATAATAATTTCAAGTATAATTTCGCCATGTTTTTGGTAAGTTAACTACTCATTTTCTTGTGTTTTATCATTTAACAACTGGTGCAGACCGGGACGTATCACGGTTAAGGAACGGCACTATAGCAAAGACATTGAGTTGCTAGCTGTTAGCATGCGGCCTACCTATCTCCCGAGGGAATACTCACACGTGATCTGCATTGTTATTTATGCAAATCCGACGGCGAACCCTGGGACAGTGCGTGACGTCATCCACTCAGTAACTGGCAGGCTGCAGACAGAACACCCAGATGCTCTTCTCCCCATCTCAGGCAATTTTAACCATATTTCACTGTCTCCCATTCTACCCACATTTACCCAGTATGTCACATGCCACACTAGAGTCAATAAAACACTGGATTTATTCTATGCAAACACTAAGGAGGCGTACACCTCATCACAACTCCCCCCACTCGGGAGATCGGATCACAACTTGGTTCATCTCCTGCCGGTGTACAAACCCCTAGTGCACAGACAACCTCCGGTCATGCGCACAGTGAAGTTATGGTCTGAGGAGGCAATGGACGCTCTAAAGGACTGCTTTGAAACCACTGCCTGGGAGCAGCTCTGCTATCCACATGGTGAGGACATCAATGGCCTCACTCACACCATCACGGACTACATCAGCTTCTGTGTGGACAACACCGTACCCACCAAGACCATACAGTGTTGCTCGAACAACAAACCCTGGATCAACCCTGAGATAAAAACACTTCTGAGAGAGAAGAAGAGGATCTTCAGGTCGGGGAACAGGGAGATGCTGAAGTCTGTACAGAGGGAGCTGAGGAGAAAGATCAGAGAAGGCAAGGACAGCTTCAGGAAGAAGATGGAGGACAAGCTGCAACAGAGCGACATCGGTGGGGTCTGGAGAAACCTTAAAACCATCTCTGGGCTCCAGAATACCTCCTCCCAGGCCATGGGGGGCAGGGAGTGGGCGAACAATCTGAACCTGTTTTTTAATAGGTTTGACCAACCGCCCTCCCCCCCGACTGCACAACAACCACTGCTACCTCTAAAGACATCGAGTCCTGCTGCCCACACCCCACTCCACCAACACCCCCCCACTCCCAACACACAGCTCCCCAACATGACCCTCACTAAGACCCAGGTGAGGACGGAGCTGAGAAAGATCAAGGCGAGGAAGGCGTCGTGACCGGATGGCATCAGCGCAAAGCTCCTCAATTCCTGTGCAGATCAGCTATGTGGGATTGTGGAGCTCATCTTCAACCTGAGCCTGAAGCTGGGGAGGGTACCACAGTTGTGGAAAACATCTTGTGTGGTACCTGTACCAAAGAAGTCCCGCCCCAAAGACCTGAACAGCTACAGACCAGTGGCCCTGACGTCCCACATGATGAAGACCCTGGAGAGACTGCTCCTTGCTCACCTCCGCCCCCTGGTGGGACCAGCGATGGATCCACTCCAGTTCGCCTACCAGCATGGCATTGGGGTGGAGGATGCAGTGATCTTCCTCCTTCACCGTTCTCTGTCCCACCTGGAGAAGCCCAGGAATGCGGTGAGGATCATGTTCTTTGACTTCTCCAGTGCTTTCAACACCATCCAACCGATGATCCTGAAGGACAAGCTGCTGTGCGCAGGGGTGGACCAGCACCTGTCATCATGGATCCTGGACTACCTCACCACAGTTTGTGAGAACCCGGGACTGTGTGTCTGACATGATCATCGGTAGCACGGGGGCCCCCCAGGGAATGGTTTTGGCTCCCTTCCTGTTTACCCTTTATACTGCAGACTTCTCACACAACACAACACACTGCCATCTACAGAAGTTCTCTGGCGACTCTGCAATCGTCGGTCTCATCTCCAACGGAGATGAAGCTGAGTACAGAGGACTTATCCAGGACTTCGTGGACTTGTGCCATAGGAACTGCCTCCAGATCAATGTGAGGAAAACTAAGGAGCTGGTGGTGGACTGCCGCAGGAAAGGACAACCCCTGACAGCACCAGTAAACATACAGGGAATAGACATCGAGATGGTGACATCCTACAAGTACCTGGGTATTCATCTGAACAATAAACTAGACTGGTCACACAATACCGGCGCACTCTACAAGAAGGGACAGCGCAGGCTGTTCCTACTGAGGAGACTCAGGTCTTTTGGTGTACAAGGGGCACTGCTGAAGACATTCTACGACACGGTGGTGGCATCAGCCATCACTTTTGGAGTGGTCTGCTGGGGCAGTGGCATTACAGCAGCCGATAGGAAGAGACTGAACAAACTGATCAAGAAAGCTAGCTCTGTCCTGGGGCAGCGCCCTGACCCAGTGGAGGAGATAGGATTGAGAAGGATGGTGGCTAAACTGTCATCTCTGCTGGAGTCCGAGTCCCACCCTATGCAGGACATACTGAACGCACTGAGGAGCTCATTTAGCAGCAGACTACATCATCCTAGGTGCGCAATCGAGAGGTTTCACAGGTCCTTCCTACCTACGGCAGTCAGACTGTATAACCTAAGCAGGGCTGCTCGCAGAGATAGCAAAAAAAGTGACGACCTAATAGTATTGAATGCAAAAGACGCAGTAGACTTACACAATGGTCCCCTCCAGTATATACAACTAGGACAGTATTGGTCACTACGGAGGGTGACAATATGTATGGGTACATATTCATACTATGTAGGGTAACTAAGTAGACGGTTATGCTGTTTATTCCATCTTGCTACAATGCTCCGCACTTTGTATATATATATTTATATATTGATGTGTATGTATGTATATCCACTGCTCTTATTTATATCTTCCATATCTTCTTAATTATTGCTCTGAGTGTTGCTATCCCTGTGCTGTTGCAATCCTGGAATTTCCCCATTGTGGGACTAATAAAGGCTTATCTTATCTTTAAAAAAGGGTGCTAACTAGCAGCTAGCTAACCTAGCACTGTGTCATCTTTCAGGCTTGTGTATGTGCTATCGTTGCCTTGGGGTGTCACCATTCTACCCAATAAGCGACTTTTGCATTACGAGTGCGCATGTGCAGACTATGTGAGTTCAAAGTTCACGACTACCAAGCATTCCAGTAGCCGGCTTCCTTTTGTATACAAACAGTACTGTCACACCTGAACAATTGCTGTTTAAAGTCTGCTTTAAGCTTTAAATCTCCGTTATGCCAGGTGCACATTGTGCCGTAGTGAAGTGTGGAACGGCATGTATCATCTAGAGCGGTGGAAAAAGCAAACTTGCAGCATACATGCGTGTAACTTCGGGACCAGCATGTGTACATGTCCGCCGCCATTCACGTTATATACATTCCCCACGGAACTGAAGGATTCGGACGGACGTAATTGTTGGATTAAAGCAGTAAGTCTATATTATAACATAATTAAATAGTGTTGTGTATTGTTCAAGTTCTAGCCTAATTGACACGAGTCTAAACCCTGAAGTAGTAGGTACGGACAGGCAGGCCTGGATCTAGGATATACACTCACCGGCCACTTTATTAGGTACACCTGTCCAACTGCTCGTTAACACTTAATTTCTAATCAGCCAATCACATGGCGGCAACTCAGTGCATTTAGGCATGTAGACATGGTCAAGACAATCTCCTGCAGTTCAAACCGAGCATCAGTATGGGGAAGAAAGGTGATTTGAGTGACTTTGAACGTGGCATGGTTGTTGGTGCCAGAAGGGCTGGTCTGAGTATTTCAGAAACTGCTGATCTACTGGGATTTTCACGCACAACCATCTCTAGGGTTTACAGAGAATGGTCCGAAAAAGAAAAAATATCCAGTGAGCGGCAGTTCTGTGGGCGGAAATGCCTTGTTGACGCCAGAGGTCAGAGGAGAATGGCCAGACTGGTTCGAGCTGATAGAAAGGCAACAGTGACTCAAATAACCACCCGTTACAACCAAGGTAGGCAGAAGAGCATCTCTGAACGCACAGTACGTCGAACTTTGAGGCAGATGGGCTACAGCAGCAGAAGACCACGCCGGGTGCCACTCCTTTCAGCTAAGAACAGGAAACTGAGGCTACAATTTGCACAAGCTCATCGAAATTGGACAATAGAAGATTGGAAAAACGTTGCCTGGTCTGATGAGTCTCGATTTCTGCTGCGACATTCGGATGGTAGGGTCAGAATTTGGCGTCAACAACATGAAAGCATGGATCCATCCTGCCTTGTATCAATGGTTCAGGCTGGTGGTGGTGGTGTAATGGTGTGGGGAATATTTTCTTGGCACTCTTTGGGCCCCTTGGTACCAATTGAGCATCGTTGCAACGCTACAGCCTACCTGAGTATTGTTGCTGACCATGTCCATCCCTTTATGACCACAATGTACCCAACTTCTGATGGCTACTTTCAGCAGGATAATGCGCCATGTCATAAAGCTGGAATCATCTCAGACTGGTTTCTTGAACATGACAATGAGTTCACTGTACTCAAATGGCCTCCACAGTCACCAGATCTCAATCCAATAGAGCATCTTTGGGATGTGGTGGAACGGGAGATTCGCATCATGGATGTGCAGCCGACAAATCTGCGCCAACTGTGTGATGCCATCATGTCAATATGGACCAAACTGTCTGAGGAATGCTTCCAGCACCTTGTTGAATCTATGCCACGAAGAACTGAGGCAGTTCTGAAGGCAAAAGTGGCCGGTGAGTGTAGTTCTTTGCATATTGGTAATGAAGCTTGATCTACGCACACACACACACACACACACACACACACACACACACACACACACACACACACACACACATGTAATTAAGGCCATTGATATGTAGGCTGGTATAAAATAAAATTGCAAATCATTGAAAACATGTGGTACTTAAACTATAGTAGTATCAACCTATAGATCTAAGTAAGCAGGCTATGCCTTGTAGTGAAATTTACTCAGAATGACAAAACCAAAGTTGAGCTGTCAAACCACTCGCTTACCTTCTTTGTAGTCGTTTCAGAGTCTCGCAAGTAAGGGTGCTTGGTCCTTTGACAACAAAAAAATCTGCTGTCAGCGTACATACAGGGGGGCCATTTTGGCCAATTTCTGCAACGTGGCCGCGAATACAAGCGCAGCTAGTTCATCCTTGCGTTTGCGGGTACAACCGGGAAGACCCCTATGCATACAATATGCTCGTAGATCAGGAACTTTCCATAAATTAAATGTATCGATAGAGCATGTTTGGTAGCCGTGTTCCCATGATGCTTTGCGCGAGCCGAGATGTGAAAGTCGCTTATTGTCTTGTTACACATGCAGGTATGTTACACTGTTCATAAACTGAGAATATTATGGTTCATAAAAGACCAAAAGTTTACTGTCTATATGTTGGTTGTACTTTTCTAATGTATATATTTCATGACAAAATGTGAAGTTAAAAAACGCTGTGTTATTTCATATTGTTAAAAATGCACAAGCGTGTAAAAACAAGTCAGGACAATTTTATTTATTTTTCTGGTATGTTGGAAAAGATTTAAAGTGGCAAATGCCTTTTTTCATATTATTTTTGATTTCTTTACAGTCTGTCAGTGTTTTTGAGTTAAAAATATCCACTATATGATCATAATGTTACCAGGTTTTGCCAAAGATACATTTAATTGCACATATGTAACCCGCGCTGGCAAAATGAGTCACTTTGAGGAAATTATCAAAACTGATGTAGCATTTTTTCCATATTCTGTACTGAAAGACCTTCAAAATAATATTTAATTTGTAGGAAGTGCACAAAAACGGACACCAGAAAAAGATGATTAGTTTATATTCTGGCTAGGTTTAAAGGTGCAATCCATTAGTTTTTGACCTCCTGGCCAGTAGGTGTCGCACTCACTGTTGCCTCATGATAACATTGCACGTGTTGTCATGTCGAAACACAAACAGCGCTGGAAACAAGCATTCACAGGCCACAGCAGACTGTATGGAAATCAGTGTCATTGTGATTACGAGCCAGTGAAATCATGTCAAGCGACGAGTCTTTTGTGGTATAGTACCCAGTGATTTTAATCGAGTCTTCTTTGATGTTTATCTCCATTCACAATTTTTTTTTAAATTACTGTCATGTATCTATTAATAATTTATAGTAATGCTAGCATTTCACAGACGTGATTGAACCTTATAATTACATAATTTTGATAATGTAATCATGGCAAAACTGTAGCTGACTTTGAGGACTTTGTTGTTGGTAGAGTGTTTTTGGTAGATATGCTGTAACACTCTTGTGCTTTGTTTATGTTCAGCGTTTTAGCTAAGAATGCTGTTCTAAAACGAGCTGTTGCCATGGCTAATCCATTGCCTTGGTCATCCCCAGCTGCTGTGTGTCGGCAATCAGGGACCATTACCCTGATCCATACGGACAACACACTGGGTTTGTTCCAGGTGGCTAGCTCACACTCCTGGTCTGTGGCAGGCCCACATGTACATCCATGGTACAAGGTGCATCATCAGGGCATCAAAAACCAGGAGGTGGCATTTAATTTTTGGGTTCTGTCTCATTTTCTGGTAATTTAAATTGTATTTGTTTTATATTATTTTTATTGTTATATATTATTAAAATAAATTATTGTAAAATGGATGCCTGATATTGTTTTTCCCTTTTCTAATTTATATTTAAAGGGTGTTGTTGATTCATTGTTAGATTTACCAAGTGATGGCTTACCTCTCCTCAATGCACAACTGAAATACTGTCAACCTTTGTATAACCTTGTGAAATCAATGAGAACTTCAGTTATACATACCTGATCAGACATATGCAGAGCATTCTCTTCAGTAAGTTCACTTTTTGAAATTATTTGTAGTGCAGTAATACTCCAGTTGTTCTCATATGGATACTCAGTGTAAAAAAATTCAGTTCATTTCAGAAAGTAAGCACATCACTAATCCAATCTGACACAAAATCACTAGTCATAGTCCTCATAATATCTATAAAAAGTATTTTTTAAATATTTAAATTTACATTGGATTACTGTATAATCTTAAAGTTTTGTTGGTATTTTATAAAAGTTAAATTCTCAGCAATATTACATTTTCTGACAGTGTACTAATATAGTGTTATAAGGAAAATCAACATCAACTAAAGTTGTCTATGAAAAAAAGGGCTTTTTTTAACCCCTAGCACTCTGGTCAATTTCCCTAAAAACGCCAAAAAATAACGTGCCCAAAGTAAATCAAAAGCTGTTCTTCAACCCTTTGCAGCATCTTCATGGGGTTGGTCTCATTTAAAAGAAAACACTTTGAATTTTTTGGCAAAACAGTCATAATCTCTCTAAGTGCTCCTGCCACTGAGAAACAGTCATCTAAACATACTGAACTTGAAGAAAATAAATTTGGCCTGGGTGTTTTTTTGGATACAAATGCTTGCAAATAACACACAGCTTCAGATCCGGGCTAGAAAATGCAACAGAAATGTAGAACCAAGTGTTATCCAGCTGAGGTCAAAATTTTGTAACAATACCACAAAAAATGAATATATTACACAGCTTTGTTCTCAGGTTGTTCCCAGGCATTTTTGAACTGTGCCAAATTGTGCCAAATGGCACAGTTTGGAAAAACGTCTAACTTTTGAATGATTCAATATAGAAGCTTCATCTTGGGCTCTAATGAAAGGTGACACTCAGGACTGTGTGTGTGTGTGTGGGGGGGGGGGGGTTTCCCCCTCACCCGCTACAGAGGATGGAGATCGCCCGTTGCACCGCGGTCACGATGCACCGCGGTCTACGACGCACTGCTATAATTTACCGATCGGTCAAAAGTCATTTTTGATTACAATTTTCAGGGATAAAGAATAATTTAGCTTGTAACACTTACCTGTCCACAACAGCAGCATGGCTGGCGAACTTCTCTTCCTCATTGTCAGACAAACGCGACGCTGGTCCGCTTGTTACGGACTCGTGGTTCTGGTCTTGCGACCCGGTCAAACCATAATTCCATTATTGCGGTTTTGCGCTTCCATGATTGCGGTTTTGGCGAACGATTTTTCAAAACAAATAAGAACAGCAGTTAGAAAAAAAGACTGGCGAACGCCTGTGTGTCACCCAGCCTTACACAAAACAGCTTTCGAACTTCTGTGCTTCATTTGGCTCGCTGTATTCACAGCCGTTGGTAGGCAGGTCCTTCTTGCTAGGTTTTCAGTCATTGGTTCTTCAAGGTTTCAGAAACCCAATTCAAGGCTCTTATTAGTCGAATGAGAGGTCAATCACATCTAAACCAATCAAAGCACTCCTTTGGCTTTCTGTTCGTGGCTGTGTCTGTAGTGGAAGAACGGAAATGCAGGTGTTTTTTCTTTCAGTGCCTCCTAGGACGCACAGTATGTGTACTCGGACGCCCTCGTGCGTCCTAGGACGCAGAGACGTGCCCACCCGCGGTACACAGAAGTGCAACAGGTTAAATACAACTTTATTATATAGCACCAATTCACAACAACAGTCAGCTCATAGAACTTTGAAGTGTTGTATAAAGACCCCACAATTACAAAAAGACCTCAACAATCAGGTGATCCCCTGTGAGCTGTAGAAGGTGGCTGGAGCGAGGGAAGTCTGGGCTGCTCTACTTGGACTGCTGCCTACATGACCCGGATCCCCAGAAAAGCTGTTGAGGATGGATGGACGGACGGATGGATGGGCAAAAGAAAATTTTGACAGTATTCTCAAAAGCAGAAATAGTCTGTCTCCCAAATATCTGAATTTGAAAACAAAGCCAGACGTGGACATCTTCCCCCGTGTGACTGTTGAGTGAAGTGGATCAGCGTGGGCCATGGAGCTGATTTGGGAGAGCAATATAGAGAAATAATATAAAAAATTGGACACACTTTAGTCTGTGTTGCCCTAGCTTCTTACAGTAAGGTACAAAATACCAATGTCCAAATTAAAAAAAATCAAAACAAAAACAGTCTAAAGAAAAAAATTGCATGAAAATATGACATAATCTGAACTTGTAGACATTTTTTAAACATTCCAAATATGCTACAATGAGTATGCTTGGTCTACTAATGTAAAATATACTGTTGGTGGCAGAAAGAGTGGGTAGAGAAATGGAATTGGATTTTAGCTGTGTGCCGTGTACTGTGTTCACTCCCGCTGCAGCACTGGACCTGGTTCAAGAACAGGAAAAAGATTTTCAGTTCCACATGCTTGGAACACCAAGTGTACCGCCACCTTGTATTTTCATTAGCAATGAAAAGTGTAAGACATTTTTAGTGGCCCTATTTGTAAGATGCTCTTGATCAGACAGTTAAAAAAATGAAAAAAATCTCTAATATCTACCTAGGCCTCTCCTAGCTTGTGCCTCAGAAGCTCTTCCATTGGTGGCGGTGGTTCTGCAGGAACAAGGCCAAGTGTACGTGGGTCCTCTGGGTGCAGTTGTCTATGTTGCAGCAGCACTGCATCTGCAGAAAGGCGCTTTGAAAAAATGCGGGCCAGAAGGGGTGGAATGTGGTCATAAGTCTAATTAATTCATTATGAAAAATGATAAATAAATATGAATGGATGGACGTAACAGAGTATTCACTAAATATTAACAAAAAAATTGTTTCTTTAAAATTTACAAAAAGTTAAAAATTAATAAATCCCCCCCTCCCCCCCCAAAAAAACATTTTAAATTTATTATCCTAATATTACAGTTTATAGAGTATTGAGTAAAATGTTTTGATGGCACAAAACTTAAAGGGTCCCTGTGCTGGTTATAGTCCAGTGCAGCTAAAAGGGTCCGGGCCTCGTATCCAGGTGGGCTAAAGAAGAACCTTTTGCTGGCATATATTAGAACGTGATTTTGAAAAGCCTCAAGGTCTGCAGTTGATCTGTGAGAACACATTCATATTAATGATTGTCCTTATCTTTCTGTTGGCATTAAAGAATTTCCATTGTACTCACCTAAAGGTCAGGTATTTGAGGACTTTCTGAAACCACCGCTTGTCCATCACAATATTGGTGAGGACCTGGAAAGCCACTGAGCCTTTTTCCAGCCATTGTTTGGTGGAGCTGTTCTCCAGTGCCTCATGTAGACATTGTCCTTCCACCCATTCGTGCTTGTTCACCACATGGTGGAGAAGGCCAAGCCACAATTTATAAAAAAAAAGGGGTGAA
The DNA here is from genome assembly GCA_020510985.1 of Pholidichthys leucotaenia. Classification (NCBI taxonomy): domain Eukaryota; kingdom Metazoa; phylum Chordata; class Actinopteri; order Cichliformes; family Pholidichthyidae; genus Pholidichthys; species Pholidichthys leucotaenia. Next base: position 427,082,499 of record CM035840.1, on the reverse strand, counting down.
ATAAAATATTACGGTTTTCTACTTGAGAATCCCTTAATCCAATTGTAAATTCAACTTTTACAGGGCTCAAGAAGTCAAGTGATGTCTGGTGTGCACTAAATTTACTGAGGAATAAACTGCGATACCTTTATTTTAATATGTGGGCTTATTGATAACAATAACAACTGTATAACCCATTTTGTCTCCAACAAAGAAAAATTGCAAATCAAGGGTGATACTTTCTTAACAAACTCATTGATAGGCACATTGGCACTGGTAGCACAATTATTTGTGTTGTTGCAGTAATACAAGAAATGTTGCACCTACCATGAAGTCGTCATGTGTTGCAGCTTTGTTACAGCACCACCAAAAATGATTAACGATATCACGCAGCCACAGAAGCAATACAGCCTGCCCCTTCGTTTTACCTACCTGAAGAGTACATACACAAATCCATCTTATATTTTTCGTAATTCATTTGTGAATAGTTAGGATATTGTAATGCTTGGCAAGACTTACAGATGAGATCCTTTTAGCAAGATTCTTGGCCCCATTCCACATGTCAAAGCTTTGCTTGACACCAGGAAAAATGCTACAGTCTGAATGACAGAGATTGCATTTTCCAATTACATTACTAATTAAAATATTCAGCTACAGAATTTTAAAACCCACTTTACCCTTGAGCGTCGTTCTGGTGAAAGTGACCCTTGTATACTTGATACAGGTGGCAATGGTGTCACGGTACATTTCCTTTTTGGTTTGGTAGATCAGGTCATGATTGCCATAATACCTGTAAACAGATAACATCAGTCTCTCCATTTAGTTATTGTGCAACATATTACACAACTTTCTATAGTTATATTTTTACCAACAAAAGACATGTACAATAGTTAAGGTCATTTAAAATTGTATTTTGTTTAAAAGTAAAACATCTACGGACTGTGATGGTATTGACATGCTCTTAGTCAAAACTATTATTGAATGCTGAGTGAAACCACTGACGTATATTTGTAACCTGTCTCTCCAAACAGGTATATTTCCCAATGCAATGAAAATGGCTAAAGTAATTCTGATATACAAGACAGGTGACAGAGGGGAATTTTCAAACTATAGACCAATTTCACTATTGCCGCAATTTTCCAAGATACTTGAAAAAATATTCTGTGAGAGAACTGACAACTTCATAATGAAGAATAATTTATTGTGTGAGCAGCAATATGGGTTCAGACACAAGAGGACAACTACATTTGCGCTAATGGAATTTATAGAAAAAATATCAACTGCCATTGAAAATAAAGAGTATTCAGTTGGGGTATTCCTGGATCTTAAAAAAGCATTTGATACAGTGGATCATAATTTATTATTAAAGAAACTACAAAATTGTGGTATTAGGGGAGTAGCACTGTCCTAGTTATGTAGTTACTTAAAAAATATATATCAGTATGTATGTGTTGGTAACAAAAACTCACAGTTACTGAAGGTTACTTGTGGAGTCCCACAGGGTTCAGTTTTGGGGCCACTGTTATTCAATATGTATATAAATGATATATGTAAAGTTTCGGAAAAATGGATTTCATATTGTTTGCCGATGACACTAATTTATTATGCAGTGGAAGCAATTTGGAACAACTTTTGGATACACTCGGAAAGGAATTAGGAAAGCTTAAACTGTGGTTTGATTCAAACAAATTAACGTTCAATTTAAGTAAGACAAAATTTATAGTTTTTAACCTCTTGCACTCCGGTGTACCGCGGACGGGCACCTCTCTGCGTCCTAGAGTACACGAGGGCACACGAGAGCGCCCTCGTGCGCTCTAGGACGCACAAGGGTGCTGCGTTCTAGAGCGCACTGAAAAAAAAAGCTGCATTTCCGTTCTTCCACTACAGACACAGCCGCGAACAGATCAGATATGATTGACCTCTCATTCGACTAATAAGAGCCTTGAATTGGGTTTCTGAAACCTTGAAGAACCAATGACTGAAAACCTAGCAAGAAGGACCCGCCTACCAATGCTGCGAATGCAGCGAGCCAATTGAAGCACAGAAGTTCGAAAGCTGTTTTGTGTAAGGCTGGGTGGAGAGACTGACTGCCGCAGCAGATGAAAAAAGGACCTGCAGGAAGAACCGCCATAGACCCAGCAGCACGGAGACCACCCACAAGTGCGACCTGTGTGACATGGACTGCCATTCGCGCACTGGCCTGTTCAGCCACAGGCGGTGCTTTTTTTTTTTATTCCAGCAGAATAGACGTTTAGGATTCTCTTCCATGGTCATCATAGACCGACGGAGGCCGATGCCGAAGGCTGGGTGACACACATGCGTTCGCCAGTCTTTTTGAATTACTACTGTTATTTGTTTTGAAAAATCGTTCGCCAAAACCGCAATCATGGAAGCGCAAAACCGCAATAATGGAATTATGTTTTGACCGGGTCGCGAGACCAGAACCACGAGTCCGTAACAAGCGGACCAGCATCGTGTTCGTCTGACAATGAGGAAGAGAAGTGCGCCAGCTACTCTGCTGCTGTGAAGAGGTAAGTGTTATCAGCTAAATTATTCTTTATCCCTGAAAATTGTAATCAAAAATGACTTTTGACCGATCGGTAAATTACAACTGTGCGGCGCACGAAGTCCGAAGTCCATGTGCCGCGGTACACGGTTCGTGCGCCGCGTCCGGACCGTGAACGCCCCCCCCCCCGCTACTCTTCTGTAGCGAGGGGGGGGGAAGCCGCGGTGACTGCGGTGACTGCGCCGCGGTCGCCACATGACTATTCCGTCATGGCCGATGTCCGTCCTCTGTAGCGGGGGAGGGGGGTGGGGGGGGGTGGGAGTTGTTATCTTCTACATTACAAATATTTTAGAATAATTTTTAGTGCACTTTAGGTTATTTTTTCTTGTAAAAAAAAGCCACACATTTTTTATGTGGCATGCTTCTTTGTGTGTGGGGGCTTGTTTGTTCATTCATTCATGAATGAATGAATAAACAACCCCCCCCCCACACACACACACAGCCCTGAGTGTCACCTTTCATTAGAGCCCAAGATGAAGCTTCTATATTGAATCATTCAAAAGTTACAGATGTTTTTCCAAACTGTGCCATTTGGCACAATTTGGCACAGTTCAAAAACGCCTGGTAACTACCTGAGAACAAAGCTGTGTAATATATTCATTTTTTGTGGTAATGTTACAAAATTTTGACCTCAGCTGGATAACACTTGGTTCTACATTTCTGTTGCATTTTCTAGCCCGGATCTGAAGCTGTGTGTTATTTGCAAGCATTTGTATCCAAAAAAACACCCAGGCCAAATTTATTTTCTTCAAGTTCAGTATGTTTAGATGACTGTTACTCAGTGGCCGGAGCACTTAGAGAGATTATGACTGTTTTGCCAAAAAATTCAAAGTGTTTTCTTTTAAATGAGACCAACCCCATGAAGATGCTGCAAAGGGTTGAAGAACAGCTTTTGATTTACTTTGGGCACATTATTTTTTGGCGTTTTTAGGGAAATTGACCAGAGTGCAAGGGGTTAACAACCATCACAACAACTTAGTATCTAAACTCAGAGTAAATGGTGTAGAGATTGAAAAGGTATCCAAAACTAAATTTCTTGGAGTAATAATTCATAATAAACTGTGTTGGAAGTCACATATTAATTATATTAAAGGTAAAATATCTAAATCAATTGCAATACTACACAGAGCGAAATATTTGCTGAATCAACCCACATTAAATACTTTGTATCATTCATTTATACTCCCATACATGACATACTGGAGTATGGGGAAATACATACAGTATAAAACAAACATATATCCAATCTTTATGCTTCAGAAGAGAGCTATTAGAATAATAAACAAAGCTGCTTAGAGGGAACCAACAAACCCACTTTTTCTTAAATTAAAAGCTCTCAAGTTGAAAGATCTGGTTGATTTTAAAACTGCAGTAATAATGTTTAAAGCTAAGAATCTATCACTGCCCGCAAATATCCAAAAGTTGTTCCAAATAAGGGAGAAACAATATCATTTCAGAGGAACATGTATATTTCAAAAACCTTCAGTGAGAACTACCACCAAGCAACACTGTGTTTCAGTGCAAGGAGTCAGATTGTGGAATGCTTTTGGACCTGAATTAAAATCATGTACAATGCTTGGACAGTTTAAACAAAAACTAAAGGAAGAAATACTCCAAACATATATACAAGATGACATGTAAAATCACGTAAGAATTGTCATATCCAGTCTCGTGTTGTGTTGTTGCTTAGTTTTTTGTCACGTTTTGTCTTAGCTTTGTTCTGAATTGTAATCGCTCTTGTTTTGTTTTTCTTCTGAATTCTTGGATGGAATATGGGTGGGCAATATAAGCTGCTGCTTCAGCCATCACCCATTTTGGATAACTTATGTTGAACTGTATAATCAGAGGAGTTATTGTTTGATTTGACCTTGTAAGATTTTTTTTCCCCCTTTGTTATATTATTCTCTTTCTTTTTTTAATCTTTACTTTTAATCTATCCGAAATAAAGATTCATTCATTCATTCATTCATTCATTCATTCATTCATATTTGTCATAATATGGCGCCACACCAGTCGGCTGCCTTTTGCAACAGCGGCTCGATTCCGAGTTTTTTTTCCCTTCCTCTCTCTTTTGATCACTTTTTTTTTTTCACCCCACTTATATCACGGACACACAGATCGTCCTAAATGTCTCCTGAGCCGGTGGACGGAGCCACTGTTTATAGCAGGATACGATACAGCAGAGAACAGCTGCTAGCATTCAACCGCCACCCGGTCCCATTGGAAAAACTCGACATACCGAGAGAACTGAGGCGAAAACGCCGCGGCTGCCGGGCTGCAGTAAGGCGGAGGACAAAAAATATAAGGTACAGACCCTCCCTTCCATCTGTTGTCATGGGAAATGTACGGTCGATACTGGGAAAGTTAGATGAGCTAGCGGCTATCTCCCGTTATGATAGCACTTACCGGGAGTGCTCTCTCCTTTTGTTTACTGAGACGTGGCTAACTGAACTAGCAGCAGATGCTAACATTGAGCTGGAGGGTTTTCACACGATACGAGCTGACCGAACACCAGAGAGTGGCAAAACTAGGGGCGGTGGAGTGATCATGTATGTTAACAACAACTGGTGTAGACCGGGACATATCACTGTTAAACAACGACACTGCAGCAAAGACATTGAGTTGCTAGCTGTTAGCATGAGGCCTACATATCTCCCGAGAGAACACTCACACGTGATCTGCATTGTTGTTTATGCAAATCCGACGGCGAACGCTGGGACAGCGCGTGACGTCATCCATTCAGTAACCAGCAGGCTGCAGACAGAACACCCAGATGCTCTTCTCCTCATCTCAGGCGATTTCAACCACGTTTCACTGTCTCCCATTCTGCCCACTTTCACCCAGTATGTCACATGCCACACTAGAGACAATAAAACACTGGATTTGTTCTACGCAAACACTAAGGAGGCGTACACCTCATCACAACTCCCCCCACTTGGGAGATCGGATCACAACTTGGTTCATCTCCGACCGGTGTACAAACCCCTAGTGCACAGACAACCTCCGGCCATGCACACTGTGGAGTTATGGTCTGAGGAGACAATGGACACTCTAAAGGACTGTTTTGAAGCCACTGCCTGGAAGCAGCTCTGCGATCCACATGGTGAGGACATCGATGGCCTCATTCACACCTTCACGGGCTACCTCAGCTTCTGTGTGGACAAATCCGTTCCCACCAAGACCATACGGCGTCACTCAAACAACAAACCCTGGATCAACCCTGAGATAAAAACACTTCTGAGAGAGAAGAAGAGGATCTTCAGGTCGGGGAACAGGGAGATGCTGAAGTCCGTACAGAGGGAGCTGAGGAGAAAGATCAGAGAAGGCAAGGACAGCTTCAGGAAGAAGATGGAGGACAAGCTGCAACAGAGCGACATCAGCGGGGTCTGGAGAAACCTCAAAACCATCTCGGGGCTCCAGAATACCTCCCCCCAGGCCACGGGGGGCAGGGAGTGGGCGAACAACCTGAATCTGTTTTTCAATAGATTTGACCAACCGCCCTCCCCCCTGTCTGCACAACAACCACTGCTGCCTCTAAGAAATCAAGTCCTGCTACCCACTCCCCACTCCACCGACACCCCCCCCACTCCCAACACACAGCCCCCCATCCTGACCCTGACCAAGACCCAGGTGAGGACGGAGCTGAGGAAGATCAAGGCGAGGAAGGCGTCGGGACCGGACGGCATCAGCGCAAAGCTCCTCAAGTCCTGTGCAGACCAGCTGTGTGGGATTGTGACGTATATCTTCAACATGAGCCTGAAACTGGGGAGGGTACCACAGCTGTGGAAAACATCTTGTGTGGTACCTGTACCAAAAACTTCCCACCCCAAAGATCTGAACAGCTTCAGACCGGTGGCCTTGACGTCCCACTTGATGAAGACCCTGGAGAGACTGCTCCTTGCTCATCTCCGCCCCCTGGTGGAACCAGCGATGGATCCACTCCAGTTCGCCTACCAGCATGGCATTGGGGTGGAGGATGCGGTGATCTTCCTCCTTCACCGTTCTCTGTCCCACCTGGAGAAGCCCGGGAATATGGTGAGGATCATGTTCTTTGACTTCTCCAGTGCTTTCAACACCATCCAACCGATGATCCTGAAGGACAAGCTGCTGCGCGCAGGGGTGGACCAGCACCTGTCATCATGGATCCTGGACTACCTCACGAACCGGCCTCAGTTTGTGAGAACCCGGGACTGTGTTTCCGACACGATCATCAGTAGCACGGGGGCCCCCCAGGGAACGGTGCTGGCTCCCTTCTTGTTCACTCTTTATACTGCGGACTTCTCACACAACACAACACATTGCCATCTACAGAAGTTCTCTGATGACTCTGCGATCGTTGGTCTCATCTCCAGCGGAGATGAAGCTGAGTACAGAGGGCTTATCCAGGACTTTGTGGACTGGTGCCATCGGAACTGCCTCCAGATCAACGCGAGGAAAACTAAGGAGCTGGTGGTGGACTGCCGCAGGCATGGGCAGCCCCTCACAGCACCAGTAAATATACAGGGAACAGACATCGAGATGGTGACATCCTACAAGTACCTGGGTATTCATCTGAACAATAAACTAGACTGGTCACACAATACTGACGCACTCTACAAGAAGGGACAGCGCAGGCTGTTCCTGCTGAGGAGACTCAGGTCTTTTGGTGTACAAGGGGCGCTGCTGAAGTCATTCTATGACACGGTGGTGGCATCAGCCATCACTTTTGGAGTGGTCTGCTGGGGCAGTGGCATTACTGCAGCCGATAGGAAGAGACTGAACAAACTGATTAAGAAAGCTAGCTCTGTCCTGGGGCAACGCCTTGATCCGATGGAGGAGATAGGAGAGAGAAGGACGGTGGCTAAACTGTCATCTCTGCTGGAGTCCGAGTTCCACCCTATGCAGGACATACTGGATGCACTGAGGAGCTCATTTAGCAGTAGACTACATCATCCCAGGTGCACAACCGAGAGGTTTCGTAGGTCCTTCCTACCAACGGCTGTCAGACTGTACAACCTAAGCAGGGCTGCTCGCAGAGATAGCAAAAAGACGTAACAAACTAATAGTTTTTTGTTTTTTTTTGTTTTTTTTTTTGAATGCAAAAGATGCAATAGACTTACACAATGGTCCTCTCCGGCATACAACTAGGAACATACCGGTCGCTATGGAGGGTGAGAATATGTATGGGCACATAATCATACCATGTAGGATAACTAAATAGACGGTTATGCTGTTTCATCCCACCTAGTAACAATGCTCTGCACTGTGTGTGTTTATATATTTACATATTTATTCCATCTAGCTACAATGCTCTGCACTGGGTGTGTTTATATTTATATATCTATATATTTATTCCATCTAGCTACAATGCTCCGCACTGTGTTTTTATATATCTACATATTATTCCATCTAGCTACATTGCTCCGCACTGTGTGTGTTTATATACTTGCATATTTATTCCACCTAGCTGCAATGCTCCATACTGTGGGTGTTTATATATTTACATATTTATTCCATCTAGCTACAATGCTCTGCACTGTGTGTTCATATATTCATATATTTATTCCATCCAGCTACAATGCTCTGCACTGTGTGTCTGTGTGTGTGTGTGTGTGTGTATATATATATTTTATAGTAATATGTACATATGTATATTAGCTGCTCTTGCTTGCTTGTTTTTTCTTGCCTTCTGATTGTTGCTCTGAGTGTTGCTATCCCTGTGCTGTTGCAATCCTGGAATTTCCCCGTTGTGGGACTAATAAAGGCTTATCTTATCTTATCTTAAGTAGTAGGCTCGGTAAATCCAAAAAAACAACATCATGGGCTGCTAGGTGATCACCCGCATTGAAAACAAACCAAAAAAACTGAACGATAGATACAGGTCAAGTGGACCCCTGACCAAGTGAGCACCCTAAGTGGACCACGGGATCCTATATGAACATGTACAGGTACATTCTCAATCCTGTGATTTATAAAAGTGAAGAAGGAGAACAAGAAATGTTATTAAAACTGTTGGGAATACTTTTCACAGACACCAAGAAGTTTAAAAAATTATATATAGATGTAAGTGTCATGGTCCGAGCGCTGACTCTGTCCGCGCTCGGGTTGTCTGGTAGTTCCCCGTTCTCTTCTCAGGTGCACCATATGGCCTTCGGGCTTTTGTTCAGCAGGGCTTCCAGCTGTCAGAGCCGAGCTCCGCAGGGACGGCTGGAATCCAATCAGCTGATGACGTTCTCATCAGCTTATTAATCTGTCAGCCCTATTTAAGGGAGCAGCTCGGTTTACTTTGGGCTGCAACCTCGTCGATCATTCGTCAAACATTCCCTCGTCTATCATTCTTCACAGTAAGTGTTTCTCTGAGACTCTGCGTCCTGTGTCTTAGTCTTAGCATCAGATGTTTTTGCCCCTCGTGGCTCTTTATTTTGTAATTTGTCTTTCCTTAATAAATTATGCAAACTCATCGGCTGGCTTTCGGCGTCTCATTGATGGCTCGTGAGAGCCATCGTTGACAGTAGGTCGCAGCCAGAAGGAGACGCCGGTCACCGTGAGTTTGTATTGGGCTTGTTGTTTTTCCCTGTTTTCCGTGTACCAGCGTGTTGGGGATGGCGTCACCGGGAGAGGGCTACTCTTTAGACTTGGGCTACAGTCTGATCTTATTCCTGATAGATCTAGATGGCCTGCTTTCCAATGCTCGCCGCGGCATCACTCCCAATGACACACGCTGGTACTTGGACCTCGCAGAGGCGGCTATTTCCCGCAATTCTCACCACGCCGAGGTAAGGAAGAGGATGCCGGAGATTACGGCTCTCCGGGAAAGGACCCGTGGACTGGAGGGGAACTCCGGCAGGAAGCCGAGGATGAGGCATACCCGTTCCTCACCTCGGGATCCAGTTCCTATTGCCCATCCAACCCAGGAGTTCACGTCACCCAACGGTTGTCCCCAGCGGAGGATGACATCAGCCGGGATTCCCTCAGAGGAAACGCAGTGGTCCGCTCTGCTTCCCATCCATCGGAGATCATAAAGCATGTGACGGTGGCAGTTAGGCTGGTGGAGCTCACCCCGGAGCTCCATAATTATCCCGAATATGCCGAATTGTTGTCTTCTGTCTCTGCGCAGCAGCAGCGGTTCCCTGACCTAACCTTCGCCTCGCCCTCTGGCGGTAGACGTCATCACAATGCCCGGATTAAGCCTCAGTGAGAACCCCCTCCGGATCCAGTACCGGTTTGCCAGAAGGACTCTATCTCCCAGCCAGCTGATGCTCCTGTGTCACGAAGGAAGGGAATGACTGCAGCCACCGCCTCCGGGACATCTGTCCCTGCTGTTCCGTCAGCTCCTCGTTCCCGGATCACCTCGGCTGTTACTCCCTCCTACTTGACGCTCTCCCCAGCTGTTGTGAGCTCCATGAGTCCTGCTCCGGCGATGCCCGTCATCGATCCTGTTTGAATGGCTCCTCCTTGTCTTCCTGGGGGGCCCTCCGTCACCATCCAGTGGGAGAAGGGAAGAACCAAGCCCACTGCAGCAGCTTCCATCAGCCCTCAGCGAAGCAGGCAACTGCGTTTTCATTCTTTTCCTTCACTGGGTGAATTGCCTTGTCTGACCTCTGGGGGTGGAGTTCGGGGCTCACAGTCCCCTGAGCTCCCTCCACCTGCTGCAGTGATTAATTATGAACCTGCTTCCTTTGTGTCTCCCTCCCCTGAGCGTTCTTCGGCGCCAGGTCTACGCCGTCGGACAAGGAAGGAGCCTGCGGCCCTGGAGTACCTGGTTCCGGCCCCACAGCCACGTCATGGGCAAAGGAGGAGGGCGGACTGCAATTTGGAGCCTGCGCCAACGAACAAGCATCCCCTAGTCTCCACGGAGGGACAGTCCGACCCGGCAGGTCACGGATCCCCTGCCACCACGCCGTGCGGGCCCTCAGCATGGACGTCAGCATCAGGGAATCCCTGAACTATGGACACCATCATGCCAGTTGCAGAGCCCACCGTAACTGAGTGGGAACCAGAGGAGGACCTTTTACCTGCTGAACCCGGATCGCTGAAGTCCTGGACGGCGGCAGAACTTGAGATCAGGCAAGTGCTCTATTTTGTCATTCTCCTGTCTATTCTGGAGCATTTTTGCCTGTCTCTCAGGGAGACGAGCCGGGTGCAGCCATTCGCTGCATCCGAACTTGTCTCGCTGGGCTCTGTCGCTGCCGGTGATCCTGATCTCGGTTCTCTTTCTTCTCCTGAGCCTTCTCCCAAGGTCACTGGTGTGGAGTCGATTCCGGTCGCTGTTCTGGAGGTTCCGGGTTCGGGTTTGGAGGCCGTCCCTGGTGCTGCACCGGCCCATTCGGGGTCCGTTGTGGGTGCAGCTCTGACCTAATCGGGGTCCGCCGAGGGTGTGGTTCCGGCCCAGTTGGGGTCCGTCGCGGGTGCAACATTGACCCAGTCAGGGTCCATCATGGGTGTGGTTCCGGCCCAATCGGGGTCCGTCGTGGGTGCAGCTTTGACCCAATCTGGGTCCGTCGTGGGTGTGGTTCTGGCCCAGTCTGGGTCCGTTGTGGGTACAGCATGGTCCTGCTTGGGATCCAACGGAAGTGCAGCACCAGTCCGTGTGGGGTTCGGAGAAGGAGCTGCACACCCTTCGCTGATCAACGCCGGACTGGTCCCTTTTCCTTCCCCCGTTCCCTTTTCCCTTCCATCGGGGGCTGCTGGGATTCCCCGTTATCGGCTCGGCTCTCCCTCACTATTCCTCTCTATAGGGAGGCCATCTCCAAGTTCTCCCCTGCGGTCCTGGTGGCTGAATGACGTGGGTCGGCCACCTGGGAGATTGCTTCGCCCGTTTGGCGTTCTGGGTCGGCCACCCGACAAACTTGACTCTCTGTTCGGTGATCTGGTCCGGCCGCCAGAGGTACTGTTTTTCCTGGCCTGGGACTGGGTTAGGCCGCCAAACTTTTCCTTTTTCCCCTGCCAGCCATCTGGACGCTAGACGCAGGAAGACCCCCCGAACTATTTGCTTTTGTGCTATTGTGCTCTGCCTGCTGTCATCCCTGTGTTGTTTTTTTTCCTCTGCCTGCTCTTCTGTAATTTTAGGGATGCGCTGTTGTTTTGTAATTGAACTGTGTATTTCACCGCTCTTTAGCACGTGTTTTTTTTTCCTCTCCTCTGTAGTCTGAGGGTTGTTTCTTTATTGCCTATGCCCGTTATCTGGACTATATTGAACTGTATTTATCGCCGCTCTGTAGCATGAGTTTTCTTCTTCTCCCTGGTATTATGGGGTACACTGCATTTTTTTGTGCCTGTACTTGAGTTTCCTGTTTTCTCTGTGGGTTGTAAAGATGTTTTTTTTTTCACCCTGTGACTCTATTGGACTGATTATGGTGTTCTATTTGTAGCCATTTGAGTTTTTTCTCTGTCTTCTCCTCATGAGTTTTCTTTGGGTGCATTGTATGTGCCTGTATTTTTTGGTCCCTGTATTCCCTACAGTGTTCTGATTATTACCTCCGCCAGGCCTAAAAGGCCAGGAGGAGGTTATGTTTTTGCCAGGGTTTGTGTGTTTGTCTGTTTGTCTGTCTGTCTGTCTGTCTGTTGGTTAGCAAGATAACTGAAAAAGTCTTGGACGGATTTGCATGAAACTTTCAGGCGTTGGAGGAAATGGTACAAGGAAGAACTGATTAAATTTTGGGGGTGATCCGGTTCACCGTCTGGATACAGGAATTTTTTTAAAGCATTTTTCAACACTGTGACATAGGGCCATTTTCAACATGTGCGCAGGCGCAATGGAGGCCGCTGGGCGTCGTGTCTGACCAACACAAACTCCGCCTTCTTCAACGTTTTTGCCACAAAAGCATGCGGAAAACACTGCTGGCCTCGGACCCCCAGCGTGCCTGTGCCAGCCATAGGCGCTGCGCACATTGCGCTGGTCGTCGTGTCTGACCAACACAAACTCCGCGTTCTTCAACGTTTTAGGCACAAAAGCACGCGGAAAACACTGCTGCCCTGGGCCCGCCAGCGTGACTGCTTTTGCGCCACGCTGCAAAACCTGACACGGACACCTATCCGCCGCCCCATTATTTGCCACAAATTCGCCGCCCAGCTATAGGCGCTGCGTAAAAACGACCTCTCTGCCGGGGAAGACTCTAAATTCTGTTTTGCCGCGGACCGCAACCCCAATATAATATAAAATATAATATACCTGAACCCGCCAAGTCTGCGGGTATGGGTGGGCAATATAAGCTGCGGCTTCAGGCATCACCCATTTCGGATAACTCACGTGGAATTGTATAGAAGAAGGAGTCTTTGTCTAATTTGACCTTGTTGTTATATTATACAGTTTCTTTTAACCTGTACTGTATTATCCGAAATAAATTCATTCATTCATTCAAAACCCACGGCAACCTGTCTAACCAATCTGCATCCGTCAGTGGAGGAGATGGACACACCAACACTTCAGTTTATTACCTCCGCCAAGGAGGCAATGCTTTTACAACCGTAAAACGGGGCTATAAGGGACGGCGGGGTAATATGGGACACTTTTCTAAATGTAATTCTGCTTTTTTAATTTTGCTTCTGCCTAGATTTGATGAAGGATTCAGGGATATTTGACAATAACAACACAACTCAGCGTCCTGCTCAAAATAAAAAAAGCAGAATTACATTTAAAACATTTCCCACAAAACTGTCCCTTATTAACCCGACGTCCCTTATAGCCCCATTTTACACTACTGAACCACTAATCCTATCACTATCACATTGATTGTCATTCATTAATTGTCTGTTTATTGCACTGTCCATGTCAAATAAACAAATAATCATTGTGAATCCAATTGCTACTCATATCTTTTCATGCTCAGGGAATCTGAAAACGTACACACAAACACTCTATGGGGGGAACTGTGCCGCTTGGCGGAGGTCTGCGCTCTCCGAGTGCTTTTCTAGTTGTAGCCTGTTTTTACCTCCGCCAGGAGGTTATGTTTTTGCTGGGGTTTGTCTGTCTGTCTGTCTGTCTGTTGGTTAGCAAGATAACTCAAAAAGTGTTGGACAGATTTCGATGAAACTTTCAGGCATTGTTGGAAATGGTACAAGGAAGAACTGATTAAATTTTGGGGATGATCCGGATCACCGTCCAGAAGAAAACCGCCATTACGGAAAATACCATTTTCGTGAATAACTGTAACGGATGCCAACTAGTGCTGTTCGGTGTAGAACGTTAGTAAACCTCCCTCCCAAAGCCTCATACAGTATCGGTAGCGCTGAGCTATCGGTCGGACCTTTAGCTCAGCACGATCGTGCTGTGCGTGTTTCTGACCAGTTAACTGTGAGGTCGCGGGTTCGTGTCCTGTGTAGGGCGAACTGCGCTGATGACCTCAGTTACAAACTGGTGCTGTGAGCCCCAGATGGTAGCGCTGAGCTACCGGTCGGACCTTTAGCTCAGCGCGATCGTGCTGTGTCTCCCATGCTCGAACTGTGTGTTAGTTGACTGAGAGGTCGCGGGTTCGTGTCCCGTGTGGGGCGAACTGCGCAGGATGATCTCTGTCACACTGGTGCCGTGAACCCGGCATGGGAGTGAGGTTTAAGGGGGAGAGTGTAACGGATGCCAACTAGTGCTGTTCGGTGTAGAACGTTAGTAAACCTCCCTCCCAAAGCCTCATACAGTATCGGTAGCGCTGAGCTATCGGTCGGACCTTTAGCTCAGCACGATCGTGCTGTGCGTGTTTCTGACCAGTTAACTGTGAGGTCGCGGGTTCGTGTCCTGTGTAGGGCGAACTGCGCTGATGACCTCAGTTACAAACTGGTGCTGTGAGCCCCAGATGGTAGCGCTGAGCTACCGGTCGGACCTTTAGCTCAGCGCGATCGTGCTGTGTCTCCCATGCTCGAACTGTGTGTTAGTTGACTGAGAGGTCGCGGGTTCGTGTCCCGTGTGGGGCGAACTGCGCAGGATGATCTCTGTCACATAACTACTGAACCACTAATCCTGTCATTGTCAGTCCAATTGCTAGTCATATGTTTTCATGGTCAAGAAATCTGAAAACGTACACACAAACACTGTATGGGGGGAACTGTGGCCGCCATTACGGAAAATGCCATTTTCGTGAATAACCACTGAACCACTAATCCTATCATTGTCAATCCAATTGCTAGTCATATGTTTTCATGGTCAAGGAATCTGAAAACGTACACACAAACACTGTATGGGGGGAACTGTGGCCGCCATTACGGAAAATGCCATTTTCGTGAATAACCACTGAACCACTAATCTTATCATTGTCAATCCAATTGCTAGTCATATGTTTTCGTGGTCAAGGAATCTGAAAACGTACACACAAACACTGTATGGGGGGAACTGTGGCCGCCATTACGGAAAATGCCATTTTCATGAATAACCACTGAACTACTAATCTTATCATTGTCAATCCAATTTCTAGTCATATGTTTTCATGGTCAAGGAATCTGAAAACATACACACAAACACTGTATGGGCGGAACTGTGGCCGCCATTACGGAAAATGTCATTTTCGTGAATAACCACTGAACCACTAATCCTATCATTGTCAATCCAATTGCTAGTCATATGTTTTCATGGTCAAGGAATCTGAAAACGTACACACAGACACTGTATGGGGGGAACTGTGGCCGCCATTACGGAAAATGCCATTTTCGTGAATAACCACTGAACCACTAATCCTATCATTGTCAATCCAATTTCTAGTCATATGTTTTCGTGGTCAAGGAATCTGAAAACATACACACAAACACTGTATGGGCGGAACTGTGGCTGCCATTACGGAAAATGTCATTTTCGTGAATAACTACTGAACCACTAATCCTATCATTGTCAATCCAATTGCTAGTCATATGTTTTCATGGTCAAGGAATCTGAAAACGTACACACAAACACTGTATGGGGGGAACTGTGGCGCTTGGCGGAGGTCTGCGCTCTCTGAGTGCTTTTCTAGTTTTTTTTTTTTTTCCTCTCTCTCTCTCTCTATGATGAGGGTTGGTTCTTGCCCTCCTGGCCTTTCCCCCTCCTCCCTTCCTGGGGCGATCCTGTTGACCTTCTGGGTGGGGTGGGGGGGCTTCGATGTTACAAGGCGCCTGAAATTCGCCTCGTGAACAGGGGCAACTATCATGGTCCGTGCGCTGACTCTGTCCGCGCTCGGGTTGTCCGGTAGTTCCCCGTTCTCTTCTCAGGCGCACCTTATGGCCTCCGGGCTTTTGTTGTGACAGCATCTCGGCGGGGCTTCCGGCTGTCAGAGCCGAGCTCCGCAGGGACGGCTGGAATCCAATCAGCTGATGACGTTTTCATCAGCTGATTAATCTGTCAGCCCTATTTAAGGGAGCAGCTCGGTTTACTCCGGGCTGCGACCTCATCGATCGTTCGTCAGACATTCCCTCGTCTATTATTCTTCACAGTAAGTGTTTCCCTGAGACTCTGCATCCTGTGTCTTAGTCTTAGCATCAGTTGTGTTTTTGCCCCTCGTGGCGCTTTATTTTGTAATTTGTCTTTCCTTAATAAATTATGCAAACTCATCAGCTGGCTTTCGGCGTGACAGCCATCGTTGACAGTAAGATGACAACTAAGCTGACCCGGAGAAGGTTTTGGCTCTGTTTCTGCTTTCAAAAGACAATAGAGATGCATTTGGGGAAGATCATCTAAAGCAATGTAAACCAATTTATTTTATAAACGTCAAAAACGTTTGATCACCTAAACAAAAGATCCATTGTTCGACGTATCATTAGCTAATGCTAACAGTAGCAAATTTTGATTCTGGTGAAACCAGACCCCACTAAAATTACGGGCAAAAAGTGCTTCTTTAGATAAATGGCCACAGGTGTGTGGGAGCTCATTGAACACAATGTAAAACTAATGTATTTTAAATAACTCATAACATTCGTTAGAGAAAAATGGAGTTCCTTCCTTCACGTTATCAGAAGCTAATGCTAACTGTAGCTATTTTTCCACCAGAGCAGAACTGTAGCTGTAAATATTTTTCCACCAGAGTGGAAAAATTACAGTTTGGAAAGGATTAGCGAGCAATTACTGTGGTCTATCCCATCGCCATACACCAGTTGATATCATCACACAGTCATATTAATAACAGGAACATCTCATAGACAAACTGTAGAAGGTTACAGATAGTTATGCTAACACTAGTTAGCTTAGCTTAGCTTAGTTTAGCTTACCATTCCAGTAGTAAATTGGCGGCCTCAGTATGGCTTTTCAGACCTTTATGATTCTTCAGTTTGCACCAGCGATCAAAAGCCGAACCAATACTTATTCTGGTCTTGCCCCTTTGTTTATCACTTCTTACTTGAGAAGGATAACAGAATGAGTTATTACTTTCAGAAGCAGCCATGGCAGAGTCTGGCAACCCCCAGTCATACGGAATAGCAATAGCACACGACATCAACAGATTCATTGTACTGGATCTGAAACACTGACGGAACATTTTTTTATCCAAATAAATCTTCTGGAATATAAATATTTACATATTATCGGTCCGCAAAAAATTGCAAAATATTTTTTTCATCAATATACTAATTTTTTGAAGAACATTAAGACTTACATTGTGCAAGTTTCTAAACTCTTTGTTGATGTACTTATACATCACGGACACACAGATCGGCCAAATGTCTCCCGAGCCGGTGGACGGAGCCACTGTTTATAGAAGGAGACGGTACAGCAGGGAACAGCTGTTAGCACTCAACCGTCACTCGGTGCTAACAAAAAAACTCGACATACCGAGAGAACTGAGGCGAAAACGATGTGGGTGTCGTGCTGGTGTTAGACGGTGGGCAAGGAATATAAGGTACAGACCCACCCGCCCATCCGTTGTTATGGGGAATGTACGATCGATATTGGGAAAGGTAGATGAGCTAGCGGCTATCTCCCGCTACGAGAGCATATACCGGGAGTGCTGCCTTTTGCTGTTTACTGAGACGTGGCTAACTGAACTAGCAGCAGATGCTAACATTGAACTGGAGGGTTTCCACGCGATACGGGCAGACCGAACACCAGACAGTGGCAAAGCAAGGGGCGGTGGAGTGATAATGTATGTTAATAACAACTGGTGCAGACTGGGACATATCACTGTTAAACAACAACACTGCAACAAAGACATCGAGTTGCTAGCTGTTAGCATGCGGCCTACCTATCTCCCGAGGGAATACTCACACGTGATCTTCATTGTTATTTATGCAAATCCGACGGCGAACGCTGGGACAGCACGTGACGTCATCCACTCAGTAACTGGCAGGCTGCAGAGAGAACACCCAGATGCTCTTCTCCTCATCTCAGGCGATTTCAACCATGTTTCACTGTCTCCCATTCTACCCACATTTACCCAGTATGTCACATGCCACACTAGAGACAATAAAACACTGGACTTATTCTACGCAAACACTAAGGAGGCGTACACCTCATCACCACTCCCCCCACTAGGGAGATCGGATCACAACTTGGTTCATCTCCGGCAGGTGTACAAACCCCTAGTGCACAGACAACCTCCGGTCATGCGCACAGTGAAGTTATGGTCTGAGGAGGCAATGGACGCTCTAAAGGACTGTTTTGAAACCACTGCCTGGGAGCAGAGCTGCGATCCACATGGTGAGGACATCGATGGCCTCACTCACACCATCACGGACTACATCAGCTTCTGTGTGGACAACACCGTACCCACCAAGACCATACGGTGTTGCTCAAACAACAAACCCTGGATCAACCCTGAGATAAAAACACTTCTGAGAGAGAAGAAGAGGATCTTCAGGTCGGGGAACAGGGAGATGCTGAAGTCCGTACAGAGGGAGCTGAGGAGAAAGATCAGAGAAGGCAAGGTCAGCTTCAGGAAGAAGATGGAGGACAAGCTGCAACAGAGCGACATCGGTGGGGTCTGGAGAAACCTTAAAACCATCTCTGGGCTCCAGAATAATTCCCCCAGGCCACGGGGGGCAGGGAGTGGGCGAACAATCTGAATCTGTTTTTCAGTAGGTTTGACCAACCGTCCTCCCCCCCGACTGCACAACAACCACTGCTGCCTCTAAAGACATCAAGTCCTGCTGCCCACTCCCCACTCCACCAACACCCCCCCCACTCCCAACACACAGCCCCCCAACCTGACCCTCATTAAGACCCAGGTGAGGACGGAGCTGAGGAAGATCAAGGCGAGGAAGGCGTCGGGACCGGACGGCATCAGCGCAAAGCTCCTCAAGTCCTGTGCAGACCAGCTGTGTGGGATTGTGGAGTACATCTTCAACCTGAGCTTGAAGCTGGGGAGGGTACCACAGTTGTGGAAAACATCTTGTGTGGTACCTGTACCAAAGACTTCCCACCCCAAATATCTGAACAGCTACAGACCAGTGGCCCTGACGTCCCACATGATGAAGACCCTGGAGAGACTGCTCCTTGCTCACCTCCGCCCCCTGGTGGGACCAGCGATGGATCCACTCCAGTTCGCCTACCAGCATGAATGAATGAATGAATGAATTTATTTCGGATAGTACAGTACAGGTTAAAAGAAACTGTATAATATAACAACAAGGTCAAATTAGACAAAGACTCCTCCTACTATACAATTCCACGTAAGTTATCCGAAATGGGTGATGGCTGAATCAGAATCAGAATCAGAATCAGGTTTATTGCCATTGTTCATGTAGTACACAAACTAGGAATTTGTCTCGGTACAATGCTGCAACATTAAACATGATAGGATAAGAGAAATAAACTATACATGTAATAAAGTGTAGGATAAGATTAAGTGATACTGGTCAACAGTTAAAATATATATTAGCCAGCAGCAGATACTGTGGAGAACTATATAGTGCAGTCGGTAATGCAGGAAGAAAACAGTGATGATTGACATGAGTCTGGTTGAGCTGCTGTACATGGTGCACGAGAGTCAATAAGTCACTTAGTGTTCAGCAGTCTAATGGCAGAGGGGAAGAAGCTGTTCATGTGACGGGAGGTTTTAGTCTGGATGGACCGAAGTCTTCTACCAGAGGGGAGGGGGGCAAACAGTACGTGACCAGGGTGTGAGGGATCGGCTATGATCCGGCCAGCACGCCTCCGGGTCCTGGAGATGTACAGATCCTGGAGAGATGGGAGCTTGCAGCCGATCACCTTCTCAGCAGTGCGCACGACGCGCTGCAGCCTTAGTCTGTCCCTGGCAGTGGCTCCTGCGTACCATACGGTTATGGAGGTGGTGAGGATGGACTCGATGATGGCTGTGTAGAACTGCACTAACATCTTGGTGGGTAGCTTGAGCTTCCTCAGCTGCCGCAGGAAGAACATCCTCTGCTGGGCTTTTTTGATGAGTGAGCTGATGGTCAGCTCCCATTTGAGGTCCCTGGTGATGGTAGTGCCTAGGAAGCGGAAGGAATCAGCAGTGGTGATGGGAGAGCCTGAGAGGGTGAGGGGGGGCAGAGGAGTAGTGACTTTCCTGAAGTCTACAATCATCTCCACTGTCTTCAGAGCGTTCAGCTGCAGGTTGTTATTGCTGCACCAGAACGCCAGCTGGGCCACCTCTCTCCTGTAGGCGGACTCGTCGCCGTTGGAGATGAGCCCGATGAGGGTGGTGTCGTCCGCAAACTTGATCAACTTGACAGACTGGTGGCTGGAGGTGCAGGAGTTGGTGTAAAGGGAGAAGAGTAGGGGGGAAAGTACACAGCCCTGGGGTGATCCGGTGCTGATGCTAGTATAGTCTGAGACAGTCTTTCCCAGCCGCACATGCTGCCTCCGGTCCGTCAGGAAGTCGATGATCCACCTGCAGAGGGAGTCAGGCACGTTGAGCAGGGACAGCTTGTCCCGGAGCAGAGCGGGGCGGATGGTGTTGAATGCGGAGCTGAAGTCCACAAACAGGATCCTGGCGTAGGTTCCCGGGGAGTCCAGGTGCTGCAGGATGGAGTGGAGGGCCAGGTTGACTGCATCGTCTACAGACCTGTTGGCTCGGTAGGCAAACTGCAGCGGGTCCAGGAGAGGGGTAGTGATGGACTTGAGGTGGGACAGGACCAGGCGCTCAAAGGACTTCATGACTACAGAGGTGAGCGCTACAGGTCTGTAGTCATTAAGTCCAGTGATCCGTGGCTTCTTGGGGACAGGGATGATGGTGGAGGATTTGAGGCAGGACGGCACGTGGCATAACTTAAGGGAGGTGTTAAAAATGTCTGTGAAGACAGGAGCCAGCTGTTTCGCACAGAGTCTCAGGGTGGAGGGAGACACGCCGTCTGGGCCGGGGGCCTTGCGCGGGTTCAGTCTGGAGAACTGTTTGAGCACATCCTGCTCACTGATGATAAGGGGAGGGGGGGAGGAGGGGGGGGGTGCCTTAAATGAAGTAGGGAATGTGGAGGCTGTGGAGCTGGAGGGAGGGGGGGAGTTGGACACAGATGACGAGGTGTCAAAACGGGCATAGTGTTGGGACAGTCTTTGACAAAGGGCTTTGTCATCCTGACCTTTAGGAGCCTTAGGTCGATAGTTGGTGATTTGCCTCAGTCCTCTCCACACGGAAGCCGAATCATTAGCAGTGAACTGCTGCTGGAGTCTCTCTGAGTATAGAGATTTAGCCCTCTTCAGCTCTCTGTTAAACCGGTATTTAACCTCCCTGTAGCAGTCCCTGTCTCCACTTTTCAGCGCTGCTTCCTTCTCCTTCCTGATCTGTCTGAGCTTAGCTGTGAACCAGGGTTTGTCATTAGAGTAACTCACCCTGGTGCGTGATGGAAGAATGTTCTCTTCACAAAAGTGGATATATGAGTTCACAGTGTCCGTGTACTCATCCAGATCATGCGTGGCTCCTTTAAGCATGCCCCAGTCAGATATTTCCATGCACGTTTCCAGCTTCTCCTCAGCATCACTGGTCCGTATCTTCGTAGTGCTCACAACAGGTTTAGTGAGCTTCAATCTCTGTCTGTATGTGGGAATGAGGTGAACCATCACGTGATCAGATAATCCCAGCGCAGCTCGAGGGACAGCGCGATATGCGTCTTTCACTGTGGTGTAACAGTGATCCAGTGTGTTTAATCCTCTGGTGGGGCATTTAATAAACTGTTTGTAGCGGGGGAGATCGTGGCTCAGATTGCACTGATTAAAGTCGCCAGCCACAATAATCAGCGAGTCTGGAAAACTCCGCTCTGTGTGTTGAATGTGATCCGCGAGCACGCGCTGAGCTTCGCGCGTGTCCGCGTCGGGAGGGGCGTACACAGCGATCATTATGAAAGAAGCAAACTCCCGCGGGGAATAGAAGGGCTTGCAATTGATAACAAGAAATTCCAAGGCAGGAGAACAGTGTTTGGAAATTACCGTTACATCAGAGCACCAGCTGCAGTTGATGTAGAAGCAGACACCGCCTCCTGTGGTCTTGCCGTAAAGCTCTGTGTCACGATCAGCACGGAAGAGCTGAAAGCCGTCGAGGCGCAGCGCGCTGTCCGGTATATTTTCCCGGAGCCAGGTCTCAGTAAAGCAGAGGACAGCTGAGGAGGCGAGGTCCTTAAAACGCATCAGCAGTCTCAGTTCATCTACCTTGTTAGAGAGAGAGTTGGTATTGGACAGAAATATGCCAGGCAGCGCCGTTCGCGAGCCTCTCCTGCGAAGCCGCACGAGAGCGCCCGCTCGTCTACCTCTCTTTCGCCGTCTCACTTTCCGAGCCAAACAATAAACCAGATCGGCGGCAGGGGCTAGAAAAACTGGGAGGAGGTCCGTGGGGGTGAAAGTCCTGATATTTAGAAGTTCTTCACGGGTATAAGTGCAAGCAGACACACAATTGACAAACAAAAACAAACAAAGAGCGCAGCGAAGCACCATGTCGACCGCTGTGGGCGCCATCTTGGATCTGGATCTTGGAGCTGAAGCCGCAGCTTATATTGCCCACCCATATTCCATCCAAGAATTCAAAAGAGAAAAAAGAAAAACAAGACAAGAGCGATTACAATTTAAAACAAAGCTAAGACAAAATGTGACTGAGAGAAAAAAGAAAACTAAGCTAGGCTAAGTTAAGCGGTTACTATTCAAAAACAAATCTAAGACAAAATGTCACAGAGAAAAAAAAAGAAAAAAAAAACTAAGCTACAACACAACACAGGCTGGATATGTCAATCCTTATGTGAGTTTACATGTCGTCTTGTAAATATGTTTGGAGTATTTCTTCCTTTAGTTTTTGTTTAAATTGTCCAAGCGTTGTACATGATTTTAATTCAGGTCCAAAATCGTTCCATAATCTGACTCCTTGCACTGAAATACAGTGTTGCTTGGTGGTTGTTCTCACTGTAGGCTTTTGAAATATACATGTTCCTCTGAAGTGATATCGTTTCTCCCTTGTTTGGAACAACTTTTGGATATTTGCGGGCAGTGATAAATTCTTCACTTTGAACATTATTATTGCGGTTTTAAAGTCAACCAGATCTTTCAACTTGAGAGTTTTTTGTTTAAGAAAAAGTGGGTTTGTTGGTTCCCTGTAAGCTGCTTTGTTTATTATTCTAATAGCTCTCTTTTGAAGCATAAAGAGTGGATATATGTTTGTTTTATATGTATTTCCCCATACTTCATTACAATATGTCATGTATGGGAGTATTAATGAATGATACAAGGTGTATAGTGTGGGTTGATTCAGCAAATATTTCACTCTGTGTAATATTGCAATTGATTTGGATACTTTACCTTTAATATAATTAATATGTGACTTCCAACACAGTTTGTTATCAATTATTACTCCAAGAAATTTAGTTTCAGATACCCTTTCAATCTCTACACCATTTACACTGAGTTTGGGTACTGGGTTGTTGTGATGGTTGTTAAAGACTATAAATTTTGTCTTACTTAAATTGAGCGTTAATTTGTTTGAATCAAACCACAGTTTAAGCTTTCCTAATTCCTTTCCGAGTGTATCCAGAAGTTGTTCCAAATTGTTTCCACTGCATAGCAGATTAGTGTCATCAGCAAACAGTATTAAGTCCATTTTTTCTGAAACTTTACATATATCGTTTATATACATATTGAATAATAATGGTCCCAAAACTGAACCCTGTGGGACTCCACAGGTGACCTTCAGTAACTCTGAGTTTTTGTTGCTAACACATACATACTGATATCTGTTCTTTAAGTAACTACTTAACCAGGACAGTGCTACCCCTCTAATGCCACAATTTTGTAGTTTCTTTAATAATAAATTGTGATCTACTGTATCAAATGCTTTTTTAAGATCTAGGAATACTCCAACTGAATACTCTTTATTTTCAATGGCTGTTGATATTTTTTCTGTAAATTCCATTAGGGCATATGCAGTTGTCCTCTTGTGTCTGAACCCATATTGCTGCTCACACAATAAATCATTCTTCAGTATGAAGTTGTCAATTCTCTCATAGAATATTTTTTCAAGTATCTTGGAAAATTGCGGTAATAGTGAAATTGGTCTATAGTTTGAGAGTTCCCCTCTGTCGCCCGTCTTGTATATCGGAATTACTTTAGCTATTTTCATTGCATTGGGAAATATACCTGATTGGAGAGACAGGTTACAGATATACGTCAGTGGTTTTACTATGCATTCGATAACAGTTTTGACTAATAGCATGTCAATACCATCACAGTCCGTAGATGTTTTACTTTAGAACGATTTAACAATTTCAATGACCTCTCTTTCGTCTGTGTTCTTTATGAAGATGGAGTCTTTTACAGCAGTGTTATTGCATATTGTATCACCTGTAGGCACCGTAGTGGGTATTTCTCGGGCCAGCATGGCATTGGGGTGGAGGATGCGATGATTTTCCTCCTTCACCGCTCTCTGTCCCACCTGGAGAAGCCCAGGAATGCGGTGAGGATCATGCTTTTTGACATCTCCAGTGCTTTCAACACCATCCAACCGATGATCAAGAAGGACAAGCTGCTGTGGGCAGGGGTGGACCAGCACCTGTCATCATGGATCCTGGACTACCTCACGAACCGGCCACAGTTTGTGAGAACCCGGGACTGTGTGTCCGACACGATCATCGGTAGCACGGGGGCCCCCCGGGGAATGGTTTTGGCTCCCTTCCTGTTCACCCTTTATACTGCGGACTTCTCACACAACACAGCACACTGCCATCTACAGAAGTTCTCTGACGACTCTGCGATCGTTGGTCTCATCTCCAACGGAGATGAAGCTGAGTACAGAGGACTTATCCAGGACTTTGTGGACTGGTGCCATCGGAACTGCCTCCAGATCAACGCGAGGAAAACTAAGGAGCTGGTGGTGGACTGCCGCAGGCAAGGACAACCCCTCACAGCACCAGTAAATATACAGGGAACAGACATCGAGATGGTGACATCCTATAAGTACCTGGGTGTTCATCTGAACAATAAACTACTGTAGACTGGTCACACAATACTGACGCACTCTACAAGAAGGGACAGCGCAAGCGGTTCCTACTGAGGAGACTCAGGTCTTTTGGTGTACAAGGGGCGTTGCTGAAGTCATTCTACGACACGGTGGTGGCATCAGCCATCACTTTTGGAGTGGTCTGCTGGGGTAGTGGCATTACAGCAGCTGATAGGAAGAGACTGAACAAACTGATCAAGAAAGCTCGCTCTGTCCTGGGGCAGCACCTTGACCCAGTGGAGGAGATGGGAGAGAGAAGGATGGTGGCTAAACTGTCATCTCTGCTGGAGTCCGAGTTCCACCCTATGCAGGACATAATGAATGCTCTGATGAGCTCATTTAGCAGCAGACTACATCATCCTAGGTGCACAACTGAGAGGTTTCGCAGGTTCTTCCTACCTACGGCTGTCAGGCTGTACAACCTAAGCAGGGCTGCTCGCAGAGATAGCAAAAAGACGTGACAACCTAATAGTATTGAATGCAAAAGACGCAATAGACTTACACAATGGTCCCCTCCAGTATACAACTAGGAAAATACTGGTCGCTATGGAGGGTGACAATATGTATGGATACATAATCATACCATGTAGGATGACTAAGTAGACGGTTATGCTGTTTCATTCCATCTAGCTACAATGCTCCGCACTGTGTGTGTTTATATATCTACATATTTATTCCATCTAGCTACAATGCTCCGCACTGTGTGTGTTTATATAGTTACATATTTATTCCATCTAGCTACAATGCTCCGCACTGTGTGTTTATATATTCATATATTTATTCCATCTAGCTACAATGCTCCGCACTGTGTGTTTATATATTCATATATTTATTCCATCTAGCTACAATGCTCCGCACTGTGTGTTTATATATTTGTATATTTAGGTTCAGGTTACTTTATTTGTACCCGTAGGTAGATATTCCATCTAGCTACAATGCTCCACACTGTGTGTCTATATATTTATATTTATATGTACATATGTATACTCGCTGCTCTTGTTTTTTTTCTTGCCTTCTGATTGTTGCTCTGAGTGTTGCTATCCCTGTGCTGTTGCAATCCTGGAATTTCCCCTTTGTGGGACTAATAAAGGCTTATCTTATATTATCTTATCTTATCTTATGTATTGTTTTTTTTAAAAAAATCTTTGTTTTCATAAAATTGTTCTGAATTTCACCTTTAAAACTCATGTTTTTTCATTTTCTAAGCTTTCCAATGATACCAGGCACTCATGGGTTTTTTTTTCCGGGACTTGCCGCTAGTAAACAAAGAAAGAGTCATGATTTATTACTTCTCCTGCCTCCAGCTCGTAATGACGCAGTCGCAGTATGCATTCCGACTCATTTTGCCAGCATGAGTCACATACAGTATATTGTACAGTAAAAATTCCTTCACAGCAATGGTGGAAATACTAAAGGATGGTGTATGTGCTATCGTTGCCTTGGGATGTTACCATTCTACCCAATTGTCTTGTTTCACATGCAGGTGTAATAAACAACTGTTACTATCAACATGAGTGGCTCCAGAAAGTGATTCCAAGAAGACAGACTGACTACAGAGAGGTCACATTGGTGCCGTGATCCTTTGGACTACGTTGGGCTGGGGAGGCTGTCTTCGCTTCACTGCATCATGTTGGAGCCACCCTTACATCCAGACTCTGTTGTTGACATGAAAATTTTTTGTTGTTCTTATAGCCATACAACCAGTTTTGTGTGATATTCGCTGTGTAATTCTCAAGTATGAATCAGGGTAAATTTAGTCATTTCGATATAACACCTACCAATATTGGTAAAGGGAGAGGGTTGCATAGTACACCTTTTCCCTTTTCCTTGAATGATCATGAGTCAGAGTATGCAGTCTGTATTGGTGAACATGTCTCAGTTGCATGTAGAGATAAAGTTAGAGCTCATGCCCGGCCCACTAATGAGCTAGACGCACCACAGCGCTCAAACACACTAGGCCCAGCTCCCCCTGATGAATTGAGGCTATCTGACCAAATGACAACAATTGTGCAGCAGATAGGACAGCAATTGGCAGACAGCATTATGTCACATCTTAACACATCAAGCCCTTCAGCTGCTGTGAGCTCAAGCCATGATGAGACAAGTGTGCCAGAGGAGTCCTCCAGTCGTTCAGTGAACATTTCCCAAATTCAGCTGGTCACGCAACCCCAGGAAAAGGATCCACCCGTGTTCCATGGAGAGAGTTCAGATACGCTGACTGTTGATGAATGGGGAGATTTAATGAGCGCCTACCTCAGGAAAAGTGGTATACAGCTGGAAAACCAGGCTGAGGAAATTCTCATTCACCTTAGAGGCAGAGCAAAAGATGTTGTGAGATTTGGGATAAGAAACGGTGGCATTGATGTGTAGCATAACCCGCAGGCCATCTAAGACTCTTTCACAAACATTTCAGCTCCAGTCGTTGCTCCTCTGTACCCTAGCAGATTTTATCTCTACACTGCCAAAACAACATGAAGATGCGTATGAATATTGGCTCAGACCGAATAAAGCTGCTGATGCTGCTGTGAGCTGTCTTAATGAACAAGGTAAATCATTTGACAATCCCAGTGTCGAAATTACACATGTTTATCAGACATTGCCCAAGCAGAGATCAAGCTCTCACCTTTACATCTAAAACTATTGATAAGTGGTCATCTTGTGAGGTTCAAGCAGTTTTGGATGAGTACCACCTTGAAAAGGGGCTTACATCTGATAAAAGCAGTAGTAAAATCAGCACGAACAAAGCCAAGCTCAACACTCCTTCAGCTACAAATGAGCATGAGCAGAGAAGAGTTGTTGGTGAAGACACTTCAGCTTTGGAGAGATTGATTAGTATGCTAGAGAGAGTGTTACTTCAAGGCTCTGGTTACGCTCATACTAATAAACAAAGTCCTAACAACAGACAACCAAAGATTGAGGGCTTACACTCACTGTAGAGAGAACAAGTTATGTTTCCTGTGTCACTCATCTGGCCATACAAGATGCAACTGCCCAGAGAAAAATCGCTCTGTTCCTCCTGGTCAACAGGGAAACTGACTGATCTACGTGCAGGGGAGGACAGCTTAGATTTGGTGAGTCAGCTTCCCACCCCAAGTTTAGCTAACACTAATGGAGAGACATTGTATGACACCTTAAGCACTGTGTTAGTGCAAAAGACTGCGATTATTCAACATTTACAAACACTTTCAAAGACTAATAGCCTTTTCTACACAGATGTTGTAACAGACAGTGGACATGAGATCAATATGTACTGCATCAAAGATCCTGTGACATCAAAGGAGAAAGTTGTTCACAGAAATCTCTTGCTCCCTGTGAGTTTTCGGTCTGCAGAAAGTGATGAAAATCTAGAGTCTGTCTGCTCTTCAGTTGCTGGAAGTGAACGAAGTGAACTGTTGGTCCCTGTTGACACACAAGATGGCGAGACAAAGATGATGAACTGGCTTCTGCATATGGGAAACACCAGTGACATGGACTCCAAAGATCTACAGGACTGTAGTTCAGATGTAGCGGAGTGCAGCCCCTCCACTGAAGCAGATGTTCCCACTGATGCATCAGACATTGTGCACACCTCTGATCCATCTGTCAAAGCCCCTCAAAGTCTACCATAGTCTTCCTGAACTCTCTCCAGATAGTGAGTTGTCCAAGGAAGCCCCTGTACCTGATAGAGACACTCACCAAGTTCCTCCCACTGTTCTTGGTACTGATACACAGCAAAGTGCACTTACACATGATTATGGCCATGCCATCAACACACAACCGCTTCCACTTAACACTAGGTCAGGTAGACCTGTAAAACCACCAGCTTGCCTTATTTGTGAAATGAATGAACAAGTGGTGGATGATTCGATGTCCACAGTTTCTACGGTTGACTCATTGTTTTCTTTTGTACATACGATGTCCTCTGATTAGATACATTTTTGATAGTGATATGGGGATGTATTTTTATTTTTGCAGACTCTCAGGGTTTATTGGAGCATTGTTTAATATGAGGTGCAAACGGCACCTTTTGAATATCTCTGTTATTTTGGGGATTGGCCATCCCCCTTTCTGACTTAATTCCTTGTGGAATAGTTTCTAACTGATACAGGCTTTGTTCGTATTGTGACCCGCTGTCATAAATGTGTTATCTGCAGCTCCCTTCTCTGGGTAGATTTAGAGTGAAGTGCATGGCAGTAATGCACCTGTAAGCTGGTTTCCAACTGCCAATCAAATCCAAAAGAAGAAGAAGATATGGCAATGCATTATAGGTAATTCCTTCACAGCAATGGGGAAATACTAAAGGTAACATGTCTGTGAATGTCTCTCAGAATGTAAAAATAAGTCATCACAAATACACATACTACAGAAGATGTTATGACTCGCCGCTCATCAGCGGCGCCAGCCGCGCGCACACCTGCTCCTCGTCAGCGGCGAGGTATTTAATCCACTCTGCCCTGGGCTTCGGCCTGAAGCCGTCTCTCTACTTCAGCCCCTTTGCTACTACGGATCTCAAACCGACTAGCGAAGATATCCTGGGTAAGCGCCCCTTACCTCTCTCCTCTAGCTTTCCCCTGTGCACAGGTGGACATTCCCGGCGGCGGACTTCATCACCTCGCCGTTGGCTCTACGCTGCTGCCACAGGTACCGCAGGTCGCTGTCTCCCGGGCTCCGCCCTTGTCGACGCCAGCCACCTGTCACAACCAAGTAAGCCAGCTACCATCATTATTCCCTGTATTGGTGTGGTGCCCGTTACCCTTCTCCCTCTGCTCTCTCCCACAGGGTTGTCCGGCTGTACGGCCTCCTGCCCCCGTGCCTGACGCAGACGCCACCACCAATACATTCTTATTCCACAGACACGCAGCCATACACTTCCTTGTTGCTAATAAAGCTGTTAAATCTACCCTGAGCCTGCGTGTGTGTCTCCTGGGCCGTGCATTATGTCAGAAGATGGATATATCTGGGTTCTTGATAATAATTTCAAGAATAATTTTGCCATGTTTTTGATAAGTTAACTACTCGTTTTCTGGTGTTTTATCGTTTAAAAAAAAGGGTGCTAACTAGCAGCTAGCTAACCTAGCATTGTGCCATCTTTCAGGCTGGTGTATGTGCTATCATTGCCTTGGGACGTTACCATTCTACCCAGTTGTCTTGTTACACATGCAGGTATGTTACACTGTTCATTAACTGAGAATATTATGGTTCATAAAAGGCCAAAGGTTTACTGTCCATATGTCAGTTGTACTTTTCTAATGTATGTATTTCATGACAAAATGTGAAGTTAAAAAAATGCTGTGTTATTTCATATTGTTAAAAATGCACAAGAGTGTAAAAACAAGTCAGGACAATTTTATTTATGTTTCTGATATGTTGGAAAAGATTTAGAGTGGCAAATGTTTTTTTTTATATTATTTTTGATTTCTTTACAGTCTGTCAGTGTTTTTGGGTTAAAAATATCCTCTATACGATCATAATGTTACCAGGTTTTGCCAAAGATACATTTAATTACACATATATTGTAGAGTAAAAATTCCTTCACAGCAACGGGGGAAATACTAAAGGCTGGTGTATGTGCTATCATTGCCTTGGGATGTTACCATTCTACCCAATTGTCTTGTTACACATGCAGGTGTAATAAACAACTGTTACTATCAACATGAGTGGCTCCAGACTACATACTGGCCTTTTCCACCAAGATGGTTCCAGTGCTTAACTGGAGCCAGAGCCTGATTTGGCACCAGTTCTGTGGTTTTTGACCGGCTGAGCACTAGTCCCAGGCTCTCAAAAGTGGTGCTAACCTGGCCCCAACTCCTACCTCGGCCAGAGCTGAGAACCAGTTGACGTTGTTAACGTCCACTGCTGTGGGCGTGGTTAACTGACCAGCTTCAAAACATTACTGACCGCCATGTTGCATTCCAAACAGCAGTGGATTCCAAAACCAAACAGATTTGGAGCGAAGAGGAGACACATTTCCTGGCTCTGTCCCTGGCTCTATGGACATGAGCAGAAGTACAAGATAAGCTGGAGGGGGCCACTCGGACAAAGCCCATTTTGATCTGATGAACTGTTTTTGGGGATAGGCCAGCCAACTGGGACAGTCCTAACTGCCATGGATGAGTTGTACAAACTGCTTAAAATACTACTGGTAAGTGTATTGTCATTAAAATGCCAAAAGTTAATGTATATACACGCTTGTATTGATATGTAGCGGCCAAAGTGCGGATATTTTTTACTCACTCTTGTGCCTATAGTATTTTTCGTTAGCTATGCTAATAAGCTAACAGTGCTTTTACCACGACCAAACGTTTCTCCTCGCCATAAAGAAATGCTCATTTGAGAAAAATAGAACAAAAATCTTAATGTCTTACAGAATACTTTGTTAGATATCCAGTGCAAAGTACACTTTGTTTTGTATCAATACTGTTTATTGTTTTCTCAAATGACATGAGTGACGTTGCCATGTATCTTGAAATGCTTGTTTGAGAAAATGAGAACAAAAATCTTAGCGTCTTACAGAATACTTTTTATAAAGATATCCAGTGCAAAATATGCTGTTTTTGTGGTATCAATAATGTGTAAGAATGTGTGCCCTGCATTGTGTATATGGGAGATTTTTCTCCCAAAGACGCTAGTAACGTCGTCATTTTTACTATTTTGGGAATATTTCCATAATCATGGGCCATTTTTATTTTTTCACTCGTGTGTTTAATCGTGTGTTCTGTAACCGTGTTTTATCAAATCCTTCTCTTACTTTATTGCACAGTAGCCTGGTGGAGCACCTACAATTTCATTGTACTGTACAACTGTACAATGACAATTAAGCCTATTCTATTCCTATTCTTCTACTCTATAATCAGACATGTAAGCTTTCGTAATACTGATATTGTGTCACAAGCTGAGCTCTGGAAGTTCTGCCAGGCTCAGTCTTGTGGCTTTTTCCTTATATTTACAGTTAGGCCCAGAAATATTTGGACAGTGACACAATCTTCATGATTTGGGCTCTGCATGCCACCACATTGGATCTGAAATGAAACAACTACAATGGAATTGAAGTGCAGACTTTAAGGTTTAATTCAAGGGGCTGAACAAAAATATATGATTAAACATGTAGGAATTGTAGCTGTTTTTATACAAACGCTCCTCATTTCAGGGGCTCAAAAGTAATTGGACAAATAAACATAACCCTAAGTAAAATGTTACTTTTCAATATTTTGTTGAGAATCCTTTGCAGGCAATGACTGCCTGAAGTCTGGAACCCATGGACATCACCAAAAGCTGGGTTTCCTCCTTTGTGATGCTTTGCCAGGCCTTTACTGCAGCTGTCTTCAGTTGTTGCTTGTTTGTGGGTCTTTCTGCCTTAAGTTTTGTCTTGAGCAAGTGAAATGCATGCTCGATTGGGTTGAGATCTGGTGACTGACTCGGCCATTGCAGAATATTCCACTTCGTTGCTTTAAAAAACTCCTGGGTTGCTTTTGCAGTATGTTTTGGATCATTGGTGAAGCACCGTCCAATCAACTTTGCTGCATTTGGCTGAATCTGAGCAGAAAGTATATCCCTATACACACTTCAGAATTCATCCAGCTGCTTCTGTCTTTTGTCACATCATCAATAAACACAAGTGACCCAGTGCCATTGGAAGCCATGCATGCCCATGCCATCACACTGCCTCCACCATGTTTTACAGAAGATGTAGTGCTTTGGATCATGAGCTGTTCCAATTCTTCTCCAAACTTTCTTCTTCCCATCATTCTGGTACAGGTTGATCTTAGTCTCATCTGTCCAAAGAATGCTGTTCCAGAACTGGGCTGGCTTCTTCAGATGTTTTTTGGCAAAGTCAATTCTGGCCTTTCTATTTTTGAGGCTGATTCATGGTTTGTACCTTGTGGTGAATCCTTTGTATTTACTCTCATGAAGTCTTCTCTTTATGGTAGACTTAGATACTGATACACCTACTTCCTGGAGAGTGTTCTTCACTTGAGTGGATGTTGTGAAGGGGTTGTTCTTCACCATGGAAAGGATTCTGTGATCATCCACCACTGTTGTCTTCCGTGGATGTCCAGGCCTTTTTGAGTTCCCAAGCTCACCAGTGCACTCTTTTTTTCTCAGAATGTACCAAACTGTTGATTTGGCCACTCCTAACATTTCTGCTATCTCTCTGCTGGATTTCTTCTTTTTTTCAGCCTCAGGATGGTCTGTTTCACCTCCATTGAGAGCTCCTTTGACCGCATGTTGTGTGTTCACAGCAATAGCTTCCAAATGCAAACGTCACACCTGGAATCAACTCCAGACCTTTTAACTGCTTAATTGATGACAAGTTAACGAGGGAAGAGCCCATGCAGCCTTGCTAATTTTTTTTTGCAGCCTTCTGAGTCAATTGTCCAATTACTTTTGGTCCCTTGAAAAAGAGGTGGCTACGTATTAAAGAGCTGTAATTCCTAAACCCCTGCTCCAATTTGGATGTGAATACTCTCAAATTACAGCTGAGAGTCTGCACTTTAAGCCCATATTGACTATATAATTGTATCCTGAATATGTTTTTGTAAACAGCTAAACTAACAAAACTTGTGTCACTGTCCAAATATTTTTGGGCCTAACTGTATATATATTTGTTGTATTTCGTGCCTTTCGAGTTTTAATACTGCTTTCTATTGTTCTGTTTAGGCTTCAGTTTTGTTACGCTCATGTTTCATTTCAATTTGTAATCATTTATTAGTCTGTTTTTGATGATGTTTATTTCTTATATTTGTCCTTTGGTGTTCTTTCTCTGGGTTGACAGCTGTCAGGCGGCATTTCCGGTTTGGTGCTCTGTGTGGGCGTCACCCTGTCAGTTGTCAAGTCCAGCCGCTTCTCCCTCATCTCTTCCAGCTGATCTCAATCTTCATTCATTGTTACCTCTTTGCCCGCTCATGTCAACCCACACCTGTCACCACTTATATTTATGGTTTTGACCCTATTTAAGGGGAGTTATTTTCTTCCCATTTGCCACTGCCTTGATTCATCAAGTGTTTCTACATGTCTCTCTTTGTCTCCACCAGAGCCTATGAGGAGTTTGAACATTACTTAGAGAATCAAAATTGGGAGCAGCTCATGTCAACATGTGAAGTAGATGATTGTTGTAATTTTATAACTGCAACAATCACAAAGTCTATAGAAAAATTTTCAAAGCAAATTAAAAGTAGACAACAGAAGATTAGCCTACCATGGTTAAATAATGAAATAAGAAAACTTATGAAGAGGCGAGACTATGCACTGAAAACATCACTAACCTCCAAACTACAAAATGATCACCTTGTGTACAAAAGTTTAAGAAATAAAGTGGTACATGAGCTGCGAAAATCAAAAATATCTTATTACAATAAACTGATAGATCATGCAAAGGGTAACAACAGTTCCCTATGGAGGCATTTAAATAACCTAACTAATAAAAAAAACGATCAGAAGGGGGTAAAGGAACTTAGAATCAATGGCAAGACCGTCAGTGACAAGGCTACTTTGGCAAATGAATTTAATTCACACTTTGTGGGCTCTGTGGAAGACTTAACAAAAATTTTTGTGCTGCCAAATGTGCTCAACAACACAAATTCCATACTTCCAACAGATACTTTTCACATCGATGAGGTAAATGAGAAGTTAATTGCTGGTATTGTTAAAACACTGTCAAACTCAAAAACTAATGATATCTACAATATGAGCACCTCCTTTCTCAAAATGCACAGCAAAATATTAATCAAACCACTGACTCATCTCATTAATCTCTCCATTAGGTCTAGTACATTTCCATCTGGCTGGAAAAAAGCTGTCGTCATACCAGTTCATAAATCAGGCAGTAAAGACGATATATGCAATTACCGCCCAATCTCTATTTTACCAGTCCTATCTAAGGTTCTTGAAAAAGTTGTAGCTACACAGCTGATAGACTACTTACAAGACAGTCAACTTCTTCATCCACATCAATTTGGTTTTAGACCAGGATACTCAACAGAAACAGCAAATTGTTGCCTTATTGAAAACGTCAAACAGTCCTTGGACAGGGGTAATGTGGTAGGAGCTGTTTTTCTAGATCTCAAAAAGGCTTTCGATACTGTAAACCACAGTTTGCTTTTATCCAAAATGGTATCTTTTAACTTCTCCCCAAATACACTAGAATGGTTTGCATCTTATCTCCAGAATAGAGAACAGTGTGTAAAAGTTCACCAGGATAAATCCTCATTTTTAAACAACCGCATGGGTATCCCACAAGGGTCCATTCTTGGTCCTTTACTTTTCAGCATTTTTATTAATGACTTGCCGTTACACTGCTCAGCTGCAACATGCCAACTTTATGCAGATGATGCAGTTATTTACACAGCTGCCAAGACTCCAGCACAGGCTGCAGATGTACTGTCTACAAGTATGGTTGATGTCCAAGAGTGGCTCCTCAAGAACCATCTATTGCTGAACCTTCAGAAAACAGTCTCAATGTGCTTTTCAATCAAAAAATGTAACCTGCAACATTTTAAAGTTAATATACATGATCATGACATCAGTTTAGCTACAGAATTCAAATACCTTGGCATTGTACTAGATCCTCAACTCAAATTTAATCTTCATATAAAGAAAATTTCAAAAACAGTAAAAAAAAATCTGAACTGCTTTAAATTAATTAGATATTACATACCTTACGAAGCAGCTGCACTGTATATGCATTCTATGGTTTTTTCTCATATATCATACTGTTTGACAGTCTGGGCTCAAGCAGCCCCTTCCACAATAAGACATATAGGTTCATTATATAATCAAACCCTAAAAATCTTGGACAAAAAGCCCATTAGGTGGCATCACTGTAATGTTTTAAAAAAATACAACCTATTGAGTTTTGAGAGCTTCATTGACCTCTGTCTTCTGAAATTAACGTTCAAATGTTTCCATAAATCAGCACCCGAGCCACTTGCTGGTTTCGTCCAAAGACAGGACAGCAGCAGAGCCACCAGGAGTTCTGTTAACAATAACTGTAAAATATTCCACCGCAGAACCACATTTGGACAAACAGCTTTCTCTATAAAGGGCAGTCACATCTGGAACACAATGCCAAATGAAATTAAAATAATAACGGACTTTAAAACATTCACTAAAAATGTTAAAAACTGGCTGAAAAATAAACAAGAATGTACTCATGTATGAATTATTTGTCTGCAAAGTGAGAGTGAATGAAGGGAAGGAATAAATGTGTTTGTTTATAGTGAGTGACGGAGGGAGGGAGGCCTGAAATAGGCAAATGTGAGTTATGTTATATGTGTTAAATGTGAGTCAGGCTGTTATATTTGTGTATTTATAATATTTATAATATTTATGTTAAATGTGAGTCAGGCTGTTATATTTGTGTATTTATAATATTTATAATATTTATAATTGTGTATTTATAATTTTTCTGCATTGATGTATGTGGTTATTGTGTATATTTCTTATCTTGATTCTTTTTTCTAAAGCCCATCCAGGGACAAGAGTTGCAAATTAGCTAATAGCTATACACTCTATGTGCAACACATCAGATTGATTGTCTTTGATTAATTGTCTATGTTTATTGCACTGTCCCTGTCAAATAAACTAATCTACTACTATTTCTGCTCTGGCGCGCTGTTCTTGTAAGTTATCTCCCTCGTTGTTATTTTGTATTTTTAGCACCTCGTTGAACTTTACGTTTGTTGTTTGTTTTTTTCAATAAATTGCCCAAACTCACAGTTGGTGCGTGGGTCTCTCTCTCTGCCCTGAAGGGCATTCATGATCCTATTTTCCCTGAGTGCCCGCCGGTCCCAAGATTGAGTCGTCGGGCGATGGAGAAGCCTGCGGGTCCGGAGGACCAAGTCCCAGCCCTGCAGCCATGAACTGGATAGAGGGAGAGCACTGCCTCCGACCTGAAACCTGTGCTGATGAAAGAGCGTCCCCTGGCTTCAGCGACTCAGGATCCAGTGCCAGCAGGGAAACCACCTCCAGAATCCACGCCAGATGAAGCATCTGTTTGGGTTACCTCGCTGGAGGAAGCCAGGACTGCACCAACTACCATGGCAGCTGCAGGGGCTGCTGCAGCAGAGTTGGAGCTGGAACTCCGAAAGACCACACCCGAAACATCGTCGCCTCGATCGACGGAGTCCTGGATGGCTGTGGAGCTCGAACCCAGGCAAGTGCTCTCCTTCTGTTTTTTTTTTTTTTTATATATATGTTTTGGTGAAATCTTGCTGGCTGTTGGTGAGGAGAGTCGAGTGCAGCCGTCAGTTGCGCCTGAGCTCACCTTGCCAGACTCGGCCGCTGCCGGTGACCCTGACCGTGTTTCTCTGCTTGCTTTGTCTGAGTTCTCCCCCAGGGTTGCCGAGGTACTTTTAGATCTGCAAGATGTCTCCGTGGATCTAGGTTCACCACCCAAGATCGCTGTGGGTCCAGCTCCCCCTGCTGAGGTCGTCGAGGATGCTCCATCCCAGCCCGGGACCTCCGTGGGTGCAGCTTCAGCCCAGTCTGGGTCCTCCGTGGGTGCTGCTCCCCCTCTGGTTGAAGTCATTGTGGGTGCTCCATCCCAGCCCAGGCCCACCATGGGTGCAGCCTTGGTCCAGTCCGAACCCAGCGAGGGTGCAGCTTTGGTCCAGTCCAAGCCCACTGAGGGTCCAGCCTTGGCCCAGTCCGGGCCCACTGCAAATGCAGCCTTGGCCTAGTCTGGGCCCACCACAGGTGCTGCATTGCTCCAGCCCGCAGTCACCGTGGGTGCCGCATTGCTCCAGCCTGGAGCCACCGCAGATGCTGCATTGCTCCAGCCTGGAGCCACCGAGGGTGCAGCTTTGGTCCAGTCCGGACCCACCGAGGGTGCAGCTGTGTCCCTGTCCGGGACCACCCTGGGTGTGGCTTCGCTCCAGTCCGGAGCCACCGCGGGTGCAGCATCGCTCCAGCCCAGATCCACAGTGGGTGCTGCATTGCTCCGGCCCGGAGCCACCGCAGGTGCAGCTTTACTCCAGCCCGGAGCCACTGCAGGTGCAGCTTTACTCCAGCCCGGAGCCTCTGCGGGTGCTGTTTTGCTCTGATCCGGAGCCTCCGTGGGTGCAACTATGTCCCTGTCCGGGACCACTGCAGGTGCTGCTGGCCTGTCCGAGGACGTCGTGGCTCCCCTTCCTTCGCCAGACACCGTCGGGGTCCCCTCTCCTCCTGTACCAGACACCGTTGTGGTTCCTCCTCCTCTGCCAGATGCCATCGTGATTCCTCCTCCTCTGCCAGACGCCGTTGTGGTTCCTCCTCCGCTACCAGATGCTGTCGTGGTCTCCCCTCCTGCGCCAGATGCTGCCGTGGTTTCCCCGACTCCTCTGTCCTGCCCACTATCATTTCTTCCTGCTGGGCAGCTGCCTCCTGGACTGCCCTGGCTGTTCAGGTGGCTGAAGAACTCTGGTCAGCTGCCTGATGGACTGGGCCATTGGGTTGAGTGGTCCATATTCTCTGGCAGGCCACCAGACTCATTCCACCTCACTGTCCGCCAGGCCTGAGACTTTGGACGCACGCCTGAACTTTCCAGCTCTCTGGTCCGGGGGGCCTGAGCCTCTGATTTTGACTGTTGTGGGTCCTGAGTGTTTTTTTTTTTTTTTTTTTCCGTTCCCTCCTGGTCTGTTCCCCCCACCACCCACCCTGGGTGGGTTATTGTTGTGCCCCTGCTGAGGGGGGGGGGGCTCTCTCTTTTTCTTTTGGTGTTACACTGGGGTGTTTGGGGTCCACCCCTTGAGAGGGGGGCTCCGTCACGAGCTGAGCTGTGGAAGTTCTGCCAGGCGCAGTCTCATGGCTTTTTCCTTATATATATACGTATATATATATATATATATACATATATATATATGTTGTATTTTGTGCTTTCTGAGTTTTAATACTGCTTTCTATTGTTCTGTTTAGGCTTCTGTTTTGTTATGCTCATGTTTCATTTCAATTTATAATTATTTATTAGTCTGTTTTTGATTATGTTTATTTTTTATATTTGTCCTTTGGTGTTCTTTCGCTGGGTTGACAGCTTTCACGCGGCGTTTCCGGTTTGGTGCTCTGTGTGGGCGTCGCTCTGTCAGCTGTCAAGTCCAGCCGCTCCTCCCTCATCTCTTCCAGCTGATCCCAATCTTCATTCATTGTTACCTCTTTGCCCGCTCATGTCAACCCACACCTGTCACCACTTATGTTTATGGTTTTGACCCTATTTAAGGGGAGTTATTTTCTTCCCATTTGCCACTGCCTTGATTCATCAAGTGTTTCTACATGTCTCTCTTCGTCTCCGCCAGAGTCTATTTCTGCTCTGGCGCGCTGTTCTTGTAATTTACCTCCCTCGTTGTTACTTTGTATTTTTAGCACCTTGTTGAACTTTATGTTTGTTGCTTGTTTTTTTCAATAAATTGTCAAAACTCACAGTTGGTGCGTGGGTCTCTCTCTCTCTGCCCCGAAGGGTATTCATGTCATATTGAATAAAATTGCCTTCTATGTCTGCAGATTTAATGGAAGGCTTAAGTTGTACACTGCACAAACTAAAACACTTTTTTTGTATTTACATTTATCACTCCTGGATGATGAGGGAGAACCACCCAGACCTGTGGTGTCCAGCTCACCTTTGCCAGCACCAAGCTTGACCTTCTCTTACTCTTCCTCCTCTTCCCATCAGACCAGATTACGTAACATATGTTCAGCTCATGACCCATTCACACAAAGGAGAGAGTGAATTAAACCAATTCTACACTTGAATTGAATGTTCTGATGCCACTAACAGTAAATGGATGTTGAATAGACACATTCAGTCTTGGATTGATGATTCCTGCATTTTTCATTGTGTGGTTATTTTATATTGCAGGGAAACAGGAGTGGGACACAGACATGGACCTCCTTCTTGACTACGTGGAGAGGTCAGATGAGAGACCGGAGGAGCAGCTGACCTCCGCTTTGCTGCAAAGCATCCAGAAGATGGAGGACAGTACCAATACCCTTGCTGGACTGATGGGAGCCGTTGTGTCTGTGTTTGAGGGACTGCAAAAAAAAATAACTATCACAGCAATTATATTTTTGGCTCTGTGTACATAATATTTCATATGTAGCAGTCTTAAGTTTTTGCACATTTTGTGAATAAAAGCTTTCTTTCCTTAAGTGTTTTTCTGCTTCCACATTAAGTAATTGTTATCCTCACACCAAACATACACTACCGTTCAAAAGTTTGGGGTCACTTAGAAATTTCCTTATATTTGAAAGAAAAGCACTGTTTTTTTCAATGAAGATAACTTTAAACTAATCAGAAATACAGTCTAATATCTAATATACATTGCTAAAGTGGTAAATGACTATTCTAGCTGCAAATGTCTGGTTTTTGGTGCAATATCTACATAGGTGTATAGAGGCCCATTTCCAGCAACTATCACTCCAGTGTTCTAATGGTACAATCTGTTTGCTCATTGTGTCAGAAGGCTAATGGATGATTAGAAAACCCTTGTGCAATCATGTTAGCACAGCTGAAAACAGTTTAGCTGATTAGAGAAGCTATAAACCTTCCTTTGAGCAGGTTGAGTATCTGGAAAAAAAATTATTATTTCAAATACAAATCATTATTTCTAACCTTGTCAATGTCTTGACTATATTTTCTATTCATTTTACAACTCATGGTGGTAAATAAGTGTGACTTTTCATGGAAAACACAAAATAATTGTCTGGGTGGCCCCAAACTTTTGAACGGTAGTGTATGCATGAAATGTCAAGCTATTTAGGATAATCAATGCAAATCTCTATAACATTATAGTGGTGGGAAGTGAAAATACAAGTACTGAATTACTACACTTAAGTTCATTTTTTCAGGTATTTGAAAATATATCAGGTATTTGTGGACTTTACTCAAATATTTTTGACAACTTTTTTCACATTTTCTTAAAGAACAAGCAGCATCAAGCTTTAAATCTATGCACTTTTTCTGTGGAAGATGTCCCAAGTTGGTTGCTTCAAAAATGACGAGTTTATATTGTTTTGATAAAGCACCACATGACATTCTATCAGCTCTGGACAAGATCATTTCTGGGGAAAGTACTTTTAACTTGTACACTTTAGTTTCTCTCTTGTTACCCCTACATGAATAAAAACTTGAATCAGTACTTTAACCAGAATAGATCACATACAAGTACATAAGGTGTATACCTTTAACAACTCTGTAAATGTGCCTATAAAATATATACATACACCATAAAAACAGAGTACACTGAGGATCAATTGTCAGCTGAATTTATTTTATTCATTAACGCTTTTGCACTACTTCACATATGTTATACTTTGTAAATGATATGGCAGGAACTAAACAGGTTATTGCTCCCCACTGTTAAAAGTACTCAATTTCAATTAAAGCTGCCCTAATGTCATCCCCTTCTACACTGGCATGGTCAAGTGGTGGTTGAACTGCAGGCTGACTGTGATCATGTGTGTCTGGGAGTCCAAAGTTGTCACCATGTTCCTCACAAATATTGTGAACTATGCAGCAGGTGAGCACCATTTTCTTGCTCAGCTCCAGTTTGCAGTCATTCCTTGTCAGGAGGGACCTCCATCATCCTTTCAAGCCGCCGAAAGCCATTTCCACAATTGAACGTGCACGGCTCAGCCGGTAGTTGTAGCTATGTTGTTCAGGGGTAAGTCTGCCTGTGTCCGAAAAGGGTTTCATCAGCCACTTCTGCATGGGGTAGGCTGGGTGGTGAAATCCGGTGTCGTGCCAAAAAGTGATCACTGTCTGTAGAAGCCAGGAGCACCCGCTTGTTAAGGTATCAGGACATGCCATACCCTTGCCACTCTGTCTAAAGTCACTCCGTACCCAAATCGCAACATACCCTAGCCACTCCATATCCACTTCCGTACCTGCGTAATTAAATACTATTATGTAGTTATTGTTTATATATATTGTTACACTGTCAGAGCTCTTATTTATGTGGCATGGGGTGGTGGCTCCGCCTTCGGGTTCCACCAACCCCGTGGGCATATAAGGGGCTGCGGGTAGAGGAATGATTTCTTCTGCCTTACCTCTGCCAGTGGTTGCGTGCACGGCAGGTGCACTGAGTTCAGCATAACAATAAAGAAGTGTTCAGCTCCACTCCTGGCGTCATCCTTGCCTACGAATTACGACATAACATTTGGCGATGAGAAATAAATGCATGGAGGCGTGTGGAACACCTATTCAGCCATTCCTGGAGCTCCCGGGGGAACCGCCAGTACCGTGGCCTTGGTGGTA
Source organism: Pholidichthys leucotaenia (assembly GCA_020510985.1). Classification (NCBI taxonomy): domain Eukaryota; kingdom Metazoa; phylum Chordata; class Actinopteri; order Cichliformes; family Pholidichthyidae; genus Pholidichthys; species Pholidichthys leucotaenia. Next base: position 427,040,465 of record CM035840.1, on the reverse strand, counting down.
CAAGGCTTTTTAGACATACATGATGGCGCTGGACCTGGGACAGATGAAGAAGCTGAGGGCTTGTACGTTGTTGGTACATAACCTGGGAATGGAGGGACAGAGAATTTGGGGCACGTTTGGAGATGCAGACAATTACAAACAAGTGGTCAAGTTAATGGCCCGCCATTTCAGGGTGCCACACAACGTCATCATCAGACGGATTAAGTTCAGACAGCGGAGCCAACAGGTAGGTGAACCGATCCAGCAGTTCGTGTTGGACTTAAGGCAGTTGGCTGCTGACTGCCGGTTCGGGCCATTGGTGGAAGAAATAGTTTGTGACCAGTTAGCGGAACACACCAACTGTGCTGCGGTCCGCTCCAAGCAGCTCTCATCCCCGGGTGAGTTGACGCTGACTAGGGCTGTCGAGTTGGCGCCACAGCTGGAAGCAGCAGACAAGCTAACTCCGGAGCTAAGTGAGCACCTTTCACCGGAAAATTCAAGATCCCCCATGGCCACGCAGGTAGTGGACCCGAACAGCGATGGGAGTGTCGAGGACGACATGGAGGAGGCCAATGCTGCATAGATGAGGCCTGCCCCGGGGAAGCCCAGGTATAAGGGTTGTGGGTCCACGAAGCACCGCTATAAGGCTAGAGAGTGTGCCGCAAGAGGAAGTGCTGCGGAAAATGTTGCCGTCTACACCATTTCGTGAGAGTATGCCAGTCAGCAGTGCAGGACAGTCCACACAGGAATTCAACTTCCCCCGCCCCGATGGTGATACACACGGTGTCCCTGAGTACCTGTGGGCCCATGTGCTGCACGGTAGTTCTGAATGGAGTTCCAGTACCGATGCTGGTCAACATGGGAGCTTAGAGTTGGGTGCTGAATTGGGCTACGGTTAGAGAATACTTTCCCCATTACAGGATTGGATGTGTCTCAGCGCCACTTTGCAGCTATGGAGGAGGACGGTTGGCCACGGTGGGTACCGTCACACTGACGGCTCAGTACAAATCGGTGGAGATGGCCAATGTGGAGTTCGTCATGACGGCCTACAGTTCTAAAATCAAGGGCTGCAACCTGTTTTATGGCCTTGGATTTTCCATCAAGAGTGGTGCTGGGGAAGAGTGGTCGTGCTGCGGACTTTGAGACCGACCAGTTTCGAGAGTTAGGGATGAAGCTGTGTGGGATGAACAGTTGCTGGACACTCTGTAAAGTGGACAGGCCGTGTCGTGCTCAGGGTCACTGCGGGAAGTCCCCGGTGCCAGTGTCCAAGCTGCCCTGTATGTGGGCGTAGGGCGGCATGGGGGAGGATCTGCGGTGGCGAGCGATGCCCAAACGATGGTCTCAGGCATTCCCGGAGTACGGCCGTGAAGGACTGGTGAACACAGGATCACAGGGGCGGGGTCAGCAGCGGATTTACAAGCAGTCGGGCAGGACCGAGTGGCACTGGAGGAGCAATTGCCAGGCGGAAACACCGCAGGCCGTGCAAGGCCCTGCTTGGAGTCGCAGACTGGGTTTGGGCTCGCACAAAGGCGAGGTCCAGGTGGGTGAAGGAAAAGTGGAAGATGGAGCGGTACCAGGGTTGGCTGCAGGTGACGAATGTGCGGCATGATGGCTATCTTCTGCTGTCGGTTGGCTCATGGCGCCATCCTAATGAGCTATGACGTGCCCCGAGGAAGGCGGAAAGGCACAGCTCCAGATGGATGGAGCGCTCAGAGGTGTGGTGGAGAAGACGCTTCAAGACTGAGGCGACCAGCTGTGGTCCAGGAAGTGGACTGCCTCAAGGGGTGGACTGATGGTGATGAGTCTGGGGGGGGGGGGGGCGCACGGGTCATCCTCACCGAGTCATGGATGTGTTCTGATTATTTAATCTTGTTCTGTGTGAATAGTTTTGGGGATTAGTATTCTATTTTTGTATAGGAGACGTGGCAGTAGTTTTTTTTTTTTTTTGTTTTTTTTTTACTGGACTGTTACATAGCATAGGCAGCAGAATAACCCACCTCGCCGTGTAGGGGATAGGATGGCAGTCCACCCGTCCCCCCTAATTTTAGTTCTTTTGGTATGAACGTCATAGGCCCCTTTTGGTGATTTTGGTTTAATTATGTTTAGCGGATGATTCGGGTTTCAAATTGGGGTGGGCTGACTGTGCGTGTGTTTTGGATTTTTCTACAGGGGGGTAAAATATTATGTAGTTATTGTTTTTATATATTGTTACACTGTTGGAGCTCTTATTAGTGTGGCACGGGGTGGTGGCTCTGCCTTCGGGTTCCGCCAACCCCGTGGGCATATATGGGGCTGCGGGTAGAGGGACGTTCTCTTCCGTCTTACCTCTGCCAGCGGCTGCATGCACGGCAGGTGCACTGAGTTCATCATAACAATAAAGAGGTGTTCAGCTCCACTCCTGGCATCATCCTTACCTACGAGTTATTACATAACACTTACCAAACCAAAATGTTGTTGTGATTTCTAATCACACCATGAAAGACTGATACTCTTAAGGTGCCTTCACAACAAACGCGAAGGGCCAAATTTTTTGTGCAGCACAATTACATTACAAGTCATTGTAAACACACGACATGAATTCACCGTCTGAGTGAGATGCAGACAGGTGAAGTTGCCTTTATAACTTCCGCAGCTGTGTTCAACCTGCATTGTCAAACTAGTTTACTCTCCAGTGTTGATGCTTGTATTTAATTATGCAGGTACGGAAGTGGGTACAGAGTGGCTAGGGGACGTTGTGATTTGGGTACAGAGTGACTTGGGACAGAGTGGCAAGGGTACGGAGTGTCCACTAACCCTTGTTAAAGGTGTACTGCCTGGTTTCAGTCCACCTACAATGTGTCTAAATGTTTTGAGGTTATCACATCTGAAAAATTCTAATGTTGGCCAAAGTGTTGCAGTTTGGATAACAATGTATAGAATTTATCAGATTGCAATTGACTGCAATATTTATGTGCAAAAACCTTGTTCTGGAGGTACATAGAATATATATTTATGCAGTATCTACATGTACGTATATATCCAGTAAATCTATGCATTTTTCCACGTAACCTTGTGACTGCATTATTTGAATTGTTTTTAATCTTAGATCAAGTTTGTTTTGGGTTCAAAATGCATCATAAGTGTTAAATATATCTTATTATACCTATCTAAGTACTGTTTACCTGCTGAAATATATATTTTACGGCTAATATAACCCCATAACAACAATATGGCACCTGGTGATCATTTTTTGGCAACTGATCACTTTTTGGCATGACATAAGATAAGATAAGATAAGATAAGATAAGATAAGCCTTTATTAGTCCCACAATGGGGAAATTCCAGGATTGCAACAGCACAGGGATAGCAACACTCAGAGCAACAATCAGAAGGCAACAGCAACAACAACATAACAGGCAACCTCCGTCTTGTAATGCGCCGTAACACCACCTATTACAGAACTGATGTTTGAAAATGTAGTCAATGCCAGCTCGTTGAGCTGCAGACTTGAACTAACAATGGCTGATAACTGAAATATTGGTAATTACTGGTCTCCTTAAACGTAGCCGCCGTTCTATGCAATTAAGAATAAAACTGTTTTTGGATGGTAATACAGGTTTGGAATAATAAAAGCAGCACTCCCAAAGAGACAACAAACTCCTTCATGTTGACAAGTTAGTGCTGCTTCTTCTCCTCTTTTTACATCTTATTCCGTGGTGTTCTGTGGGGTTGCATAAAGACGCTTTACTCTACATAATGACGTAGCCCTGACGTAATCCCCAACTATTTCCATGTCGGTTCTTATTGGTTCTTATGAGGCACTACAGTTGAACTGATTGAGCACCAGCACAAGCACCAGAACCGTACTAGCACTGGTTCTTATTTGGTGGAAATGAGGGAAGAGAGGTCACACTAACATGTGCTGAGGAGTACCCTAAAGCAAGGGGTGGTTAGGATAGGTTGAATAGTGCAAGAAGAGCTGACTTGAGAGTCCAAAGGGAAAGGAAGTCCAGAACACGGAAGTCTGAGGAGAAAGGAGGCTGGGAGAACAAGGACATCACTGGATGATGCACAGGAGCTTGGGGCGCAGGAGACGACTTGGTGAACCAATAGAGAGCTGATAAAACATAGATAGATAGATAGATAGATAGATAGATAGATAGATAGATAGATAGATAGATAGATAGATAGATAGATGGATAGATAGATAGATAGATGTACTTTATTGATCCCAAACTGGGAAATTACAGTGTAACAGCAGCATGACAGTAGACAACCAAGCAACAGAAACACACACATGACAGACAAAGGGATTATCCATGGAAAGTAAAAACTAACACGACTATAGAACCTCAACATCATAGCTTAATATATGATGGCCTGTATAAACACATGAATCATCCCATAGTACAAAGAAGGACTATCCGGAGCAGAGTGAAATGTGAGGTACCAGTTAGTCTGTAAGATGCAGTGTGGCAGCATAGCTATGACCAGAATACAACATCATAGTGAGTTATTGTACAGTGAAATCGCATGTGGTAGGAAAGATTTCATGTACCTGGCCGTTCAACAGCAAAGTTGTAGTAGTCTACTGGAGAAAGTGCTTCACTGTCTGTCTAGTGCGTGGTGGAGGTGGTGATCAGGATTGTCCATGATGGATCGCAGTTTATTTAGTGTTCTCCTCTCCACTACTGTCTCAAAGGTCTCCGGTCAGAGACCAATTACAGAGCCAGCCCTCTTGATAAACTTGTCAAGTCTGTTGGTGTCTCTGGCCCTGATACTGCTACCCCAACAGACAGCAGCAAAGAAGATGGCGCTGGCGACAACGGTCTGGTAGAAAAGCTCCAGCATTCTGCTGCACACGTTGAAGGATCTCAGCTTCCTCAGGAAGTAGAGTTTGCTCATCCCCTTCTTGTGCGCAGCATCGGTGTTGGATCTGTAGTCCAACCCGCTGCTGATCCTGACACCCAGATATTTGTAGTCCTCAACCACTCCCACATCCTCCCCCTTAATCTGCAGTGGCTGAGAAGGAGTCTTCCTCTTCCTGAAGTCAATCGCCATCTCTCTGGTCTTGCTGACATTCAACCTCAGGTGATTCTGCTCCGTCCACTCCACAGATCTGTCTACGTTTCCTGTACTCCCCCTCCTCTCCTCCTCTTATACACCCCACAACAGCTGAGTCGTCAGAGAATTTCTGCAGGTGGCATGACTCTGTGTTGTACTGAAAGTCAGTAGTGTATAAGGTAAAGAGAAAAGGAGAGAGCACAGTCCCCTGTGGAGCTCCCGTATCACAAGCCACCACTCCAGACAAGACATTGCCCAGCCGGACAAACTGTGGCCTGCCTGTCAGGTAGTCAGTAATCCAGGAGATCACAGAGCTGTCAACCCCCATCACCTGCAGCTTCTCACCCAGCAGCAGTGGCTGGATGGTGTTAAAGGCACTGGAGAAATCAAAAAAAGTGATTCTCACAGTATCTCCTCCGCCATCCAGGTGCAGATGTGCTCGTTGCAGCAGGTAGATGACAGCATCTTCAACTCCTAAATGGGGCTGATATGCAAACTGCAGAGGGTCCAGCCACGTCTTCACCTGTGGCCTCAGGTGGGCTAAGACCAGTCTCTCCAGGACCTTCATCACATGAGATGTGAGGGCAACTGGTCGATAGTCGTTCAGGTCCGATGGAGATGACTTCTTGGGGACAGGAACCAGGCAGGATGTCTTCCACAGCACCGGTACTCTCTCCAGACTCAGGCTCATGTTGTACAGGTGTTTCAGTACCAGAGCTAGTTGGTTGGCACAGGTCCTCAGGGTCCTTGCGGAGATGCCATCAGGGCCCGCTGCCTTCCGCTGACGGAGTCTCTCCAGCTGTTTCTCCACCTGGTCTGTGGTCACCGTGAAGTGAGGGAGGGTCCTGGTGCCCCCTGAGGAGGAGGAGGGGGGAGATGGAGAGAGGTTCTGCGCAGGAGGGTGGGTGGGCAGGGGTGTGTGGGGGTCTGGTTGCGTTCCTGGGGTGACAGACTGTGAGTTGAACCTATTAAAAAACAGATTCAGTTCCTCAGCTCTCTCCTGGCTCCCAGATGGCTGCCCAACTCTCTCCTTGCACCCAGTTATTTGCTTCATTCCCTCCCACACATCTTTAGCATTGTTTTGCCTGAGTTTCTCTTCCAACTTCCTCCTATAATTGTCCTTGCACCTCCTCAGCATCTCTTTCAGCTCATGCTGCACTCCCCTCAGCTTCTCTTTGTCTCCAGCCCTAAAAGCTCTCTTCTTTTTATTCAGAAGTGCTTTCAGGTCACTGGTGACCCATGGTCTGCTGTTGGAGAAGCAGTGTACAGTCTGAGCTGGCATGGTCATGTCTTCACAGAATCTAATGTATTCTGTGATGCAGTCTGTCATATTGTCTATGTCCACCCCATGTGGTTCACAGAGTACACTCCAGTCTGTCGTCTCAAAGCAGTCCTGAAGTGCATCAGCAGCCTCCTGTGTCCACCTCCTCACAGTCCGTGTATAAGCAGGCTGCCTTTGCACAAGGGGAACGTACTTGGGAGTTAACTTGACCATGCAGTGATCTGATTTGCCAATGGGGGGTAGAGCTGTGGCACTATATGCATCACTGACATTGGCATACAGTAAATCCAGTGTTTTATTTTCTCTGGTGGGACAGTCAACAAACTGGTGAAAGTTTGGTAGTGTTTTTCCCACTGAGACATGATTAAAGTCACCTGTGGTGGCCATGAATGCATCTGGGTGCTTCTCCAGTAATGTGGCCACAGTGGAGCTGATGACGTCACAGGCTGCCGCTGCGTCAGCTGACGGAGGGACAGAGACGATAATTACTAAGGCACACTTCATTTCTTGTGGCATATAGTAAGGTCTCATACTCAGCCGGCAGTTCAATGTCCGGGCTGCAGCACTTTTCCTTCACATAAATATGTCCAGGATGACACCATCGTTCATTAACAAGAAGTGCCACTCCTCCTCCTCTCTTTTTCCTGCTGGTTTTCACGTCTCTGTCCACCCGTATAGTCTTGAAGCCAGGTATCGCTACGCTTACATCCGGGATCTGTGAGTGTAACCACGTCTCCGTAAAATACATGAAATTACACTCACGATACTCCTTTTGCGTCCTGACCAGTGCTGTAGGCTCGTCTGTTTTATTTCCCAGCGATCGCACGTTCCCGGTGATGACCATCGGTACAGCCGGCTTATGCGTCCTCCTCCTCACCTTTGCTCCAGCCCTTCGCCTGCGGCGTCTCCTCTTCAGCTCTACCGGGACAAGGGGCTTCACTGCCGGCCGCAGCGCTCCAGGCGCCGGCCTCCTCAGCGTAATCAGCTGTTCGCATGTGTAAACAATGCGTCCGCCCCCACCTCTGGTGATCTCCATTGCCTGATGAAGAGAAAAGAAAAGAAAACTAGAAAAAGACTGGGCTAAAATAGAGAAAAAAGTTGGTCCAGTCTTAGTCCTAGTATTCCTACAGAGCCCTGGTTAATAAGAGACACACTATATACAGGAATAAACAGATAGAAACACAAAGACACGAGAGAGGTGCTGCTGGTACGGCCGCCCTGCCTCCGGCACCATTTTAAAAAAAACAAAAACATGATGATCCAACACTGCTACCACTTAAGTGGCGCTTAAGTTGCAGTGTGGGACAATCAGTAGCAGGTGGTGGTGACTGAAGGTGCCATATACTGGCCCCTTTGGGGCAGAAAGACAGACTCAGGTGCTGGATCACACTCATGACATTTATTAACAGAACAAAACATAAGTCCAAAAATGTGAAAATATACAAGAAATGAAAAACTTACAGCTGGCATCCCTGGGCCGGCATCGCCCAGTGAACGCAGGAGTTAACAGGGGAATGCAGATATGAGTCCACGTTGACATTCAATAGCGCAGCGATGACTGCACAAACAGGCAGTCCTTAAATAGCAGTACGCTAATTAGCATGAATGATCACCGGTGTGGGTTCACGTGAGCAGGAGAAGATAACAAAAACTAGTGATTGAGATCAGCTGGCGAGTGAGAGGGAGACAGATCAAAAACTGACAACTGACAGGATACGCCCACACAAAGCTACACTACCGTTCAAAAGTTTGGGGTCACCCAGACAATTATTTTGTGTTTTCCATGAAAAGTCACACTTATTTACCACCATGAGTTGTAAAATGAATAGAAAATATAGTCAAGACATTGACAAGGTTAGAAATAATGATTTATATTTGAAATAATATTTTTTTCCAGATACTCAACCTGCTCAAAGGAAGGTCAGGTTTATAGCTTCTCTAACCAGCTAAACTGTTTTCAGCTGTGCTAACATGATTGCACAAGGGTTTTCTAATCATCCATTAGCCTTCTGACGCAATGAGCAAACACATTGTACCATTAGAACACTGGAGTGATAGTTGCTGGAAATGGGCCTCTATACACCTATGTAGATATTGCACCAAAAACCAGACATTTGCAGCTAGAATAGTCATTTACCACATTAGCAATGTATATTAGATATTAGACTGTATTTCTGATTAGTTTAAAGTTATCTTCATTGAAAAAAACAGTGCTTTTCTTTCAAAAATAAGGACATTTCTAAGTGACCCCAAACTTTTGAACGGTAGTGTACATGCCTCCTGACAGCTGTCAACAGGAAAGGGGACAATATAGAAAGGAATAAAATATCATACCCCAGTATATTTATAAACAAGTAAAGAAAAATAAAAATATAACACTAACAAACAGAAAAATGACAAGCAGAACATAAATACTTAAACCCAAAGGCACAAAATACAACAGATGAGTGATAAACAGGAAAAAGCCATGAAACCGAGTCTGGAAGAAATCTCCAGCCCTTGGTTCATGACAGAAGGCAGCTGTAGATGATGAATGATCAGGCAATGTCTAAAGTAGGAGGTAAACAATGGTTGAAGTCCAGCTGCAATCTTTGTTGACTTTCATTTTTGCTTTATTTTCAGACTGTTTATTCACATTTTATTCATGAATATATTTTACAAGTGCTTAACAATAAAGTTATTATTTGCCATAAATAAGAAAGGTATCCCTCATGGATCGTCACATTATCGTGGTGGGGGGTTTGCATGCCCTAGTGATCCCAGGAGCTATGTTGTCTGGGGCAATTTGCCTCTGATAGGGTCACCCATGACAAACTGGTCCTGGGTGAGGGGCCAGACTAAGAACGATCCAACAGACTCTCATGATGAATGCTAGAACAAGGATTCAATGTATCCCGCCGGGTATGGGGTTACCGGGGCACCACCCTGGAGCCAGGCCTGGGGGAGGGGCTTGATGGCTAGTGTCTGGTGGCCGGGTTTCCACCCATGGGACCCGGCCGGGCTCAGCCCGAAGGAGTTACATGGGTCCGCCCTCCAGTGGGCTCACCACCTGCAGGAGGGACCATGGGGGTCCGGTGCTATGTGGATCAGGTGGCGGTCAAAGGCGGAGACCTTGGCAGTCTGATCCCAAGCTTTTGGGACGTGGAATGTCACCTCTCTGGTGGGGAAGGAGCCTGAGCTGGTGCATGAGGTTGAGAGACACCGGCTAGATATAGTTGGCCTCACCTCAACACACAGCTTCGGTTCTGGAACCAGTCTCTTCGAGAGAAGCTGGAGTTTGGCCTACTCTGGAGTTGCCCCGGGCAAGAGGTGATGAGCAGGGGTGGGTATTCTTGTATCCCCCCACCTTGCTGCCTCTAAATTGGAGTTTTCCCCGGTGGACAAAAGGGTTGTTTCCCAGTGCCTTCAGGTTGGGAAACAGGTCCTGACCATCATTTGTGCCTATGCACCAAATGATGGTTCAGAGTATCCACCCTTTTTGGAATCTCTGACTGGGGTGCTGGAGAGTGCTCCTCTTGGACACTCCATTGTCCTACTGGGGGACTTCAATGTGCACCTGGGCAACAACAGTGAAACCTGGAGGGGGGTGATTGGGAGGAATGGCCTGCCTGATCTGAACCTGAGTGGTGTTTAGTTATTGGACTTCTGTGCTAACCACAGTTTGCCCATAACGAACACCATGTTCAAGCATAAGGGTGTCCATATGTGCACCTGGCACTAGGACACCCTAGGTCACAGGTCGATGACCGATTTTGTTTGTTATCGTGTGATCAGATCTGCAACCATATGTCTTGGACACTCGGGTAAAGAGAGGTGCTGAGCTGTTAACTGATCACCACCCGGTGGTGAGTTGGATCCGATGGCAGTGGAGGATGCCATTCAGACCTTGTAGACCCTAATGTATAGTGAGAGTGTGCTGGGAATGTCTGGCTGAGGTCCCTGTCTGGGAGGTCTTCAACTCCCACCTCTGGAAGAACTTCAACCACATTCCAAGGGAGTCTGTAGACATGGAGTCTGAATGGGCAATGTTCTCCACCTCCATTGTTGAAGCGGCTGCTCAGAACTGCGGCCACAAGGTCATCGGGGCATCTCGTGGTGGCAACCCCCGAACCAAGTGGTGGACACCAGTGGTGAGGAGGGCCATTAAGCTGAAGAAGGAGTCCTATCAAGCTTGGTTGGCTTGTGGGACTCCCAAAGCAGCTGAGGTGTACCGGCAGGCCAAACGGAGTGCAGCTCGGGTAGCTGCTGAAGCAAAAATTTGGGTATGGTAGGAGTTTGGTGAGGCCATGGAACAAGACATTCAGTCAACCTCGAGGAGATTCTGGCAAATTGTCCAGAGGCTCAGGAAGGGGAAGCAGCTCCCTGTCCACACTGTGTATGGTGTGGATGGGGCACTGCTGACTTCGACTGGGGATATCGTCGGGCGGTAGAAGGAATACTTTGAGGATCTCCTCAATCCCACTGACACACCTTCCACAGAGGAAGCAGGGCTTGTGGACAAGGGGGACAACTCACCTATCACAGGGGCTGAGGTCACCAAGGTGGTTAAAAATCTCTTTCGTGGCCGAGCCCTGGGGGTGGATGAGATTCGCCCTTACTACCTCAAGGCCCTGGATGTTGTAGGGCTGTCATGGTTGACATGCCTCTGCAGCATTGCGTGGAGGCCAGGGGCAATGCCTTTGGCATGGCAAACTTGGGTGGTGGTTCCTCTCTTCAAAAAAGGGGACTGGAAAAGTGTCAGCAAAAAGTGTCAGCAACATTTGCATTGTTTAAGGAAACTTGCACGCTTCCAAATTGACCGAACCATAATGACAATGTTTTATCGGGCTTTTATTGAATCTGTTTTAACCTTTTGTTTAGTGTCATGGTTTGGTCAGATAAAACTGAAACAGAGGAAATCCTTGGATCAGGTAGTTAGATGGTCCAGTCGTTTGCTTGGTGAGTCACAGCTGAGCCTGACATTCTTGTACACCAGACAGGTAAAGAGGATTGCTACCTCCATTTTAAATGATGACTCTCACCCTTTGCACTGCCACTTTCAGCTTCTTCCCTCAAGACGGAGATTTGCTGTCCCTAAAAGTAAAACCCAGCACTACAAAAACAGTTTTGTTCCTGCTGCTGTCAAAGAGCTGAACAAGTTGTAACAATATATTGCACATAATTTAGTTACCTATTTATTAACTCCATTTTATATTTACTTATTTTTGTAGGATTTTTATCTGGGTTCTAAATCTTTTATTGGGTTTTAGACCTTTGAGTTTTTAACCTCTTTGACTAGTCTTTAACTTTTTAATATGACCCTTCTCTCTTATCTCTGGTTTTTCTCTCATCTCGTTGTCTTTATATCCTGATTGATGGAGCCTTGAGTATTTTTATCATGTTTATAGTCAGCTTCATGTGTGCCTGTGTTTGAGTTTATGTTACATGTAATTGTGGTTTGTAAATATGGATGTCACCAGACTGCAAAACAAATCTACCTACGGGTACAAATAAAGTAACCTGAACCTGAAACTGAACCTGGAAGGTGTGTTCCAACTTTAGAGGGATCACACTCCTCAGCTTCCCTGGGAAGGCCTATGCCAAGGTACTGGAGAGGAGAGTCCAGCCGTTGGTCAAACCTCGGATTCAGGATCAGCAATGTGGTTTTTGTCCTGGCCGTGGCACATCGGACCAGTTCTTTACCCTCTCGAGAATCCTCGAGGGTTTGTGGGAGTTTGCCCAACCAGTTTACATGTTTTGTGGACTTGGAGAAGGCATTCGGCTGCGTCCCTCATGGTTTTTTGTGGGGGGGTGCTTCGGGAGTATGGGGTGTCGGGCTTGTTGTTACGAGCTATTCGGTCTCTGTATGACCGTTGTGAGAGTTTAGTTCTTATTGCCAACACTCGGTCAGACTCATTCCCACTGAGAGTTGGACTCCGCCAGGGCTGCCCTTTGTCACCGATCCTGTTCATGATTTTTATGGACAGGATTTCTAGGCGCAGCCAGGGAACGGCGGATGTCATGCTTGGTGACCACAGGATCTCATCTCTGTTGTTTGCAGATGATGTTGTCTTGTTGGCTTCATCAAGCAATGACCTACAGTTCTTACTGGGACAGTTTGCCGCTGAGTGGGAAGCGGCTGGGATGAGAATCAGTACCTCCAAGTCCGAGTCCAAAGTCCTCAGCTGGAAAAATGTGGACTGTCCTCTCCAGGTTGGGGACAAGCTCCTGCCCCAAGTGGAGGAGTTTAAGTATCTCGGGGTCTTATTCACGAGTGAGGGGAGAATGGAGCGAGAGATTGACAGATGAATCGGAGCAGCATCTGCAGTGATGTGGGTGTTGTATCGGTCTGTTGTGGTGAAGAGGGAGCTAAGCTCTAAGGCAAAGCTGTCAGTTTACCCTCACCTGTGGTCATGAGCTTTGGGTAATGACCGGAAGAACAAGATAGCGGATACAAACGGGTGAAATGAGCTTTCTTCGTCGGATTGCTGGACTTACCCTCAGAGATAGGGTGAGGAGCTCAGTCATCTGGGAGAGGCTCAGAGTAGAACCACTGCTCCTCCACATTGAAAGGAGCCAGTTGAGGTGGTATGGGCATCTGATCAGGATGCCTCCTGGACGCCTCCCACTTGAGGTGCTTCAGGGGCGTCCCTCTGGGAGGAGACCCCAGGGCAGACCCAGGACTCAATGGAGAGACTATGTCTCCCAGCTGGTGTGGGAATGCCTTGGTATCCTCTCTGAAGAGCTGGAGCAGGTGGCTGGGGAGAGGGAAGTCTGGGCTTATCTGCTTGAACTGCTGCCGCTGTGACCCAGACCTCTGGAAAAGTGGTGGAAGATGGATGGATGGATGGATGGACAGATAAGAAAGGTAAACGGTTAAGGTTTGGGGAGGATGAAAGGCTAAACCTCTCACACATTAACCTTCTCACCCACATATTACACCGCTTTCCCTCTGCATCTCACTTTATGTAGTTATTTTTGCAACCACTATTTTCACTATTATCACTATTTAAAAAAAATAATAAATATATACACTACCGTTCAAAAGTTTGGGGTCACCCAGACAATTATTTTGTGTTTTCCATGAAAAGTCACACTTATTTACCACCATGAGTTGTAAAATGAATAGAAAATATAGTCAAGACATTGACAAGGTTAGAAATAATGATTTGTATTTGAAATAATATTTTTTCCAGATACTCAACCTGCTCAAAGGAAGGTCAGGTTTATAGCTTCTCTAACCAGCTAAACTGTTTTCAGCTGTGCTAACATGATTGCACAAGGGTTTTCTAATCATCCATTAGCCTTCTGATGCAATGAGCAAACACATTGTACCATTAGAACACTGGAGTGATAGTTGCTGGAAATGGGCCTCTATACACCTATGTAGATATTGCACCAAAAACCAGACATTTGCAGCTAGAATAGTCATTTACCACATTAGCAATGTATATTAGATATTAGACTGTATTTCTGATTAGTTTAAAGTTATCTTCATTGAAAAAAACAGTGCTTTTCTTTCAAAAATAAGGAAATTTCTAAGTGACCCCAAACTTTTGAATGGTAGTGTATATATATATATATATATATACTGTATATATATATATATATTATTGTAGGTCACACTACCTTTAATTAATTTTGTTTAGTTTACCTTTATTTAACCAGACAAGTCATTAAGAACATGTTATTTACAGTGGCAGCCTAGCAAAAGGCAACGTCTTTTGAGGAAATGGGGGATGGATATTCAGTATAAAAGTTAACCCTTTAGCTGCCCAGATTAAATGGATGGGTTGCACGCTCCCAGTGGCACAGCACAGCAATTGCACGTGTCAACTTATTGACTGAGTTATGTAATTTATATAGCTGCCGTGACATTATGCAAGTTAGATGCGTAAATTTATTCCTATCTGCAACTTTGGATCATATTCTACATCTTTCTAATTGACAGTAAGCCATTATCTCTTGTAACTTTCAAGTTATAGCTTTGGAAATCTGAACTATTTTACTGACAAATTTTTTTATCACTCTTAACCACTGGGGGGGGGGGGCTTGAGTTGCCTTGCATTTCCCCAGGTGCCACATGGCACCTTGGGCAGTTAAAGGGTTAAAACATCAACACAATATAAACATGAAATTTCCCCTCTGGGGATCAATAAAGTATACAAAATCAAATCAAAATTAAATCAAAAAATGCTGACACACAGCTGACAGAGAATAACAATGTCAAAACAATGCAACAAAAGTCAATGCAGAACTGAAAGCATCCCCCCAAAATGCTAAGTACTGCCCTAGCGATAGTCCTCTCTATGTGTGCATCTCTGTAACCCATGTGTAGATGTGTGTTGACTAAAACTAAACTAAAAGGCACCTTTACGAAAACAGGAATTGCTTCAAAAACAAAGATGAGCAGCAGTCAGAACAAACAAAGGAATGATAATTGCTTAAGCCATGAGGGACTTTTTTTTTTTTTAATTCGTCATGCTAAATGCCTCTCTGAAGGAGTGTGCAATATGACTTACAAAAGCATTTCATCTCCTCACAACTTATATCCAAAAACCAATATAACTGTAGAAGTGCTACAACAGGCCAAAGGTTAAACATTTTAAGATAAGATAAGATAAGATAAGATAAGGCTTATCTTATCTTATCTTATAAGCCTTTATTAGTCCCACAATGGGGAAATTCCAGGATTGCAACAGCACAGGGATAGCAACGCTCAGAGCAACAATCAAGAAGACAAGAAAAACAAGAGCAGCGAATATACATATGTACATATAAATATATAAATATATAAACACACAGTGCGGAGCATTGTAGCTAGATGGAATAAACAGCATAACCGTCTACTTAGTTATCCTACATAGTATGAATATGTACCCATACATATTGTCACCCTCCGTAGCGACCGATATTGTCCTAGTTGTATACTGGAGGGGATCGCTGTGCAAGTCTGTTGCGTCTTTTGCATTCGATACTTTTAGGTCGACACGTTTTTTTGCTATCTCTGCGAGCAGCCCTGCTAAGGTTATACAGTCTGACAGCCGTAGGTAGGAAGGACCTGCGAAACCTCTTGGTTGCGCACCTAGGATGGTGTAGTCTGCTGCTAAATGAGCTCCTCAGTGCGTTCAGTATGTCCTGCATAGGGTGGGACTCGGACTCCAGCAGAGATGACAGTTTAACCACCATCCTTCTCTCTCCTATCTCCTCCACTGGGTCAAGGCGCTGCCCCAGGACAGAGCTAGCTTTCTTGATCACTTTGTTCTGTCTCTTCCTATCAGCTGCTGTAATGCCACTGCCCCACCAGACCACACCAAAAGTGATGGCTGATGCCACCACCGTGTCGTAGAATGTCTTCAGCAGCGCCCCTTGTACACCAAAAGACCTGAGTCTCCTCAGTAGGAACAGCCTGCGCTGTCCCTTCTCGTAGAGTGCGTCGGTATTGTGTGACCAGTCTAGTTTAAGATAAGATAAGATAAGATAAGATAAGATAAGCCTTTATTAGTCCCACAATAGGGAAATTCCAGGATTGCAACAGCACAGGGATAGCAACACTCAGAGCAACAATCAGAAGGCAAGAGAAAAATCAAGAGCAGCGAGTATACATATGTACACACACACACACACACATATATATATATATATATAGACACACAGTGCGGAGCATTGTAGCTAGATGGAATAAATATATGAATATATTATTTATTGTTCAGATGAACACCCAGGTACTTATAGGATGTCACCATCTCGATGTCTGTTCCCTGTATGTTTACTGGTGCTGTGAGGGGTTGTCCTTGCCTGCGGCAGTTCAAGACCAGCTCCTTAGTTTTCCTCGCGTTGATCTGGAGGCAGTTCCGATGGCACCAGTCCACGAAGTCCTGGATAAGTCCTCTGTACTCAGCTTCATCTCCGCTGGAGATGAGGCCGACAATCGCAGAGTCGTCAGAGAACTTCTGTAGATGGCAGTGTGTTGTGCTGTGTGAGAAGTCCGCAGTATAAAGTGTGAACAGGAAGGAATTTTCTTTAATAAATTGGAAGTCTGTTGTATTTAAGAGTTAAATACAGCATGAACCATGGGGACAACGTTGAGGGTTGACTGTCCAATTAAACTATCTCTTCATAATAAACTTAAAATTGCAATTGAGTCTTGAAGAGCAATTAAATCCTAGAGCAACATTGTTAGGACATTTAAACTCATTTTCTCCACACACTCTCATTAATTATGTAATGTAAAAATAATAAACAACTGAACCTTAGCCACAATTTTTTGGATGTCTTTAGAATGCAATTTTCTTGTTGCAGAGCCTTCAAAAAGCCTTTGAAATTGAAATAAAACTCCCTTTCTTAGCATTTATCCCACGCTGCTTTAGTAAGACACATAATCTGCCCACTGCAGATAGTGGGACTTTTTAATTACTTTCTCTGTGTTTAATTAGTATGACTTATTGGGATTTTGTGCTAAGAAGAAAACAAACACGAGCAATCAATTACATGTGGGTGTAGCTCTAGAAATTGATGGAATGCGGCACAATGAAATCAATTTTTAATATTTTCACAGCTATCCGTTATTTTTGAATAGCCTAGCTTGGTTTGTCATCCAGGAGACAGCCAAAGTCATAGCCGGCTTTTCTTTTTGACACGGGTCAACCGGAGGTCACTGGAGCAGCAGCATTGCCATGGTAACTCATTCTGCATGATATGAAACAAACATGGCCACCCCAGTCATCCATCATCTCTCTAGTGAGGCCCATCCATCATCACATGGGCAGGCTGACATCCACTTTGCTCTGGTTCCTCTTGGCTGGACTGTGATTGGACAGTGTTAGGGAGCTGAGCTGCCTAAGTACAGGGGTGCTTTCATGCTCGCGGAGCAGTGAAATGCCCAAACTGTGCAACCTGACAGAAACACATTGATTTAGAAATCTGTACAAATGGGATTCATCAACCTTGGAGCTTGGCTATGTGGTTCAAAGAAGGTTTTATTTTCCTCTTCCCTGATGGAGAGCAGCTCGAAGAGCGCAAAGATGGACAAAGCAGCACCGGAGGCATCTGTTGCAGGATTGTCTGATATGCTACAAGGTATTGGAAGAAAGTAAACATCCATCTCACTTCAGATATGGTGGAAAATAGCAGACAAAATAAGAGCTACTTGAAAGATTTGAAATTATGGAAGCAGAAGTTCCCATTATAAAACCATTAAAAATGGTCCAGCCAAGCTGTTTAAAGGATACGCAACTTATCGCCAGTAAAGCTGCATCCAAGGATGTGCACAGGTTTGGGCCATTGTTGCCCGGGCAATAGGTGTTTACTGGCTGCTTGTAAGCTGCCCCTCTGGAAGAAAAAAGCAGTACATGCCGGGGGGGCTGAAAAGTTCATAGAGGTTAAATTTGACCAAATGTGGTTTATTTTTCAACCGCAGGGATCCAAGCACTGCAACACCGATGGAAGAAGTGTGTGGACCGAAGAGGAGACTATGTTGAAAAATAAACCACATTTGGTCAAATTTAACCTCTATGAACTTTTCAGCCCCCTCCCGTACAAAAAATAACTGCTATGCTTTTCCATGTAATCTGACCACAAATGAATAACAAACATGACTAAGGGAGGCAGTCGGACACTTGTAGCAATTGTGAGAGCATCCGCATCTGCTGAGTATTTTGATATTGTGGAAATGGTCGGAAAACAGAGGTCGTAAATTCTACTGTGGAAAAAGCCATTTTGAGCAAATGTTGTTCCCAGAATCTCCATGAATCCACAAAACTGAAGGTAACACAGCCAGGAGAATAAACTGGCCTGTCAGCATTAGAAATGGTCAGTAATAATTATGCTGGAACCATAGGCTGTATCCTCTCCCTCTCCAGAGCATATTGCCTGGGACTGTTATTGAATATATATTCCCCCTATTGGCAGTTTTGTGAATTGGCAGTTGGAGGCTGTATTGAGAAAGAAATCAGTGTACACAGCACGAATAAACCATCTGCCACTACTACTGGTGAGCCTTAAGTTTTATGCCTCGGTGAAACGGAGAGGCATACAATCAGTTAATGCGTCTGTGTGTGCATGTGTGCATGTGTGTGTGTATCTGTCCAGCCGCCTCTCTGTTTCAGCTTGCCTGGTCAAAATTAAGTAGAACTAAAGGCTTGTATCATTGTATCGCCATATTTTCTTGACTTTAAATTTGCCAGAATTCTAAGATAAGGCTTTGTTTTCGAAATAAACACAAATTTAACTCACCTTTAATGTCAATGAAGCCGGGGGAAAAGGTATTGTAATAACTATGCTGGGCCACTAGAGGCGGCAGTGTGACTTTTTTACAGCACATGCATAACTTCCTGTCACAGTCAATCTCTAGCTGAACTGTTATAAAAATAACGGTTACTGGGGGAAAAAAACCCACGTATTCAGCAACTACACCATTTATTCACCACATTGTCTTCACACTGTTTTTGCTGTTTAATTTTGCAGAGGAAGGATGAGGTAAAACTCATTAACCTCTTGAACTCCATTGTACCACGGAGGGGCAAGTCTCTGCGTCCTAGAGCGCATGAGGGCGCACGAGAGCGCCCTCGTGCGCTCTAGGACACATGATGGAGATTGTGATGTAGGTGGTGTATGGCGTCCAAGCGCGCACTGAAAATAAAAGCTGCAGACACAGCCGCGAACAGATTAGCTCATCTGATTGACCTCTCATTCGACTAATAAGAGCCTTGAATTGGGTTTCTGAAACCTTGAAGAACCAATGACTGAAAACCTCGCAAGAAGGACCCACCTACCAACGCAGCGAGCCAATTGACCATTTGCTGTGACGTCACATCCTTTTGTTTACGCCGCCATACTGGACGGCAGAAGCGAGTGGACGGCGCATTCAGCAGCTGTTCAGCGGTGTACCAGATCTCGATATATTTACCTGATTTCAACCTACATCTTTGTTTTATTTTATGTTGGCATTGAATTAGACTATGGTGTTTCACTGCTGTGCCTTTGGGTGTACAAATTGCCAGAAAAAGGGATCCAACTTGAAGTTTTACCAGTTCCCAGCTGACGAAGACAGGCGCAGGAGGTGGGTAGCAGCGCTGAAGAGGAAAGATTGGTCCCCGTCGCCTTACTCGCGGCTATGCAATCAACATTTTATATCGGGTATGTCTGATGTATCAGTGTCTATAGATGTAATGTTATATCATTGTAAACACTGGTAAATGGGTATGTCCCTCCCTGTGTGCACCACCAAGGCCAACCATCTGTGACCTAGCACTAGACAACTGCTAGATGACAAGATAATGATCATGAATGCATGCTCCTGTTTGAAATTTAATGTGTTGATCAATATGGCTGAGTTTATTTTGCAATGAATAAAAAATTTATTAAATTTACCAAAAAAAGGAGTATTTTTACAATAATTCACATTCACCGATACAGTTAAACCTCCCACCATTGTTTATTACTTTGTACTTCAATGTACCACATAAATAGGTCTACATGGATTAAAAGAATGATATAAACATGATAAATCGTTATATTGCTTCTCAAACTGTATAAACTATATATTCTACCTACTCCATATTCCAGGTGAGAAGAGCAGTGACCCTCTTTCCCCAGATTACATACCATCAGTCTTCACCTTCACGTCTACTCCAACGAAAGACAGAAACAACGCCAGCTTCCATCGGTACATTAAAACACAAGCAAGGAAAAAAAGACAGAGAGAGAACTTGGATCGCTCACTTGCTGCCAGTGTACTCGTAGAAATGTCTTCTGGAGTTTGTTGTGCATTGATAAATGTAAATGATTCTGTTGTGCCTTTCAATTAAACTGATTTGGCGTTTAATTTTTGGTCAAAACAGAAAGTGTGAAGACAATATGACACCATCTTGCTTCATGATCACCCAGGGTTTCAGTGGGGGGTCCGACATCTTCTGGGAGTGATGTACCTGTAGTGGATAAATATTCTTAAAATTAATACTGTATGTGGGTATGATGACTTTTTATCTGGATATAAGTCTTTCTTGTATAGACTGGACAATAAAATTTGTAATATATCTAATAGTGTTGGGAGTTGTTTATCCAGTATTCTATTGATACAACAAATATTTATAAATCCTTTTACAGAATATATAGATCTATAAAAATATTTAATTATTTTTTTACTTAATTTAATTGAGATATTATATATGCTAATAACAATAATAATAATAATAATAATAATAATAATAATAATAATAATAATAATAATTGAATATTTTGTAAAATTTTAATAATTTATCACTTAATAGATTCTATATAACATGACAAATCTATACAGTAGGGCCTTCACGACATAGTGGACCGTTGAAGTGATGACTGGGGATATCAGCACATTTCTCACAAGCCCAGCAACAAAATAACTATAAGCGTCCAAACTTTTGTAGGCTTTCAGAGACTCTCCAGTGTACCTAGACGGTGTGTTGACCAGGTAGTTGTAGATGTCCATATAGTGTACGTCAGGTTTGGGGCAAAAATCTATGAAACTGGTGAATTTTTCAAGCGACAAGTTGTAAGGGTCCACGCCGATAACACTGATCTTTCTGTGTACCTGTCACAATGTTTTTTATCTAGTAGTTGCGCAACATCGGACAAAGCTGGCACATCTGACTGAGTGGACGCCATGCTGAAACGCACTCACACAGCGCCCGAGTTGCCGTCCAATGTGGCGGTATCAATAAAAATCATGTGACGCGTGACGTCACTGAAACGGTTAATAGAAGCACAGAAGTTCGCTGAGCTGTTTTGTCTAAAGCTGGGTGAAGAGAGACTGCTTCAGCAGCCACAGGAAGTGCTTTTTTTTTTTTTTAATTCCAGCAGAGTGTTTAGGATTCTCTTATATGGTCATCATAGACTGACGGAGGCCGACGACGAAGGTCGTAAATCATTCGCCAAAACCGCAATCATGGAATTATGTTTTGACCGGGTCGCGAGACCAGAACCACGAGCGGACCAGCGTCGCGTTCGTCTGACAATGAGGAAGAGAGGTTCGCCAGGACAATGTGGCTGTGAAGAGGTAAGGTGTTATAAGCCAAATTATTTTTTATCCCTGAAAATTGTAATCAAAAATGACTTTTGACCGATCAGTAAATTACAACTGTGCGGCGCACGCCTCCGGACCGTGAACGCCCCCCCCCCCCGCCGCTGCTATTCTGTAGTGGGGGGGGGGGGGGGGCGCGGTGACTGCGCTGCTGTGGCCACATGCCACATCCGAGTGTAATCCGTCATGTAGCGATGGCCAATCTCCGTCCTCTGTAGCGAGGGGGGGGGACAACCCCCCCCACACACACACACACACAGACACAGCCCTGAATGTGACCTTTCATTAGAGCCCAAAATGAAGCTTCTATATTGAATCATTCAAAAGTTACAGACGTTTTTCCAAACTGTGCCATTTGGCACAATTTGGCACAGTTCCAAAACGCCTGGGAACTACCTGAGAACAAAGCTGTGTAATATATTCATTTTTTGTGGTATTGTTACAAAATTTGGACCTCAGCTGTATAACACTTGGTTCTACATTTCTGTTGCATTTTCCAGCCCGGATCTGAAGCTGTGTGTTATTTGCAAGCATTTGTATCCAAAAAAACACCCAGGCCAAATTTATTTTCTTCAAGTTCACTATGTTTAGATGACTGTAACTCAGTGGCCGGAGCACTTAGAGAGATTATGACTGTTTTGCCAAAAAATTCAAAGTGTTTTCTTTTAAATGAGACCAACCCCATGAAGATGCTGCAAAGGGTTGAAGAACAGCTTTCGATTTACTTTGGGCACATTATTTTTTGGCGTTTTTAGGAAAATTGACCGTAGTGCAAGGGGTTAAAAACTAGCTAAAAACTCCAAGTCTCAACATTCCTCACTCACAAATGGTTGCACTGAACTGCGCATGAGCCCGGAAACTCCCGCCACAAGGAAGTACTGAGCAATCCGCCAATACTGTCTTTTTACCCGTCTGTTTTCTTCCTCTGCCACTAAAAGCAAAAGCTCCTGTTCGTTTTGATTGTCATTGAATTCACGTACCTCCATCACTTCCACCATTTTAAATGTCTGCCACCGTGCTCTTCTTTTGTTTGAAGTGCAGCCGTTCAAATCAGTTTAGTGGCTCTTGGCTGCTGCCGACAGTACGGGCATGTGAACTGCAGATTATTTTCATTGCGCATGCATGCACTCCAAAACAACTGGATGGATTTGGATGAAATTTTTGCCAGAGGTGGCCCTTGGCCTAGAGGGAAACTCATAACATTTTGGTGATGATCCCAGAACGCATATCTCCACCAAGGTTCTTAAAGTAGAACTGAACTGAACGGCATTGAACAGCACTGGGTGATAGTACATACAATTATAAAGATAATTTATCATTGGCACCCCCTCCACAAATCGCGGAATCTTGGAGAAAATTGCGATTTTGAATTTCCCGCCCTGAAAAATCAGACAAATCCGCCGATTAACCGGAAATGCAGCCGGAGTTCCGCGTGACGTCACGAGTGTGACACAGTCCTCCATGTTTACCATTGCGAGCACGTCGACACTGGTTGTTTTTGGTGTATTTTGTTGTGATAGTCGACTACAAAACACTTCCAACACCTGGGAAGATCTGTTCAGTGGCCAAGGAAAGCTGTCATGGCGACGAAAGAAAAGAAAGGGGGAGGAAAAGCGACCGGGAAGCGATGCGTTTCTAGATATAGATATTACAGTGATCCCTCACTACTTTGCGTTTCACCTTTCACGCCCTCAGTGCATCGTGGATTTTTCAAAAATATTCATCAAAAATTCAAAATTGAGAAAAAATGACACGAAAGTTGCCCGGGTGCTAGCAGAAGGCAGGGAGACTACATTAGAACATCAGGTATCAACACGGAGAGCCCGCACAACTCAAAATCCACCTCTCTGACCACCGCTCCACTCCTCTCCGCCCACCTCTTCACCGCTCAGGAATCTCGCAAGCTGATTGGCCGAAACGTTTTACCTCGCAAACTAATTGGCCAAGATGTTTTACCCAGCTTCTCTCCCTGCAGAGCGCCCATACCCAGCGAAGGAAGACCGCATTCATTGTTCTTTATCGCTCGTGTTGCTTAGTGGCACTTTTCGCTGTTCTCTTGTGCCTTTTTGTGCAAAATAGTGCTTGTGACGCCCTTGGGGGGGGGGGTGACGCTACTTTGCGGTTTTTCACTTTTCGCGGTCGGTTCTGGTCCCCATTAAACGCGATAAGTGAGGGATCACTGTATTTATAAATAGCACAGTCAAATGCAGAGGCCAGTTCTGTTCATGTGTATTGCCACTATAGTCTGTAGAAGTATTGTAATACATAGCCCAATTTTTTGAATGAATGAATGAATTTATTTATTTCGGATAGTACAGTACAGGTTGAAAGAAACTGAATGATATAACAACAAGGTCAAATTGAACAATGACTCATCTGATTATACAATTCAACGTAAGTTATCCGAAATGGGTGATGGCTGAAGCCGCAGCTTATATTGCCCACCCATATTCCATCCAAGAATTCAAAAGAGAAAACAGGCAAGAGCGATTACAATTCAAAACAAAACTAAGACAAAATGTGACAGAGAAAAAAGAAAACTAAGCTACAACACAACACAGGCTGGATATGTTACAACGCGCCGCTCATTAGCGGCGCCAGCTGCGTGCACACTTGCACCTTGTCAGCAGCTTGGGATATAAGCCACTCTGCCCTGGGCTTCGGCATGAAGCCGTCTGATTCCTTCAGCCCTCTTGCTGCAGAGGAACCCCCTCATCTCCCAGCAAGTTCTACAGCGTAAGCATACCTACCTTTCCCTTTCCAGTCTCTCCCCTGTGCACAGGTGTATTCCCCGGCGGCGGACCTCGCCTCTGCATCGCCGTCTGCCAGCTGCTGTCACAGGTGCATCAGGTCGCTGTCTCTCGGGCTCGCCGTTGTGCACGCCTGCCACCTGCCACACTCCTGCATCCTCCTCTGTCTCGTCACGGATCCTGAATGCCTCTTCACTCTGAAAACTCTGGTGTTCTTGACTGCTGGAACTGCTATCATCTGCCATTGTTGTTTTGTTTAGGGATCACACTCGTGACGTCACGCAGCGTCGTCTGCACTACTTCCGGTTTGTTTGGCACTGCCAGCCAGAGGCAAAAGTTTATCGGCTTATGGCTTGGCCATCGCACGGCCTAAAAATTTCTTTTATGTTTTGAAAAATACAATAGGTAATAAGGAATTAATCTGCTATTCTACTTTTTGCGCCAAAAGGTGGGTTCAGTTCTACTTTAATTTCTCACTGTGTGTTAGCAAGAATACTCCAAAACTACTAGATGGATTTGGATGATTTTTTTTTATTGATTTTTTTTTTTAACCACAGGTGGTCCTTGGGCTAGAGAGGAACCCATAACATTTTGGTGATGATCCAACAATGCATACCTCCGCTCAGGCTCTGGCACCAAGGCATCAGCACCTTAGTGCTTTCATTTATCCATAGGCTGATATAGGGCTGGGTGATATACTGAATACTCAAAAAGTTCCACCTCTCTTTTTCCCTCTGTCTCCCTCACACTCACTCCCCTGCCCAAGCATAAACAATTTCCAGGACATGTGCACATTTTAAACTGGAGAACTCTGAGCTTTTTTCATTAGGAGCAGAGAAAAAAAGGCCTGATCAACAGAAGCTAAGTAGGTCTGGCTCAAAGCATACAGAACAGGGGAACCAGATGAAGATAAACTTTACTGGCGGCATGTTTGCAGTGTAGTCTGCATTCTGTAGAAAAGAAAATTATTCTCACTTTGTGGGCATACTTTCGAAATAAGAGCTCCTATCTGGTCTTGCAAGCCTTAAAATAAGAGCGAGCACCTTGCCAAATGAAGGACTGATTGAATGCAGACACATAAAAAACAGAAATAAGCAACAAATGATGTTCCTGCTACTTGTTATTAGACCACCAAGTATTATATGTGGTAAACTGAAACATTTCTGTTTGGATCAACTTGATTACTTGATAATGTGAGCTTTGTTGTGGTGTATTGTTGTGAAGAACTTTCTCCGAGGTGGGCTTTCATTTTATTATGGAGCTATCTTCCAGCCAGCATGTCCATGTGAGCCATGCTCTATAAGTTAAATCTGGGCTGTCTTGTGCATCCCATGTGGGTTTGTCCACGGTTTCAATATTGGTCCAATCTGTTTGCCCACATGGACATTGCCTGTGGTACAGGGAAGCAGGTAACTGCTTACCTGCTTTAACCCCATCTGGGCACCACATGGATTCAATGCAGGAGAACAGGGTTCAGTAACACTGGTGCCATGGGTAAAGTTTGTCATAGCAGTACTTTATGAGCTAAAAATGTTCCTTTTACTTAAGTTATGTGCATATTTGCTATTTATACAGATGCATAAATACAATGCTTTAGCATATGATGACCACGTTGCTAATTAACTAGGTGATGTAACAGCAAGGCATCAACATCTATTATCTCTACTAGTCTTTTTAAACCCATTAGCTCACTTTTAACATTTTTGATGCCGTGGTGTGGTAAAAGGAATCATCTTTGCAAGCTTTGCAAATGTAAAGCTACAAAATTAAATTTTTAATCAATTTTAAAAAAAATAGTAAGTGGAAATTAGATATTTCAAAAATAGATTTGCATAGCAATCTAAAACCACTGAGGAAAGGAAGGTAAAGACAAACAGAGATGGCAATTGGCCACGGACACCTTAAGAAAAGCGCTTTAGTTCCATGGAAGCTGATTCCATCTGGTTGTCAGAAGATGAGTATTGTTGCCACAAGGTGATAAATTCTCAGCTGCCTCTGTGAGCAGCTTAGATTATTTATCTCAGTCATTAATAGCAGAAAACCATCAAAGCTGACATTTTCTTGGCTGACAACAACAATGCAAAGTGCCTTTTTCTTTTCAACTTTCAAAGAAGGTCTTTTTTTTCTTCTGAGATGAAAGCAGCATGACTGGACCAGAACCCATCACGAGATTCAGATAAGATCCAGCAGGAGATAAGTCAGAGTGAGCTCTTCATGCAAGACACAAAGAAAAGGAAAGCTCCACTTTCAAATGGTTTTCTTTTAAATTCCACTGAATAAAATGACATTTCCATAACATACTTATCTACATCTCTAGGAGTGAAGCAGTGGAAAGACTTTTTTCTTTACTATTATTTTCCATTGTCATGTTGCATTGTTAAAAGGCACCTCGGCCGAATAAAAATCACAAACAGAAATATCACCGTAAGAAAGGATGTCTGACGTAAATGAATCAGTATTCTGAAAATGTGTTGTTTAAAGTGACTGGAGAGAAGCCATTCAATGGAGATAAGATGAGCGCGTCTCTGTGTTTGTGATGTAGCGTGCCAGTCAATTAAGCGAATAAGATGCAAATGATTACTCTTACAGAGTGGCAGCCTAATAGCTACATAGATTTCTGGCAATTACTTTTATTACTTCATTTAATTTACAGTGGTGCATCACCATCATGGTAACAGGAATGAAGGACACAAAAATCAATAAATAATAACTAGCAAGCATGACCCACGTTTTTACAGAGTATACAACCCTTCCTTAATTGCTTATGCTTATTGTTCAGTATTTGTCAAATGTCCACACGAGTCTTTTGTTCTGCTTATGTCAGGAAAGCAGCTTCGGGGTTGAGTGTGTAATTTATTTTTTTTAATATATTGCAGCTCCAGGGCTGATTTGTGTGAATTTTATTATTTTCTTAATGTATTGCGTGCTGGATTTGGAGTGGGTTTTTTTTTTTGCATGCTTTGAAATGTTTTTGGGTTGTTATTTTCCCTGTGTTTGGTTGTGAATGAGTATCGTTTACACCTGAGCTGACTGATTCCAATCAGCAGGAGCCAGTCGGTGAGCTCCAGCTGCAAACTCTTCCCCAGCAAGACCTATTAAAGGATGGTGCAGAACTGTGGTGGGGGAAGGACAGCGGAGGAAGAGAAAGGG
The DNA here is from genome assembly GCA_020510985.1 of Pholidichthys leucotaenia. Lineage (NCBI taxonomy): Eukaryota > Metazoa > Chordata > Actinopteri > Cichliformes > Pholidichthyidae > Pholidichthys > Pholidichthys leucotaenia. The sequence goes on along the minus strand of CM035840.1, from coordinate 427,013,224 downwards.
GTATGCTGGGGCAGAGCACTCGGGAGTTAAAGAGGGAGAGCAGAGGAAACAAGGGAAGGAACGGAGAAATGGAAAAAGGACAGAAGGAGAAAGGAACGGGTTGGGATGCAGATTTGACTGAGATGGACGGATGGATGGACTGATGGAGCAGGTGAGGTGGAAGGAGAGGACGCAGAGGGGAGGCTCACGTGAGTGGGATGGTATGAACGCAGCAGGTGCTGGGATTGTCAGCGGCGGCTTGGGACCAAAGAGGCCGCAAGGACGCCAGACGGTCCAGCCAGAGGAGACGCAGTTGGGTGGAGAAAGGTTTGTACACAGATAAGTGAGAGGAACATGTTAATTGTCTGTGTGCATATGAATGATCATCAGCCACCCGGGATATTGGTGGGGTGTTGAGTTTTGTGCTGCGTTGTGTGCTGCAGGTAAACCCAGGTGACGGAACCGGAGGAGCCTGCCCCTCTCCTCTCCTCCTGCCTGCTTCTTTTCCCCTGGTGTCAGAATTTCCCACCATGCGTATGAAGGGCTACGGATGAGCCCTGTCGAACAGCATGTCTTTCTGGGGCAAGTGAGGATGGCTGCGTTCGATCCTGTTCCGATAGACGGTGGTGTGGAGAGAGGAATAATCAGGCCAGGCATTCACAGCAGACGAACTTTATTCACTCTCTCACATCTCTCAGAATCAGAAAAAGCATTGACCTCATGCTGCAGGGTCTCTCCTTTATATTACAACACTCACTCCCCCTGCTGCCTGAGGTCTTGCATCACAATACATTCTCCCATCACAATTCCTATTGTCCCCCAGTTGCTTAATCCCCCATGCTCTTCCGGCAGAGGAATTTACTGCCTCTCCCTTCCTTCCAGTATGAGATGAATTTCACAGCATGGGTTCCCCATAACACCCCCCCCCCCCCCGGATTCTCAGACTGAGCATGAGCTCTCACGTCCTTTCGGCTTCAACCTCCTCCCATATCTGCTGTAACGAGGGGTCTTCGGCTCCGCGGCGCTGCTGTGCCGGTGGAGGGTTCCTGGGGGTGTGTCTGTCTATGGGTGGACAATTGGGGGGGGACATTCAACATGCTCGTGTGACTGCTCTGATGAATTGTTTACCTGGCGAGTTCTCAGTGGGGGTCTTACACATCGAGGAGCTCGAGCCAACATCACCTGCTCATCTGCCACCACAAAGGTGGGCTTAAGCCTGTCTATACAGATTTTCTCCTGGCTACCCCCCAAGTCTAACACAAAATGTTTGTTCCCTGGTTCCAACACTCTAAACGGGCCATAGTAGGGTGGGCGCAATGGGGGCCGGTGGGCATCGTGCCTGACAAACACGAACGCCGCGTTCTTCAAAGTTTTCGGCACAAAAGCGCGTGGAAAACAGTGGTGGGCCGGGCCAGGTAGCATGCCTGCGTCTGCGCTATGCCATGAACGCGGGGACGGATGGGTGTTCAGCGCGGGGTTATCTGGTAACTCTTAATTCTCCGGGGAGCCGCAGCGGCTGAGAAAAAACAAGCTCTGCTGGGGAAGCCTCCAAATCCTCTTTTGGTGTGGAACGCAACCCTAATAGAACCCACGGCAACCGGTCTACTCAATTTGCATCCGTAAGCGAAGCCCTGAGCGCTGCTTTCAGTGACCTATGGAAATGCTCGCATAACCCATTGGCCTGTGGGTTGTACGCGGTTGTGCGATGAATTGCGACGCCCAGGCTACGGGCCATCGCCGACCAGAGGTCGGAAACAAACTGAGGGCCCCGATCGGACGTGATGTCCGATGGGATGCCAAAACGTGCCACCCATGTCGTCAAAAAGGTGCGCGCCACGTCCACGGACACGGTGGAAGCTAGCGGGACTGCCTCTGGCCATCGTGTGGTGCAGTCCACCACTGTCAGGAGATGCGTGAACCCTTGCGATGGCGGGAGGGGGCCCACGAGGTCCACGTGAACGTGGTTGAGCCTCTTAGCCGGGATACAGAACGGCTCCAAAGGGGCTTTTGTGTGCCTGTGCACTTTGGCTCGTTGGCACGCTACGCAGGCTGCAGCCCACTCTTTCACCTGTTTGCGTAGGCCCGGCCATACGAACTTCGCTCCCACCATTTTGACTGACGCATGCACTCCTGGGTGCGCCATGGTGTGAATGGATTCAAAAACGCGGTGGCGCCAAGCGCATGGGACCACCGGGTGCAGGCGTCCTGTGGAGATGTCACAGATTGGGGGGGGGGCGTCTTGCAGTAATCTGCTCTCCAGCCTTAACCCTGTTGGTCCAGACTGGAGTGCGCACAAATCCGCATCGCCAATCTGCTCTGCGGCCATGGCTGTGTAATCTATCCCTACGTAGACTGGGGCCATTACTGCGTGCAAGAGGCAGTTCGCCACCACATTCAGTTTACCGGCCACATGCTGAATATCGGTCGTAAGCTTGGAGATCGCAGCCAGCTGTCTCTGCTGCCGGCACGACCATGGTTCCAAAACATTGGCCATCGTGTACGATAGCGGCTTGTGGTCCACAAACACAGTGAAGCTGCGCCCTTCCAGCCAGAACTGGAAGTGGCATATGGTCAGGTGGAGAGCCAGTAACTCTCTGTTGAATGCGCTGTATTTACGGTCACTGTCGTGCAAAGACCTGCTAAAAAAGCGAGCGGCTGCCAAGAACCGGTGACACATTGTTCCACGATGGCCCCCATAGCCACGTATAAGGCATCGGTAGTGAGCGCTATCCGAGCCGCCGGGTCTGGGTGCACCAACAGTGCGGTGTTTGCCAAGGCTGTTTTAACCTCAGAGAATGCCTGCTCCCGCTTAGGAGTCCAGTCGACTCTGTCCACTGGTTTCCGTTTCTTGAGTGCAGCATACAATGGCTGCATGAGCTGGGCTGCGCGGGGGAGGAAACGGTTATAAAAGTTAACCATCCCCAAAAACTCCTGCAACGCCTTGACCATCTGAAGCTGGGGAAAATTTGCCACAGCGCACCTTGTCCGGCAAGGGTATCGCTCCCTCCGGTGACACGTGGTGCCCCAAAAAATTGATCCCCGTCACGCCGAACTGGCATTTCGCTGGGTTGATTATTAACCCGTGCTCCTCTAACCTCCAGAAAACCATCCTGAGGTGGGTTACGTGTTTGTCCTCGGACGTGCTGGCCACCAGGATGTCATCCAGGTAGACGAACACAAACGGCATATCACGCAACACCGCATTCATCATGCGTTGGAATGTCTGTGCCGCGCCTTTTAATCTGAAGGGCATGCATAAAAACTCAAACAAACCAAACGGGGTTATTACCGCCATTTTAGGTATGTCCTCCGCACGCACTGGGACCTGGTGGTAACCACAGACCAGGTCTAGCTTAGAAAAAATATGTGCCCCGGCGAGGTGAACGGAAAAATCCTGAATATGGGGAATTGGGTAGCGGCCGTGCGCTGTGGCGTTATTCAATCTGCGGAAATCTCTGCACGGTCGCCACGATCCCTCGGCCTTAGGGACCATGTGTAGTGGGGATGCCCATAGGCTGCCTGAGCGCCTGATGATGCCCAGCCTTTCCAAGTTGGCAAACTCCTCGCTCGCTATGGCCAGTTTAGCTGTGTCCAGGTGCTGAGGTCGTGTGAAAACGGGTGGCCCGTTGGTGGTAATAAAGTGCTCTACCCTGTGTTTAGTGATGGCCACCGAAAACGTCGGGACCGTGAGTGCTGGGAACTGGGTGAGCAGTGTGTGGAACTTACCACCTGGAGCTGTGACGTTGGCTAGCGTTGTTGGCCCGGCTCCTTGAGCTGTACAGGGGAGGGAATCAAAAGACATTGCATTAATCAGGCGTCTGTTAGCAACATCGACTAGTAGCCCGTATGCACACAAAAAATCAGCACCCAAGATTGGGAAACTGTATGCCGCTATGACGAATGTCCACTCGTACGTCATATAAGGATACAGTCAGTGTCTTTTCACCAAAAGTCTTCATGTCCGAGCTGTTTGCAGCCGTCAGCTTGGGGCCGCTAGCACCCCCTAGCCGGTCAGCGTACAACAGCAGGATGAGGCTCTTTTGGGAGCTGGAGTCCACAAGGAACCATCTCCCCGAGCGCGAGTCTGTCACATAGAGCAGCTTGCTTTCCTCACCGGCCGTCGCAGCTGCTACCGACTGCCGACCTTGGCGTTTCCCAAACGCTTGAATTGACACGGTGGCACGCATCGGCATGCATCCTCTCCAAAACGGTGGTGGTAGGAGCAGAGCGTGTCTCTCTGGCACTTCCTGGCCCTCGCTGTCGCTACCATCGCTGGCTCCTCACTTCCGCTGGCCGTCTCTCTGGGTTCCGACGCCACTGCATTCACTGTGAGGGCTCTGGTGGTGAGGATGATCCGATCTGCTTCCTGGGCTAGCGCACGGTAGTCACGTGTGGCCAGCAAAGGCGAGTTGGCAAGGATCGCTCTGGCCTCCGTTGGTAGGCTCTGGAGGAAAAGGTGGCCCGTCGTCCGTCCGTCCGTCCCATCAATGCCAACATCTTCTCCATCAGTTTGACCGCCGACCCATCTCCTAACTCAGAGCGCGACAGGAGCCTCTCTGCTCTCTCGCAGTCCGAGAGCGTGTAGTGCCGGGTCAGCACGGCTTTGAGAGCCCCGTATTTGTGGTGGGCTGGGGGTTGCTGGAGTAGGCTTGCTACTTGCTGATTCGTGCAAGCATCCAGCGCTGCAACCACATAGTAATGTCATCTGCCATTATTCCCCGGAGCGCAAACTGGGCCTCGATGTGAAGGAACCAAGACTTCGGGTCGTGCAGCCAAAAGTCTGGTAGTTTGACCGAAACAACACACGCGCTGCTGGGGCTTTCCGTCCGGGTCATCTCCGGGGTGTTTGCCTCGTGTTCCATTATTCGTCAAGGGTCACCAGTGTGGAGAGAGGAATAATCAGGCCAGGCATTCACAGCAAACAAACTTTATTCACTCTCTCACATCTCTCAGAATCAGAAAAAACATTGACCTTATGCTGCAGGATCTCTCCTTTATATTACAACACTCACTTCCCCTGCTGCCTGAGGTCTTGCATCACAATACATTCTCGCATCACAATTCCTATTGTCCTCCAGTTGCTTAATCCTGCTGCCTGAGGTCTTGCATCACAATACATTCTCCCATCACAATACCTATTGTCCCCCAGTTGCTTAATCCCCCATGCTCTTCCGGCAGAGGAATTTACTGCCTCTCCCTTCCTTCCAGTCTGAGATGAATATCACAGCATGGGTTCCCCATACCGGAAACGTGGCTGCCCTGCTGTAAAACATGTTCTTTTTAGACTGTGCACATTTTTAACTCATGTGTTTTTATTTTGAACTGTTGTATTTTGTAAATCATTTTAGGTTTGTGAAGTAAATTATTTAACTGATCTTCTGCCTCTGAGTGTTTGTGTTGCTGTGGCCTGGGAGTCTTACATTTTAAAATTTCGTGTTCACAGTAATTTCCAGTTTCAAACTGTGACACTTACTGGTGATTAAGGCTGTGTGTCTGTATTTTCTGCTCATTTTCTATTGAGCTGAGCTATTAACGTGCTAAACACCCTCAGTGCAAAAGGTCAGCGGTTTTGGTTGCTGCATCCAAAGTGTGGCACAAATCTTCAACCAGCCAGTAGGTATTAGGCAACAAGGATACCATGATCAGTATTTTAAAGCAAAAGGACCAGTTTGTTGTGGTCTAGTCCAATAAATAAGAGAGTCGCCATGTGAAATGCCAAAGCATGGATTTGATAGTGACAGAACAAGCTGTTGCTTCAATCATCTTCGTCTTCTTTTAGCTACTCCCTTTAAGGGTTGCCAGAACAGATCATCTGCTGCCATCCCACCCTACCCCTTGCATCATCTCTGTAATACTAACCCTCTCCATGTCCTTCACTACAGCCATGAATCTTTTTTATTGTCCTCACATCAGCAAATGCTCTCCCTTTGAAGTCCCTACTCTCATCTCCACACATCTTCCTTTCTGTCATGGCCGCCAATCACGGCACCTGTGTGCGCACCTGTGGGTTATTTCCTGTGGCCTATTTATTCCCATCAGGACCAGTGCTGGGCGCGGAGTCGTCTGATTCCTTTGGTGAATCACGCCACAACCTGCCTCTGTGCTTCCCTGCACTGAATTCTCCTGCCTCCGGCTTCCAAGCCCAGCAGAACGACATCCGGGTCGATTTCGCCCAGACCAACAATCAAGTAAGCTCTATAGCTTCTAACTTGTCCATGTCCCCTGTGCACAGGCGAAGCCCGCAACGGCAGACCTCCTTCTTCCTCCAGGTGGCGGACTTATCCCTTTCCTGCTAGTTAGCCCGCAGACACTGTCTCTCTGGCTGCAGCTTCAGTGCGACCTGAAGACTCATTGACATTTGTTGACAGTAAGCCCAGTAACATCAAACGTGCTGCAAGGTGTATTGTTGCTAACGGCCCTTGTCTCTGTTTCAGGGTTGCCAGTCTGTACGGTGCTCTGCTGGCCCAGCGGGAGTACTCGGATTGCACTACACTACATTACACCTCATAATCGCACTCACGCATCCACTCACTCACGTTAACAAATAAAGTACGTTAATTTGTGTTAATCCTGAGTCATGTCTGTCTGTTGGTCACCTGAACCATGTCAGTACGACTCCACCAAAGTGACCTGGCTGACAGCAAACTCGTGCGCCGCATTAACCATCTCGAGGCTCGGGTAGACCAATTAGCATACCAGCAACAAGTGATGCTAACCCAGCTAACTTGCATCACCGAAAGGTTAGATCATTTAACTAACCCACAGGGGTTTTCCACAGCACCAGCTAGCTCCTCAGCTCCCGCTAGTTCTACTGCTAGCGCTACCACTAGCTCTTCGCCTAGCCCTCACTCTACAGGTTCCGCTAGTCAGCTCACTCCCGTCCCTACTCCCGCCCGGTTTAGAGGGGTATTGGGAGAAGCCAGGGGGTTTCTCATACAGTGTGAAATTGTGTTCCAACGGGTTCCCGGGGATTTTCCCACTGACCAGAGCCGCATTGGCTATATGATCAATTTGTTAGAGGGGCGGGCTTTAGCGTGGGCTTATGCGGTTATGGCTAGGGTGAAGAGGAGCTGGGCAATGAAGAGGCGATTTGGTTTAAAAGCGAAGTTTTAATGTTCAGCTCTTCTAACAAGTCTCATCTGGTGCAGAGAGCGACAGAAGGGAAAAGAGACAGAATCTCGCCAACTCACTGATTATATACAAGCACACAACAAAAGACATGCATAACAAAGGCTGACATCCCTCATTATCTTAATCCCCCCATTGTCTTGGTATTCCCTCTCCTCGTCTTGGGAGGTGATGGTAATCCCTCTCCTCGCCTTGGGGGGTGAGGGTGGCTCGTCCGGTCTCCCCCGCCGCGTCCGGGAACGTCTTTGTTCTTCACTCGGCGGGTGAGATTCCTTTGTCCTTTCAGAGGTGTGAAGTTCCTTACATATGTAATCACCAAACATTTCCACTTGCTCTAACATATGTAGGTTATGGAATATATGGTTAATATAGACCACAGGCCCCCCAAACAACTAAGAAAGGACAACAGAAAGGTTCACAGTCTAGGATAGTTATTACGACATACTACGTGTTACAGCTGTTGCCACGGAAGAAACTTTCCAGCAGCCATGCTCCTAAGAGAGTTCAGTGGTAAACATAGCAGCATAGTAAAATCATAAGTCAGTCCTAAACTGTTGCAGCACAATTAGTGAATAATTGGGGAGTGGTTGGTGTCAGTCCTTGTGCAGTCTGGGTTTAATTCTTCTCCCAAAACTGCTGTAGGTTGGTTTAGGTGTCCTGCTGGGACCTTCTTGTGAGGAATCTGCAGTGTGTGAAAGAGAGAGGTTATTTGTTCCCTGCCTGGGGGCTGAGTCTTTTCTCTTGGGGGGGTCTACCTCGCCGAGGTGCTCTCGCCAACTGTGCAGGTTCGTCTTTCAACAAGAAGGCAGGTTTAAGTCTATCAATGCTGACTGTTTCTTTTCTATCCCCATAATCAAGCACAAAGTGTTTATCACCATGTTCCAGCACTCTGAATGGCCCATCGAATGCTGGGCGTAAAGTTGGTTTTAGAGCTTCATGCTTAACAAAAACAAACTCAGCGTTTTTTAAAGTTTGAGGGGCAAAAACCCGTGGGAAGGAGTGATGAGCTGGACCGGGGAGAGAGTTCGGTCCGTTGTTGCCTAAAAACCTTGGGACTGGAAGGCGCCCTGGCTCTGGGTTCTTTGGCAAAAAATCACCTGGGAGCCTGAGAGGTTGTGCAAAAACTAACTCTGCGGGAGAGGCGTCTAGATGCTCTTTAGGTGCAGCACGCAACCCCAATAAAACCCAGGGAAGTTTATTTACCCAATTTGTGTCCGTTAGTGAGGCTCTGAGGGCAGCCTTTAGAGACCTGTGAAAACGCTTGCATAACCCATTAGCCTGAGGGTGATAAGCGGTGGTGCGATGAATTGTTGCCCCTAAGCTGTTGGACATGGCTGACCAGAGCTCTGAGACAAGAGTTGTAAACTTGTCCCGTGCTATGTTGAGCTTGGCCGCGTCTAAGCGGCGAGCTTTGGCAAAAACGGGAGGTCCCGTTGTGAGAATGAAGTGTTCAACCCCGTGTTTAGCCACAGTGGCTGAGAATTTGGGGATTGTGAGTGCTGGAAATTGGGTGAGGAGTTGCTCAAACTTACCTCCTGCTGTGGTGACGTTGGCCTGCACAGGTGGTGGAGAAACTCGGGCTGAGCATGGAATAGAAGCATAAGACAGTGCATTAACCAGGCGCCTATTTGCTAGATCCACTAATAACCCATGTGCACACAAAATATCTGCACCTAACAAGTTAAAACTCACCGCCGCTACAACAAATGTCCATCTGTAGCTGCGGCCGTGGATGAGGAGGTGCAGGCTCTTTTCGCCGAACGTGTCGATGTCAGAGCCGTTGGCTGCCACTGCTCCGTTGCCCCGGGTGCCCATGGCTCGATCTGCGTGGGAGGGCATGACGAAACTCAGCTGAGCTCCTGTGTCGATGAGGAACTGCTTGCCTGTGTGTCCATCCGTCACGTACAACAGCTTATTATTCTCGCCGAGAACCGCTGCTGTTAACGGCTCTCGGCTTTGGCGTTTCCCGACATCGTAAACTTGCAGGGGGGAATGCATTTGCGGGCCTTCTCGGCGAAGCGGTGGTGATAATAACAGACGTCGCCCTGTCTGTTACGTTTTGGCCGCGTCGCTGTCACCGTGGCCTGGGTCTGCTCCGTGGGTCGTGGCTCCTCGTGGCTCGGGGCGTCGGCTTTGAGGTCTGCGGATGCTGCTGTGGGCGTCAGCTCCTTGCAGGCGTTGACGAGCCGATGAGCTTCGCTGGCCAGTGTGCGGAAGTCTTGGTGGGTGTTGCACTTCATGCTGGCGAGTGTCCCCCTCATGTGTGGCGGCAGCGTGCTGAGGAAAATAAACTGGAAGAGGAAGTTGTCATTATCCTCTTCCTTGAGCTGCAGCAAATCCTCCATGAGGGCCTTCGGATTGCCCCCTCTGTGGCCGTAGACCGCCAGGATCTTCTCGGCTCTTTCTTCCGCTGATGGGATGTAGTTTGCCACGATGGTCGCTTTGAGCGTCTCGTATTTGTCCCGGGCCGGTGGTCGCCGGATCATGCTCCGCACACATTTCGAAGTGGCGGAGTCGAGTTTGGAGACGATATGATAAAACTTAGTATCATCAGCCGTGATGCCCGCCAGTATAAATTGGGCTTCAGCCTGCTGAAACCAAGAGGCGGGGTCCTCTTGCCAGAAGTCTGGCAGCTTGACAGCGACGGCGTTCGTGCACACCATCACTGCTGTGCCCGCCGGGTGAGAGTGCCTTGCCTCGGCTCTCACGGCGGTGCTGGTGCTTGGTTGAGCCCTCTCAACCTCTTCTGCCGGGGGGAACAGCTGTCCGTCTGCTCCCTCGTCTGCGTGGCTGCTGGCGTCTGCCTGAGTCGCCACGGATGAGTCGCTTGTGGGAGAACGCCTCCGGTCCATACTCGCGTCAAGGTCACCAGTGTAGAGGAGCTGGGCAATGAAGAGGCGATTTGGTTTAAAAACAAAGTTTTAATGTTCAGCTCTTCTAACAAGTCTCATCTGGTGCAGAGAGCAGCAGAAGGGAAAAAGAGACAGAATCTCGCCAACTCACTGATTATATACAAGCACACAACAAAAGACATGCATAACAAAGGCTGACATCCCTCATTATCTTAATCCCCCCATTGTCTTGGTATTCCCTCTCCTCGTCTTGGGAGGTGATGGTAATCCCTCTCCTCGCCTTGGGGGGGTGAGGGTGGCTCGTCCGGTCTCCCCCGCCGCGTCCGGGAACGTCTTTGTTCTTCACTCGGCGGGTGAGATTCCTTTGTCCTTTCAGAGGTGTGAAGTTCCTTACATATGTAATCACCAAACATTTCCACTTGCTCTAACATATGTAGGTTATGGAATATATGGTTAATATAGACCACAAGGGCCGATTATGCGTCTATAGCATATGTTCAGTTTACTCAAAAATTCAAAGAAGTATTTAGTCACTCAAACCGGGAAGATGTTCTTACCTCTCGCCTGTTAAACCTTCGCCAGGGGTCGAGGGCAGTCGCCGAAGGAGATCATCCCAGACCCAGTAAAGGTAAAGGCGGTGGTGGACTGGCCCACCCCTGCATCGAGGAAACAGCTGCTGCAGTTTTTGGGCTTCGCAAACTTCTATCGCCGGTTTATTAAGGACTACAGCCGCATCGCCCTCCTCCTCACCAACTTGACCTCCACCAAGGTTCCCTTTCGCTGGACGGAAGAAGCGGACGCCGCGTTCTCTGAGTTGAAGGTTAGATTTTCATCTTCGCCTATCCTGACGCAGGTAGATCCCACCCTTCAGTGCCTGGTGGAGGTGGACGCCTCGGATTCTGGGGTGGGGGTTGTGCTGTCCCAGCGCTCTCCGGCAGACGGTAAGATCCACCCCTGCGCCTACTTCTCCCGCCGCCTGTCCCCAGCGGAACGAAATTACGACATCGGGGATAGGGAGCTGTTGGCAGTAAAACTAGCCTTGGAGGAGTGGAGGCATTGGTTGGAAGGAGCGTTGCAGCCATTCATTGTCTGGACCTACCACAAGAACCTGGAGTACCTTCGGACCGCCAAGAAGCTGAACGCCCGACAGGCCAGCTGGTCGTTGTTTTTTGGACGGTTCAACTTTACCATCACCTACCGCCCTGGGTCAAAGAACACCAAGCCCGACGTCCTGTCCCGTCAGTTCGCCCCGGAGACAGCAGAGAAGGCCGAGCACCCCATCCTCCCTCCAGCATGTGTCGTGGGCGCCCTCGCTTGGGGTATCCGGGATAAGGTTATAAGGGTGCAGTCTGACGAAGGCGACCCAGGGAGGGCTCCAGCGGGCAAATTATTTGTTCCCACAGAGGTCCGAGGGGAGGTTATCCAGTGGGGGCATACCTCCAAATTCGCCTGCCATTCTGGTAGGGCACACACGGTGGCGCTCCTACAAAGGTCGTTTTGGTGGCCATCCCTCCAGAAGGACGTGGGGGAATACATCCGCGCCTGTCCGGAGTGTGCTACTGGGAAGACACCTTCATCGCCACCGGCCGGGCTGCTCCACCCCCTCCCTATCCCGGGTAGACCATGGTCCCATGTGGCGTTGGATTTTGTCACAGGCCTCCTCACGTCCAACAACTTCACCACCATCCTCACGCTGGTGGACAGATTTTCTAAGGTGGCTCATTTCATCCGTCTGCGGGGGTTACCGTCTGCCAAGGAGACAGCGGATCTGCTGGTTCAGCATGTTATTCGGCTGCATGGCATCCCTCAGGATATAGTGTTAGACTGAGGGCCCCAGTTTATCTCCAAAGTTTGGAAGGCTTTTTGCCCTGCCTTAGGGGCTACAGCGAGCTTGTCCTCCGGCTATCACCCACAATCCAACGGCCAATGTGAACGAGCCAACCAGGAGGTGGAATCAGCGCTCCGGTGTGTCACTGCCGCCAATCCATCATCATGGATCACACACCTCCCTTGGATTGAATACACTCATAACACAGCAGTGTCCACTGCCACCGGAATGTCCCCCTTCGAGGCATTGTTGGGTTACAACCCCCCGCTGTTCCCTGAAGAGGAGGGGGACATTGCCGTCCCATCGGTTCAGGCCCATCTAAGACGTTGTCGGCGGATTTGGAAGGCAGCCAGGAAGGCACTGCAACAGACAGCAGAGCGCAACACTGCGGTGGCGAATCGGCACAGGGTTCCGGGCCCAGCTTATCAGGTGGGTCAGCAGGTATGGCTCTCTACTAAGAACATCAACCTGAAGACAGAGCGTAAGAAGACCGCCCAGCGGTTCATTGGCCCATACCCTATATGTCGTATTATTAACCCAATGTCTGTGCGTCTAACTCTCCCCCCCTCCCTCCGCATCTGTCCAACTTTCCATGTCTCTCAGATTAAGTCTGTCTCCTCCATCCCGTTGTGTCCCCCTCCCAGGTCTCCACCTCCACCGAGGGTGATCGACAGCAACCCGGCGTGGCTCGTCTCGTCCATCCTGGACGTCCACCGCCGGGGGCGTGGCTTGCAGTATCTGGTGGACTGGGAGGGCTACGGGCCGGAGTGGAGGTCCTGGGTGCGTCCTGCCCTCGTGCTGGACAAGCAGCTCATCAGGGACTTCCATCGGATGCACCCGGGTAGGCTGGAACGCACACCCAGAGGCGTGCCGTAGGGGGGGAGTACTGTCATGGCCGCCAATCACTGCACCTGTGTGCGCACGTGTGGGTTATTTCCTGTGGCCTATTTATTCCCATCAGGACCAGTGCTGGGCGCGGAGTCGTCTGATTCCTTTGGTGAATCACGCCACAACCTGCCTCTGTGCTTCCCTGTACTGAATTCTCCTGCCTCCGGCTTCCAAGCCCAGCAGAACGACATCCGGGTCGATTTCGCCCGAACCAACAATCAAGTAAGCTCTATAGCTTCTAACTTGTCCATGTCCCCTGTGCACAGGCGGAGCCCGCAACGGCGGACCTCCTTCTCCCTCCAGGCGGCGGACTTATCCCGTTCCTGCTAGTTAGCCCGCAGACACTGTCTCCCTGGGTGCAGCTTCAGTGCGACCTGAAGAGTCATCGACATCTGTTGACAGTAAGCCCAGTAACATCAAACGTGCTGCATAGGTGTACTGTTGCTAACGGCCCTTGTCTCTGTTTCAGGGTTGCCAGTCTGTACGGTGCTCTGCCGGCCCAGCGGGAATACTCGGATTGCACTACACTACATTACACCTCATAATCGCACTCACGCATCCACTCACTCACTTTAACAAATAAAGTACATTAATTGTGTTAATCCTGAGTCGTGTCTGTCTGTTGGTCACCTGAACCATGTCACTTTCCTTTCCTCCCTCTGCCTCCAAACACACCTTCTCCCTCAACTATTCCTTGATCTTTGACCAACAGTAGCCAAATTTCCACTGGCACTCTTGGTTAACAGCACAGATGGTGGTCACTGTTAACCCGGGCCTTGACCGATCCTGTATGGAAGTTCCATTCGTCGTGATCCGCATGTTTGTTTTGGCAAATTGTTTACGCCGGATGCCCTTCCTGACACGACCCTTTCCAGTTACCCGGGCTTGTTGAGAACATTTAGGAGTGCACTGGCTTGTACACCATTCTGTAGTGAGGCTGTTGCTATAATACAGGGTGCAAACCTTTTATTAAAGCACTGAAACTCTTGGAAAAATAGGTCCAGAGTGCTTCCAGTGGAAAAAACAACCAAGACACTTTCAGTGGGCATGCAACTTACCTAATCAGTTAAGGTCAGCCACCAGAAACGAATGAAGGCAATGATGCTTTAGTTGACATACTGGACAAAAGTGCCAAAAGTGTTCCTTATGGTCCTGCCAAATCTGAGATTAACCCAGCGATAGTCACAGTTGGGGCATTTGGCATTAGGCTGCAAGCTCCCATCTCTCCAGGACCTGTACATCTCCAGGACCCGGAGGCGTGCTGGCCGGATCATAGCCGATCCTTCACATCCTGGTCACGTGCTGTTTGCCCCCCTCCCCTCAGGTAGAAGGCTTCGGTCCATTCGGACTAAAACCTCTCGGCACATGAACAGCTTTTTCCCCTCTGCCATCAGACTGCTGAACACTAAGTGACTTTTGACTCTCGTGCACTATGTACAGCAGCTCAACCAGACTCATGTCATTCATCACTGTTTTTCTGTTGCATTATTGACTGCACTATGTGGTACTTCACATTATCTGCTACATGCTAATTTTTTAAACTGCCTTGACTAGTACTACTCATTATTACTAGTATTATTATTATTATTACTTATTATTACTTATTTTTCTACACTTATTGCACGTTTCTAGTCCTTTAGTTTTTTAGTTTATCCCTTTTTCTCATTATGTTTTTAATGTTGCAGCATGGCACCGAGACAAATTCCTAGTTTGTGTATCACATGAACAATGGCAATAAACCTGATTCTGATTCTGATTCTGATTTGGTTAAATGTTTAATCCATGTTGATTGTTTGGATTTAGTAGATCACATGTGCATTTTCTTTCAAGATGAGTGTCATTGTCTTGACGCTGTCAGGTAAATGGAAGTCTTGAGGAGTTAGATCACTACAGTTTTTTTTTTTTTTTTTTACAAACTAATTTAACATGTAGTGGTTTTCAATGATCATTCCTAAAAATAATTCTGAAGATTATAGCCTGCTAGTGTTACATACAGTGGGGAAAAAAGTATTTAGTCAGCCACCAATTGTGCAAGTTCTCCCACTTAAAAGATGAGAGAGGTCTCCAATTTTCATCATAGGTATACCTCAACTAAGAGAGACAAAATGAGAAAAAAAAAATCCAGAAAATCACAATGAAAGATTTTTAATGAATTAATTGGTAAATTCCTCGGTAAAATAAGTATTTGGTCAATAACAAAAGTTCATCTCAGTACTTTGTTATATACCCTTTGTTGGCAATGACAGAGGTCAAACGTTTTCTGTAAGTCTTCACAAGGTTTTCACACACTGTTGCTGGTATTTTGGCCCATTCCTCCATGCAGATCTCCTCTAGAGCAGTGATGTTTTGGGGCTGTCGCTGGGCAACACAGACTTTCAACTCCCTCCAAAGATTTTCTATGGGGTTGAGATCTGGAGACTGGCTAGGCCACTCCAGGACCTTGAAATGCTTCTTACGAAGCCACTCCTTCGTTGCCCGGGCAGTGTGTTTGGAATCATTGTCATGCTGAAAGACCCAGCCACGTTTCATCTTCAGTGCTCTTGCTGATGGAAGGAGGTTTTCACTCAAAATCTCACGATACATGGCCCCATTCATTCTTTCCTTTACACGGATCAGTTGTCCTGGTCCCTTTGCAGAAAAACAGCCCCAAAGCATGATGTTTTCACCCCCATGCTTCACAGTAGGTATGGTGTTCTTTCTCCTCCAAACACGACAAGTTGAGTTTTTACCAAAAAGTTCTATTTTGGTTTCATCTGACCATATGACATTCTCCCAGTCCTCTTCTGGATCATCCAAATGCTCTCTAGCAAACTTCAGACGGGCCTGGACATGTACTGGCTTAAGCAGGGGGACACGTCTGGCACTGCAGGATTTGAGTCCCTGGCGGCGTAGTGTGTTACTGATGGTAGCCTTTGTTACTTTGGTCCCAGCTCTCTGCAGGTCATTCACTAGGTTCCCCCGTGTGGTTCTGGGATTTTTGCTCACCGTTCTCATGATCACTTTGACCTCACGGGGTGAGATCTTGTGTGGAGCCCCAGATAGAGGGAGATTATCAGTGATCTTGTATGTCTTCCATTTTCTAATAATTGCTCCCACAGTTGATTTCTTCACACCAAGCTGCTTACCTATTGCAGATCCAGTCTTCCCAGCCTGGTGCAGGTCTACAATTTTGTTTCTGGTGTCCTTTGACAGCTCTTTGGTCTTGGCCATAGTGGAGTTTGGAGTCTGACTGTTTGAGGTTGTGGACAGGTGTCTTTTATACTGATAATGAGTTCAAACAGGTGCTATTAATACAGGTAATGAGTGGAGGACAGAGGAGCCTCTTAAAGAAGAAGTTACAGGTCTGTGAGATCCAGAAATCTTGCTTGTTTGTAGGTGACCAAATACTTATTTTACCGAGGAATTTACCAATTAATTCATTAAAAATCCTTCAATGTGATTTTCTGGATTTTTTTTCTCATTTTGTCTCTCATAGTTGAGGTATACCTATGATGAAAATTGGAGACCTCTCTCATCTTTTAAGTGGGAGAACTTGCACAATTGGTGGCTGACTAAATACTTTTTTGCCCCACTGAATGTAGTATTGTAGTTGAGACCTCATCAAGACCAGAGTCTCCCAAAACTGAGACAATGTCGTGACCAAGACCTACAGTGGATATAAAAAGCCTGCACATCCCTGGTCAAATGCCAGGTTTTTGTGATGTAAAAAAATGAGACCAACATAAATCATTTCAAAACTTTTTCCACCATTAATGTGACCTATAACCTGTACAACCCAACTGAAAAACAAACTGAAATCTTTTAAGAGCAAAAATAAAAAATTTACAATAACCTGTTTGCATAGATATGCACACCCTTAAACTAATACTTCGTTGCAGCACCTTTGGCTTTCATTACAGCACTCAGTCTTTTTGGGTAGGAGTCTATCATCATGGCAGATATTGATGTGGCAATATTTGCTCACTCTTCTTTGCAAAAACGCTCCAAATCTGTCAGATTGCGAGGGTATCTCCTGTGCACAACCCTGTTCAGATCACCCCACAGACGTTCAATTGGATTCAGGTCTGGACTCTTTTTTTTATTTTTATTTTATTTTAACCTTTCTTTAACCAGGAAAATCCCATTGAGATTAAAAACCTCTTTTTCAAGGGAGTCCTCTGGCTGGTCCATTCCAAAACTGTAATCTTCATCTGGTGAAGCCATTCTTTTGTTGACTTGGATGTGTGCTTTGGGTCATTGTCATGCTGAAAGATGAAGTTCCTCTTCATCTTTCAGCTTTCTAACAGAAGCCTGAAGGTTTTGTGCTAACACTGACTGGTGTTTGGAACTGTTCGTAATCCCCTCCACCTTGTCTAAGGCCCCAGTTTCAGCTGAAGAAAAACAGCCCCAAAGCATAATGCTTCCACCACCATGCTTCACTGTAGGTGTGGTGTTCTTTTGGTGATGAGCACTGTTGTGTGTGTGCCAAATATACCTTTTGGAATTATGGCCAAAAAAATTCAACCTTGGTTTCATTGGACCATAACACATTTCCCCACGTGTTTGGGAGATTTCAAATATGTTCTTGTAAAATGTAGCCAGGCTTGGGTGTTTTTCTTTGTAAGATAAGGCTTCCATTTTGCCACCCTACCTGATAGCCTAGACATATGAAGAAGACAGGAGATTATTGTCACATGCACTAAACAGCCTGTACTTGCCAGAAATTCTTGCAGCTCTTTCAGTGTTGCTGGTGGCCTCTTGGCAGCCTCCCTGACCAGTTGTTTTCTTGTCTTTTCATCAGTTTTGGAGGAACGTCCAGTTTCTTGGTAATGTCACTGTTGTGCCATATCTTCTCCACTTGATGATGATGGTCTTCACTGTGTTCCATGGTAAATTTAATGCCTTGGAAATTCTTTTGGACCCTTCTCCTGGCTGATACCTTTGAACAATGAGATCCCTCTGATGCTTTGGAAGCTCTCTGCGGACCATGGCTTGTTCTGTAAGATGTGACTACAAAAATGTCATGAAAAGCCTATTAGAACAGCTGAACCTTTATTTGGGGTTAATCAGAGGCACTTTAAATGGTTTCAGGTATGTGCTGACTCCCATTTAACATGAGTTTGAATGAGATTGGTTAATTCTGAACACAGCCATATCCCCAGTTATAACAGGGTGTGCATATTTATGCAACCAGGTTATTGTACGTTTTTAATTTTTAATTTTTCCTCTTAAAAGATTTCAGTTTGTTCTTCAGTTGGGTTGTACAGGTTGCAGGTCACATTATCCATCCATCCATCTTCTACCGCTTTTCCGGAGGTCCGGGTCGCGGAGGCAGCAGTTCAAGCAGAGAAGCCCAGACTTCCCTCTCCCCCGCCACCTGCTCCAGCTCTTCAGAGAGGATACCAAGGCGTTCCCAGACCAGCTGGGAGACATAGTCTCTCCACCGAGTCCCGGGTCTGCCCCGGGGTCTCCTCCCAGTGGGACGTGCCTGAAACACCTCAAGTGGGAGGTGTCAAGGAGGCATCCTAATCAGATGCCCATACCACCTCAACTGACTCCTTTCAATGTGGAGGAGCAGTGGTTCTACTCTGAGCCTCTCCCGGATGACTGAGCTCCTCACCCTATCTCTGAGGGTGAGTCCAGCAATCCTACGGAGAAAGCTCATTTCAGCTGCTTGTATCCGTGATCTCGTTCTTTCGGTCATTACCCAAAGCTCGTGACCATAGGTGAGAGTAGGAACGTAGATTGACTGGTAAATCGACAGCTTTGCCTTAGAACTAAGCTCCCTCTTCACCACAACAGACCGGTACAACGTCCGCATCACAGCAGATGCTGCTCCAATCCGTCTGTCGATCTCTCGCTCCATTTTCCCCTCACTCGTGAACAAGACCCCAAGATACTTAAACTCCTCCACTTGGGGCAGGAGCCTGTCCCCAACCCAGAGAGGACAATCCACCTTTTTCCAGCTGAGGACCATGGACTCGGACTTGCAGGTGCTGATTCTCATCCCAGCCACTTCACACTCAGCGGCAAACCGTCCCAGCAAGAGCTGTAGGTCATTGCTGGATGAAGCCAACAGGACAACATCATCTGCAAACAACAGAGATGAGATCCTGTGGTCACCAAGCATGACACCCTCCATTCCCTGGCTGCGCCTAGAAATCCCGTCCATAAAAATTATGAACAGGATCGGTGAAAAAGGGCAGCCCTGGCGGAGTCCAACTCTCACTGGGAATGAATCCAACTGAGTGTTGGCAATACGAACCAAACTCTCACAACTGTCATACAGAGACCGAATAGCTCGTAACAACAAGCCCGATACCCCATACTCCCGAAGCACCTCCCACAAAAATCCATGAGGGACGCGGTCAAATGCCTTCTCCAAGTCCACAAAACACATGTAAACTGGTTGGGAAAACTCCCACCAACCCTCAAGGATTCTCGAGAGGGTAAAGAGCTGGTCCGATGTACCACGGCCAGGACAAAAACCACATTGCTCCTCCTGAATCCGAGGTTCGACGATCGGCTGGACTCTCCTCTCCAGTACCTTGGCATAGACCTTCCCAGGGAGGCTGAGGAGTGTGATCCCTCTAAAGTTGGAGCACACCCTCCGGTCCCCTTTCTTGAAGAGAGGAACCACCACCCCAGTTTGCCATGCCAAAGGCACTGCCCCCGAACTCCACGCAATGTTGCAGAGGCGTGTCAACCATGACAGCCTAACAACATCCAGGGCCTTGAGGTACTCAGGGCGAATCTCGTCCACCCCCGGGGCCCGGCCACCAAGGAGATTTTTAACCACCTTGGCGACCTCAGCCCCTGTGATAGGCGAGTCATCCCCCTCGTCCCCAAACCCTGCTTCCTCCGCGGAAGGCGTACCAGTGGGATTGAGGAGATCCTCGAAGTATTCCTTCCACCACCCGACGATATCCCCAGTCGAAGTCAACAGTGTCCCATCCGCACCATACACAGTGTGGACGGGGAGCTGCTTTCCCCTCCTGTGCCGCCGGACAGTTTGCCAGAATCTCTTCGAGGCCGACCGAAAGTCTTGTTCCATGGCCTCACCGAACTCCTCCTATACCCGGGTTTTTGCTTCAGCAACCACCCGAGCTGCACTCCGTTTGGCCTGCCGGTACACCTCGGCTACTTCGGGAGTCTCACAAGCCAACCAAGCTTGATAGGACTCCTTCTTCAGCTTAATGGCCCCCCTCACCACTGGAGTCCACCACTTGGTTCGGGGGTTGCCACCACGAGATGCACCGACCACCTTGCGGCCGCAGCTCTGGGCCGCCGCTTCAACAACAGAGGTGGAGAACATGGCCCATTCAGACTTCATGTCTCCAGACTCCCTCGGAATGTGGTTGAAGTTCTTCCAGAGGTGGGAGTTGAAGACCTCCCGGACAGGGGCCTCAGCCAGACGCTCCCAGCACACCCTCACTATACGTTTGGGTCTACCAGGTCTGAATGGCTTCCTCCCCTGCCATCGGATCCAACTCACCACCAGGTGGTGATCAGTTGACAGCTCTGCACCTCTCTTTACTTGGGTGTCCAAGACATACGGTCGCAGGTCTGATGACACGATAACAAAATCGATCATCAACCTGCGACCTAGGGTGTCCTGGTTCCAGGTGCACATATGGACACCCTTATGCTTGAACATGGTGTTCGTTATGGACAGACTGTGGTTAGCACAGAAGTCCAATAACTGAACACCACTTGGGTTCAGATCGGGCAGGCCGTTCCTCCCAATCACCTCCCTCCAGGTTTCACTGCCGTTGCCCACGTGCGCATTGAAGTCCCCCAGCAGGACAATGGAGTCTCCAAGAGGAGCACCCTCCAGCACCCCAGTCACAGACTCCAAAAAGGGTGGGTACTCTGAAACATCATTTGGTGCATAGGCACAAATGATGGTCAGGACCCGTTTCCCAACCTGAAGGCGCAGGGAAGCAACCTTTTTGTCCACCGGGGAAAACTCCAATATAGAGGCAGCAAGGTGGGGGGATTTTTTTTTTTTTTTTTTTTTTTTTCTCTCGGCGCCACACGAGTCGGCTGCCTTTTGCAACAGCGGCTCGATTCCGAGTCTTTTTCCCTTCCTCTCTCTTTTGATCCGTCTTTTTTTTTCACCCCACTTATATCACGGACACACAGATCGTCCTAAATGTCTCCTGAGCCGGTGGACGGAGCCACTGTCTATAGCAGGATACGATACAGCAGAGAACAGCTGCTAGCATTCAACCGCCACCCGGTCCCATTGGAAAAACTCGACATACCGAGAGAACTGAGGCGAAAACGCCGCGGCTGCCGGGCTGGAGTAAGGCGGAGGACAAAAAATATAAGGTACAGACCCTCCCTTCCATCTGTTGTCATGGGAAATGTACGGTCGATACTGGGAAAGTTAGATGAGCTAGCGGCTATCTCCCGTTATGATAGCACATACCGGGAGTGCTCTCTCCTTTTGTTTACTGAGACGTGGCTAACTGAACTAGCAGCAGATGCTAACATTGAGCTGGAGGGTTTTCACATGATACGAGCTGACCGAACACCAGACAGTGGCAAGGCTAGGGGCGGTGGAGTGATAATGTATGTTAACAACAACTGGTGCAGACCGGGACATATCACTGTTAAACAACGACACTGCAGCAAAGACATTGAGTTGCTAGCTGTTAGCATGAGGCCTACATATCTCCCGAGAGAACACTCACACGTGATCTGCATTGTTGTTTATGCAAATCCGACGGCGAACGCTGGGACAGCACGTGACGTCATCCATTCAGTAACCAGCAGGCTGCAGACAGAACACCCAGATGCTCTTCTCCTCATCTCAGGCGATTTCAACCATGTTTCACTGTCTCCCATTCTACCCACGTTCACCCAGTATGTCACATGCCACACTAGAGACAATAAAACTCTGGATTTATTCTACGCAAACACTAAGGAGGCGTACACCTCATCACAACTCCCCCCACTCGGGAGATCGGATCACAACTTGGTTCATCTCCGGCCGGTGTACAAACCCCTAGTGCACAGACAACCTCCGGCCATGCACACTGTGGAGTTATGGTCTGAGGAGACAATGGACACCCTAAAGGGCTGTTTTGAAGCCACCGCCTGGAAGCAGCTCTGCGATCCACATGGTGAGGACATCGATGGCCTCATTCACACCTTCACGAGCTACCTCAGCTTCTGTGTGGACAAATCCGTTCCCACCAAGACCATACGGCGTCACTCAAACAACAAACCCTGGATCAACCCTGAGATAAAAACACTTCTGAGAGAGAAGAAGAGGATCTTCAGGTCAGGGAACAGGGAGATGCTGAAGTCCGTACAGAGGGAGCTGAGGAGAAAGATCAGAGAAGGCAAGGACAGCTTCAGGAAGAAGATGGAGGACAAGCTGCAACAGAGCGACATCAGCGGGGTCTGGAGAAACCTCAAAACCATCTCGGGGCTCCAGAATACCTCCCCCCAGGCCACAGGGGGCAGGGAGTGGGCGAACAACCTGAATCTGTTTTTCAATAGATTTGACCAACCGCCCTCCCCCCTGACTGCACAACAACCACTGCTGCCTCTAAAGAAATCAAGTCCTGCTGCCCACTCCCCACTCCACCAACACCCCCCCACTCCCAACACACAGCCCCCCATCCTGACCCTGACCAGGACCCAGGTGAGGACGGAGCTGAGGAAGATCAAGGCGAGGAAGGCGCCGGGACCGGACGGCATCAGCGCAAAGCTCCTCAAGTCCTGTGCAGACCAGCTGTGTGGGATTGTGACGTATATCTTCAACATGAGCCTGAAACTGGGGAGGGTACCACAGCTGTGGAAAACATCTTGTGTGGTACCTGTACCAAAAACTTCCCACCCCAAAGACCTGAACAGCTACAGACCGGTGGCCTTGACGTCCCACTTGATGAAGACCCTGGAGAGACTGCTCCTTGCTCACCTCCGCCCCCTGGTGGAACCAGCGATGGATCCACTCCAGTTCGCCTACCAGCATGGCATTGGGGTGGAGGATGCGGTGATCTTCCTCCTTCACCGTTCTCTGTCCCACCTGGAGAAGCCCGGGAATATGGTGAGGATCATGTTCTTTGACTTCTCCAGTGCTTTCAACACCATCCAACCGATGATCCTGAAGGACAAGCTGCTGCGCGCAGGGGTGGACCAGCACCTGTCATCATGGATCCTGGACTACCTCACGAACCGGCCTCAGTTTGTGAGAACCCGGGACTGTGTGTCCGACACGATCATCAGTAGCACGGGGGCCCCCCAGGGAACGGTGCTGGCTCCCTTCCTGTTCACTCTTTATACTGCGGACTTCTCACACAACACAACACACTGCCATCTACAGAAGTTCTCTGATGACTCTGCGATCGTTGGCCTCATCTCCAATGGAGATGAAGCTGAGTACAGAGGGCTTATCCAGGACTTCGTGGACTGGTGCCATCGGAACTGCCTCCAGATCAACGCGAGGAAAACTAAGGAGCTGGTGGTGGACTGCCGCAGGCATGGGCAGCCCCTCACAGTACCAGTAAATATACAGGGAACAGACATCGAGATGGTGACATCCTATAAGTACCTGGGTATTCATCTGAACAATAAACTAGACTGGTCACACAATACTGATGCACTCTACAAGAAGGGACAGCACAGGCTGTTCCTGCTGAGGAGACTCAGGTCTTTTGGTGTACAAGGGGCGCTGCTGAAGTCATTCTATGACACGGTGGTGGCATCAGCCATCACTTTTGGAGTGGTCTGCTGGGGCAGTGGCATTACTGCAGCCGATAGGAAGAGACTGAACAAACTGATTAAGAAAGCTAGCTCTGTCCTGGGGCAGCGCCTTGATCCGATGGAGGAGATAGGAGAGAGAAGGACGGTGGCTAAACTGTCATCTCTGCTGGAGTCCGAGTTCCACCCTATGCAGGACATACTGAATGCACTGAGGAGCTCATTTAGCAGCAGACTACATCATCCCAGGTGCACAACCGAGAGGTTTCGTAGGTCCTTCCTACCAACGGCTGTCAGACTGTACAACCTAAGCAGGGCTGCTCGCAGAGATAGCAAAAAGACGTAACAAACTAATAGTTTTTTGAATGCAAAAGATGCAATAGACTTACACAATGGTCCCCTCCGGCATACAACTAGGAACATACCGGTCGCTATGGAGGGTGAGAATATGTATGGGCACATAATCATACCATGTAGGATAACTAAGTAGACGGTTATGCTGTTTCATTCCATCTAGCAACAATGCTCTGCACTGTGTGTGTTTATATATTTGCATATTTATTCCATCTAGCTACAATGCTCAGCACTGGGTGTGTTTATATATTTATATATCTACATATTATTCCATCTAGCTACATTGCTCCGCACTGTGTGTGTTTATATACTTGCATATTTATTCCACCTAGCTGCAATGCTCCGTACTGTGGGTGTTTATATATTTACATATTTATTCCATCTAGCTACAATGCTCTGCACTGTGTGTTCATATATTCATATATTTATTCCATCCAGCTACAATGCTCTGCACTGTGTGTCTGTGTGTGTGTGTATATATATATATTTTATAGTAATACGTACATATGTTTATTAGCTGCTCTTGCTTGCTTGTTTTTTTTCTTGCCTTCTGATTGTTGCTCTGAGTGTTGCTATCCCTGTGCTGTTGCAATCCTGGAATTTCCCCGTTGTGGGACTAATAAAGGCTTATCTTATCTTATCTTATCTTATACAAGAATACCCACCCCTGTTCGTCGCCTCTCGCCCGGGGCAACTCCAGAAAAGGCCAAGCTCCATCCCCTCTCCAGGAGACTGGTTCCGGAACCGGAGCTGTGTGTTGAGGTGAGGCCAACTATATCTAGCCGGTATCTCTCAGCCTCATGCACCAGCTCAGGCTCCTTCCCCACCAGAGAGGTAACATTCCACGTACCAAAAGCCAGTTTAGAAAGCTTGGGATTAGTCCGCCAAAGTCTCTGCCTTTGGCTGCCACCTAATCCACATAGCACCGGACCCCCATGATCCCTCCTGCAGGTGGTGAGCCCACTGGAGGGCGGACCCATGTAACTCCTTCGGGTTGAGCCCGGTCGGGTCCCATGGGTGGAAACCCGGCCACCAGACGCTAGCCTTCGAGCCCCTCCCCCAGGCCTGGCTCCAGGGTGGGGCCCCGGTAACCCCATACTGGGTGGGGTACACTGAATCCTTGATATACAATTTATCATGAGAGTCTGTTGGATCGTTCTTAGTCTGGCCCTTCACCCAGGACCAGTTTGTCTTGGGTGACCCTATCAGAGGCAAATTGCCCCGGACAACATAGCTCCTGGGATCACTGGGGGACGCAAACCCCCCCCACCACGATAAGGTGACGATCCATGAGGGGGAGGTCACATTAATGGTGGAAAAAAGTTTTGAAATGATTTATCTTGGTCTCATTTTTTTACATCACAAAACCCCCGCATTTGAACAGGGGTGTGTCGACTTTTTATATCCACTGTACATATACAGTTGTCTTGGTCTCGAGTTGGGTCTTGGGAGACTCTGGTCTCTGTCCGACCTTGACTACAACATTACAGAAAGGGAGTTGGAAGGTTTACAAAGTAGTAGTAAGAACTCTAATACCATGATGTATTGAAGGTGGTGGCACTGACAAAAAGATAGGAGGTAGAGCTGGAGGTTGCAGAGTTGAAGATGCCAAGGATCTCCTTGGGAGTTACTAGGACGGACAGGTTTAGAAATGAGTACATAAGAGGGACAGCTCAGGTTGAACGGTTTGGAGACAAAGTAAGAGAGTCAAGGCTGAGAAGGTTTGGACATGTGCAGAGGAGGGATAGTGGATATATTGGACAAAGGATGTTGAAGATGGAACTGCTAGGCAGGAGGAAAAGAGGAAGACCACAGAGAAGATTCATGGATGTAGTGAAGGAGGACATGGAGAGGGTTGGTGTTACAAAAAAGGACGCAAGGGACAGGGTGAGACGGAGACGGATGGTCTGGTGTGGTGACTTCTAAAGGGAGCAGCCAAAGGGAGAAGAAGAAAAGACAGAGGCATTTGACTCTACTAACCCCACAAGTAATAAGAAACGGCTGGTAAACTTGGCTGTGAGAAAATGTTAGGACTCCCTATACTCCTATAATCACACTAAATCAGAAGATAAGCCTGTTTGGATCCACACTAACATAAACTAGTTTAAACACTTTGATTTATGTTGTCCAGCTTTTCACATAGAACTTGGATTTTTTCTGAATTCTAAAGACTGGGTGCCAAATTACAGTTAAGGCGATCTATTAAAATTCATTATGGCTGTATAATAGTTCCCCAATCGTTCATTCCAGCTATATTAAAGACAAGTTAATTGCAGGTGTCAACTGTATCAGATATTCAGGCTTAAAAAATAATGATGGTTTTTGCGATAATGATACCTCTGCATCCCTGCCAGGTCAACCAATGCACTCAGCTTAAAATTGGTCATCTGAGCTTTATTGTGATTGACAGGACAAAGATTGATCTACCCCACTCTCCACTGGCGAACTTTAACATCACAACAGATAGTCTGCCACCGTGTGATGCAAATGCACACCTACGCTCCTGTCACCCCAGTGGAAACGTGTCAACACTTTCAGTGGGTATTGATCTTTAGGTGACACTGGATTTAATATGCTTTGGACCTGTCAAGAGCAACAAGAGAAGCACGCCTCGCCTTGGCTCCTCTCACTGTGATTTGATGAGTGTCTGGCCTTATAGCGAGAGGAGAAAATCCTTCAGGGGGATTTTTAGAGAAAACAACAGCATTACTGAGCTTAGAGTTATATACCTTGTCATTTTTGGGTGCCATACAGATTCAGGGTTTGGTTCAAAAACAGAGCACCGTACCAGCTATTCAGCTCATTTGTTCATATGTAAAGTGAAAAGTTGTCCAGAAGCTGAACCCAGCAGAAGAGTAGTTTATACAAACTTATAAATTAAGTACAAATTTGTAAGAATAAAGATGCAGAAATATGATAAAAGATGCACATTTGCAATCTAAAAAGTCACAAATTTGAGCAAGTCCCTATATATATATATATATATATATATATATATATATATATATATACACTACCGTTCAAAAGTTTGGGGTCACTTAGAAATTTCCTTATTTTTGAAGGAAAAGCACTGTTTTCAATGAAGATAACTTTAAATTAATCAGAAATACACTCTATACATTGCTAATGTGGTAAATGACTATTATAGCTGCAAATGTCTGTTTTTTTGTGCAATATCTACATAGGTGTATCGAGGCCCATTTCCAGCAACTATCACTCCAGTGTTCTAATGGTACAATGTGTTTGCTCATTGCGTCAGAAGGCTAATGGATGATTAGAAAACTCTTGTGCAATCATGTTAGGTCTGCAATGCTGTAATTGCTGCAAATGGAGGATTCTTTGACAAAAGCAAAGTTTGAAGGAAAAAATTATTATTTCAAATACAAATCATTATTTCTAACCTTGTCAATGTCTTGACTATATTTTCTATTCATTTTACAACTCATGGTGGTAAATGAGTGTGACTTTTCATGGAAAACACAAAATAATTGTCTGGGTGACCCCAAACTTTTGAACGGTAGTGTATATATATTAGGGGTGTAATGGTACTCTCAAAGTCACGGTTCAGTTCATTTTTGGTACAGTTAGGAAACAAAATGCAAAACATAAAACTGCTTATCTTTTGTATAAGTGGGAACAGCTTTGACAAAAAAAACTGCAAACTGCCAGCAGTAAATTCTCCAATAAATAAAATGTATACAATAAAATAAATAATTTTTTTAGCAAATGAACAATGCAGACAAGTGCAACAATTAAAGCTTGAATAGTCTGAATTTTTCTTTTATTTTTAGGAAATTAAAGTTCCTTATTGCCCGAAGCAGTGTTTTAAACCAGGGTGCTCTGGTATGTTCAGGTTTCTGTGGGAAATTTATCTAATTTCATTTGTTAATTGGTCAAAAAATATTGCAAATAATTTGTCATTGTTGTGTATAGGTTCTGAAGGCACTCATGCACAACAGCAGCAAAATATTTGCAAGGTTTTGGACAATTAATAAGTTAAATTAAATAATGTCCCACAAAAATCTTAACATACCAGGGCACCCTTGAAAAACACTGACCTCAAGGGCAGCATTAACAGATTTAGCTTTTTCTTAAAAGGATGGCATTATTTTCTGGCTGAAGTGGGCGCAATAAGTAACTTCATACTGGGGCCAGTTACCTTCAGCTGTATTTAAACACGATGTTTTTAACAACTGAATATGGCATTAGATCCACTGCTATAAAAACACCAATGGCATTTGTTATTGCTTTGGCTCGATCTGAAAAGCCCTTGAGAGGCTGTCTAAAGGCCGCTGGAAGTTGCACTTGTACCGTGATAGTTTTTTTCTTGATGCACTGATATTCATGTTCGTGTGGTGCCATTTCAAATGAGTTAACAAGTTCAGCATACTGCCAAAAGCATATCCGATGCTGTTTTTGTCTTATTCTCTTGCCTTTGTCCGGTCACATATTTCACCAGAAAGCCAAAGTGTTCCCAGACAAGAGATTTGTGAAGAGGGTCTTCAAGCTCTGGCTGCTCCGACAGCCAGCCATGACGTTCGCTAGTCAGAGGCTGCACTGCTTTTTTACACGTACAGCTAATAGCGTGAGGCAGTTACACTTCCTGTCTGTCACTCAACATGGTCCGTGTGGAACCTCGGTACGCCTCTGTACCGTACCGAAGGGGCCGTACCAAAAAAGCCGAATCCAAATACATGTACCATTACACCCCTAATATATATACACATATAGATAGATAGATAGATAGATAGATAGATATGAAAAACAAAGGGAGTTAGCATAAACCCACGTTAGTGGCCAAACACTAAGCTATCTAGTGATAGCTGTCAGAATGTATAGTGATTTAGCTCTTAATAGAAGAAGTTTACTCACCTAACCCTTTACCTTCTGAGTTTATTGTTGACTCAGTGGAGGCATGTCCCTGTCTCCATCTACAATCTAGGAAGTTCTCCCATTTAAAAAGAAAAGTTGCAGCTGTGATGCACCTCCTCCAGCTGTTGCATTTCTCCCCTTGGCAGGATCGGTCACCGGTCCAGGGCTTTGCATTTACTGTACCAGTGACATCATTACTACTTTGCTTGTCATCAGATCAACATTATGCACCCCTCTACACCTCCTCACATGGTGGTTGTTGGGTGGCGATTCATGCTAATTGCTGACCACCAGGAGCACGTTGCCAATTTACAAATTATTCTATTTCTGCATTTGATGTCTGTTGGCCGTGCTGCTATGGCTTCAGACCAACAGCTGCCAGGAAGTTTGCTGTCCTTTGCAGGTTGTCAGCCGATCCAAAAAGGCTACCCAGATGACACCTGGATACAGGTGTACACAGATGGATCATAAGAGGATGCAGCCAAAAATGGTGGCAGTGGACCCTACACCACTACCTCTCTCTTTCTCAGTGGGCAGCCTAAGCTCCAGCTACAGAGCAGAGCTCCACTGGCCTCTTTGCTCCAACCCAGCATCCAAAAGATAAAGGTGCTCACTGCCAGAATGTTGTCTTCCTGTCATAGTCCCTTTCTGCCTTCCAGCCCCTGATGTCTGGTCCCACTCACCTTTTCTCCAGTGAGCTTCAAAACAGCCTCAGCAGCATTGTTGGGGAAGTAACTAATTACAGTTACTGGTTGCTTCCCTTCAAAAGTAACTGAGTTACTTTACCAATTACTGCATGATGAAAGCAATTAGTTACTTGTTGTTTCAGCCCAACTGGGCAAAGGCCAGAATTGCCTATTTTACCCGGGATCTCAAATCTGTTCCACCTCTCTTTTGTCAAGGAAGACAAACCTATAGTCAATTTCACCCATAGGCAATGTAGACTTCCACCTACAAAGTCTTTTCTGCTCTTAGGCAAGGTAGACTGACACGTATACCCCAGGCTGGAGTTTAACCCCCGTCCCTGTGATCCAGAGCCTCACACTCTATCCTCTGAGCAAAAGAGGAGTTTCTCTACTAGCACTGAGCTAGTAGTGGGGGTGAACCTTAAGGTTCTGTAACACTTGGGAAAGTAACTAACATGACTTTTCAGTGCACACTTAAATCATCTTGCACATATAGCAAGATAACTTCAGGAATTGCATTAAGGACTCATTATTGTTAATGGCAGGCTGTTTCAAACAGATCTTCAGACAGTTTTTATGTTGGTGTTGCT
The DNA here is from genome assembly GCA_020510985.1 of Pholidichthys leucotaenia. NCBI lineage: Eukaryota > Metazoa > Chordata > Actinopteri > Cichliformes > Pholidichthyidae > Pholidichthys > Pholidichthys leucotaenia. Next base: position 426,983,352 of record CM035840.1, on the reverse strand, counting down.
GCATTTGTGTCAGTGTGTGGGACATAAAACCGTCCATATTTATTTTACCATTACGCTATGGATTAATATGATGTGCAGTGATCCAAAGAAAACTTTTACAGTATTATCCACAATTTAAGTATCTGCTGTGATAGAGACATGATCCTGTCCTCAAATGTCTTTTGGAGAGCCAAATGTAATTTCTGAATAATCTTTATCGGGCAACTGACTGTTGACATTGCGATAGCCAGTTTAATTCTTGTTGGGTTGTAAATTATCCAGATGCAGACCTACAGTGGTGTGAAAAAGTGTTTCCCCCTTCCTGATTTCTCATTTTTTTGTATGTTTGTCACACTTAAATGTTTCAGATCTCCATCTCCATCTCCATCTTCTTCCGCTTACTCCTTTTCGGGTCGCGGGGGGGCTGGAGCCTATCCCAGCAACTTTGGGCGAGAGGCAGGGTACACCCTGGACAGATCGCCAGTCCATCACAGGGCCAACACAGAGAGACAGACAACCATTCACTCTCACAGTCATACCTAAGGACAATTTAGAATCCCCAGTTTGATGCCAGTTAACCTCACCTGCATGTCTTTGGCCTGTGGGAGGAAACCGGAGTACCCGGAATAAACCCACGCAGACACGGGGAGAACATGCAAACTCCACACAGAAGGGTCACTGATGGTCTGGGGGGAGGGATCGAACCCACGATGGTCAAGGGTGGAATCGATCCCATGACCTTCTTGCTGTGCTGCCACCGTGCTAACCACTGCGCCACCGTGCTGCCCACGTTTCAGATCAAATTTAAATATTAGACAAAAATAACACAAGTAAACACAAAATGCAGTTTTTTTAAATGAAGGTGTTTATTATTAAGGGAAAAAAAAAATCCAACCCTACATGGCCCTGTGTGAAAAAGTGACCCCCCCGCCCCCGTTAAAACATAAATTACTGTGGTTTATTACATCATTGGAAAGCTGAGTTCAATTTCTCTAGCCACACCCAGGCCTAATTACTGGCAGACTTGTTCTCAATCAAGAAATCACTTTAATAGGACCTGCCTGACAAAGTGAAGCAGGCCACAAAATCCTCAAAAGCTAGACATCATGCTGGGATCCAAAGAAATTCAGGAACAAATGAAAAAAAAGTCATTGAGATCTATCAGTCTGGAAAAGGTTATAAAACCTTTTCTAAAGTTTTGGGACTCCAGTGAGAGCCATTATCCACAAATGGCAAAAACATGGAACAGTAGGGAATGTTCCCAGGAGTGGCCGGCCGACCAAAATTACCCCAAGAGTGCAGCGACAACTCATCCAAGAGATCACAAAAGACCCCACAACAACATCCAAAAAACTGCAGGCCTCACTTGCCTCAGTTAAGGTCAGTGTTCATGACTCCACCATAAGGAAGAGACTGGGATAAAATGACCTGCATGGCAGAGTTCTAAGACGAAAACCACTGCTGAACAAAAAGAACATAAAGGCTCGTCTCAGTTTTGCCGGAAAACATCTTGATGATCCCCAAGACTTTTGGGAAAATACTCTGTGGACTGACGAGAAAAGCTGAACTTTTTGGAAGGTGTGTGTCCCATTACATCCCGTGTAAAAGTAACTCAGCACTTCAGAAAAGGAACATCATACCAACAGTAAAATATTGTGGTAGTAGTGGAGCTGTTTTGCTGCTTCAGGACTTGGAAGACTTGCTGTGGTAAATGGAACCGTGAATTCTGCTGTCTACCAAAAAATCCTGAGGGAGAATGTCCGGCTATCTGTTCGTGACCTCAAGCTGAAGTGCACTTGGGTTCTGCAGCAGTACAGTGATCCAAAACACACCAGCAAGTCCACCTCTGAATGGCTTAAGAAAAACAAAATGAAGACTTTGGAGTGGCCTAGTCAAAGTCCTGACCTGAATCCGATTGAGATGCTGTGGCAGGACCTTAAAAAGGTGGTTCGTGCTCAAACTTTCCAATGTGGCTGAATTACAACAATCCTGCAAAGATGAGTGGGCCAAAATTCCTCCACAGCACTGTAAAAGACTCATTGCCAGTTATCACAAACGCTTGATTGTAGTTGTTGCTGGTAAGGGTGGCCCAACCAGTAATTAGGTTTAGGGGGCAATCACTTTTTTCACACAGGGCCATGTAGGTTTGGATTTTTTTTTTTCCCTTAATAATAAACACCTTCATTTAAAAACTGCATTTTGTATTTACTTGTGTTATCTTTGTCTAATATTTAAATTTGTTTGATGATCTGAAACATTTAAGTGTAACAAACATACAAAAAATGAGAAATCTGGAAGAGGGCAAACACTTTTTTACACCACTGTAAGTTTGAAATTTAGCTGTGAGTGTGTGGATAAAGTAGCTCTACTTCAGCGGTGTTGGCATAGCCATTCCTTAAGCTATGGTCACAAATACCCTTGCAAACGGCTTTGAACACCATACAAATGACTGTTGGACCATTTCATATTGCCTTCTTAAAGCAGCCATAGGAGAATCCAGCATTCATATACCATTCATAAGTTCATGGCCAGGTTGATGGTCTTGTCCATGGACAACAAACCTTGGTTTGTTAATACAAACCTTGCAAGGTTTGTATTAACGCCCCACGAAAACCCCTCATCATAGGACGGCCTTACAAATGTCATAGGAACAACGTAAGAATGTTAGCCGTAAGTATGCCTCAAGAACACCTTAAGTTGTTCTTGAGGGCCCCTTACAGTGGTTGTAGGTAACGCAATATAAAGGCAGTAGTGAGGCTCTCATAAAGCGGAAGTACGTCATTTGTGCAACATCTGCTGAGAAAATGTGCCGAAAGCCATAAGAGCTTCCGACCAACAACTTGAGAGTGCCATGAGTTGCACAAAAATTTTTGTAAGATGGCAGTAAGTATGCAGTAGGAAGATCCCAAGGCACCCTTACAAAGAAGGTAAAAACTCCAGGGCCAATGTACGACAGAAAAGCACTTCATTTCTCAACAATGCCTCAAGTTGCTCTTGCGAACTGAATGCTCGTAAGAAACTATGCCCCCTTCCACGAATGTCTGCGAACTCCAGAATTCATAGGAACTGGGAGATTCTTACAAACTCATCATTCTTAAAAATCTGTGTGACCACAGCTTTAGCAACTAGTTTTATCTGAGATTGTTGTTGTTTAGTCAGGTGCTTCTGAAGATTTGAGTCACTATTTTCTGATGTGGAGTAGGTTTTCACCGGCATATAGTTTGCAACCAATATATTTCCTCAAGAAAGGAAAAATAAGGAGCCTAATGCATGTAAGTATTAGTTTGTGCAAATTACACATATTTTGTTAGTAAGCAGTGTCAGTACTAACAAGCCACTCCTGATTCAACAAACACTTGTATGTCCTGTGTGTCACTGTGGCTTAAACAAACACCTGAGATTGGGAACTGCAGACACAGCCCACTGTAACTGTGGATCGGAACAGCAAACCCTCGCACATATTCTTCAGATTTACTCACCTTATGAAGCAGCATGTCAGTCCTTCTGGCCAGAAAATACCTGCCTCTCCAAGAAGCTACGGGGAACTGCCAATTTATGAATGAATGGTAATCATGAACTTACACGTGTGCTTACAAACAAGTCAGGATTTTGCACCGCGTTCATGAATCTTGAGTAGGTTTTTAGTACAGAGGTGGTTTTTGTGCAAGTCTACTCACAGATATACTGATGTTTCATAAATGAGACCCATTGCTCTTTAGTAGAGTATGTGTTAGAAATATGAGTAAAACCTGTGATTTTGTCATGGCTTAATCCTTGTTTAGTACAGCAAAAGCTACAGCTTCTTCCCATCTTGTCTCTTTGCCTTTTGTCTCTCTTACTCATTCTGGCTGAACACAATTAAAGTGTTTCCTTTTTTTCAGCACATTATATATTCATGTGAGAATGCCTCTCTCGCAGCCTAGGAAAGTTAATGTGAATCTGCATTATTTATCCCCAAGCTGAAAGAGCAGTCCTAGCTTTCCCCGAAATTACTGGAATATTGCTTGTCCCAAAGTGTCAACACGAGCTCAGCTGTCAACATAATTACATCACATAATCTAATACCCCCACACCAAGCCTTCTGGAGTTTCTGTTTGTCTTTCTGTCACTTGCATCAAAGCACAAACTTTAATATTTCCTCTGCACTCAGGTGGCAATAACTGAGACTTATCTATAACTGTCCCCTCGCACTCCCTCCATATTCAGATTCTTTCCCACCTTCCAACCTAGCAGTTGCTGCTGCAGGTGGAGGCGAAATGAACCAAGCATGGACAGTGATGACAGTATGCCACAGTGATAATCAGAAAAAAAATCTGCACAGATTATAGTGGGCACTTGCATCCTAACCGTGTCGGCGTGCCGTCAGTTCCACGTGATGATAAATGTTTACGGCACTACATTAAGAGGAAATTACCTCTTTTTGCCAGTGGCCAGATCACTCATTCACAGGCATGGGCATGCCCATCGTCGGGCCCTATCGTAAATTAGCTCACATCATTCAGTAGGAAGAAAGGTGGGGGGGATTGGGAAGATCAATCTTTTAGACAGGCAGTTATAATCATTATTTGGCTTCCTGCAGGACACAAGAGTGACAAATTGACCCGTGTTGTCATAAACGTCACTATTCATGGAAATTCTCGGGGAACAGTTGCTTTGTCCGCCTCTGTGATGAGATGACCGGCGTGGCAAAAGGGAGGAGAGGATACTAGTGAGGTTATTAAGGCTGCAGGGCTGCTATAGTTATTCATATAGAGGGACCATAACCAGCTACAGTGGCTTTCCCAGCCAGAGATTTACAGTGTGATTCATAACATCCCACCTCATCCCTATTATTTTGACTCAATCTCCTCCATCATGTTTGAAAACTGAGCTGCAATGTCTTCCCTAGAGGTGGCTGGTTTACTCAAGCGCATTTACTAAGGGGCAGATATTTCACTGTTGGGGAGGGCAATAAACAGAACATTTTCTCAAAAATAAGGACATTTTGACACCTGAAAGTCCACACCAAGGTCTGGACCAAGGTTCTTGTTTGGTATCACACCACTCCTCATCCAGGCAAACCAAACAACCTTAAGTAATGAACCTACGTAGTTGGTAAGCATGCTACTCACCTTCTGAGGAGTTTTCTGCAGCTCTGGGCACATCTGTAACTAAAGTTGAAACTATGGAGACTCCACCACAGTAGGAGTTGAACTTCTTTCATGGAGATAGAATATTATCCTGGTCTTCATTAAAAAGGACGTTTTCCTTCTTGTTGGCTGTGATGGTCTTCAGGTGGCATTACTCTCCCATTCTTTCATACTCTCTGTTGCATCCTCTCCAAAAATATCTGGTAAGTTTCTGCATTTTAATGATATTTAAAAGTTTACTATTTATGCCAAAAATGGGCCATATATCAATTAAAAACGAGTTGCCCTCCTCTACCAGAGAGCCACTGCGGCTCATTTTCCCTCTTTTCGGCTGCCATAGTTTCCTGTGTTTGCTACAAATGTCCAAAACTTCTAAAAAATTGTTTTCATGCTCTAAAGGAACTGGAGGTTGAGTTTTATCTGGACTTAGAGCCCCGCTTTTTGTTGAACCAAATTTCAGCTCTGTGGTTCCAATTTTGGTCCAAATCAAACTGAAATGTTCAAAAGTCCAGACCAAACGAATTAGTTGTGAAAGCACCATAATTATTGAGGAGGGCATTATAAGTTATACTGTAGTTGTACATTTAGAAAAAAGTAACAAATTTATTTGGAAAAAGTTGCAAATTTACAGGAAAAAAATGCAAATTTATGATGAAAAAGTGTCATGACCCTGGGGCACGGGTGGGCACCATGCCCAGTTTCCTTTTTACGCTAGTTTAGTGTTTTTCTGTCTGCTTGTTTCCTTGCTATCATCTCTGCTGTATTTGGTTCCTGTTTAATTCTTGTCATTTTGTATCTGTAATATTATTATGTTGTGGAGAGAATAACCAGGCCAAACTTTTCCAAGCAGATGAAGCTTTATTCCACTCTCTCTCACATTCTCCAGAATCAGAAAAAACCTCCCCCAGGTTGCAGGCACTCTTTTATATCACAGCACTAACACTTCTCTGCTACCTGGGGTGCTGCATTAACATATCACTCCCCCACTCCCCACCTTTGATCTGCCACTTCAGTCTGAGGGAAAACTACTGAGTAACTACTGAGTGGGCTCCCCACTCTGAGTCTTAACCCCCATGTCCTTTGGGCTTCAGCCTCCGTCCATAGCTGCTGTAACGGGGGGTCTTTGGCTCCGAGGCACTGCTATGCCAGTGGGGGGTTCCTGGGGGTGTGTCCATCTGTGGGGGGACAATGGGGGGGGGAAACACCTTCAGCATGCTCGTGTGACTGATCTGACGATTCATTTACCCGGGGAGCTCTCCGTGGGGGTCTTCCGCGCCGAGGAGCTCGGGCCAACACCACATGTTCGTCTGCTAAAACAAAGGTGGGCTTAAGCCTGTCTATACAGATTGTCTCCCGGCGACCCCCAAAGTCTAACACAAAATGTTTGTCCCCGGGTTCCAGCACTCTGAACGGGCCATCGTAAGGCGGGTGCAATGGGATCCGGTGGGTATCGTGCCTGACAAATACGAACGACGCGTCCTTCAAGGTTTTTGGCAAAAAGGCACGTGGGAAACAGTGGTGGGCCGGGCCGGGTAGTGTCCCTGCCTCTGCGCTATGTCTTGAACGCGGGGATGGATTGGTGTTTGGCGCGGGGTTATCCGGCAAAAATTCCCCGGGGAGCCGCAGCGGCTGGGAAAAAACAAGCTCTGCTGGGGAGGCTGCCAAATCCTCCTTCGGTGCGGAACACAACCTTAATAGAACCCATGGCAACCGGTCCACCCAATTTGCATCTGTAAGCGAAGCTCTGAGCACTGCTTTAAGTGACCTATGGAAACGCTCGCATAACCCATTGGCCTGTGGGTTGTATGTGGTCGTGCGATGAATTGAGACGCCCAGGCTCCAGGCCATGGTGGACCAGAGGTCGGAAACAAACTGCGGGCCCCGATCGGACGTGATGTCTGAAGGAATCAGAATCAGAAAGCTTTATTGCCAAGCATGTTTACATAAAAAAACATAAACATACGAGGAATTTGACTTGACATTGGGCGCGCTGAATAAGCGCATCTCAATGACGCGGCAGCCATGGAGGCGCCTGTCAGCAGTAGAGGGTAAAGAAGGGAATGAGGGGAAAGGGAAGTGACACAATGGGCAGAGAGAAAAAAGCATTGTTAATCAAAATAAAGCTCATTTTATGACCAAAATTGTGATTACATAGAAAAAAACTCTCCAATGCACAATTAGCAGACAATAGATCACACAAAAACAAAAGTTGAGAGAGACAGTGTGTGTGTGTGTGTGTCAGTGTATGTATCAGTCGTGTGATGTTGTATGCAGTGTGTAGTGTGGGTGTGTCAGTTGCTAGTGAACAGCAGAGGGCGCCTCCTGGCAGTGGATGGATGTTATAATCATGCGATCTATAAGCAAGTCCAGAGTCTCTCTCTCTCGTGCTTGCAGATGGCAGAGTTTGAAGACACATGGTAACACTGTTCTTGAAGAGTTCAGTCTGCTGAAACAACAGCAATTGTTTGTCGATTGTTTGGGTTAGCAGAGCCGCCTCTTCCACCTTATCTTCATCGAGGAGGAATGTAAACAGGGCACCAAAAAAAAACAAGGTCAAATCTGCACAGTGCACTCAGAAAATAGAATTTTCCTCTCTCATGCGATTCTGTGCTTCATAATTTCCATGTACAGGCTTAAAAAACATTCCCTGGAGAGCACTAGCGACTCAAGATGTATTCCTACCATCTGACTCAATTACCATTCAGTTCACCATGCCGCCTCGTGCACTACCCAACTGGTCAAATTTGGTGAAGGAGCTTGCCTGGGTCCGCATTTGAACAGCTCTCCACCTTCCTCAATTTCTGAAACATCAGGAAACTCCAAAAGCCAAAGTAGAAGTCCTGTGATCATAGCCAATAGATGTCTTCTGCATCTCCAGTTGAATCATACAGACGCATGAGTTCCCAATGTCCATGAGTCTTCCCCTTGGGTCCCCCCTGACCCGATCTTCTTTTAAAGTGGTGACAATCACATTTAAGCCGCTTTCCAGATCCATAATTTCCGTTTAGATTAAGATTCAGCAGAAGAAGAGCGACTAAACACAGACAAAAACGCAACATTGCAAGCTGGTATCAGAAGGGAGAGGATTAGGAGGGAGAGGAGGGAGAAAAGCGTCTGCTCTCTCTGAATGCCGGAAGAAGAAGTGTGCCGAAACGTGCCACCCATGTTGTCAAAAAAGTGTGTGCCACATCTGCGGACGCGGTTGAAGCTAGCGGGACTGCTTCGGGCCAGCGCGTGAGGCAGTCCACCACTGTCAGGAGGTGCATGAACCCCTGCGATGGCAGGAGGGGGCCCACGAGGTCCACGTGAACATGGTCAAACCTCTTAGCCGGGATATGGAACGACTCCAAAGGGGCCTTCCTGTGCCTGTGCACTTTGGCTCGCTGGCACGCTAAGCAGACTGCGGCCCACTCTTTCACCTGTTTGCGCCGGCTCGGCCGGATGAACTTTGCGCTCACCATTTTGACTGACGCGCAAACTCCTGGGTGCGCCAGGGAGTGAACCGACTCAAAAACGCTGCAGCGCCAAGCGCATGTGACCACCGGTCATGGGCGGCCTGTAGCGACGACACAGACTGGGGGGGGGGGGGGGCGTGTTGCAGCACTCTGCTCTCCAGCCTTAACCCTGTTGGTCCAGACTGGAGTGCGCAAACGTCCGCATCGCCGATCTGCACAGCGGTCTTGGCCGTGTGATCTATCCCCACGTAGATTGAGGCCACTAATGCACATGAGAGGCAGTCAGCCACCACGTTGAGTTTACCGGCCACAGGTCGAATGTCGGTCGTAAACTCCAACATTGTGGCCAGCTGTCTCTGCTGCCGGGCCGACCATGGCTCCGAAACCTTGGCCATCGCGTACATAAGTGGCTTGTGGTCCACAAATGCAGTGAAGGTGCGCCCTTCCAGCCAGAACTGGAAGTGGCATATGGCCAGGTGGAGAGCCAGTAACTCTCTGTCGAATGCGCTGTATTTACACTCATTGTCGCACAAAGACCTGCTAAAAAAGGCGAGCGGCAGCCAAGAACCGGCGACGCACTGCTCCATGACACCCTCTATGGCCTCATGCATCAGTAGTGAGCGCTATCCTAGCCGCTGGGTCCGGGCACGCCAGCAGTGCGGCGTTCGCCAGAGCTGTTTTAACCTTGGAAAATACCTGCTCTCGCTCAGGAGTCCAGTCGACTCTGTCCGCCGGCTTCCGTTTCTTAAGCGCTGCGTACAACGGCTGCATGAGCTGGGCTGCGCGAGGGAGGAAACGATTGTAGAAATTAACCATCCCCAAAATTCCTGCAGCGCCCTAACCGTCTGAGGCTGTGGAAAATTCGCCACGGCATGCACCTTGTCTGGCAGGGGTATCACGCCCTCCGGTGAGATGCGGTTGCCCAAAAAATCGATCCGTCACCCCAAACTGGCACTTCGCCAGGTTGATTATTAATCCATGCTCCTCCAACCTTTGGAAAACCGTCCTGAAGTGGGCTACGTGTTCATCCTCGGACACATTGGCCACCAGGATGAAGTCCAGGTAAACGAACACAAACGGCAGATCGCGCAACACCGCATCCATCATGCGTTGGAATGTCTGCGCCGTGCCTTTTAGCCCGAAAGGCATACGTAAAAACTCAAACAGACCAAACGGGGTTATTACTGCCGTTTTAGGTATGTCTTCAGCATGCACTGGGACCTGGTGGTAACTGCGGACCAGGTCTATCTTGGAAAAAATGTGTGCCCCGGTGAGGTGAACGGAAAAATCCTGAATATGAGGGATGGGGTAGCGGTCGTGCGCTGTGTCGTTGTTTAATCTGCGGAAATCTCCGCAAGGTTGCCACGATCCCTCGGCCTTAGGAATCATATGTAGCAGGGATGCCCATGGTCTGTTTGAGCGCCTGATGATGCCCAACTTTTCCAAGTTGGCAAACTCCTCACGCGCTATGGCCAGTTTAGCTGTGAGGTCATGCGAAAACGGGCGGCCCCATAGTGGTAATGTAGTGCTCCACCCCGTGTTTAGTGACGGTCGCCAAAAAAGTCGGGACTGTGAGTGCTGGGAACTGGTTGAGTAGTGTGTGGAACTTACCCCCTGGAGCTGTGATGTTGGCTAGTGTTGTGGGCCCAGTTCCTCTAGCTGTACAGGGGAGAGAATCAAAAGACAGGTTATTATCAGGCGTCTGTTAGCAACATCGACTAGTAGTCGCACACAAAAAAATCAGCGCCTAAAATGGGGAAGCTGCATGCCGCTATGACGAATGTCCATAGGTATGTACGGCTGTGCAAGGATACAGTCAGTGTCCTCTCTCCAAAAGTCTTAATGTCTGAGCCGTTTGCGGCCGTCAGCTCGGGGCCGCTAGTTCCCGCCAGCCGGTCTGCGTAGGATGGCAGGATGAGGCTCTTTTGGGAGCCGGAGTCCATGAGGATCCATGTCCCTGAGAGCGAGTCTGTCACATAGAGTATCTTGCTTGCTTCACCGGTGGTCGCAGCTGCTACCGACTGCCAGTCCCGGCGTTTCCCGAACGCTTGAATTGGCACGGTGGCACGCATCGGTGTGCGTCCTCTCCAAAATGGCGGTGGTACAAACAGAGCGTGTCTCTCTGGTGCTTCTTGGCCCCTGTTGCAGCCACCATCGCTGACTCCTCGCCTCTGCTGGCCGTCTTGCTGGGTTCCGATGCCGCTGCGTTCACTGTGAGGGCTCTGGTAGAGAGAATAATCCGATATGCCTCCTGGGCTAGCGCCCGGTAGTTGCGCGCAGCCAGCAGCAGCGAATTGGCCAGGACTGCTCTGGCTGCTGTCGGGAGGTTCCGCAGGAAAAGGTAAGCAAAGAGAAAATGCCCGTCATCTGTGCCCATCAACGCCAACATCTTCTCCATCAATTCGACCGCCAACCCATCTCCTAACTCGGAGCGCGTCAGGAGCCTCTCCGCTCTCTCACAGTCCGAGAGTGTGTAGCACCGGGTCAGCGCGGTTTTGAGAGCACCATATTTGTTGCAGGCTGGGGGCTGTTGGAGCAGGCTCGCCACCTGCTGAGTTGTGCGTGCGTCCAGCGCTGCAACCACGTAGTAGTATCTGGTGTCATCTGCCGTTATTCCCCGGAGCACGAACTGGGCCTTGGTGTGAAGGAACCAAGACTTCGGGTCGTGTAGCCAAAAGTCTGGGAGTTTGACCGAAATGGCGCACGCGTTGCTGGCACTTCCCGTCCGGGTCGTCTCCGGGGTTTTCGCCTCGGTTCCATTGTACATCAAGGGTCACCAGTGTGGAGAGAATAACCAGGCCGAACTTTTCCGAGCAGATGAAGCTTTATTCCACTCTCTCCCACATTCTCCAGAATCAGAAAAAACCTCCCCCAGGTTGCAGGCACTCTCTTTTATATCACAGCACTAACATTTCTCTGCCACCTGGGGTGCTGCATTAACATATCACTCCCCACACTCCCCACCTTTGATCTGCCATTTCAGCCTGAGGGAAAACTACTGAGTAACTACTGAGTGGGTTCCCCACAATGTACATTTTGGGGGTTCTGTAGGGCTTGTATCTTTATGATTTCCGGTTTGTGTTTTATTTTGACAGCGCTGTGCAGCTTCCGGCTGTCAAACTGTTCGGAGCTGCACAGCTGTTATTCATTCTGTTATTTTTTTTTACTCATGTATCCACACCTGTAAACCATCTTGAGATGGTATTTAAGGTGCACGGCAACCTTCCCCATTGTCGCGCCGTACTGAGACATCCTCAGATGTTAGTCCATGATCTGAGTGTGTTGTTTGCTGCCGTAGCTGTTGAGGAGATCGCATTGAGCTCTGACTAGGTAATTATCCTTTCCCTAATCCCCTCAGCCATTGAGCCCCACTGTTTTCCGGGTGGGCTCCGGCTGTATTTGTCTCTGGTTCCCCGGTGTCGCTGAACGCCTCAGCCGCTATTCCCGGACTGTTCTGTTTCCCCTGGTTGAGAGCGCTGCTCTTCGCCGGTACGTGCATTTTCCCTTTGTTTGATTGTGTGTTTAAGATGTCAAGGTCACGTTTTACTTTAATAAATGTTGCAACTCACAGATGGCGACAGGCGAAATAAGACAAAAAGTAGAAAATTTATGAGAAAAAAGTTGTTATAAAGGAACAAGAAAAAAGTCACAAATTTATTAGAAATCACTGCAACTTTATGAACACAAAATTAGAATAAAAGAATAAAATTAGAACAAAAAACAACTATTATCAATCCATACAGCCAAGCATGTACGGTAGAACAAAATTACACTTTATCCAACCAATATCAATCACATTAAGAATTGTAGGGGATGCTGCCTTGCAAAGTGGCACCACGGCCAACTTTCCTTCTCCCACTCTGTTATGCTGAGCACCAGCTAGAAGGGGGAAGTACTAGGTATTTCTTATATGGACTTCGGAATGACCCGGCTGGGGCTTGAACCGTCAACCTCCCGGCTCTCGGGCAGATGCTGCACCAGTGGGCGAGCACTCCAGTCAGATAAAAGTTGGAAATTTATGAAGGAAGAAGTAGTGAATTTATGCGAAAAAAGGTGTAAATTTACAAGACAAAAGTCACAAATAGAGTTAAAAAAAAATGCAAATTTTTCTATAAAAAAGTCACAAATTTATGAGAAAAATGTTACAAGATTATGACCAAAAAGTTGCACATTTACAAATTAGTAAATCTGCAAATATTCTGATAAAATAGATTTGTCAGCATTTATTGTTTTGTTAACAAGAATAAAATTGAGAAAGGAATTACAAGTTTAGAGAAAAAACATAGGTGAAAGTAATTTTTAACCTCCCCCCCCGCCCCCCCCACAAAAAAAGTTGAGGATAAGCTTTTAGCTTGGGGGCCCCTAGTGACAGAGAGGGCCTGTATCGCTTACTCTGCTTTAAAGCCAGAAGCGACTCTGATGTTCAGATAAATTCTTACTCATGTAATTCAGTAACTACTCAGTAATTGATATATGATAAACCTGTTATGTCTGTATTTGGAGCCAAGGACGAGGCCAGGTGTCAACCTGAACACACGTTTATTATAGAGGCACTACACAGCACTGGTGCAGCCGTCAGGCAGAAGAGGTGGCTAAGAGACCACCCGTCCTGCCCGCTGCCCTCTCATAGCCGCAGGCGGTGGCGGAACCAGAAGATGGAGCTGCCACCCGTGCCACACAAATAAGAGACCAAACTCTAACACAACAAAACCTACTTTTACTTTAGTACAAGTCAAGGAAATTCCTTGCAGCTCAAACTTGTGCTAAAATGATCTCAAAATAGTTTGTTTTCTAGCTATAAAAACATTTTTGGCACAATCCCGCTGACTTTAGTTACATTTTCACTTTCCCATAAGCAGAGATTTGCATTTTTAACAAATATAGATCTAAATGGAGCTTCAATAATGACAGGATTCAGACCTACAGCAGTCACTGCTGGCCGCATCATCTGCTCGCTAATCCAGTTAATCTTCCCATTGGCGACTGTTCCAGGCATGGTGGTTTCCCTGTTATTTTAAGAGAATGATTTTGCATTGTGGAATTAACAATGGCTTAACCTCTTCACAAGATTTCTTTACATCCCGCCTGCAGAAAGCTTGGGAAAGATTCAACTGCGGGCTCTGCTGCTCTCGATTCCTGCAGAGAAACACAATACGAACCAAGATGTTCGGACCAATTACCAGATATCATTCACTGCATAAATGATAATGTCAGAAAAGAGACTTCCCACCTCTTTTGTGGAATGTCGAATTCTTGTTTGGCATTTTAGCTGGATGGTGTGAATTACGTGATTGCCCTTTCAGTACAGAATAGTCCTTCTTACCATATCTGCTCTGGGAGATTTTAATGAGGTAAAGTGATTCAGTTAAAAAAAAAAAAAGAAGAAAATAAAGGTTTAATTACTAGCAGGACCAATTTCCTGTATGCAGCCCTTCATTTGCAGAGTTGGGAAAAATCAATTTTATATTAAAAAAGAGTGGCCAACTTTTCTTGAAATGAACTGATAATTTAAAGTGGACATAGGCTGAACATACAGTGGATATAAAAAGTCTACACACCCCTGTTCAAATGCCAGGTTTTTGTGGTGTAAAAAAAAATGAGACCAAGCTAAATCATTTCAAAACTTTCCCCCCATTAATGTGACCTATAACCTGTACAACGGAATTGAAAAACAAGCTGAAATCTTTTAAAGGGAAAAATAAAAAATAAAAAACTTACAGTAACTTGGTTGCATAAATATGCACACCCTTAAACTAATACTTTGTTGCAGCACCTTTGGCTTTCATTACAGCACTCAGTCTTTTTTGGGTAGGAGTCTATCAGCGTGGGACATTTTGATGTGGCAATATTTGCCCACTTTTCTTTGCAAAAAATGCCCCAAATCTGTCAGATTGGCAGGGCATCTCCTGTGCACAGCCCTCTTCAGATCACCCCACAGATGTTCGATTGGATTCAGGTCTGGACACTGGCTGGGCCATTCCAAAACCGTAATCTTTTTCTGGTGAATCCATTCTTTTGTTGATCTGGATGTGTGCTTTGGGTAATTGTCATGCTGAAAGATGAAGTTCCTCTTCATCTTTCAGCTTTCTAGCAGAAGTCTGAAGGGTTTGTGCCAACACTGGCTGGTATTTGGAACTGTTCATAATTCCCTCCACCTTGACCAAGGCTCCAGTTCCAGCTGAAGAAAAACAGCCCCAAAGCACGATGTTGGCACCACCACACTTCACTGTAGGTATGGTGTTCTTTTGGTGATGAGCAGTATTGTGTTTGCGCCAAATATACCTTTTGGAATTATAAGATAAGATAAGATAAGATAAGCCTTTATTAGTCCCACAATGGGGAAATTCCAGGATTGCAACAGCACAGGGACAGCAACACTCAGAGCAACAATCAGAAGGCAAGAGAAAAAACAAGAGCAGCAAGTATACATATGTACATATAAATATATATATATATATATATATATATATATATATATATATATATATATATATATATATATAGAGAGAGAGAGAGAGAGAGAGAGAGAGAGAGAGAGAGAGAGAGTGCGGAGCACTGTAGCTAGATGGGATAGATATATAAATATATAACACAGTGTGGCGCATTGTAGCTGGATGGAATAAATATATGAGTATATAAACACACAGTGCAGAGTACTGTAGCTAGATGGAATGAATATGTGAATATATAAACACACAGTGCAGAGCATTGTAGCTAGATGGAATAAATATGTAGATATATAAACACACACAGTGCGGAGCATTGTAGCTAGATGGAATAATATGTAGATATATAAACACACAGTGCGGAGCATTGTAATTATCGCTAAAAAGTTGAGCCTTGGAATCCAGAAATTCTTGCAGCTCTTTCAGTGTTGCTGGTGGCCTCTTGGCAGCCTCCCTGATCAGTTGTTTTCTTGTCTTTTCATCAGTTTTGGAAGAACGTCCAGTTTCTTGGTAATGTCACTGTTGTGCCATATTTTCTCCACTTGATGATGACTGTCTTCACAGTGTTCCATGGTATATTTAATTCCTTGGAAATTCTTTTGTACCCTTCTCCTGACCGATACCTTCGAACAATCAGATCCCTTTGATGCTTTGGAAGCTCTCTGCAGACGATGGCTTGTGCTGTAAGATGTGACTATAAAAATGTCAGGAAAAGCCTACTAGAACAGCTGAACTTTATTTAAGGTTAATCTAAGCCACTTTAAATAGTGGCACCTGTGTGATGACTCCCATTTAACATGAGTTTGAATGTGATTGGTTAATTCTGAACAAGCCACATCCCCAGTTATAAAAGGGTGTGTATATTTATGCAACCAAGTTATTGTAAGTTTTTTATTTTTTATTTTTGCCCTTAAAAGATTTCAGTTTGTTTTTCAATTGGGTTGTAGAGGTTATAGGTCACATTAATGGTGGAACAAGTTTTGAAATGATTTATCTTGGTCTCATTTTTTTACATCACAAAAACCTGGAATTTGAACCAGGGTGTGTAGACTTTTTATATCCTCTTTATGAGGCTTTAATAGAACTCTTACACAATGCAGAGTGACATACTACTTCCGCATTCTGGTCTCAGCAGCTCCAGTTCCTGTTCCATTATATTTTCCCTTTCCCAGGTGCTTTCTCATCAATAAATCAATTCACTTTTACTTATCGTTGTGCATATCGGAAATAGCGCACGGGCAGATTGTTTTTCCTTTAGAAAGTTCGTGTTTCACATTTTGATCATTTTTGTAACCATACTCGGCTGTTTAATAGTTCGCCCAGTTAGCTTAGCATTGCACAGCTACTGTGTTATTTCTTTCTCTGCTATTCCAAATACCACTGCATATGCTGTAACGGACCTGTGAAACTCAGCAAAAAAAGAGTTGTTACCTGAGTTGTTTTAATATTACTTTGTGTATGCAGAATTCTATGGAGGGCCAGGAGTGCCAAAATTAAATAAATAAATACATCATTAAATGTGTTGTTAAATGTATCATTAGATCATTAAAACTGAAAGTATGTACATTAACCACTTGCACTCCGTTGTTCCGCGGGCGGGCAAGTCTCTGCGTCCTAGGACGCATGAGGGCGCACAAGAGCGCACTAGTGCGCGCGCGGACGCATGACGCATGATATACTGATGATGGTGCAGATGGAGATGGTGCTGGCCTCCAAGCGCCACTGGGAAAAAAATCTGCAAACACAGCCGCGAACAGATTAGTTCATCTGATTGACCTCTCATTCGACTAATAAGAGCCTTGAATTGGGTTTCTGAAACCTTGACGAACCAATGAATGAAAACCTAGGAAGGAGGACCCGCCTCCCAACGCTTTGAATGCAGTGAGCCAATTGAAGCAGAGAAGTTCGTGAGCTGTTTTTTTTAAGGCTGGGTGAAGACTGACTGCTGGAGCAGATCAAAAAAGGACACAGGAAGAGCTCCACAGACCCAGCAGCATGGAGACCATCCACAAATGCAACCTGTGTGACAGGGAGTGCCATTCGTGGATCGGCATGTTCGGCCCCAGGCGGTGCTTATTTTGTATTGGTTCCAGCAGAGTAGACGTTATGATTTCTTCCATGGTCATTATAGACCGACGGAGGCTGACGACGAAGGCTGAGTGACACACATGCCTTCGCCAGTCTTTTTTTAATTACTGTTATTTGTTTTGAAAAATCGTTCGCCAAAAACCGCAATCATGGAAGCACAAAACCGCAATAATGGAATTATGTTTTGATCGAGTCGCGAGACCAGAACCAGAGCGGACCAGCGTCGCGTTCGTCTGACAATGAGGAGACAAGTTCGCCCAGACTCCGCTGTGAAGAGGTAAGGTGTTATAAGCTAAATTATTCTCTATCCCTGAAAATTGTAATCCAAAATGACTTTTGACCGATCAGTAAATTACAGCTGTGCGGTTCACGAAGTCTGAAGCTCGTGCGCCGCGGTACAAGGGGTTGCTTGCAGTGTACAGGCTGTGAACGCCCCCCCACCCCCGCTATTCTTCTGCAGCGAGGGGGGGGAGCCGCGGTGACTGCACTGCTGTCCTACATCACCACATAAGGCTAATCCGTTGTGTAGCGATGGCTAAAGTCCATCCTCTGTAGCGAGCGGGGGGGGGGACAACCCCCCCCCCACACACACACACAGTAGCGAGGGGGGGGGGCCGCTGTGACAGCATTGCTGTGGAAACATGCAACGAGTGTAATCTGTCATGTAGCGAGGGCCGAACTCTGTCCTTGATAGCGGGACGACCCCCCCTCCCACACACACACAGACACAGCCCTGAGTGTGACCTTTCCTTTGAGCCTAAAATGAAGATTCTACATTGAATTATTCAAAAGTTACAGACGTTTTTCCAAACTGTGCCATTTGGCACAATTTGGCACAGTTCCAAAACGCCTGGGAACAGCCTGAGAACAAAGCTGTGTAAAATATTCACTTTTTGTGGTATTGTTACCAAATTTGGATCTCAGCTGGATAACACTTGGTTCTACATTTCTGTTGCATTTTCCAGCCGGATTGGACAGCTGTGTGTTATTTACAAGCATTTGTATCCAAAAAAAACACTGTGTCCAAATTTTTTTTCTTCAAGTTCAGTATGTTTAGATAACTAACTCAGTGGCCGGAGCACGTAGAGAGATTATGTTTTTTTTGCCAAAAAATTCAAAGTGTTTTCTTTTAAATGAGACCAACCCCATGAAGATGCTGCAAAGGGTTGAAGAACAGCTTTCGATTTACTTTGGGCACGTTATTTTTTGGCATTTTTAGGAAAATTGCCCGGAGTGCAAGTGGTTAAATAAATAAATACATCTGTCAATAATTACTTAAATGTGCCATTAATTCATTAAATATGTAATTCAATGATATGTACTGTATTTGTTTCATTTTTTAATTAATTATTTCATGCTCCCTGTGCTGAGAGTGCCACAATGAATTAATTTTATCTGTCAGTCCTACCCATCCAAGTGAGACTGATCTAGTCAAGTGGATTGCTTTAGTCTGGAGTGGACTCTTTGAAAACATGGAGGCCCCTTTAATGGAGGATCTTCATGAGCTCTCTCTTGAGTTGGAAAGAGATATTTTAGACCTAGCAGAAAATACAGAAGCAGGAGTTGCTGACCCAGAATATGTGGCGGATAAAGCAGAGGAATTTATTGAAGTTCAACGTAATTTCCACACTTTCCAACCAAGATATTTACTTTGAAGCGATTGAAAAGTTAATCGTACTCCAGCACTTCTCCAGTACCAGAGCACAGCACACATACGGACCAGGGTGCCCGGCTTTTGACATACCGAATTCCGTTCTGGAGCATCATGTTCTCTGTGGATTAACAGCAGGGAAATTGCTGAGAGGTTTGGTGTGTCTAAAAGGACCAACGAGAGATGCACGGAACAAATCAGTCTAAGGTATTTACAGCTAAATTCATAAGTTTTCTTCAGTTTATTACTAACTATTGGTCCCATTCATTCTGAAATAATGTGTGATAAAGTGTAACATTACTCGATGGATTTTGTCTACACAGAAAGACAGACCTCTATTCACCTGTTGCTGATGAAGAGTTGGACAGTATTGTAACTGAAATCCACAGAAGACATCCAAACAGCGGCTACAAGCTAATGCACGGACATCTGAAAACCAGAGGTGTGGTGTTCCAAGTGAGTTCCAAGTGTTCCAGACAAATATTGATTGATATTTGATACAACATTTTTAAATCTGTTAATCTTATGTTTTAATTTGTTCTTTATTTTTTCTTTTTAAATGGTGTCTCTATCAAGTTGTTTTTTACTCTATTTTATTGTACAGCGCTTTGTGACTATATGTCTGTGAATTGCGCTTTATAAATAAACTTTACTTACAAATATGTAGAGCTATAAAGTGATAAATTAGTGACCATTGCTGATGTTAAGCACTGGGATGTTCATGTATGGATACAGCAATGCATCAACTATTTTATATGAAACACATTTCCAGTGTACTTGAAGCCAAACCAACAGCCCTGCAATAAAACTTGCTATTGCTGCTGGTGAGTTGTAGATAGTCATTAAGTCATTAATCTGATCATTAAGTGAATTCTGGTCCTTTTTAGGCTATGGGGTTTTATACTAGATTTCATAATAGTGAGATAATTGACCATTTTACACCCATCACTACATTGTAGTTTTTGGCAACACCACTATTTCCTCAAAAGTGACGATCACGAGTAAATAGTTTAAACTCCAGTGGCTATTTTTTTATACCAGTGCTGGTCAGTTGGATTGCTCAGGTGTTTCTAATGAGGTGGCCAGTGACTGTATGCCCCCCCACCCCAAGTGTCAAAACTGCGAGAGTCTTTACGCAGAGTTGATGCAGAGGGAGTGTACATGAGACATCTACAGCTGCATGTATTAAGACGACGGCAGTATTCTGTTCCTGTTCATGGCATATTGATGGTAACCATAAGCTCATAAGTATCAGCAATATTGGCAGGTAAACAATGCACCTTTCTACAAAAGTCTAGAATTGTTTTACCATTAAGTTGTGCTTTTTTGTATGTCTGACAGGTGGAGATTTTGGCGGGGTGGATGGATTCAGCCGATTAGTGGTCTACTTGACTGTGGCTGGGAACAATAGAGCAAGCCCTGTCTTACAGAGCTTTATCACAGCTGTTGAGCAGTATGGGCTGCCATCAAGAGTAAGGTCTGATAAAGGTCGGGATAATGCAGATGTAGCAGAATTCATGATCAAGAGCAGAGGTACCAAAAGGAACTCTCACATCACAGGCAGAAGTGTCCACAGTCAGTGGTAAAAACACGTCTGACAACTAGGCTAACAAACCTTACCAGTTAAATATATTGTGAAGCTTTATGGTGTATCAAACATAAAATTAACATTTTGTCAATTTCATCCTAATCATAGAATAGAGAAGATGTGGAAAGATGTCATGATTTTGGATAATTTGAGGAGGCTTAAATGAAGGGCAACCACTTTGAAGAACACTTAGACACAGATGAAAAGTTTACACCACTTTAATGAAAAACCCAAACCCTATACAAAACATGCTAAGTTAAATAATAAACACACACACCACAATTAAAGAAACCCTCAACCAAAACGCCACACTATGTACAAGAAAACAATTGCACGCTGGAGTCACGTGCGATCTAGGGAAAAGGAGAGGAGGGGAAGGATTAAAAATGGATGAGGAGTGCAGGGTAAATACTGCTGAGGAAACGGATCTTACGGTACTGGCAGAGAGCCCGGCCGTGACTCCAGCCAGGGAGAAGAGAAGAAGAGTTGATGATGGCCAGTGAGGAGGAGGAGTGACTGGAGAACCTGGGCGGAGAAGCCGTTGTCAAGGAGGAGGATGATCCAGGCAAGCGAGCAAACACAGCCCCAGAGATGCATCACTGGAGGCGGCAGCAAACCTGAGGGAAGAGGAGGACAAAAAGGTAAGACAACGGAAGGGAATAAAAATTTTGATGAACAACAAGAACTACTGTTGAATGGTGGCACAAACCCAACAATCCAGAGGAGAACTCCTCACACTCTGGCCCTTAAATAAGCTGGTGAATCAGGCAGCAGGTGTGTAGTCACACAGGTGCGCTTGATGAGCTCCAGAGCCGGGAAAACAGACAGGATGGGAGGGGGGAGACGCGCTCACCTGATCATGACAGATGTCTACGAGCATGCCTTCGACCTCTTCTATCAGATCTTCACTTCACTGGAAGATGAGGGAACACTGAATCCAGACAATGAAGTCCATCTTTACGCCCTGCACCAGACCTTCCTTCCACAAATACAGAGAAGCCTTGATGCTTCCAGAGATGGTTGGAACGTTCATGGTCTTAGAACGGAAAGCAATCAATCACCACAGCAACTCCTGACAAAATACCAAGAGAAAGGTCCCAGGGAGGATCCCACAGAGGTTCAAGATAGTCTTTTAACATTTTACTTAAAGCTCTCTGTCTGCCCATAAGAAAAATTTATTGTTAGCATGTTGATCTGTGGTAACCCAGGAGATACAGAGGAGATTCTCACCTGTGTTTAATCTAAGTGTCACATTTGTATCTCCTAAATTCCCTTAGGAGAAACTTTTGAGACACAGATGATATTGGACCTATCATCTATTAATAGATGGGTCTCTGTTCTGACTTTGATTTAAAGAATATCTCAACCAAATTCTCAGTTTTGTCTGCTCTGTAGGTTCAATGCATTGTTTGTCATCTTTGTCTTCAATGTTTCTCTTAAGGGATTATAGGAAAAACAAGTGTGATAACTGTGATACTTAAATACGATGTGAATCTCTTGTATGTACCCTGAGCTACTAAAGATCGACATCTGAACAGTAAAGTTTTCTTATGGCTGCATACATGTAACCATGTAGAACTGTTCTGTTTTACAATATTGAATGGGCAACATGTATTCAGAAACTGTTGTTTTTTGTTTGTTTTTTTTCCCACCAGCATCCCAAAGGCCTTGTGTAATGGCATGTTAAACAAATTTTAAATGCAAGACTAATGAAGGTGATCCTCCATTCAGGTTTGTGAAGACTATGGGATCGACTGGAACGGGCCGCACAATCATCATGGAGGCACTATATCAGTCCCAGAGATTCAGCTGCTCTCAGATGAAGAGGTTGCCATTTTGCCACTTCCAGGAGTTTCTTTAACTGATGCAATTGGATCATACTTGGAGACGGTGCACATTTTGTCTAGAATCATAGGAGAGTAATATCCAACAAAGGCTTTTTATTTAGCTTACAGAAAAATAAGCAGGTCAGGTCAGGTCTTTGTCAGGTCAGGCATTGGCTTGCTTGCTACTGGATAACCATGAAAACCGGTACTACCTGTCTCATGGGTTGGGCCGTCGGCGACTCAGCCGGCATCCCTACCCTTCTGAGGGCATGGAGGGTGAAACAGGGCATCCTGGCAGAACTAAAAACAATATCTGCCACAGGTCCGTGGTGGACCACTCCCAGTAACACAGGGTGAGACTGGACATCCTGGCAGATAAACACATCTGTCGCAAGGTCTATGGTGGACTGTGCCAGTCGGTGTATTGTGACATGCACTATACAAAGAGCAGAGATAAACAAACCTATCATCTGGTTGATCACTGCAACAGATACTGGAGTCAGTTTGTCTTGGTTTGTCCTTGCCACTGATAATACCTTTTTCTGCTAAGAATGTGCTGCTAGTCCAGCAAAAGCTAGCAGTACACAAATACTTTGCAAGAAGTTTCATGAAATGGTCAATCAGAAAGCAACTCATACTGGCTCGGACGTCGCCCGGGCTTACAAGGTCCGCGCTGATCTGTTCACACTCCGACAGGCAGTGAAAAGTAAACTAGGAACAGGAAGACAAAAGAAGAGGAAAACAGCAGCCTTGTGTGTAGCAGAATGGAATGTACGCACTCTGTTGGACAGAACAACATCACAGCACCCAGAAAGACAGACCGTGCTTGTGGCTCTGGAAATGAACAGGTACAATATAGACATAGCTGCACTTAGTGAAACAAGATTGCCTGGATATGACAGCTTGGAAGACCATGGGTACATCTTCTTTTGGAGTGGGAGATCAACTCAAGAAAGGAGAGAAGCAGGAGTGGGTTTTGCAGTTAGAAAGGAGATAGCAGCAATGCTTGATGAGGAACCGGTGCCAATCGACAGGATAATGACTATGAGACTCCCACTACAGCGGAAGATGTATGCCACACTCATCAGTGTATATGCCCCAACAATGACCAGCACAGAGGAGGTGAAGGAAGAGTTCTACAGTGATTTACGTGAGACTATCAGGCATGTACCGACTGATGACAGGCTGATACTAGTTGGAGATTTTAATGCCAGAGTTGGTTCGGACACTGCGAAATGGAAAGGGGTGCTAGGCAGTCATGGAGTAGGCAAGTGCAATGCTAATGGAGAATTACTTGGACTATGTTCAGAGTACAACCTTGTGATAACCAACACTCTATTTAAGCACAAGGACACACACAAGAAGACATGGATGCACCCAAGATCCAAGCACGGGCACTTATTAGACTACATCATAGTCAGGCAGAGAGACATAAGGGATGTATTGGACACCAGAACAATGAGAGGCGCGAACTGTGGTAGTGATCATGTTATGCTGAGATCTAGATTAAGGATTTGGAGACGAAAACAACACTTCAGGATGGGTGCGAAGCCACCACGGAAGCTAAACACTAGTGCACTGAAAGGTCAAAAGAAACAGGAAGAACTTACACAGGAAATGGATGAAAACTTGAAAGACTGGGACAGCAACAACTCAGAGAATGACATAGAAGAGAAATGGGCAACACTGAAGGATATGGTATATCAGACTGTGAGTGATGTATTAGGCCACTCTGAGAGGAAACATCAAGATTGGTTTGATGAGCATGATGAACACCTGAAGAAACTACTAGAAGTGAGGAATACAACTAGGCAGGAAAACCTACAGTGTAACACAAGGTCGAAGAAGAAGAAATACTCAAAAGCTCAGAGTGAGCTACAGAAGTACACCACAGAGATGAAGTTCAACTGGTGGGATGAAAAAGTGGAGCAACTTCAAACTGCAGCAGACAGGAAGGACATGAAAACATTCTTCACAGGATTGAGAGAAATCTACGGCCCTAAACCAAGAGGATTGATCCAGTTAAAGGCTATGGATGGCGAAACGGTTTTGCAGGAGAAAGACAAGATCCTGGAGAGATTTACAGACCACTTTGATCAACTACTAAACAACCCTGGAGATCTCACTGAAGAGGCTAAAGAAGCTCTAGTGCAGTAACCAGCTGTATCAAGTCTGGATGAACCACCAAATTTTGATGAACTAATGGCAGCTATCAGGACCACACAGGATGGTAAAGCTCCAGGTGTCACGGCTCGCCGCTCTCAGGCATCTGCCTCAGCTGCGCGCACACCTGTGCCTCGTTAGTGAGGAGCTATTTATTCCACCTTGCCCTGAGCATCAGTCTGGAGCCGTCTGTTCTATTTCGCGCTCAAATCCTCAGCAGGATCATCTCTCCAGTCCTGCTACTCTTCGCTGCTTCACGTAAGCTGTCAAATCTCTTACCTGTTTATCAGCCTTCCCCTGTGCACAGGTGGATTCCCTGGCGGCGGATGATTCTCCCATCTTTGCTATCTTCTCCTCTCGCATCTCCACGCTTCGTCGTGTGCGCAGCAGGGCGCTGTCTCCCAGGCCGAAGATCCTCGCCAACGCCAGCCACCTCTCTCTCTGCAAGTAAGCATCACCCCGCATTACTTCCCCGTGTTGTTTTGCCCAGCTCACTCCCTGTCTGTGTTTCTCCCATAGGGTTGCCTGGCCGCACGGCGTGCTGCTCTGTTCAGGGTAGACCAAGGCTCAGATTTAAAGACACTGTAAAAAGAAACCTGAAGAAGTTGGACATAGACAGGAGTTCCTGGCAGCGGAAGGCTAAAGACAGAGCTGTGTTGAGGAATCTGATCAGACCTAAATGAAACAGTCATTGTCACCCACGACAGACTGCTATGATGATGATGATGATGACAGAAAAACAAGCATCAACAGAAAAAGAATTTGCCTTCCTACAGAAAGGTCTTTTTACATTGTAGCTCTCCCATCATCACTGTCATGACCTGGTCATGTTATTTTATTAATGGCGATCTGAAATAGTATTCTGCAGTTGTTAAATAAAGACACTTGTTTACACTGATGAAGCCAAAGATGCATAATTTATTATAGTTTTGATAACTGAAAATTATTTTGAATACAAGTGACGAATTCTGCACAGTATTATAAATGTGTTCAAAAACACTGAAGTTGGACTTATCAGATATTGAGCAGAGACCAGGATGATGGAGGATTACTTCTTCAAGTTTGCCTACTCAAAGTGAACTGGTTATTGTTATGTTCTGCCCTACTCTACAACTTAACATAATGAAGTTAAAACACAGGATTTTTAACTGAGATAAAAACTGGCTCTATGCTCACCCTGCTGGTATAGAGTGGTATTTATCAATTTGCCAGCTTGGCAAAAATTCTACCTTTAAAACAAACACTTTATGAATGAAATTTGAAGCAATTTTATGTTAAATGAAAGTAGTCCCCCTTTCAGAATTTATTTAAAAACACCTTGTGTTTGAACAATTCAAATTAGAAGAAAAAGGAGCAAGACTGATGAGATTTATTTTTTTAAACTGTACTTTTGAACAACATATCACCCCCTCCAGGACTTCGCAGGATGTTTTTATGATTGTTGCAGGCCAAAAAACTTGAATTCGTGGGAGCTTCTTTAAAAAATTGTGATAAAAGTTGCAACGTTTTTAGAGTGTTTTCTGTACTAAAAGATGTGGGAATAATTCCACATTTTAAAGCAGATACTTTTTTTTCCAGTTTTACTGCAGTGATATTCTATATACCAATACAAGAAAAGCACAGGACTGTCAAAAATTTTCTATTATAGTGATCTGTAAATTAAGCAGAAACTTCTGCTATACAGAAAAAACTCTTGTGCAACAGCAAATACAAACATTAACACAATATCCATTACAACAGCTAAACTGATGCATGTTAAAGAGTATAGATTTGGAAATTATTGGCAGCACCTTCATTTGAAAACTCCCTATGGTTCCCAACCACTCCTTACCGAGCGGAGAGGAAAAAAATAAATGATTCTGTTGCACTGTATTGGCTATTGGAGTTTGTGTTTTTCAGAAAAAAAAAAACAACAACTCAGAAAATATTCTCTCTCTTTCCATGTCTACCTGTCTGTCTGCTGCATGTCGGGCTTCACACACACACACACACACACACACACACACACACACACACACACACACACACTCCTTTCATTTACAGCGGGACGGCGGGGGGCGGGGGGATGGATGGGTGGATGCGTTTGTCCGTCCAGAGTCCACACCGGAGATTCACAGTTTTAAAGTTCATTGACCAGATGTAGTCATTATTTTACGTCTAAAGATGTATAAATGTACAAACACTGGCTGTAGTGTAGTGTACTCTCCTCACGCGTGCTCCCGCGACGGGGTGCTTTTGGATCGCATGTTTTTCAACACAAACCCAGCGCTTTGCACATGCGGTCAGGACGGACATGTGGCGAGGTGTCCACGGGCAGGCTGGGGGAGACGGAGGAAGGGACGGTGTTGAAAACCTCGCAGGTGAGTGTGTTTTTTAAATCACACACTCTGCAGATGTGTACTCACTGTAAACTAAAAACTCACTACTCACTGTAAACACAAAAGTGAACATGGTGCAATGATGCATTTGATTGGTTAGACTGAGCATTTCAGCGCCAGTTAGAGACAAATTTGATTGGTCAAACTGGCAGAAGTTGACAAGGATTAGCCAAAATTGCGGGAAAGTTGTGGTGATTGGACAAAGTTGCAATAGTTGCGCTGATTGGCTGATTTCGCGTGAATTGGTGGGATCGCAACATCACGAAACTCTGGAGGGACTGACATATATAGAACATCTCACATACATTTGATTTCTTCCAATAACTGAGAAAAGCCAATATGGACGGTATTATAAATCATACATTTTCAATGTAGTCCTCATCGTCAATCACTACTGGTACTACTGCACTTTCAACAGATGTTTGTGATGTTTCAGGCCTCACTGGAACACTGTCACTGACTGCAGCTGGCTCGCTATCATTTTCTTCACCACGACTTTCCTCTCTTTCTCTAGCTGGTTCCTGTGTGGATGTCCTTGAAATTAACAAAATTAACATTATGGCCATATTTGTGTGCACAACAGTCTAAAGGAAATACATTTTCACATCGAAAAAATAAACATGCAACTTATTTTTTAGTAACTACATACCCAACACAGCTCACTCTGTGAAGCTTCATTTCAGAGAAGGGAACTTGCGTCTGACAAGTGATGCAGAAGATGACTGGACCAGAGGTGTGGCCTGAGCTCTCCTAATAATAACAAATGTCTTTTAACTAATGGTTCAGAGTCACCAGTTTGTTTTTATTATGCATCATAGAGTCACTGTATAAATTTATGTACACAATCAAAGGACAGGTCCTGTTGTGGGTAGTCTGAGTAAATAACTGCATATATCCTGTATATATTTGCATCCTTTTATAGAAACGTGGACAGACTGTAATTTAATGTACATACTCTGTTGTCATTGAATCCTTATTTAAATCTTATTTAAATCCTCCACCTGAAGAACAAGAGCAAGTTTTTAGCCAAAGTCAAATTCCTTGTATGTGTTGTGCATACTTGGCCAATAAAGCTAATTCTGTTGAAGTGGATGTATGTAGATTGTCGCCTGTCCAATCATGGTAGATGGATCTTTTAGATAGGCAAGGGTGTATCCGGTGCCAGGACACTGAAACAATGCAAAATTTCGACTGTGATTAGCTCCTGCAATTTTTAGAAATTCAAAGCCTCCCCCTTCTTACAGCTTTGGAAACACTTCCATCAGTTTATTTGTTACAACCATGGGCTCATTGTCATTTCCTGTATTTAAAAAAATACACATTATCTCAAACACCAAAAGCTATGCATACAAGTCTGTGATAACTGATACTGTCATGTCCTGGCGAGCGCTCGCCTCCTCCTTCCCGTTTCCTCTGCCCTCCTAATCATCTCATCTGACGCACCTGCTGTTCCTGCTGAGCCAGCGTTTATAAGGAAGCGCTCTTCAGTGATTCAACGCTGGCTTGTTTGGGTATACTGCCTTGAGCAGAAAAAGTTCAAATAAGTAAGCTACTTGTGTTTTGGGTTTCCGTACCTGACACGTTTTCTCCTCTTCCAGATTGCTGCCGACAAAGCGTTGCGTCTTCACGGGTTTTGGTGCGCTTGCCAGCCTGTTGCTTCCCCCCGTCACAGCTCATCATCTTCACCCGGTCAGACTCCGCTCCTCATTTCCCTGCCAGCAGTTCCGACCTGCTGGTTCATCTCCTTCGCTGTGTTCTGAGCCGGTCTCTCTCTTCCTCCCACGTGAGTGGTACTATTTGGATTTCCACATCCTCCTCCATTCCTCTGTTAATCAGCCTCGTCTCATCCTCTTCAGGTTTGCTGCTCCTCTGGTGAGTGACTGATTTTCTCCATGTTCGCATTTTTTGAAAGTTAATAAAGGGTCATACATTCTTTGTGTGTGATTCTTTTGGTGTTGCACCTTGCACTGAGGCTGACAGTCCAGTCAATATGACAGATACCTACACACTATGATGAGTTCAACAAAAATGAACATATGGAAATATTGACAACTATAAAAAGGAATTCAGAGTGGAGCTGCTAATAACTGCAGTGTGACACAATACAAACTGGGTTTTGATAAATTTCTAGTCACTGACCATGTTTACATGGTCACGAGTAAACCAATTACAGTCAGCTTTCTGGAGTTACCTGATTATTCAAACTGCCATGTAAACAGAGTAATCTGATTATCTTTATCAGTTAAGGGCCATTATCAGTTTATGAGAAAATGGATTAACACACCTAGTTTATTTGCCCAGTAAAGCATTTACTCGGTGCATGTAAACACCATAAGCCCTTTATTACCTTTATCAGTTTACTCCAGTAATCAGTTTACTCGTGACCATGTAAACAGGGTCATTGACTGACCTGAAAATGTCATCTTTTGCTCGCCAAGTCCTGAAGCAATAAGATCTGCTTTACGCAGAATGCTTGGAACTTTATCAGCCTTGTGGTCAGCCAAACAACAGAAAGTGTGTGTGGTGCTTCTTCAATTAGCTTGGCTCTGTACTGGCCATCTCATCACATTCCTTCTGGTCCCACCATAATGTGGAGCAAAAAGCCTTGCTACCTTGGCTGCAACACAAAAAAATATCACAGCACAAACTATCACCAGTCAGCTAAAACAGCCAGGCCTCCCAGATTAGTATTGTTTTAAATGTTGTAATTAATTACGTGTAATAAAGGAAAAAGAAACTTTAATGCAAGCTATTGTAGGTTGGGATGTTGCCGCCAGCTAACACCATTTTGTCAACTAGGTAACTTTATACGTCAGCCATAAAATGATTGTATTCCACATAGCACAATTAGCCAGCTACCACAGACAAACATCGATGCATAGTTCCTCCCCTAAAATTTAGATGTGAATCTTAATTGTTAGTTAGCCCGTACATGTGTCTTGAGTTGTTGTTTAGTAGCAAAGTGGCTAACATTAATTAAATTAAATCACCCTTTATTGTCATTCAACTGTACAACCAATCATGTACAGTAGAACGAGATTGTGTTTTACCTACCTACTGTGTTAATCACACACATCCCAAGTGTAGAATCAGAGGGCCGCTGCCATGCAAGGCGCCGCCACAAACTTCCCTCCTCCATTCCATTATTGCTGAGCACTAAACTGGACAGCAGGAAGTTCCACTTTTATATGGTCTTCAGCATGACCCGGCCGGGATTTGAACCCCTGCCTCCCGGGAGTGGGGTGGATGCTCTACCAACTGAGCCACCATTCCGGTAACTTACTTACTTACCTTGGAAAGGTGTATGTGATGGAGCGACAGGTACCTGCTGTGACTGAGCTGCTGGAGCCGAAGGAGTTCTCCTCAGAGCTTCTTCAATTAAGTTTGCTGCTTCTCTCAGCAGTTCTGGACAGGTTTTTGACATTTCTCCTGCACTTTGCTTATCAACGTTGAGACTGTACAGGACGTACTACTAAAATGAGCGTGTCTTCTTCTCTTTATTTTATTTTTTTTATTTATTACTAAATAAATGAGCGTGTCTTCTTCTTCTTCTTGGTGAATAAAGGTGAATAAAGCCCCCTAGTGTATCGGAGTGTGTTAACTGGCTCTGCAGCTACCCATTATCTGGGATTGATATGTCTTGACTTGCTGTGCTGGGTAACCAATCAGATGTTAGTGTCTGTTGACAAGCTGCAGTGACAGATAAAATTAATTCATTGTGGCACTCTCAGCACAGGGACCATGAAATAATTAATTAAATAATGAAATAAATATATATCATTGAATTACATATTTAATAAATTAATGGCACATTTAAGTAATTATTGAAATATGTATTTATTTATTCAATGTATGTATTTCCAATTTTAATTAATTAATGGCATATTTAATGATGTATTTATTTATTTAATTTTGGCAGTTGTGGCCCTCCATAGCTTCCATCAGTTATTACTGATACCATTACTGCTATTGATATTAGCCTAGTTGCTAGAGTGCAATTCTCGTAATAAACCTCGACTCCCTCCTAATAACATTGCATGGACTCAAATGAATGTGAATGAGCTCATGCAAAGCCTTTGCACAATGCATGTCCATTACACAGGGCGATTACAGCCCATGCAGTGGTATTTGGGATGCCAGAGACATACACGGTAGATGCTAAGCTAACTGAGGGAACTATTAAATGGCTCAGTTTGGTTACAAAAACAATCAAAATCTGAAACACAAACTTTCTAAAGAAAAAAAAAAAAACTAATCTGCCTGCACACTATTTCCAGTATGTACAATGATAAGTGAAAGTGAAAAAAAAAAAAGATTTATTGACGAGAACGCACCAGGGAATGGGCAAATACATACAATGGAACAGGAACTAGAGCTGCTGAGACTGCAGTGCAGAAGTAGTATGTCACTCTACATTGGGCAAGAGGTCCATTATTTCAAGCAGCCAGCTCAGTGATGTGAAGGTTAAAAACATCTAGAAAGTAAGTAAGTACTTATTTATATAGCACCTCTCACAGAAAGAATCACAAAGTGATACACAGTTAAAACACACATTCACATCGCATACAGTGATAAAAATCAAAAACCCCAAACCAGACTAAAAAGCCTGTTTGACAGCAGGGTCTTCAGGTGCTTTTTAAAAGCGTCAGCAGAGCTTACTGAGCGCAACGACAGTGGTAGAGCATTTCACAATTTTGGTGCCACTGCCTGAAAGGCTCGATCACCTTGAGTTTTAAAATGGATTTGATCCGAGATGTTGATCCGAGAAGCTCAGAGACCGTGACGGGTTTAAGCAGCTCAATGATATATTTGGAGGCCTGACTATGAATGGATCTAAAAACAAGGACTAAAATTTTAAGCTGAATTCTGAAATCATCTTAGAATAACATAGAAATTAAAAAACATAAAAATAGTCTACTAACTTAGTGCCAAATTTTCAGACCAATGGACCTATAGACTAATGATCTGTCTCTGGTGGTTAAGCTCTTGAGCCTTGGCCTCCAGTAGAGTTCTGGCAAGTGATTCAGTACAGTACATTCACCCATAAAAACTAGTACATTCGACCAAATTGTTTGTGAATGTTACAGCACTACTGACTGCTGATAGCTGCACAAGTGAGAGCATAGCAACAAGAAAAAACTGAAAAACAGTTTAACCCTCAAGCGACCGAGTGGGGTCATTTACGACCCCAGCCATATAATTTAATGTGCCGTCTCTTTATTTTTTATCCAAATTTTCTTTCCTAGCATGAATTTGTCAGTCTACTAATCCTACACACTTTCATAGTTTTTTGCAGGGATCAACCAATTGGTGTGGCGTAGACATCGCAAACTCTTGTGGGGTCATTTATGACCCCGAAGAGAAGCACTGGTTTTTAAACATTGGTTTTATAAATTTTATTCAAATGTTCCACTTCTAATAGTTAGTTAGTTAATCCCTTCACACCTGAAGGTGTATATGGGCGGCGCCTATCTCCGTTTCTCTGACTCTAGGCCACACAGCTACTGTAAGTAGTGAAAGCTACAGCGGGGGGTCAGTCCTCTGGTAGCTCTGTGTGTAACTTTACTTTCCCCATTCCATTATGCGGAGCACCACGCTAGAAGGCAGAAAGCACCATTTTTATATGGTCTTTGGTATGACCCGGCCGGGATTTGAACCCCTGCCTCCCGGGTGTGGGGCGGATGCTCTACCAACTGAGCCACCACTCCGGTTTCCACTTCTAATCAGTACTTTATATTGTATTGCAGTGAGCCATGGCTAACAGACCTAGGATAGCAAGATTTACATTTGTCTGTTTGTCTGGATTTGTCTGTTTGTCTGTTTGTTTGTCTGTTTGTCTGTTTGTTAGCAAGATAACTCAAAAAGTTATGGACGGATTTTCATGAAATTTTCACAGATTGTCAGAAATGGGGTATCCTACAGATGACTAGATTTTGGTGGTGATCCGGATCACCGTCCACAAGAAAACCGCCATTACGCAAAATGCCATAATAGGTATCATGATCATCATCGTAACTACAATAATAGGTATCATCATCATCGTGATGATGATATGATGACTATGATGACTATGATGATGACTATGATGACTATGATGATGATGGTGATGCTCCAAGAGTGAACTGACAAGGACTGTCTAAATAAATGTAATGTTGTTCTTACAGTCTGCGTTTTGGTTATTTCTTGCAATAAAAGTATTATTAGCAAACACATTTTACATTAGATCATTATAAAATACCTGTCTTAAATACAGGGAGTAGTTTTGGTATGATGAACCTCCAACCAGCCATTTATAATAAGGATCCCTGTACAGAGCACAATGGGGTCATAAATGACCCTGTCACGCCGCGCCATTCATCAGCGGCGCCACCTGCTCACACACCTGCTACTCGTCAGCGGCGAGGGATAAAATCCGCCTCGCCCTGAGCTTCGGCCTGAAGCCGTTAGACTTCATCGCCTTCCATGCGAAGCATCAACTCTCTCTTCAGCGTCACGCTAAGCGGTAAGAAGATTCCTTACCTTACCTTTCCCAGTCTGCTCCCCTGTGCACAGGTGGATTCCTCGGCGGCGGACAACTCCGTCCCTCGTCCTTCCTCGCTGCTGCACCGAGTCCTGCAGGGGACTGTCTCCCGGGGTTCCGTCCTTGAAGTGCCTGCCATCAGTCTAACACAAGTAAGCTTCTCTCCCTCGCCTATTCTCCTCCTGTATTGGTGTGTGCCCGTCACCCTGTGTCTGTTCTTTCCCATAGGGTTGCCGGCTGAACGGTCTCCTGCCTCTGTGCCCGAAGCAGACGCCACCACCAATACATTTACATTCTGCTGACACACACCCATACACCCCTGCTGTTAATAAAGAGTTTGAACTACTCTGAGCCTGTGTGTGTGCGTCTCCTGAGCCGAACGTTATGTCAGTACGGCTTCAGCAGAGCGGCTCGGCAGACGGCGGGCTCGCGCACCGGCTTACCACTCTCGAGGTTCGGGTGGATCAAATTGCTTATCAGCAGCAGGTGATTCTAAACCAACTCATTAACATCACTAACCGATTGGACCGCCTGGACCCCCAACAGCCGTTCTCCCCGGCTCACCAGGGTGGCGCAGCTCCTGCTGTTCCAGCGGCCGTCCAGCCGGCTCCAGTGGCACCGGCTCGGCTCACGCCGATTCCAACCCCCACCCGCTTTAGCGGAAAGCTCGGCGGAGCGCGGGGGTTCATTATGCAGTGTGAGTCCGTGTTCCACCGTGTGCCCGGAGACTTCCCCTCGGATCACAGCCGAATTGGCTACATAGGGAATCTCCTGGAGGGGCGCGCGTTAACTTGGACCTACGCCATAATGGCGAAGCCCAGTTACGCCACCCTCACCTATGACCAGTTCGTGGCATGCTTCCTGGAGGTCTTTGACCATTCCCGAACCGAGACGGTCCAAGTCGATCGGCTTCTCGCTCTCCAGCAGGGAAGCCGGTCGGCAGCGGACTATGCGGTCGACTACCAGGTAGCGGCGGAGGAATTGGGCTGGGACGAACGCTCCCTCTGTGGCCTGTTTCTCCGCAGCCTGAATGATGATCTGAGGGATGAACTGGCTGGTCGGGATATCCCTGGGACGCTAGCTGAGCTAACTTCACTCGCCATCAGCTTGGATAACAGGCTGCGTGAGCGCTCCTCTGGACGGAAGTCGTCTTCTTCTCGCCCTCGGGGAGCCTCGTTGCGCCTGCCCCAAGCTCACCCCCTGGCGACGCCGCCGCCATCGCGCCCCGAGGAGTCGGAGCCGATGGTGACGGGCTGGACAAAGCTCTCCCCGGCAGAGAGACAACGCCGCCGTGAGTTGAATCTCTGCATGTATTGCGGAGATAATCAACACACGGTGGAGCTTTGTCCACAAAAGCCAAACGGCGGGGTCCGCGAGTCACTGTAGGGGGCCTCGCGGACGTCAATCGGTTAAGTCCCCTTACCCAATTGAAGCTGCCCATCCGTTTTTGCCACAATCCCACTGGGCATCTCACCCACGCACTGGTGGATTCGGGTGCAGAAGGCAGCTTTATTTCACAAAGCCTGGCAACCCGTTTACGCATTCGCTGTCAGGCACTGAAGAATCCCATCTCCCTTGTTAACCTCTCCCGTGCCTCCCTTGGGAGAGTATCACACCAAACCATCCCCGTTCCGGTCATCATCTCGGGAAATCAC
This sequence comes from Pholidichthys leucotaenia, assembly GCA_020510985.1. Lineage (NCBI taxonomy): Eukaryota > Metazoa > Chordata > Actinopteri > Cichliformes > Pholidichthyidae > Pholidichthys > Pholidichthys leucotaenia. Next base: position 426,948,474 of record CM035840.1, on the reverse strand, counting down.
CGGGAGGAGATGACCTTCTACGTCCTTCCCAACTCTGTGTCGCCCGTCATCCTGGGGTATCCCTGGCTTCGCCTTCTCAACCCGGTCCTGGATTGGAAATCAGCTGGGATATCGGCATGGAGTACATTCTGCATGGGCACCTGCCTTCAGTCCGCTGCCTGCTCTCTGTCCGCTCCTCCCCCTGCGACGGATGCTGCACCCCCGGATTTGTCTCTGGTGCCTCCAGAATTTCACGACCTGGGTATGGTGTTCAGCAAAGCGAAAGCTATGTCTCTCCCCCCTCATCGGCCCTATGACTGTGCCATCAACCTCCGCCAGGGGGCTCCCTTACCTTCTGGTCGCCTTTACAGCCTGTCTGCGCCGGAGAAGGAGACGATGAACGCCTACCTGAAGGAGTCATTAAGTGCTGGGATAATCCGCCCATCATCGTCACCCGTGGGGGCAGGGTTCTTCTTCGTGGGAAAGAAGGATGGGTCCCTCCGCCCTTGTATCGACTACCGGGCCCTCAACGATATCACGGAGAAGGACCGTTACACCCTGCCTCTCATGGACACTGCTTTCCACTCCCTCCAGGGGGCGACCTGGTTCACCAAGCTGGACCTACGCAGCGCTTACCACCTCGTCCGGATCCGGGAGGGAGATGAGTGGAAAACGGCCTTCCGTATCCCGAACGGCCACTTTGAATACCTGGTGATGCCGTTCGGGTTGACCAACGCTCCTGCAGTCTTCCAGCGCCTCATTAATGACGTCCTCCGGGACTTCATCGGCCTTTTCGTGTTCGTCTACCTGGACGATATTCTCATCTTCTCCAAGTCCAGGGACGAGCACCAGGTCCACGTGAGGCGGGTCCTCCAAAGGCTGCTGGAGAATCGTCTGTACGTAAAGGCAGAAAAGTGTGAATTTTACGCCAGGAGTACGTCCTTCCTGGGGTTCATCATCGCCCACGATAAGGTGCTCCCTGACCCAGAGAAGGTAAAGGCGGTGGTGGAATGGCCTACACCTGCATCCCGGAAGCAGGTGCAGCAATTTGTTGGCTTCGCCAATTTCTATCGCCGCTTTGTCCCCAACTTCAGTACCATCGTTGGACCACTGACCCGCCTCACGTCCCCGAAGGTCCCGTTCCGGTGGACCGAAGAGGTCGCTGCCGCCTTTGAGGCGCTGAAGGCGGAATTCTCCTCCTCCCGGGTCCTTCGCCAGGTCGACCCCGCGCTGCAGTGCATCGTAGAGGTAGACGCTTCGGACACGGGAGTGGGAGCAGTGCTGTCCCAGCGGTCGCCGGACGATGGCGCCAAACGACCCTGCGCCTTCTTCTCCCGGCGCTTGTCCCCGGCGGAGAGAAATTACGATGTGGGGGACAGAGAGCTCCTGGCCATCAAACTCGCCCTGCAGGAATGGCGTCACTGGCTGGAGGGGGCGAACCTGCCGTTTGTGGTCCTTACGGACCACAAGAACTTAGAATATCTACGATCTGCCAAGCGCCTGAACGCCCGCCAGGCGCGTTGGTCTTTGTTCTTCGCCAGGTTCCAATTTTCAATCACCTTCAGGCCTGGCTCTAAGAACGGCCTGCCTGACGCCCTCTCCAGGCAGTTCACTCCCGTGGAGTCGGAGGAGGCGCCCCACTCCATCCTGCCCAGGTCGTGCGTCGTGGGAGCCATCTCGTGGGACATCAAGAGCAAGATCCGGAAGGCACAGGAGGTGGAACCTGACCCTGGCGGCAGACCGGAGGGGAGGCTGTTCGTGCCATCCGCGGTCCGAGGAGAGGTCATCCACTGGCTACACACCTCCAAGCTCACCTGTCACCCTGGCACCTCCCGGATGATAGACCTCCTCCAACGGTCCTTTTGGTGGCCAGGCCTGCGGAGGGATGCAGCCCGCTATGCCCGGGCTTGCCCAATCTGTGCCACCTGCAAGTCGGGAAATGCCCCTCCAGCGGGTCTGCTCCAGCCCCTGCCCGTCCCTGGCAGGCCCTGGTCGCACATCGCGTTGGATTTCGTCACCGGACTCCCTGTCTCCAACTCCTATGACACCATCCTGACCATCGTGGACCGCTTCTCCAAGGCCGTGCACTTCGTCCCCCTGCGAGGCCTCCCTACTGCCCTGGAGATGGCGGACCTCCTCGTCCAACACGTGGTCAGGCTGCACGGGATGCCGGTGGACGTGGTCTCGGATCGGGGCCCCCAGTTTTCATCCGAGGTTTGGAGGTCTTTCTGCAATGCCATCGGAGCCAAGGTGAGCCTCTCCTCCGGCCATCACCCCCAATCCAACGGGCAGTGTGAGAGGACCAACCAGGAGCTGGAAGCTGCGCTCCGCTGTGTGTCCAGATCCAAACCCACGTCCTGGAGCAACCATCTTGCCTGGGTTGAATATGCCCACAACACCACTCGCTCTTCTGCTACAGGGATGTCCCCCTTCAAAGCGTCCCTGGGTTACGACCCCCCGCTGTTTCCGGAGCAGGAGAGTGAGGTAACTGTCCCGTCAGTTAGGGCCCATCTCAGGCAGTTCCGCTCCACCTGGACTGCCGCACGCAATGCGCTATTACGCACAGCGGAGCGCAACAGGACTGTGGCGGACCGGCGTAGAAGACCTGCCCCGGCGTACAGAGTTGGGCAACTTGTTTACGTTTCCACCCAGGACGTCACTTTAAAAGGCGAGAGAAGAAAGCTGGCACAGCGCTTCATGGGTCCCTATCCCATCACCCGGATCATCAACCCGGTGGCTGTGCGCGTGGCTATTCCCCCCTCCCTCCGCATTCATCCCACTTTCCACGTGTCGAAGGTGAAGCTGGCAGTCACTGACCCCCTTTGCCCTCCTCCTGCAGTGCAACCCGCGCCCCGGATGATTGGTGGCCATCCGGCCTGGTCCGCCTCCTCCATCCTGGACTCCCGGCGCCGGGGTCGTGGGTTGCAAAACTTGGTGGACTGGGAGGGCTATGGGCCCGAGCATCGACAGTGGGTGCCCCCGTTGTTTGTGTTGGACCCATCGCTCATCGCGGACTTCCACCGAGCGCACCCGGATAAGCCATCGCCAGGAGGCGCTGCTAGAGGGGGGAGTACTGTCACGCCGCGCCATTCATCAGCGGCGCCACCTGCTCACACACCTGCTACTCGTCAGCGGCGAGGGATAAAAGCCGCCTCGCCCTGAGCTTCGGCCTGAAGCCGTTAGACTTCATTGCCTTCCATGCGAAGCATCAACTCTCTCTTCAGCGTCACGCTAAGCGGTAAGAAGATTCCTTACCTTACCTTTCCCAGTCTGCTCCCCTGTGCACAGGTAGATTCCTCGGCGGCGGACAACTCCGTCCCTCGTCCTTTCTCGCTGCTGCACCGAGTCCTGCAGGGGACTGTCTCCCGGGGTTCCGTCCTTGAAGTGCCTGCCATCAGTCTAACACAAGTAAGCTTCTCTCCCTCGCCTATTCTCCTCCTGTATTGGTGTGTGCCCGTCACCCTGTGTCTGTTCTTTCCCATAGGGTTGCCGGCTGAACGGTCTCCTGCCTCTGTGCCCGAAGCAGACGCCACCACCAATACATTTACATTCCGCTGACACACACCCATACACCCCTGCTGTTAATAAACAGTTTGAACTACTCTGAGCCTGTGTGTGTGCGTCTCCTGAGCCGAACATTATGTCAGACCCCACTTGGTCATTTCAGTCCGTAAAATAGCTTGGTCGCTTGAGGGTTAAGTATTAAAGTGACACTCAGCCAAAAATCAAGTTTTTTTTCTTAACATATCTGTAACATGTTTTTTTATGACTTACAAGACATATCAAGAGCAAAATCGCTCAAATGTCTCATATCTCTGTTTTTTTGCTGTAAAGTTTCACTTAAGCTCCACCCCCTGCAAAAAGGCAAAATGAGAGGAACGTTTTTGGTGACGTAACTATTCGTGGTGCTGGCATGTGGGTAGTGTGGAGCCAATCAGGGCACTCTGGCCTAAGTGAAGTTATCCTCCAGGTTAATTAGCATTTTTTAACTAAGTACTTTGAAAACTTGACCCAATTTAAGATGGGTTTTACCATTAAAGTGCTTTAAAGGAGCGATGCAGTTTCAGTAATTATCCTGGGCCACCGTGCATACAACTGGGTATGTCCTTCAACCGATAAGTTTTTATCACAGGGTTTACAGTATTCTGATAATGTAGCGCTAGCTACTATGAGTCTTGTGGTCTGTGGGTGGGTCTAGTAATCACCAATTCTGGCGTTTGGGGAGAGGGTGAGAAGATTTTGACATGAAACTGTAAGACAATGAAAGTTTTGTTGAAGAAAAGGGGCTTAAAATACAATGCATCCAGGAAGTATCCACAGCACTTCACTTTTTCCACATTTTGTTATGTTACAGCCTTATTCCAAAATGGAATAAATTCATTTTTTTTCCTCGAAATTCTACACACAATACCCCATAATGACAACATGAAAAAGTTTTTTTGAGATTTTTGCAAATTTATTAAAACTAAAAAACAAAGAAATCACATGTACATAAGTATTCACAGCCTTTGCTCAATAGTTTGTTGATGCACCTTTGGCAGCAATTACAGCCTCAAGTCTTTTTGATTATGATGTCACAAGCTTGGCACACCTATCTTTGTGCAGTTTTGCCCATTCCTCTTTGCAGCGCCTCTCAAACCCCAACAGGTTGGATGGGAAGTGTCGGTGCACAGCCATTTTCAGATATCTCCAGAGATGTTCAATTGGATTCAAGTTTGGGCTCTGGCTGGGCCACTCAAGGACATTCACAGAGTTGTCCTGAAGCCACTCCTTTGATATTTTGGCTGTGTGCTTAGGGTCGTTGTGCTGCTGAAAGATGAACTGTCGCCCCAGTCTGAGGTCAAGAGCACTCTGGAGCAGGTTTTCATCCAGGATGTCTCTGTACATTGCTGCATTCATCTTTCCCTCTATCCTGACTAGTCTCCCAGTTCCTGCCGCTGAAAAACATACCCACAGCATGATGCTGCCACCACCATGCTTCACTGTAGGGATAGTATTGGCCTGGTGATAAGCGGTGCCTGGTTTCCTCCAAACATGACACCTGGCATTCATGCCAAAGTAGTTCAATCTTTGTCTCATCAGACCAGAGAATTTGGTTTCTCATGGTCTGGGAGTCCTTCAGGTGCCTTTTGGCAAACTTCAGGCGAGCAGAGTAGAAGCAGAAGAGTCCTGGTGGTTCCCAACTTCTTCCATTTATGGAAGATGGAGGCCACTGGGCTCATTGGGACCTTCAAAGCAGCAGAAATTTATTTGTACCCTTCCCCAGATTTGCGCCTTGAGACAATCCTGTCTCAGAGGTCTACAGATAATTACTTTGACTTCATGCTTTGTTTGTGCTCTGACGTGCACTGTCAACTGTGGGACCTTATATAGACAGGTGTGTGCCTTTCTAAATCATGTCCAATCAACTGAATTTACCACAGGTGGACTCCAGTTAAGCTGTAGAAGCATCTCAAGGATGATCAGTGGAAACAGGATGCACCTGAGCTCAATTATGAGCTTCATGGCAAAGGCTGTGAATACATATGTATATGTGAATTCTTAGTTTTTTATTTTTAAAAAATTTGCAAAAATCTCAAAAAAAAAAAAACTTTCTTCACATTGTCATTATATGTATAGTATTGTGTGCAGAATTTTCAGGGGAAAAAAAAGCATTTAATCCATTTTGGAATAAGGCTGTAGCATAACAAAATGTGGAAAAAGTGAAGCTCTGTGAATACTTTCCGGATACACTGTACCATTTTAGACATTATAGATTTGTTTTTATAGGGGAGTTATATCCACTAGAGTGTGTCTTTATAAATTTTTTCCAAAGTAATAACTGTCACGTTCTCCCTGTGCGCTTTTACGCAGCGCACAGAGGAGTAGAAGGAAGGCGGATTTACAAGCAGGTTACATCACAAACACATTTATTAAAGAAAGACGAATCAGTTCACAAAATGCAGACATACAAAAACGGTAGACAGGGTACATTTAACGGCTACACGGTAGTACGTGAAGTGGGCAGACCACAGTATACAGTGGCACAAAAAAGGCGAAAAACAATACAAAGGACGACAGGGTTCACTTATGGCCCTTTTCCACAAGTATCGCTTTGGCCTTACTCACTTCTACTCAACTCACTTTCTAGCTTTTTCCACTGTACCCAGCATGGGTTAACAGGCGCTATTTTCGTGCCTGATCGAGGGCAGGGTACAACCGTGCTGAGCCGAGCCGAGATGTGATGCCAACAGACTGCGAGCCACTGATTGGTCAGTGCGTAACATCACAAAAGCGTCCGTCTTCAGTGGAATTTACACGACCACCATTTGCAATATTTCACCGACTAACTCGGTCACGGAGTAAATACGATATTAATACAGACAGCGTTGTAGGTTTTGCGGAAATCTATACCGTGGTCCAACGAAGAGGTGCGGGGTTTTCTCTGCTTGGTGCCAGATCCACAGTGAGGAGCGACCTGCACCGATACAGATGCAGCACAGCATGGAACCGGACTGCGGACAAGCTGAAGACGAATGTGAGAGAACCATCGATGGTGAGTGATTTGTAATATTGTGCATCTGTTTGCTTATTTATCCTGTTGGTGGTAAGCTCACTTTTTTTGAGCCATACAGCGCCGTCCTGTGCTGGCTAACGAATATTAACTAGTAGCTAGCTAGTAGCCAACTGCTGATTCGCACTTGTTTTGTCCTAAGTATTTGCTTGTGAGAGCAAAACGATGAAATATGTTAATCCTGGTTAAAGTCCTGGTTTGTGTACGTGCTGCACTTTGGTGCTGTGCATTAAATTGTGTGTAATTTCTTCCTAGAATATGTGTCCATATGCCAGAGTTTAGCCTCCCTCAGTGTTTGTGGATGCAGGTCAAATGGACCACAGGAGCCGAAATTTTGACATATACAGGTGCTTTTTCAAACCAGTGATTTATAAAGTGATTCATATAATTTTCTAAAGCGTCAGAGTAGACCCACACACCTATTCTGTGGATTTTCCATAAAAGGTGTTGGAACAGTGTTGTTGTGCTGTTCCACCATAAATCCCTGGATTGATAATGTACTTGTACCTGTACAGAGTGGATCCTGCGGTGCTTGTCAGGGAAACGAAGCATTTTTGTCACATCCCATCACTGACTTTAAGTGTATTTCCCTAATACAGCTACATCTCCAAAAATTAGAATGTCATGAAAAAAATTCAATATTTTTTGTCACTCATTTCAGAAAGAGAAATCCATATATTATATACATTCATTACACAGACAGTGATATAGTTCAAGTGTTTATTTATTTTAATAGAATTTAAGTTTTTAAATAGAAATGTTGGCTGCTGAGGTGTTGGTTAATATGGGCTGTAGCCATAATCATCAAAATTAAAATAAACTCTTGCAATATATCACTGTCCGTGTAATGAATCTATATATGGGTTTCACTTTCTGAAATGAGTCACAAAAATATTGAACTTTTTTCATGATATTATAATTTTTGAGATGTGCCTGTATAAGTGTTGAACTTGCTTTAACTAATCAACATCCATTTCTGTCGTTCGTCTAGGCAGGAGGAAAGGAAAAGCAGCTGCCCCACAACGGACCTCGCCAATGTGGAAAGTACTGAAATCCTTTGCTTTTATAGGTAAAGTGTCAAAACCAAAGTAGCACAACCAAAGTAGCACAATTTCCACTTAATATAAAAGGGACTGAACTGAGATTTATTTGATTGTGTGAATATTAATTACAGAATAATTGAAAATGAATGGCACATCAACTGTAAAATAAACCGCTTGTTAATGTATTTATTTTTTTGTCAGATCACTTGTGTGATCCTTTGTGAGTTATGTTCATAACTGTATCTTTTGGGGAATGGCAGTTGTTCAGTCATCAATATAACTTAGTTTATATGTGTAGTTTATAGTCTATCATCAATAAACTCATGCAGTAACAGGACACATTACAAATATTTGAGACCCACTGTAGTGCATCCTTTTATATTTTAGCAATACCAGTACAAAACACCGCCCACACTTGAAGCCAGGGCAAGAAGAGACACTTTTACAGACAAGACAAACTTTTATTGATAAAAACTCCATATTTTGACTGACCGACTCCATACTCGGTGATGCACACCCTCAGTTAAAGTACTATATTCCATTCAAGTGAATGTATTAATTCATTCTGATTGCTGTGGCCACAGTAAAAACAGATTATTTTAAATGTAATGCAGCCCTTGTAAAATCTACTCGACTGAAGCACAGCTACAGGAAAATTGTGGTTAAATACAACAACAAAGTACTTTATATTCACATTGGAACTGGAATCGCTCCTGTTTTGTTTTTCTTTTGAATTCTCGGATGGAATATGGGTGGGCAATATAAGCTGCAGCTTCAGCCATCACCCATTTCAGATAACCTCTGTTGAACTGTATAATCAGAGGAGTTATTGTTTAATTCGACCTTGTTAGATTTTTTTCCCTTTGTTATATTATTCTATTTTCTTTTAATCTTTACTTTTAGTCTATCCAAAATAAAGATTGATTCATTCATTCACATTCCACCGCTGGCTTTTAGCAACAAGTGTATTTCCCAAATATGTTTTAAACTTCCTTTATTTAACCACCACCCATTTCTGTCTTTTGTCTAGGCAAGAGGGAAATGATCCACCCCAAACTGGACCTTGCGTCACTATTTACAGAGATTTTTTTTTTTTTTTTTGAGAGATGCAGGCCTAAGATCTGCTGAACTGGGACCAGTGTGAGCTGCACATCCCAGCTGCCCAGTGACCCAGTCTTACAGTTTGAATTTTGCACATTCTGAATAATCTGGAATTTGCTGCTGATTGTAATAAACAATTTAGTGACTTATGTGTTTGCATCATGATTTCTATTTTTGTCTGTTAACACACTGGTGGGAAAAGAGTCAATAGTACAAACCATTAATGGGTGATCTTGAAAATAATGGCTCATTTTTAAGAAAAGTAACCAAAACAATTATTTTATTAACTGAAGACTGTATTGTTGGATGTGCCACCGCAGAAGACCCTGCATACTTTAGTAATAGTACCAGTATATGGAGGAATTCTGGGTCATATTAGCATCTGCTCTTCATCATAATGGGTTTGGGCAGGGGTGTCCAATCATGTGCCATGGAGGGCCAAGACCCTGCAAGCTTTACCTCCAACCAGTGTCTTCAACAGCAGATTCCACTGAACTTCTTCCACCCACTGCAGATCAGTGAAAACACCTGCTGAAGAGACTGGGTAGAAGAGAGAACCTGCAGGGTCTTGGCCCTCCATGACACATGATTGGACACCTGTGGGTTAAAGTTTAATGGGATTTAACATTTTAACACAAACTGCTTTATGGTTCATAATCCTGTTGACAGACTTACACCAAACCAAAAGTGATTTCTCAAACTGCTGGATTGTTCTTAAGACAGCTTTTCCAATCTGTCAGTATTAAATTTATGTCACATGGTGGTAACCTTCACATATAAAAAAAGAGATCTGCAAAAACTTCACAGGTTTATTGTCAGTGCAATACTACATGAATGCATGTATAGTACATTGTTGATGCAGAGAATATATATTTCTACAGTACATGTATCTAGTAAATCAAGCATGTCCCATGTTCCATTACCAGAGTGGTGGCTCAGTTGGTAGAGCATCTGCCCCACACCCGGGAGGCAGGGGTTCAAATCCCGGCCGGGTCATGCCGAAGACCATATAAAAGTGGAACTTCCTGCCATCCAGCTTGGTGCTCAGCAATAATGGAATGGAGGAGGGAAATTTGTGGCGGCACCTTGCATGGCAGCAGCCCTCTGATTCTGCACTTGGGGTGTGTGTGATTAACACAGTAGATAGGTAAAACACAATCTCGTTCTACTGTACATGATTGGTTGTACAGTTGAATGACAATAAAGGGTGATTTAATTTAATTTAATTTAACCTTGTGACTGCATTATTTTAATTGCTTTTAATCCTAGATCAAGTTTGTTTTGGCCTAAAATGCATCATAACTGTCAAATATATCTTATTATACCTAACTCAGTACTGTTTACTTTTTGAATATATATTTTGTGGCTAATATAGTTATTAACCTGGCGATGAAGTTGTGTCAGCTGATCATTTTTTGCTATGACACCACCTCAGACTCAGTGGTGCTGGAGCAGATACGTCCCATGATGTCTCAACAGTCTCGCCATGATTTTCACGCAGATCAGAGCAATTTGTTGCACAGGAAATAAACGTTTCTACAGACATTCTTAAGCTCTATAACCACTGATCGTTTGTGAAGATGTGTTGACATCAGTGACAGGCTGTGTTGAACGCCCAGACCGACCGTTTGAAGCGGTAATTTTCCCACAACAGAGCCATCTGAAACACACACAGCTTACATATTTTAGTACCTAACAGCAATAACTTGCAGACATTACAGTATAGTACGACGTACTTATAGCAAACTAGCATTAGCAACCATTAGCTTACCATCATATATGACCTAGTTTTTATCCTCACGTCTTCGGCTCTCCCAGAAGCTGCAGAACTATTCCAGAGTGTTTCGTCTCGCTGCCTGTACCCTTGTCTGGCGGTCCTTTTTGGCATTTACGGTGAAAAAAGCCACAGACCGAGGAGTCACCTTGTACAGCCGCCATGTGTTATGTTTTGCTTGGGTCGTGTGTTTTATGTCACGGGAGTGTGGCACCGCCTTGCTGTAAAAAAAAATCCCGCCCACCCCAGCTTAATCCCACTTTACCCGGCTGCTATGGAGACAAAACCGAGGCCGAACCGAGTAGTAGCAAAACAAGGCGAGGCGAGGTGAGCTGTGCTAGTGGAAAAACGGCATTACTGGCTTCCACGGCGGGACGTGAAGCGGGCAGACCACAGTGAACAGTGGCACAACAAACACCAATGACAATACAATAGTCCAGCAATGCTTGACTGGCAATGAGCTGCTTAAGTACAAGCATTGCTGGCAACGGTAGATTGGGTGTACCTGGGCAAAGTGCGGGAAAGGCAATTACCTGAGTGGAACCAGCTGGCTGTCATGAGAGAGGGGGCGTGGTCAGACCGGCAAGTGTCAGACAGCGCCCACACGAGTGTAGGCCAAAGGAGGCTGCCTCACAGCTGCCGGCCAGAATGCAGTGGCTACAGGTATGGAAATAAACAAGGGAAAATAGAAACTGCAAGAAACTCAAAAGATAACATAATACACAACTACACAGATAACCCTGAGCCACAGCAGGCCAGAACCGAGCCCGAAGAACAACCTGGCTCGGTTCATGACAATAATTTTCTTTACTTTATTTGAAAAAAGCCACAGAGATGCAGTGAGAGAGAATTTATGTTTTGTTATTTTATTACAACAACCTCAGATTGAAAGAAAGAAAAATTTAAGTTTTAAAACATTTATGTTATCCAGTAATAATTTCATAGTTGCAAATTCAGTTAATTAGAGTATCAATAATTTTGAAGCATTCACAGGATTAAGTTATTCACATTAAAAGGAAAAAAAATCAAGAAGTAATTTAGTGGTTAAAAATGCATTCACATTTACCTCAAAATATGACACACTAATCTCTCCAGTATCAACATGTAAGCTGCATGTGCAAGCAAAAAAATATAATTATCGGTGTATCGGCAATATTTCCCTATAGTATCACCATATCAAAATCAAAATTGCAACATTGCTCAGATAGGGCAGAATACGTGATGATATATGATATACTAGGATGCATATCATGACCATGACTACAACATGGTGAGTAAGGATGAATGAACAAATCTCAAACGAAAAGCATTTTATTTTTATTATTGGTTTTTGATCCAGTTATACAATGAGTAATCCTTCACAAACTGAATAAAACTCTTCCCCCGAACCATCATGATGGTGTTTTGTTTCCATCAGGTGCACAGTGAGGGATCATATCCCCGAAGTGTTCCTCTGTCTGACAACGCATCAATAAACTGTTCATGCATGGGTCTAAAAAATCTTTTAATGTTCATCCCTATAAATGGTTTGAGTCTTGCTGAGATCCACAAAGTCTTCGGTGAGAGAAGCTGTGATCAATATCCTGCATGATGTAGAACCATAGATGCCAGCTGATGCAGTCAGCTTTTTGGTTCAGGTAATACAGCAACTACACATGTTTTTTTTAAGTGGCAAAATTGTATGCACATTTGTATAATGAATCTCTCCCAGGAATCCATATACATACCCACCCATTTATCTGTGATTAAATAATTAGAGCACAGTCGTGGATGGATATTTCATTTCACTGTTGTGAAAGACAGACAGAACATTTTCTCAGAAGGAAAGACTGAGGGGGACACTGTTATTGTACATGTGGCCCTGTGCAAGATTGTGTTTAGGGGCCCCTATATTTGTAATAGAGAAGTGAAACAAGAACATTATAAAAACTTCAACCATTAGCTACATGAACAAAGAAAATGTAATCAGTTACAGAGAATAAAAATTAAGCTAGTGTGTATATGAATGTTGCAAATTTAGAAGAAAAAAGTCTTTAGTTTACAAAAATGTTGCAGATTTATGACAAAAAAATTGTGAATTTATGAAGAAAAAATAAGTTCATGAGGACAAAACTTGCAAATTTACAAGAAAAAGTTGCAAATTTAAAAGAAAAAAAACTAGATTAAAAAAGTAAAATGGAATTTTCTGAGGGAAAAAAGTTGCAAATTTACAAAGAGTTGCAGATTTAAAAGAAAAAACTTTCAAATTTACAAGAAACAATTTGAACATTCTGAGAAAAAAAGTTTCAAATTTTCAAGAAAAAAAGTTGCAGATTTAAAAGAAAAAAAAATTAAAATTTCTGAGGAAAAAATTGCAAATTTTCAAGAAAAAACATTGCAGAATTAAAAGAAAACACTAGCAAATTTACAGGAAAAAGTTGCAACTATATGAAAAAAGTTTTAAATGTATGAGAAAAAGTTGCAGATTTAAGGGGAAAATGCAAATTTACAAGTAAAAAGCTGCAAATTTATGAGAAAAAATGCAAGTTTACAATAAAAAGTTGTGGAATTAAAGGACAAAAAAGTTGCAAATTTATGAGAAAATTTTGCACATTTTCAAGAAAAAAGAAGCAAATAAGAAAACAGTTGTAGACTTAAAACTGGTGCTTCAGATGCATTTTATTCTGTTATGTAACATGATATAAAAAGGTTTATGATGAACTGGGGAGACAATTCTCTGTTTTTTCCATGCCCACCCACCACCACCCCCTTGATTTATGCCTATGCGGACAGTGTCAGTGCAGGACTGTAGCCTCATAAAATTGAAAACAAAATCCAATGAAGAAGTGTTTATAATAAAAATGCACGCCAACTTTTACAGCTAAATAAAAAACATTAAAAAGGTATAAATTTCAGGGCAGGTTTTGTATGTTTTATCACACCAGCATGGAAATGTACCAAAACAACCATAACATCTTTCGTATTTTAATACCAGATATTTATAGCTTCAGTATTAAAGTGTGTTATCACAAAATGTATTTTATAGAAGAGCAAGGGCATATTATGGGATAAAGATGTTTTTAGGCAAATATTTGCATTCCCCTTGGTACAACCTTTTGCTTTTGAATTTCAATTCTTTGTTTAAAGGCTTGAATGTCGGGATTTGTTGCCTTTGAACCTTACACACACCCTACTTAATATGGACAACATGCAAATTTTGAAATCCTATAATAACCTAAACATCCCTCTATTGTTTACTCCCACTTTAATAAACAGTGTGGAGAGCTCACGGGGTGACAGTGACACTGGGGAACTGCCTTGTGTTTTATGCATTCACACAAATTTGTTGCCGGTCCCTCACAGCGGCCTCTTCCATGATAAATGCAGAATGCAGCGGTGGGAATAACACTTAACGGCAGCGGTGGGGCCGGTGGAGGTCACCAGCAGTGTCACTGTGTAGCAAATGCACCCCCAAGGAGATAAAAATGTATTCATGGATTCCAAAGCAAAAATATTTGAATGACTGTAATATATAATTTTAAAGTTGCCTGTGTCCTTAGTATTACTAGAACATACCCGTGCATACCCATCCATGCCCGTAGAAACCAAGTATAAGCAAGAATTTCTGCATGCCTGTTGCTGAAGGGTCTCCTCCTGTCTCAGACCGCTGTGTTGTTCACAGTCATGCCCGCGGCGTACTGCTGGAAACTGAGGTGTTTCATCTTCACGGCATCTTTTCTGACCGTGCAGCAGTTCTCCTCATTCTATTGCTCGCCATCTGGTGGGTCTTCTTCTTCTTCGTTCAGACCACTGGTTGAGGGATAGGCGCGTCGTAATTCCAGTTCATGGGCAGGATCATGAAAATAGATCTGAGCAAAAAGTGGCTTTCGACCCTGTTCAGGAAGGCCCGTGCGTGCCCGTAGAAACCAAGAAACCGGAGCACTGGGAGAAAATCAACGCTTTGCTTGGCATTTTACACATTTGTAGTGTAGACTGGCATTCTTCAAGGTTACACATTTTTACTGTGTCAGCACCTCTTTAAAAATGACATTGCTGAGAAAGCAATGCTTTTGCTTAGTTTCTTCATCTTGAGCAACAATACGAAGACTGCTTGATCTGGCATCTCTGCTCGCAGAAACGTAGAATTGGCCATGGCTGCAGAAATCTGTTGTGCAGAAAAGACGAACGTGCTGTAAAGACTGGCCCTGTGACTTATTCACCTTGCCAATTTTGAGCCATATGACATCATAAAGACACATTATTCTAGGCATTTAGGCGTTAGTGATGGTCTAGATGACATCATAAAGACACATTTGTCTATGAGCCATATGACATCATAAAGACACATTAGTCTTGGCATCATGAGTGATGGTCTAAATGACACCATAAAGACACATTTGTCTATGTGCCGTCATATAGATATCATATCTTTACGAGTCCTATGATGCCTGAGATCATAGGACGTCCTACGATGTGCAGGCAGAGATCATAGGCCGTCCTATGATGTCCTATAAATGTGACAGACACACAGAGGTTTCTGGCTTTAATAGAGTGATATAAAATAATTATAATTTTTGAAAGTGAAAAAATGGTAGTGAACGTTTTTAACCTTTTTCTCCCTTCTTTGTCTCCCAGAAATGCTTTAAGCATTTTAAACAAATTTTCTTCAACCTTTCCCTTAAATGCTGATATTGTGAAGGCCATTTTAGCTCTTTTTTTAGCTTTAAGGTTTTATTTAGCATTTTTAGGCTAACTTTGTTTAACTTAAAGCTGCAGGTGCATTCCGATCGCCCAGTAGTGTACTCTGAAGTGTACTGCACAGGGTATTCCTGTCACGAGCTGAGCTCTGGAAGTTCTGCCAGACTCAGTCTTGTGGCTTTTTCCCTATATTTATACATATCTGTTGCATTTTGTGCCTTTTGAGTTTTAATACTGCTTTCCATTTTTCTGTTTAGGCTTCAGTTTTATTACGCTCATGTTTCATTTCAATTTGTAATTATTTGTTAGTCTGTTTTTGATGATGTTTATTTCTTATTTTTGTCCTTTGGTGTTCTTTCTCTGGGATGACAGCTGTCAGGTGGTGTTTCCAGTTTGGTGCTCTGTGTGGGCGTTGCACCGTCAGCTGTCAAGTCCAGCCGCTCCACCCTCATCTCTTCCAGCTGATCCCAATCTTCATTCATTGTTACCCTTTTGCTCACTCATGTGAACCCACACCTGTCACCACTTATGCATATAGTTTTGACCCTATTTAAGGGGAGTCATTTTATTCCCATTTGCTGCTGCCTTAACTCACCCAGTGTTTCTACACATTTCTCTTCGTGTCCGCCAGAGCCTATTCCTGCTCTGGCGTGCTGTTCTCGTAAGTTACCTCCCTCGTTGTTATTTTGTATTTTTAGCACCTTGTTGAACTTTACTTTTGTTGTTTGTTTTTTCAATAAATTGCCTAAACTCACAATTGGAGCGTGGGTCTCAATTCTCTGCCCCGAAGGGCATTCATGACAATTCTGCCATATTAAGTAAGACTCCAAACCGAAGGGAGGGAACGTGGCAGGGCATGGGTTGGGTTTCAGGTCTTTATCTTCATTCATAGTTTGCATTTCTTTGGAGCATGGACTCAATCCATGTCGTCAACTTGAGTTTCCTTGAATTTTTTGCATTTATTATTATTTGTTAGATTCATTATTCTGTTAGCTCTGATTGTTATGATTATTTAGGATCTGGATTCAGTTCTGTCATTATTTGTCATGATTGTGTCTCTCCTGATCCCCTGCATATGTTCTGTGTCTCCCTCTGCGTGTGTGTATGCAGCCCTGACCATCCTGTCAGTCTCAATTGCCTCATGTGTCAGCTGTCAGTGATTATTGATTTCTCCACCTGTGCAACTCATACCAGCTTGGACGTTGCCCAGGTTGACAAGGTCGGGAGTTCCTGGTGGCGGAGGGCGAGGGACGGAGCTGTTTGGAGGAATCTGATCGGACCTGGGTGAAACAGTCATTGTCGCCTGCTGCTATGATGATGATGATGCAGTGTAGTGTTAATTGTCCCATTGATTATTTAAGGTATGTTTTCACTTCTGTTCAGTTTGGGTTCATTTAGTCATGTTGGAGTGATTACACGCTTCTGTCCTGTAACCTGTGTCATGTTCAACATTCTTCTGCCTGCCTGTATCCAGCCCATCCAGTCTGTTTTGCAATGGTTTTTGTTGCTGCTTCTGAGCAGCAGGAATTATTTTCTGTTAAGCCCTCAAGCTGTGTCAGGGTGACCAGCGCTTTAATAAACTGTTAAAGACTTACTTCTAGGGTTCACTTTCTCCACACCGTGACAAAATGGTCTTCAGTTCAAAGGCAACTGAGAACTGAGCAGGGAAGAAGTCAACAACGGTACATCACTTAACTGGAAGTTAACAAGAAGACTACCCATAAGCCATTGCACCTCAAATACGAGTAAAACAATTTATGCTATTGTTATTAACAAGCTAAACTGATGTTGGTTATTGTTTATATTGTGGTGATGTGAAAATGACGAGGCAGAGTTCTCTCTCAAGTCAGCTTTATTCACAACACCATCATCTCAAAGCAGAGAAAGAGATCCACACAGTAAACTCTCGTCCTTAAATATCAGGACTCTTCACTTCGCAGGTCACATGTCTCACAAACCACCTTGCATTATAAAGAAAGTCACAATGCATTTTCTCTCCATGATATCACTTCCACTGTCTCCAATGCATCCCCTCTTTAATCCTTTAATTAAACACCCCACAGTCTCAAGCCTTGCATACCAAAGCTAAGATTCTTGCAGCTTCCTGTAATCACTAAGGGAGCTGCCCTGCCTTTGTTCTGACCTAAAATGTGAGTCACAAAACAGGTCCCGTATGTGTGTCCACCACAATATCAACTAATAGTAATAAAATATATTTGTATTAATATTTTATTTAAGAAATATAAATTATTCGCCAAAGAATCAGTACGTGTTCATGGTTACCGTGGTAATGCACGGAGGAGGGAACTGACGGTTACAGGGTGGTTGAAATGGAGAAATTTTCTGAAGGGCAGTTAACTGATATTCCCTGGGGACTGAGCAGGGAGTAGGGAATACAGTTGAAGTACTCTGTGGATTGAAATGTGGTTTATATCATATTTTATGCTGACACTAAATTTAAGCCAGTTTAGCTGTTATGCTAGTGTTTTTAAGCTAACTTTCTTCGGTGAAGACTATGCACTTTTATTTTAGCTTTTAAGCTAGTATCTATCAATACTAATTTAAAATTGCTAAATAAAAGTTAAATATTCTTTAGAGACAACATTGTGACTGCCTGGCCAGCAGTATTGGGCAAGTTACTAAAAAATAGTAACTAATTACAGTTACTAGTTACTTCTTTTCAAAAGTATTTGAGTTACTTTACCAATTTCTGCATGATTAAAGTAATTAGTTACTTGGAAAAGTAACTTTCCCATTACTTTTAAATGCATACTTAAACCATGCATTAAGCTGTTAAGCTGTTAAGCTGATCCCATGTCACAACTTGTAGCATATGGGCGGTGCTGTAAGATTTCAAAATTAGACAGCAGAATTCCAGTAACTTTCCAACAAAAGTCTGGTCTTTGTCCGAACTGGTTTTAACCCATCCTTTCAGCGTTATCTTCCCCAGATGACTTGTCCTCAGCACTTTACGACTCCACTTCCTGTTGTCTGTGTCGTTGTCTTTCCAGCCCTATGCGACCCCCACTTAATACATGCCCATATATGGAAGTAAAAGCAGATACAAGAGCAGTTTGGGTGTGTGGGTGCAGCTAAAGAGATAAGTGTGTATACAAGCCCTTTGTGTAATATCTAACTAACTAATCTTCACTATTTATTTATTATAACAATTTCCCTCTTTTGACTCCATTTTTACGGAGTCAACAACTATGGCAGGCACAACAATAAACAGGCACCAGACACCTGATGTCATTTTCATGTGAGATGAGCAAAAAACCTGAAGGCAGTATATACTGTACTTTCATGAGTAATCATTGTAATGCGATTTCTTTATTCATTCAGTGCATATTTACAGGCAAAAACTCTCATCTTGGCCCCACTGCTCTTGGCGGGCTTTTGAAAACTTTATTAACACACGTGTCATATCTGGAAAATAAACATATGCAAAACAAAATGTTTTCAGTCAAAACATTTCTTACCCGTTTGTGTTGTATCTGAGCCTCAAGACCTGCCACATAACAGAGCTTCAATCCTTCTAATTCTATTCTCACTACATGACCGCAAGATAGCAGTGTTGATCTTCTGGATTCACCTGTAAGAAAACAGAAAAGTTGGAAGGGGCCAGAGGTTACTAGCACATGATCCACCACTGGGGGATACCTTCAGTGCACCCCCTTTCAAGTAAGTATATGCATGTGTGTGATGTTGGATGTACTGTATAGCTAGAAAGGATTGTAAAATAGCATAAAGACACAATATATGCATACATTTTAAACAATAGTCTCTCCTTCATCACTGTCATTCTCAGATGAACAATGGTCCTTGTAGTGGAGAAAGGACTTTTTCTCCTCTTGGGAGTGGACTTGAGTCATCATCCTCTGGACTGGCTCATTGGATAGAGCTGTGATTATGCCTCTCTCCGGCAATGTTCTCAAGCATGGGATGCAGCAACAACCCACCACAAGTATCACTGCTATTGAGATGACTACAGTCAGGATTACTGAACATATCACGCCTGCCCAATGTCCAAAGATGTGTAGCATCATCTCACTTTGGCTCAGCAATAATTATTCTTCTGCTTAAAGACATTTTTGTTTCACCCAGGAGTAAGACAAAAAAATGGATTTTCTTCCTCCAGGCCACAGCTGAAATCCCCTTTCTTTTGTTAAAACCAGCCTAAGGAATTTCCCCAGTGTCCGGCTTTGCTTTTATTGCCCCCATAAACATGCTACAGACCTGGCCTTCACAGATCCACAGCTCAGTTAATTTCCTTAAACTCTGGAAACGCTGGGTTTAACCAGTGAACTTTAAAGTACATTATTATAAACTCAATTCTAAACCTTCATTCTTTTCAGAACTATGAAAATGCAGATGGACTCTGATGTTTTTGATGTGGAAAATCAATATGTGTGAAATGCATTAATCTGTGATTTTATATATATATATATATATATATATATACAGTACATACATGTTAAAAATGTTTAAATGAATGTTTATTCCTGCATGTTGATTCAGAAGCACTGCTTATAAGATACACTAAGGTTAGTTTAGTTATACATAAGTGTGTAACAGTATATTCCAATGTATTTAAAATTGTGTGTATTCCTGTGGATATCACATTTCACCCAGTCTTCAGAGAGACCCCACCTTCTGCATCTCATTGGTCCCTTGTAGACTGTTTGTTCATTGGATGGAAAGTTCATCGGGCCCCCCCACGAAGGACTCTCATTGGCTGAGATCCCGGAAGCCCGCGAAGCTCAACAGAACTTATATAAAGGAGAGGGACCCCTGCTTCTTTCTTTTTTCCGGACTCTTTTGCCTCTTGTCTCTCCTCTCTTTTCGACTGCTCTCTTTTCCTCTTTCCGGCTCCCCTTTTCACCGATCATCTCTCTCTATTGTCTACACACAGCAAGGAAGAACAAAGGACCGTCTGAACAAAGACTCGACCACGTGTCGCTTTTCTGAACACAGAGCAGATAACTCGTAATTCGTTTATGTAACTGTATTTTTAATGCCTTTTTCTTTTTCTCTTAAATACCTAGGAATTCCTATTTATATATTATATATTATATATACATATTATATATTTATATATTATATATTCCTATATTAAAAAAAAAAAAAATTCTTAATCGGAGTAAAACTCCAATTTTTATTCGTCACTTTTTCTTTGTTAAACTTTCTGTAAAACCACTGTTTGTTTAATTTTAATGTAAACTTTAATCTTGACCTTATTTTTATATTTTTCTTGACCAAGCACCCACCAGAAGCTATTATTTTATCTAAAGTCCGGAAGTTTTTTTTTTTCTTTTCTAATTTGAAATCTGATCAGATACCTTTAATTATTCCCGAAGACCTGCAGCGCTTGTCTACCAGGAAGAAAAGATGCAGCTCTCCACATCACGCGCAGGCTGAGGAATCAGCGCACTTCTGCAGCATCTCAACCATCGAGATCCAACTTACGATCTCATGAATATCATTAATCGTCAAGAGAATATTTGCGGGACAAATATTCTGGGTTTTGCCCCTGAACAACACTTCAAAACTTCATGAGGACGACGACAGAACCGTCATCACCAAGGATCACGTGAGCTGCAAACTTTCATTCATCTGCTGAATTAAACGTCTGAGGTTTGGTAATAATTTGTGTATCTAATCAGATGCAAATTAAGAAGCCCTTAACATAACTCTTCTTTTCATTAAAATTCCGTTTTTATTTTCTTAAGATCAATCAAGGACTTTTCATATAATTAGGAAACTTTCTCCATAAGTTTGCGTTTTCAATAATTTGTTAACTCAAACTGATA
Organism: Pholidichthys leucotaenia; assembly: GCA_020510985.1. NCBI lineage: Eukaryota > Metazoa > Chordata > Actinopteri > Cichliformes > Pholidichthyidae > Pholidichthys > Pholidichthys leucotaenia. The sequence goes on along the minus strand of CM035840.1, from coordinate 426,927,537 downwards.
GAAATTGGTTTCTCAGTTTAATCCTGGTTCCAAAAATATTGCCATTGTTAATCTATCATTTACAAGATTGATTTTATGATTAATGAAATTACTGCAATGTCTGTTAATCATTTCATTTAATAAATATTTAAAAATGAGAGAAGTTGTTGGGAATTTATTTCATTCTGAGTCTGTTCAAGCACAGGTATCGAATTCACGGAAAATTTTTGAGACTGATTATTGATTAATTTATTGAGTGATCAAACAGGTATAAAGTGAAATTAAAGATTAAATTGCTTCTTAAAGATAGAAGCTGGTGCCCCTTACGAGTGTTATTAACTTTTCTGATGTATATGAAATGAGATTTGATCTCAGATTCCAATACATCAATATAAATTAAATAATTCATACCTGATCATATTTATTATTTATTAATATTCCCCTATTTCCTCCTATATATTTTGGTGCGTCCCGTGTGAAGGCCTGGTTGAACTTGACACAACTCAGAATGAAAGAAATTAATACATGAACTGTGTGTGATTTTGGTCAAATTTTAACTCACAAAAAAAGGTACCTCATTGTCTGCAGCTCTTTGTCTGTCTCTGTGTCATGAGGGGGAGGAGGTGAATTCGCCCCCCTGATTACTGCTGTGTGTGTGTGTCTGCTGACCAAGAGAAGGAGGGGGTGAAGAGATCCCACTGCACCCTAGTCAGTTTTTTTGTTGTTCAATGCATGCGTAAAAAGCGTGATTACACGCTGAATAATTAAAATAGGCCTGGGAACAAAATAGCGAAGAAATCCTATTTGTTTTCCCCGTTATTTCAACACCCCGCAGGCGAAGCAAACCCTTGGGGGATTTAATTGAATTAACCACTGTATAAACTTGTTGAATAAAGTTTAGGGAGACCGAAGTTTTCCCGCCTTTGGAAAGCAAGGCGTGATTTTATGGACTGAAGCTTGAGCTGCATCCACGTGGCACGTGCACGCTCAGTCACGCACAAGACCGTCAAGCTGTGCATGAAAAAACTGCGCATGTGTAGATTGGCCAAGCGACGCCATCTTAAGTCTAGGTAAAAGTTCCCTGTAGCCGCCATTTTGAGTAGAGATCCTTGACTCCTTGTGACGTCATTGGGTTTCCTCTTCTGGAAGTGCAGACAAAAACTGCCTCCATCTTGTGGTGAAACATAGGGACTGCAATTTTTATTTAAACTTCTAATCTTTAAAGACAATTTATAACCAAATTAAGTCTTCAAAGTAACTTCAAAGCAATTCATATTATTCGAAATAAACTAAATTTAACACTAATCCAAACTTTTATGCCAAGAATAAAAGGAAAAGGACCTGTTGGCTTCTGAAAGTTTTTTCTCAGTGGTGAAATCCCACTCACTGCATAGATACCTATAGCAGGAACATTTACAAACACCCCTATTGTATTCAATCACTTATATAACCACATATTATAATCTTTTAAGCTAAAAGCAAACATATTTACACACTTTTAAGCAAAAAGTTGCAAACTTTGAAGCTATATGTGTGCTTATTTTGCTGTTTTTAAATGTGATATGGTGTGATTCCCTTGCCACAGAAACCCAGTTTTAGTTTAAGGACTCTAATGCTGATGTTTACTCAAGAGTAACATTAAAGTAGGATTAATCCTGTGCATTTTGACAAATTTACAGACTTACTGAATATTTATAATTTTTCCTCTTTCTCAAATTTAGGAAACCACATTAAGCAATTAACACTTAAGAGAATCTCTAGGTGTTATTTAAACTCATTGTTCCATTTCTGATTCATGTTTTCTCTACAGGAAAAGAAAAACATTTAACTAACTGGCATAATTTTCAAATTTTTCCCAGGATTTAAGAAAAGTCAAAAAGGTGCAAACATTGATTATTCTGTAAATAAGAAATTTATAGATAACAATCAAGACAGATCACTATTGGCTTCAATCCTAAGAAATCCTTGGATATCAAATATTCAAACAATTCACTTGTTTCTAATTTGTAAATATTTTTAAACATTTAATGCTTCAAAGGAAAATAGGCTTTAACAAATAAGACCAAAGGAAAGCCTTAACTTTAAAAGAAAGTGGAAACTTATAATCTTAAATCTTTAAAGCATTTAGCCTCTTTTGTTTTTGTATTTCTTTTGTAAATAAAATCCTCACTTTCAAAGTGACATTTTGCAAAATCCCAAAGCTAGTTATTGATGACAAATTCCAATACTAGACTTTGAAAATCAAAGTAGTCAATCCACACAATTTAAATCTTTGTTTCGTTTTGTGAAACAAATTCAATCCAATTTCAATTCAACTTTATTTATCAACATATAGTTTCAACGAACGAATTAATTGAAGCATCACTACATTTCTAAATAATTTCAAAATTCTATTTCCCATCCTGCAAGCCTACAAGTTGAAACAAATTCTAAAAGGAACTTTCAACTATCACGGTTGTAACATAAAAACACTCAAGGTAAACCTTGTTGAACACATTTAAGAATAATCAACAAGTTGAATTTTTTTTAAAGCTAAATAACATGGGTCAAACATGATGAGTCAACAGACAGCCGACCGATTTACCAAGCTGGATGACCTTCTAACAACATTGGAAGCATGGACTTCTAATTTAATTTCTAGCTTCACAACATGGGTCAAGGAAACTCAGCCCAAAGAATTGGAGCAACTCACTGAAGAACTTTTGAATGGACACACTGAAAAACCACCAGAAGGCAAGGACCGCACCAGTGTGTTAGGTAAGTTTGCGCTAACATTAGTCGCAAGATTAAAGGTAACCGAGAACGAGCTAGCAAATCAACAAACAACGATCTTATCTCTCCAAGAAGAGAACGAGACACTGAAAGAAAATCTGGAACAATCTCAAGAGGAGAATGACAAAACTCAAAATCAACTGGATGAAGCGTTACAAGATTTGGACCATGCAGAGAAAGAAAATAAATGGTTGATAGATAATGACGTGCTTCACCAAGACAACAATGAACTTGAAGATGCCCTTCAAGACACAAAGAAGGAACTCAGAAGAGTTGAAGATCAACTTGAAAATGTGAAGAAGGACTACAAGGAATGTCAACTGCCCCTAAAGGAAAGACATGAACACCGGGACATCCACCGCGCTCCCTCGCCCGATTCCCGTTTCGAATACGGACGACCGCATGGACAGCGTGCGTGTGCCCCTTCAGACCGCAACCTTGACAAGATCGCGCGAAATATCACCAAATTTGATCCAGGACCTACGGGTTCACCTGATGCCAAAGTCTATTTACAGGACATTGATTACTACCTGCGTAAGTATTCTGATGCTACGATTGATGATCGCATCTATCTGATTAAGCTAACATCTAACAGGTCTGTATCAAAATTCATAGACAGACAGCCGACAAACATCAAAGCAGACTACATGCTGCTCCGCGAAGCCATCGAAAAGGAGTTCTCCGATGACTGCCTACAGGCAGGGCTAACCGCAGCCCTAGCCGTGAAGCAAGGACGCTCAGAGCCAACACAAGCCTACTACCAGAGACTCCTACTTGCATATTTTGGATCTCAAAATACACCGGGGATGGAAGAAGACCACAATTTCAAGACCCTCTTCATCCAAAACCTCCATCCCACTGTGAGTCATTACCTAGGAGTTACAGCTAACCCAAAATCAAATTCAATAAGTCAGCTGAGAGAGTTTGCACACTATGCGTTCCAAAAACAGCAACAAAGTCGCAACAAGCACGCTGAGCCTGCCACAGTGCTAGCTATTAGCGATGCATCGAACACCTTGGAGTTGGAAGGAGCCTCTCGATCTACTCCACCTCTTACACCTCGAGTACATCAACAGCCGAAGCATTTTCCCAAGCGACCTTATCAAGGTCCAAACCACACTAGGTCCTCTGGATACCACTTTGGACCAACTTTGCGAAAACCCGACTATCGTCGTAGACCATATCCACGGGATAGGTCACGAGAATGCGATACGGACTACCATGATGACAGATACCGATATGAAAACACGCGTAACCGCGACAAATGGTCTCCATCCCATCACAGAAGCTCAGAAGCAGAGACCTATCACAAACCTTGGAAGGAAGAAGAAACTCCTACATTCAGTAGAGAAGCTATTGAAATTGTCCAACACCTCCTAGCAGAGATTCAAAACTACAAAGAGAATAAAACTGCTAACATTCTAGCTATATCAGCTGTGCCAACTCAAAACAAACATTCCAAACGAAGGAAACGCAAGAAGAAAATCCCTCATGCAAATGAGGAAGGACCAAAGGACTCAACGCAGTCCAGTGCTGTTATGGCAGCCCAACCACAGGTCACAGACCACTCCTCTAACAACATGTCGCAACTCTGTGTCGAATCACCGGTTCCACAATTTCTATGTGATTTAAACGAGAGGGGGGTGGCACGGAAATTCTACCTTCCACTGACCCTTGAAGACATGGTGTGTCAGGACGCTGTTTTAGACACCGCTACTGACATCACTGTCATGTCACACACCCTTTTTGACAAACTACGTGTAGCTGCTAACCGCGCTAACAAACATTTGAAACTGGAACCCTGTTCATTAGCCGTGCGACCATATGCGCTCACTAAAACAACCCTGTTGGGCGTATCACTACTAAACATGTCCATTGGACCCATGACCTTGACACATCCGGTCTACGTGTCCAAACTTGACGCCATTCCATTACTTGTTGGCAAAGACCTACTGAACCATTTCGAGCCACTGATTGATTTCAAGAATCTCAAACTATGGGCTCAAACGCAACACCCTCACCCATTTGACCCAACAAGAACAACTGAATCACAGTGCTTTGTTCTGAACACTTTAGACACCCCAAGTCTCACACAACTAGCACTGTTGGAACAACTGCAACCGATTGAAAGCGACCGCCAAGACCAAGGTGAGTACTGTCCTAAAGAAGTCAAAAGTCACCTTCAAATACAAGGTCACACCAAGGAATCAAATGACCTTGAAAACTCAACGGCCGAGCATAAAACCCCAAACGGCCCCCTTAAAACCCTTGATACCCATGATTCAATGGTGGTGTCACATTGTGAAACCCACCCACCCGCCCATGAGGCCTGCATGGTAACAAGAGCCACACCAACCGGCTTTCTAGACCCTCTGAAACCTCAAGTTTTTGCGACAACGAACTCAACTTTTGCAAACGCAAGGCGCACAGTCACTCAACCTTGTAACCAAATGATCCATAAAACCGTCAAACGCCGGTCGGATAAAACGGTACATGTGCTGCCCGCGTCTAAACCCTATAACATACCAAAACTGAAACCACTTCATGCGACACAATCTTCTCTGCAGCTATGCAATGGCACTCCTGTTCATGCTTCCGACGAACCATCATCGCCACCGCTCAGAGTTCCTCGAAACCAGAGGGGGGTGATGACTGCCAATGCCCATAACATTCAAGCTGCAGAGCACAAAAGCATCAAAACGACATACAAAGCTCCCAAGGCTGTATGTCAAAACCATTCGGATCGATTCGCCAAACGACACAAAGCGTATAACAATCAAAAACTCTTGCATGACAAACTGCGAAGGGGGGACAAGATCTTCCACCCTACATTTGTACCGCAAACACCTGAAATCAATTTACAGGAAAGGAAAATCACTCCTAAATTCCTGCCCGAATGGATGAATCCACACATTGTCAACAACAAACTTTGGCCACTCAAGCGCCAAATCCAAGACCCCATTTTCAAATGGGCTCATCAAAATCAGAGTAACCTTTACCAAAACCCCATGGGACTTGTCGGGTACAACACTGTCAAAGTAAGTCCATAAATAAGATTAAAATCAAACCTACGTCTGAGAAATAACTGTAGCTAACTACTAGCCTCAGGTACACTCAGTCAAATTTCTCCAACTGGTTAACTGCATCAAACTTCCAGAAAGGAAAGGGTATATTAAAACCAAATTAGCCCTTAAACTAATTTCAAAGACCTCTGTAAAATCTAATAAACCTCAATCAACTTACTATTACCAAATAGTATACACAAGACATTCAACACCATTAGCTTGAGCTAATAATCTTAAAAACTCCCATCAAAGGTGAGAAAAACAAGCACAAGGTTTAGAGTTCAATCTCTTAAGCTCTATTCTGTAATTTCCCAGTTTTGGGATCAATAAAGTACATCCATCTAAAAGAAATCATTCCACCTCTAAGAGGAATTTTCATTTGCCAACCAGGTATCTAAAGAAAGATCAACAAGAAGCTTAAGATCCAAAACCACTCACTTTTATGTTTGCCAAGATGATGGCCCTCCTGTTTATCAGTTTAGCCATCTGCCTAGCAATCACACCCACTGTTACCCAGTCAGAATTGGGCCAAGCCAAAACGAAAGGTCAAAGATCCTCGGGTGGATTCTTAACAGCCTCATCGTTAGAGCCTCTTGTTAACCTTAGCATGCCCACTGCTAACTCGGTCAACACCGCTAAACCGAAACGCCAGGTTGTCGAACCACAAATGGTTACCAAAATCTTACAAGACACTCTGTTGGTTTTGAATGCTTGCTCTGAAGCTTCAGTCAAACTCAACAAGGTCTTGAACTCTTTGCTCTTTGTGTTAAAGGTTGACTATGCTCACACACAGCCAATATCTATGTTACTCTCAGAAGTAGCTAGAAACATTAGCTTTTCAGTTAATGCTTTAGCAATGAATATGCTCTCTCATCATATCCTTTTTGCAGTAAATCCAAATTTACTTCTCATTACCATCCAAAGAATGATAACGACATCCTATGCCCACTCAGTTTCTCTGAACAAAAGCCTCAAACACCCTATGATTTGGACATCTGTGGAACCATGGTTTAGTCTAACTAAACAAATTCAATTTGAACCTCCTTGAGTCACCTCAATATTGATTAGTCTGAATCTACCTCAAATATGAAAGAATTTTATTTTTGCTTTTGACTAAGATTTTTGTATACATGCTTATGTATATACAAATAATCCTTTATACTTTATTTAGATTTTATGTACATTTAAACTGTTTTTGAAATTTTGAATAGATATTTTTCAGCAAACCCAAAACATTTATATCAAGTATGTCAAAACCCACATACTTCTAGTTCACTTTTTGTACCCAGAATTTTTAAGTCTTTACAGGCTTATACAGAACTTTAGTATATCGTAGACAATTATACAATGCTTACATTTGGTCATGCCCAAATTATTTTTGAAATTTCCAGAAGTTTTTCAGAAAACCAAATTTAAGGACCTATACTTTGGAATAGATACTGTTTACAAGCTTAAGACTTATCGACATCAGAACTTTAGTTCAGCATTTGGATCAAGCCTCGCCAAATTGGGATTTGATGCCTAGGATTGCTATCAACGCTGAATCAACGTCACCATTGATACCAGAGGGGGGACTGTAGCATCATCTCACTTTGGCTCAGCAATAATAATTCTTCTGCTTAAAGACATTTTTGTTTCACCCAGGAGTAAGACAAAAAAATGGATTTTCTTCCTCCAGGCCACAGCTGAAATCCCCTTTCTTTTGTTAAAACCAGCCTAAGGAATTTCCCCAATGTCCGGCTTTGCTTTTATTGCCCCCATAAACATGCTACAGACCTGCCCTTCACAGATCCACAGCTCAGTTAATTTCCTCAAACTCTGGAAACGCTGGGTTTAACCAGTGAACTTTAAAGTACATTATTATAAACTCAATTCTAAACCTTCATTCTTTTCAGAACTATGAAAATGCAGATGGACTCTGATGTTTTTGATGTGGAAAATCAATATGTGTGAAATGCATTAATCTGTGATTTTATATATATATATATATATATATATATATATATATATATATATATATATATATATATATATATATACATGTTAAAAATGTTTAAATTAATGTTTATTCCTGCATGTTGATTTAGAAGCACTGCTTATAAGATACACTAAGGTTAGTTTAGTTATACATAAGTGTGTAACAGTATATTCCAATGTATTTAAAATTGTGTGTATTCCTGTGGATATCACATTTCACCCAGTCTTCAGAGAGACCCCACCTTCTGCATCTCATTGGTCCCTTGTAGACTGTTTGTTCATTGGATGGAAAGTTCATCGGGCCCCCCCACAAAGGACTCTCATTGGCTGAGATCCCGGAAGCCCGCGAAGCTCAACAGAACTTATATAAAGGAGAGGGACCCCTGCTTCTTTCTTTTTTTCCGGACTCTTTTGCCTCTTGTCTCTCCTCTCTTTTCGGCTGCTCTCTTTTCCTCTTTCCGGCTCCCCTTTTCACCGATCGTCTCTCTCTATTGTCTACACACAGCAAGGAAGAACAAAGGACCGTCTGAACAAAGACTCGACCACGTGTCGCTTTTCTGAACACAGAGCAGATAACTCGTAATTCGTTTATGTAACTGTATTTTTAATGCCTTTTTCTTTTTCTCTTAAATACCTAGGAATTCCTATTTCTTTGAGCTCAATTCTTAATCGGAGTTAAACTTCAATTTTTATTCGTCACTTTTTCTTTGTTAAACTTTCTGTAAAACCACCGTTTGTTTAATTTTAATGTAAACTTTAATCTTGACTTTATTTTTATATTTTTCTTGACCAAGCACCCACCAGAAGCTATTATTTTATCTAAAGTCCGAAAGTTTTTTTTTTTCTCTTCTAATTTGAAATCTGATCAGATACCTTTAATTATTCCCGAAGACCTGCAGCGCTTGTCTACCAGGAAGAAAAGACGCAGCTCTCCACATCATGCGCAGGCTGAGGAATCAGCGCGCTTCTGCAGCATCTCAACCATCGAGATCCAACTTACGATCTCATGAATATCAATCGTCAAGAGAATATTTGCGGGACAAATATTCTGGGTTTTGCCCCTGAACAACACTTCAAAACTTCATGAGGACGACGACAGAACCGTCATCACCGAGGATCACGTGAGCTGCAAACTTTCATTCATCTGCTGAATTAAACGTCTGAGGTTTGGTAATAATTTGTGTATCTAATCAGATGCAAATTAAGAAGCCCTTAACATAACTCTTCTTTTCATTAAAATTCCGTTTTTATTTTCTTAAGATCAATCAAGGACTTTTCATATAATTAGGAAACTTTCTCCATAAGTTTGCGTTTTCAATAATTTGTTAACTCAAACTGATAGAAATTGGTTTCTCAGTTTAACCCTGGTTCCGAAAATATTGACATTGTTAATCTATCATTTACAAGATTGATTTTATGATTAATGAAATTACTGCAATGTCTGTTAATCATTTCGTTTAATAAATATTTAAAAATGAGAGAAGTTGTTGGGAATTTATTTCATTCTGAGTCTGTTCAAGCACAGGTATCGAATTCACGGAAAATTTTTGAGACTGATTATTGATTAATTTATTGAGTGGTCAAACAGGTATAAAGTGAAATTAAAGATTAAACTGCTTCTTAAAGATAGAAGCTGGTGCCCCTTACGAGTGTTATTAACTTTTCTGATGTATATGAAATGAGATTTGATCTCAGATTCCAATACATCAATATAAATTAAATAATTCATACCTGATCATATTTATTATTTATTAATATTCCCCTATTTCCTCCTATAATGGATTGGAGCCAAGATGTGAAAGCATCTTGCTCATATCCAATATTTTGACCAAATTCTGTGTGTAGGCCTTCTGATGCCTCCATGGCACGTGTAATACTTCCCCCTTATGATGCAGTTATGCAGTATTGGTGTCATCACTGCTATTTGCACTGGCTATGTTAGCAACAGTTTGTAAAAGGGGGCAATTTGGCTCAGCAGCTCTACCACAATGAGTCACATGAATCCAGTTGCTGAATTTTCTCTTTTCCCACACTTGCACTAATTATTTTAAAAGGGCCTTGCCACCGTGGTGAATCCCAGTGAGCTCTCACCACCTTTTTGCCATACCCAGTCTCCAGGTACCAAAGGAGCAGTCTGCTCCTGTATGTCCTTGTTAAGAATCTCCGGCACCTGTTGGGAGAGAACTTCAAACACTTTCCTTAGACTCTTGATATACAGTGACAGCTCTACAGTTTGGCTATTCCTGGATGCTAAAGGTGAAGTAGTAAATAGTCCTGGCATTTTTTTTTCTTCCTGTTAATAACTCAAGGGGAATCAGGCAGAACGTCGTAGTGGGGGTGGATAGTAGTGTCATCAGAACTAATGACAGTGCATCCACCCATGCCATATCTGTTCCCATATACTATTTGGCTATCACTTGCTTTAAAGTGCCACTTGCCTCTTCTACCAGGCCCTGAGAGGCTGGATGGAATACTGAACCAAACCTATGCTTTATGCCTAGAGTTTATTCAATTTCCTTCAAATATTTATTGGCAAAATGACTTCCATTGTCTGATCTGATTATTCTGGGGAACCCATGTCTAGGAATCTCTTCTGCCATTAGCCACTTTATCACTTCTTTTGCACTTTCATTTTGACAAGCTTTGGCTTCAACCCATCTTGAAAATGTGTCCACACAGACCAACAAATATCTGTAACCCCCACACCTATTTTCGAGTCCCATATGTATTCAATTCAACTTCATTTATATAGCGCCATTTCAACAGCCATCTCACAGCACTTTCAACTCTAGGGGAAACCTCCACAACTGTAGAAAGACCCCAGCAATCAGGTGATCACCTGTGAGCAAGCAGTTGGCGATGGTGGAGAGGAAAAACTGCCTTTTAACAGGAAGAAACCTCCAGCAGAACCAGGCTCAGGGAGGGGCAGTCATCTGCTACAACCGGCTGGGGGGTGAGGGGATAGAGAAGAAGAAGAAAAGAACAGACATGTAGAGAGCAAACAGCACAACAGGGACTCACTCTATGGGCGGGAAAAAACAGATGTTAATGATCAGCAAAAATATTTAATTGAGAGTGAAGAAAGGAGTGAAACCCAGTGCATTGTTGGAGGTCCCCCAGCTGTCTAAACCTATCAGCAGCATAACTAAGGGAGGGTTCAGGGGCACATGATCTCACCCTAATTATAAGTTATAGCAAAGAAGGAAGGTTTTAACCCTATTCTTAAAAACAGAGATTGAGTCTGACTCTCGAATCCAGATTGGCAGCTGGTTCTACAGGAGAGGAGCTTGATAACTGAAGGCTCTACCTCCCATTGTACTTTTGGAGAGTCTAGGTATTACAAATAATATTGCATTTTGGGAGCGTAGTGCTCTGTTAGGATGATAGGGCAGTATCAGATCTTTTAAATAAAAAGGGGCCTGATTATTTAGGGCTTTAGAAGTGATAAGAAGGATTTTAAACTTAATTCTAAACTCTGTGGGAAGCCAATGAAAGGAGGCCAGAACCGGAGAGATATTATCTCTCTTTCTAGTACCTATTAAAACTCTTGCTGCATCATTTTGGATCAACTGAAGGTTTTTTTAATGTTGTAGGACAGCCTGATAATAAAGAGTTACGTATAATAATCTAATCTAGAGCTAACAGAAGCGTGGATTAGTTTTTCAGCATCACTCTGAGACAAGATGCTCCTAATCTTGGCAATATTATGCAAATGATAGAAGGCAGTCTTACAAACAAGGTTAATATGTGAATTCAAAACCGATCTTGATCAAAAATTACTGTATCTGTGAAATCAATCACTATTTCTTTCTATGGCCCTGTAGGGGTGGGGAATGCACCAAGGGAGGCCTCCATTGTGTGCTTTGGGTTGACCTTTTGACATACTTCACACTAGATTAACCTTTGATATGCGACCTCTCTCATGTGCCCCTTTGCATAACAACAACACTTTAGCAGGGGCTACCATTCCTGCAGCTATAGTTTGAAACGAACCAGTTTCCACATCATATCTCACTACAGCATATAGAGCACTCAAGGATCCATCTGTTTTCATGTAGCAACATCCATCACTAAAAAGGTTCAAATCTGGATGATTGATAGGTTCAGATTGAAGATTAGGGACAGCTTTAATGTCAACCTCCACAGCTGCTAGACAGTCGTGAGGTTCACCTGTATGTCCTCTGCCATATTTGTCCCCTCACTTGTGTAAAAGACATTTGGTGCTTGCAGTATTCTTTTCAGCCTGTGAGTTCTTTTGGCCGAGAGTGTGAACAGTACACTTTGTAGGTCTGAAGCTACCCCTTGCATGGTGTGTACTATCATAGTATGTTGCATTGTGATGTGTGAGGTTTTCCCAATGTTTTAGCTATTGCTGCAACATGACGTGTGCATGGTGGGTGTCCTTTCTCTATATTATCTAATGTTGCGCTGTAATATATTAGAACTGACCTGGACCCTGTACCTTCCCCCTTCTGATACAGTACGGCGTTCAAAACGCTGGACTGTTCAGAAACATCAAGATGAAATGGAGAAGAGTAATCAGGTGGTTTCAGTGAACACGCATGTGACATAAAATGGCAGGTGAATCAACAAAACCTTGTGGTAGGCGGCTGTAAGTGTATTGTTGATTCTGGTATGTGAATGCAAAAATGGGCCTGCTGTCTGGATGTAATAGGATGCTAAAAAAAAAACAAAAAAAACAGTTTCCATGCGCTTTTATTTTTATAGTTTAATTTTTTACAATTCAAGATTTTTGGATTATTTGTTTCCATTTTTACATTTATTTGTATTTCTGTTTACAGTATATATTTTCCAACTTTCTGTATTAAAAAAATAAAGATTGAGAAAAAAAAACTTAGGTGCTGGTGTAATGGTATTTAATAACAAGTAAGGATTTGGAATTGTATAGTTGGTTGGAATGACTCACAAATCATGTACCATGCAATAATCTGGTTTTTCTGGTTTCTTCACTGGGAGAATGGCAGTGTTCCAAGGAGAGCCAGTTGGCACAATGACACCAGCTTGAAGGAGGCCCTTGATTGTCCCCGCTATACCAGTGATTTTTTTCTGGTGAAAGGGGATATTGTGATTGCCATATGGGCTGGACATTTGGTTTCAAAGGAATATGCACAGGGGTACAGTTTATCAGTCCCACATCCACAGATCCAGCAGACCATAGAGATGATGGCATGGTTTCAAGCAAAGAAGATGAATCAGGGTGATCGGTATTTTCCCTGCCATGCATGCAATCTAGTTGCAGCCTTGGGGGGAAATGTTTTCATAGCGGCATTCATAGAAATGTGATAACAGCCACTAGAGGGGGAGAAGTGCAATTTTGCATTTTGAGTTGATACCCAGTCAGATAAATGAATGCAGTTTTTTTTTTTCCATTGGACCCAATACCCAGGCTTCACCCCTGCGGACACTGCCAATGGGACATATGGAGCTGATGTGTCTGTTAATGCATACAGAGAGTCAAAGTCTTTTTCATGAAATGCAGCAGCTGCCACTCCTTGAGGCCAACATAAATGTCTTTACAGGTTAACATGAGTTCATCTGGCAGCATGGACCACTGATCATCATAGAGTTCTTGGTCATCATGAGTATAGTTCATGGTGCAATGCAATGGATCTGTGGGAGGATCATATGGTCGCATGGAGTCAATTCATGGGGCCCAAGACAGATAAGTTTCTATCACCAAATTATCTCTTGGATTTATGCTGTCCAAGAACAACCACCAGACTGTAGTCAGTGATGAATGCATATCCTCAGGTTCAGAAACAAAGTAGAGGTGCATTAAAAGATGAACTTGTGTCTGACATGCAGCAGAGCATGGTGCCATTCGGCAAACACACCACAGTCCCAGTAGAAGCAAAATAGATGTTGGCCTTCACCTTCCACAACACATCTCATCCCAAGAGATTAACACGACAGTCTGGTGAATACAAAAAAGAGTGTACAAGGGCCAGTCCAGCCAAAGAACACTCCAGGAGCAGGTGGTGGAATTGGAGTGGCGTATGGGCGGCTTCTCACATAAGACCTCTGCGACAGTGTTGGGCCCAGTGTCCAGACCCCCCACATTTATAGTAAGTATCCTGATTTCCTCCTCTATATGGGGACCCCCTATATGCACCTCTTCCATGACCCCCCTTTCCTCCATTCCAGAGACACCCACCTCTCAAAGCCTAATTCCCCAGTCTATCTCAGCTGTGAGTGATTAATTGGAATTAGGTCACTGCCCGCTCCTGGTCGCACCTGATGCTTGTTACTCCTCATTTCACCTCTGTATATTTAAGCTCTGCATTTTTTCTGTTTCACTGCTGCACGATTAGTCGTCCTCTGTGATTGTCTACTGTTATTCTAATCTGTGATTACCTCCAGATCTCCTCTGTGTCCGCTGGGCAAAGTCGGCCCAGGGATGCCATTTGTAAGTGCTCTTGTTATTTCATATTTTGTTTTTTGCACAGATTTTTGGACTTTGTTCTTTCTTTTATTAAACTATCACTAGTGTATTCAGCATCTGAGTCTGTCTCCCTGCCCCGTAGGGGCTAATTCATGACAGTTTACTTCTTCCATGGCTGCTTTCAGTTGACCTTTTAGTAATTGGTTGGAGAGTTCTGCATTTTCATCATTTTTTTCTTTTTTTCTTTTTTTCACATAATGGTGAACGTGTGATAGCCATTGGACCCACTGTTGTGTATTTAAGCCAACCACTCCCTCTAGTGTGGCCCTTACAGGTGGGGGAACTGAACTCTGCACCACATTGTGGAATACCGCAGCTACTGTGGGATTGTGACGTGGGTTCTCTCCAGTCACGTTTGTCCAAAGTGCCAAACATCTGTCTACATAAGCTCCAGCGTCCTCTCCAGGTTTCATAGGTATGTCTGTTAATTCAGCACTCGTGAGATCAACAGGGAACATTCTCCTCATAACTGTAAAAAATTCATGACTGTGATCTCTGAATGGCACTTCATCTGCTATATCAATAGTGTGTGCCTCTTGCTCTATATTCTTAAACATAGAGGGTGAGGTATGACTAGTGATAATTCACCTGAGGTCTGTCATGCACAGTCGGCAGCCCACTGTAGCCTTCTGCATAGCCCTAATCCAGGGAGAATCTGTCATGAATTGCACGTGGCGCAAAACCCCGGAAACGTCACTTGACAGCTGTCAACCCACAACAGAATAAAAATGTAATGAAATGGAAAAATAATGACGAAAAACCTCAACGATGTAAATAAACTATAATGAATGTAAACAGGAAAATAAATTATACTAAGAAACAATACAGAATACGTGACCAATCAACCAAGGATCAAATAACAGAATTGCAACTCAAAATGGCAACACAGTACAAATATGAAGGATGACCAGAGGTGAGAGGGATAGAAAAATAGGAGGAATGTTGATGACATCAGGCAGAGGAGAGGGAACCACAACAGTGTCTGGCAGAGGAGGAGGAAACAACGGCGGCGTTGGGCAGAGGAGGGGAACCACGACGGCGTCGGGTAGAGGATGGAGGACCACGACACCCCGGACTGGCCTGTAGCACCCTCGATAGTCCCGGACTGGGACATTGAAGCACCCACAGTGGCTCCTGGCTGGAGTGGAGCTGGGCTCCGGGCTGGAGCAGAGCTGCACCCTCGGTGGCTCCAGGCTGGAGCAGAGCTGCACCCTCGGTGAACCCGGACTGAGGAAAAACTGCACTCACGGAGGCCCCGGGCTTTGACGGAGTGCCCGTGACAACCTCAACAGATGGGAAAGCAGCACCCTTAGTCAGCCTGGACTGGGCCAGAGCTGCACCCTCGGGGGACCCAGACTGGGCCAGAGCTGCACCCTTGGAGGCCCTGGGCTGGGACAGAGCACCCACGATGACCTCAGCAGGAAGGGAAGCCACACCCACAGAGGACCCAGACTGAGCCAAAGCAGCACCCACAGAGACCCCGAGCTGGGACGGAGCACCTGCGATGACCTCAACTAATGGGGAAGCAGCTCCCTCAGAGGCCCCGGGCTGGGATTGAGCATCCGCGAAGACCTCAGCCGGATGGGGAGTAGCACCCACGGAGGTCCTGGGCTGGGACGGAGCACCAGTGAAGACCAACAGGAGGAACTGGACCCACTCTGATCTCGGGCGGTGAGGCTGGACCCACAGAGACTTCTGGAAAAAACGGATGATCCTTGGTGACCCTGGGGAAAAATTCACATGGGAGATGCAGAGAAACAGGGTCAGGGTCACCGGTGGCAGTGGAGCCTGGCGAGGTGAGCTCAGATGCAGCTGACGAATGCACCTGGCTCTCCCCGCCAAGAGGCAGACAAGATTTCTCTGATATAGAAACAACAGAAACCAGGGAGAGCACTTGCCTGAGCTCGAGCTCCAGTGCTGTCCAGGACTCCGTCCATCCAGACGATGATGTCTCGGGCCCAGCCCTCTGGAGGTCCAGCTCGGACTCTGCCATGGTGGCCCCAGCAGAAGGCATGGTGGTTGGTGCAATCCCGGGACCCCCCAGTGAGGTGACCCTCGCAGGTGGCTGTTCAGGAGGTCGATTCTCTGCTGACGTGGACTCCTGCATAACTGAAGCCAGGGGACGCTCTACTGTTGGTGCAGGCTTCAGGTTGGAGGTAACGCTTTCCCTCCATCCAGACTGTGGCTGCGGGACTGGGACCAGGTCCTCCACGGCCGCAGGCTCGTCCATCATCCGGCGGCTCAATCCTGGGGCCGGCAGACACTCATGGGGCAGCGGAGGAGACACAGAGAGAGCAGGTGAATAGTATTTAACTGCAGCAGGTGGTAAGAGCTCACAGGACTGTGGAGACTGAGCCTCAACACCTGGAATCAGGCAAGATAATGTATATGTGGGTAATAGAGAATGAAATGACACTTGCCTGTGTTCCCGTGGCATTATGTTTTCTGCTGCAGTAGGTGTTGAATCTGTCCTCTCGGTGGCCTCAGCGTTTATGGGCCCCTCAGTGGAATGTGGTGGAGCCTCCCCTGCAGGCTTGGTGATGGGTGGAGCCGGGAAGGAAACAGCTGTACT
Source organism: Pholidichthys leucotaenia (assembly GCA_020510985.1). NCBI lineage: Eukaryota > Metazoa > Chordata > Actinopteri > Cichliformes > Pholidichthyidae > Pholidichthys > Pholidichthys leucotaenia. The sequence continues at coordinate 426,910,709 of CM035840.1, read as the reverse complement.
GTCAGCAGCTGGAGGAATTGCCGAGGGGAAGCAGGAAACAGGAGCAGCAGAGAGAAGAGAAGCTGGCAGGACAGCCGGAGAGGAAATACACTGAGAAGGCGCTGCTGCGGGAGTCTTCTGCCTCGGTAAGGGAGAAATTGCTGTCAGAGAGGTGGAGGTGTTCCTTCTGCAAGATTTCCCTGGGCGATGGCGGGGAGAAGTAGGCGGAGATGTTGGCTCCTGGAGTGGAGGAAGATGGCAAGTTGGAACCTCCTTCAGTTCCTGGGCGAGATCCGGGAGGAGCCATGGCTTGTACTCAAGAAGGAGCTCAGTCTCCACTAATATGACCTGCCCGCGCTCCTCCTTCTCCTCGGCCGATGGAGTGGGCCAAAGTTCGGGAGGAGGAGGCAGAGCTGCCGCCGGAGAACGGCGAGAGGCTGTAGGCTTCCATGTGTGCGGGCACTTGCTCTTTGTCGGCACAGGCACGGACATCTGAGTAGATTCCCCCGGTCCATGAGTCATAGATAGTGGGAAAATTACTGAGAGGAGTAGGTCTGTGAGCTCCAGGTGGTCCCACAGGCTGGGGCATGCCTCGAGTACCTGCGCCCTCCAGACACTGTTGGACTGCTTCAGTGGTGCAGGAGGCATGAGCCTGCGTGGCGATGTCCTCCAACATGCATACAGACCACCGCTCTGCTTTGTTCAGTCCAAGGATTGACAAATCCAGGGTGACAGACATGGTTAGCCCCTGGTGGAAGGGGGAAAACATGAGAACACAAAACAGACTACAATCCAGCAGCAGCTGGGGCTCATACTGGCCGGAGTATTCAGTCATGAATTGCCCCTCAGGGCAGAGAGCAAGACCCAGATGCCAAACTGCTAGTTGGCAAAATTTATTAAGAAACAAAAACACAAAGTGCACCAACACAAAAACCCAAACTGTCAAGCAAATAAACAAACTTACGAGTACACTCACCAGAACAAGGGCAGGGTTCTGGTGATTACAAGGGGGAAGAAACCTCAATACTCCGGCAACCAAAAATGAAAACAACAGCAATTAAATACGGCTAGAAACAAATGAAGCAAGTAATAGCACTTGTGGGTCACCTGAGCGGGCAGGAGATAATAAGGATACAATCAAGACCAGCTGGGAGCAGTGAGAGGGGAGAGACCAGGCTGACAGCTGACAGGGACCCCGCCTACACAAAGCAAAACCCCAGAAACATTATTTGACAGCTGTCAACCCACACCAGAATAAAAATGTAATGAAATGGAAAAATAACGACGAATAACCTCAACAATGTAAATAACAAACTATAATGAACGTAAACAGGAAAGCAAATTATACTAAGAAACAATACAGAATACGTGACAAATCAACCAAGGATAAAATAACAGAATTGCAACTCAAAATGACAACACAGTACAAATATGAAAAAAGGCAGAAAGACTGAGCCCGGTGGAATCCCCCCGCACTCAGATTGTGACAGAATCTCCTGAAGTTAAAGAAGGCAGTGTATCGCATATACCCTTCAGGTCCTTAAATGACCATTCCACAAAGTGGGCAGTCCCATCTTCAGTTGCAATCATGGGTCGCATCCTCAAATAGTTTTTCTTTGGTATGGCACCTGTCTGGGTGTGGATGGCAGTTCTGTCGTCTAGATTATCATGTGTTGCCGTATGCACTAAATGTCCACTTCGTTTGCTTGTTTCCTGTATCTTGAGGGTCCTTATAATCACCTACTTGTCTCTTTGAGTGACTGTCTGTCGTGGTTAGTTCATATATTTTCCTTTCCAAAAAGCTTACATCACTTAACGCTTGACTGTATTGTTTTATCAATTCACTACTGGGTGGTGGGTCTTCCTTCTCCTGGGGCTGAGACCTCTCACCCCGTTTGCTCTCTTTGTAATTCTAGGTTTTCCTCTGTCCTAGCTGGTGTTGAGGATGTAAATAAGTCAGAAGTTAGTTTGAATTCATTCCCCTTTTCATCTAGTGGCTCAAAAGGGGCATACGCGCTTATGACTTGATGCACCATTTTGGCTGCCGTTTTTGTGTTTTCCAGGCCTGCCATTTGTCTCGTGTAGTATCCCTGTCACTGCCCTCACCTGATCACCATTGTCTTTTATGAATGTTGTGAGGGGTATTTGGTTAGATAACATGTTCACACATTCAGTGTAGGGGCTTGTCTGTGTCATAGTGGGGGCTGTAAGGACTGATGGAGGCAGAGCCACATCATCTGATGGAGGCAGAGCTGTTGGAGGCAGAGCCACATCGTCATATTGGGGTGGCGATTCTGACACTACTCGTTGCCTGCGTGTTTGTAATATGACCCTTCCACTATCACTGACTACCACTTGTCCTCCTCGCAGCGCAGCAACAAGCTGAAACAAGGTATATAAGACATGGCCCTAATTTTCCTCTTCTCTGAATTTTTCAGTTTTTTCTGTACCAATCCCCACCTGGGATTTCCTCCTTTCTCATGGTTTTCCTTGGCAGTATTATAGCTTTGTATAATTATTTGCAGGCTCTCTGCCAGTTTAACTGGCGAGGGCATCAGTTTTGATGATCATGGCAAATATCCTAAATCCTGTAATTCAGTCACCCACTTTTTAAACTTTCTTACTTCCTCTTTTCTATCTTTCTTAACCGTCTGTCCCTCAATGACTTTCTGTGTTCTATCCACGACCTCACTAATAGTATATGCTGACTTTCCTGTAGTCATAGTTATAAAACCTCCTGTATTTAGTTATATGGAGGCAAAAGTTAGTACTGTACACAGCCCTATGGTCCAAACTCCGAATTCCAACCCCTTTCTGGGAACACAGCCTGTCCAAGCTTCTACCAATATTCCTAATGAATCTGGCAGGACAGCATATGGCCTGTGATACCAGTGGAAATTGTGAATTCTTTGTTTCTGGTAGATCAAAAAAAAAAAAAATTACAGTAAAAATTTATTGTGGGTAAACATTTACAATGTAAATATTTACCCACAATATTTACATTGTGGGTAAATATTTACCCACAATTCAGAAATTCCTCAGACACACAGATGATGGGAATTCGAAATTGGAGCTAACCTCCTTTTTCTATGCCACCACTTTTATCTTTTAATAAGAATAGAGAGGCTAAGCCACCCACACAGTTCCCACATATAACATCAACATACAAAACATTTGCAGAGCTATTGTGTATTTGTCCCTGCCACGCCAAACCAGTTTAACTTTATGCAGAGGTTACTTTCCTTGATCTGTGCCCAGATTCAAAACAAGAGGTAACTTATCATAAAGATTTAGTCCCGGACTAATTTTTAACACACTGGCAATACAGTTACTCACTAATTGTTATTTCTAAGTTCTTCTACTGTATCTCTTCATTTTCATTATTCTTATATTACTCACTCATTGATTACACTTGAGAGTCTTGTAATTATTCCTATGTTGCTCACTCATTGATTAAACTTGAGATGTCATAAATTGCCCCTCTGGGCAGAGAGAGACAGGCCCATGTGCCAACTGCAGTGTGTAGAATTTATTACAGAAAAACATAAAGTTCCGAGGTGCACAACTCAAAAATCAAAAACAAACACAGTGAAAAATTACAGACTGGAATTACTTCAGGTGCAATCGCCAGAGCAGGATTAGGGCATCTGGTGATTATGAGAGAGGATAGATAAGTGTCATGGGCAGCGAGAGCACACCCCTCCCGTCCTGCCTCACCTTCATCAATTCATCACTGCAACTGAGGCAGAAGATGCACCTGCGCCCGCTCATCAGCCAGCATACTTAAGGAGGCTCTCTCCGCACATTCAACGCTGGCTCGTCTGGGTATACTGCCCGAGTTACAAGACAAGCAAGTATTATCTGACAAGATTAGACATGCCGTCTTACCTTGTTGTTCTTCTCTCCTCAGGTTGCTGCCACTGTACGGGTGTGTCTCCAGGACTGCGCATTCTCCTGCCACATCTCACCGTTCCTTCAGCTTCCTATCTCCACCTGGTCAGGTACCAACAGCTCATTCCCCACACCCTGTTGGTTCATCTATTCTACGCTGGGTCCCTGCTGGTTCTCCCTGGATTTCCAAGTAAGTGGCAATTTGGCTCGCCCATTTCCCCTTACTTTGTTCCTTCGCTCACAGCTCTCGTCTTCTCTCCACAGGGTTGTTCCTCTAGTGAGTGACTGTTTCTTCAGCTGTGCATTTGTTTTTGCAATTTAATAAACTTTCAAATGTGCCCCTTGGTGTGGTTACTATCCTGTGCTGTTGTGTTGTGCACGTGAGCTGTCAAGCTTAATTAACCATGACAGAATGAGCCAGCCAGGATGATCGCTCAGCTGGTGCGGCAGCACGAGAGCTGTCTGCTTTGGATCACTTATCGGCGACTGAGCACCAGCTCGCCGTGCTGACGCAACAGGTGTCAAACATGATGAGGTTTTGGTCTAATACGCCTCTTCAGGCTCCTCCACCTTAGCCTGCTCCTCGCACTACTGTGTGCCGTAACTACCTCCGTTCCCATGCCGGGGAAGATGGGAAAATGCAAAGGGTTCCTTATTCAGGTTTGTATGTGTTTGGAGCAGGTTGGGGAGGAGTACCCAGGGGACATGGCCAAAATTCAGTTTTTTACACTGTTGCTCAAAGACCAAGCCTTGGACTGGGCATGGTCCACGATTGATAACCCCGAGGGGCGTCGGTATATGTTTGACCAATTTGTGGACACTTTCTCTAGTGCATTTGGCTGTACCGAGAGTCAAGGCAATGTTATGAGCCGCCTGATGACACTCGGGCACTACCACTTCCACCAGGGCACTCGGTCAGCAGCCAAGTACTCGTGGAGTTCCGGGTTGAGGCGGCTGATTCGGGGTGGAATGAGATTGCTTTGCACAGTGCATTCTTCCATGGGTTAAATGCTCAACTCCGTGATGATATGGAGGTCCACCCTGTCCCGGAGACTCTCGACGGACTCATAGATCAGGGTGTTGGATTGGACAACCGATACCGTGAGCGCGCAAAGGAGTGCAAGTCCTCCTCTCGCCCGCTTGCCGAGTGAGTGCCCACCGCGGTTACTGACACTGGCAGCGCCGGCTCTTTGCCCAAGCCAATGGAGTTCTCTCAGCATTTGACCGACGATGGGCGCCGGTAAAGGTGAAGGGCTGGCGCGTGTGCGTACTGTGGTTTACTGAGCCACAGTCTGGATGAATGCCGCCAGTGGCCAAAAGACGCTGTCCGTTAGTATCCATGGGGGGTCTGGTGGGACTAAATCCACTCCCCCCGGAAATTTTTCAATTTCTGCCCTCTTGAAATTGCCGGGGTCGAGAGGAGGACTATGGCACTGGTTGATTCAGGGTCAGAGGGTAATTTCTTCTCTGCCCAGTTCGTGCGGCAAGTGGGTATTCCCACACAAATTGCCCCACAACCAGCGTATTACAACCATATCTGGCCGGGAGGTCACAGTAGTCACTGAATGCACGGTGCTGATCTCTATCCTCCTTTCCAGGAACCACCGGGAGGAACTCACGTTCCTGGTTCTTCCTGTTTCATCTTCCCCGGTGGTTCTTGGCTATCCTTGGCTCAATCCGATTATTAAACAAAATACCATCTCCTTCTGGAGCCCATTTTGCATGGCTAATTGTATGCATTCAGCGGAGTGTTCCCCAGCTCTGTCTGTCTCCCTCCCTCCAGTCAAGCCGCCGGACCTCAGCCTCGTCCCCCGGGCTTACCACAATTTGGGGGAGGTCTTTAGCAAGTCGAGGGCATTGTTGCTACCACCTCATCGCTCCTACGATTGTGCTATAGACCTCACCCGGGGGTGAAGCTGCCTTCTAGTCGGCTCTACAGCATTTCTGATCCGGAGAGGGAGGCGATGGAGAAATACATTAAAGAATCGCTGAACGCCGGCCTTATTTGGCTATCTTGGGCCCCGAGCTTCGTCGGGAAGAAGGATGGCTTGTGGCACCCGTGCATCGACTACCGGGAGTGCAATGCTATTACCACCAAAGACAAATACCCTCTGCCTCTGATTAATTCAGCGTTCGAGCTCCTTCAGCGCTCATGGGTATTCACCAAGCTAGACTTAAGGAATGCATACCATCTGATCCCCATTTGCGAGGGTGATGAATGGAAGACAGCATTTAAAACTCACCAGGGGCAGTTCAAATACCTGGTGATGCCATTCGGGCTCACCAATGCCCCCGCCGTCTTCCAATGATTAATTAACAACGTCCTTCGCAACATGCTTTATTAATTAGTTTTTGTTTACTTGGATGATATTTTGATTTTCTCCCGCTTGCCAGAGGAACATGAAGCCCACGTCAGAGCCATCCTGCAACAGCTTCTAGAGAGCCAGCTCTACATCAAGGCTGAGAAGTGTGAGTTTTCCACATCTGTCACCTTCTTGGGCTTCATAGAGGCTGAGGGGAGACTGATTGCCGACCCGGCCAAGGTGAGGGCAGTGCTCGACTGGCCAATTCCCCACTCCCGTAAGGAGCTTCAACGCTTCCTCGGGTTTGCAAACTTCTATTGCAGGTTCATAAGGAACTATAGTGGGGTGGTACTGCCCTTAACACAGCTGACCTCCATTAAGGTCCCCTTTCACTGAACTGAGGAAGTTGAACAGACGTTTGAAAAATTAAAGCGCCTGCTCACAGAAACAGCAATCTTGGCTCAGGTCGACACGCAGCTCCAATTCATCCTCGAAGTGGACACGTCTGATTCAGGGTGGGCACCGTACTGTTGCAGCACACACCCCCGATCAGAAGCTCCACCCATTTCTCTCGTTGGCTTATGCCGGCCGAGAGGAACTACGACGTAGGGGACAGAGAGCTGTTGGCCATTAAATTGGCATTGGAGGAATGGAGGCACTGGCTAGAGGGGGCTATTCGCCTCATCGTCGTGTGGACGGACCACAAAAATCTTGAGTATTTGTGGTCGGCCCACCGACTTAACGGCAGGCAGGCTCGGTGGGCCCTGTTTTTTCAAAGGTTCAACTTTACCATCACGTACCAGCCCGGTGCTCGGAATACAAAACCGGATGCACTATCACGCCAGCTTGATTCCAATGTGGTAGCCCCCCCCCCCCCAAACCATCATACCGCCTTTGTGCGTCCTCGGAGCCCTTACTTGGGATATCGAGCGGCGGGTCAGCCAGGCCTAGTACAAGAAGCCTGTGCTAGTAGGGTGCCCCCAGAACCGTCTGTACGTCCCCGCCACCCTCTGCAGCGATGTCATCCAATGGGCTCACACCAGTCACTTTGTGTGCCATCCTGGCATCGCTCAACTGTAGACTTCATCCGGCGAGTGTTCTGGTGGCCCATGCTGGGGTGGGACATATGAGAATACGTCAGAGCATGTCGGACCTGCGTCCGGGGGAAATCGGACTCCTCCCCCCCCGTCTGGTCTCCTCCATCCCCTCCCCACCCCTGGTCATCCTTGGTCTCACATTGCCGTGGATTTTGTCTCCAGACTTCCCCCCCAGCAGTGGCAAGATGGTGATTCTCACCATTGTGGATCGCTTCTCCAAGGTGGTGCATCTGGTTGCCCTCCCGAAACTCCCCTCGGCCTTGGAGACGGCGGTCCTGCTCACCAACCATGTGATCTGGATCCACGGCATCCCCATGGACATTGTGTCTGACCGGGGTCCTCAATTTACATTCCAGGTCTGGAGGGCCTTTTGCCAGACCCTGGGAACTACAGTCAGCCTCTTGTCTGGCAATCACCCACAGAGCAACGGGCAGGTGGAGCATGCCAACCAGTCCTTGGAGGATGCCCTGCGGTGTGTAGCAGCCAATAATCCCTCATCTTGGAGCACGCACCTGACCTGGGTGGAGTATTCAATGAACTCAGCCATCTCCACTGCCACTGGACTCACTCCATTTGAGGCGTTGCTGGCGTACACACCGCCGCTTCTACCCATGGCCAAGAGGGAGGTAGCGGTTCTGTCCGTGGGGGTCCATGCTCTTTGCTGTCGGTGAGTCTAGAGGTCTACTCGGGCCACCCTTGCCCGTTCCACTGAACGCACCTGGGCTGCTGCTGACAGGAAGCGGGTCCCTGCCCCCAAGTATGTCATCGGGCAGCAGATCTGGCTGGCAGCGAGCCAGATTCCTCTCAAGGAAAAATCTAAAAAGCTCTCCCCCTGCTTCCTGGGCCCGTATACAATCTCACGGGTGATTAACGACGCGTTGGTCCAGCTCAAATTGACACCGACCCTGCAGGTGAACCCTACATTCCATGTCGCCCACATCAAGCCCCTCTCGGCCAGCCCCCTATGCCCCCCCCCAAAAGCCATCTCCTCCTCCCCGGATCATCGACGGCCAACCCGCCTACACTGTTCGTCATATCCTGGATGTTCGCCATTGGGGCCCGGGCCTTCAGTATCTGGTGGACTGGGAGGGCTATGGCCTGGAGGAGTGTTCCTGGGTCCCTGCATCTCGGGTTCTGGATAAAGGGATGCTCCAGGCCTATCACTGAGCTCACCCAGAAAAACCCTCTGGACTGCCAGGAGGCGCTCCTAGAAGGGGGGGGGGCATGTCATGGGCAGTGAGAGTGCGCCCCTCCCGTCCTGCCTCACCTTCATCAATTCATCACTGCACCTGAGGCAGAAGATGCACCTGCGCCCGCTCATCAGCCAGTGTACGTAAGGAGGCTGTCTCCACACATTCAACGCTGGCTTGTCTCGGTATACTGCCCAAATTACAGGACAAGCAAGTATTTTTTTGACAAGATTAGACATGCCGTCTTACCTTGTTGTTCTTCTCTCCACAGGTTGCTGCCACCGTGTGGGTGTGTCTCCAGTACTGCGCGCTCTCTCCTGTCACATCTCACCATTCCCTCAGCTTCCTATCTCCACCCAGTCAGGCACCAACAGCTCATTCCCCACACCCTATTGGTTCGTCTATTCTATGCTGAGTCCCTGTTGGTTCTCCCTGGATTTCCAAGTAAGTGGCAGTTTGGCTCACCCATTTCCCCTTATTTTGTTCGCTCACATCTCTCGTCTTCTCTCCACAGGGTTGTTCCTCTGGCGAGTGACTGTTTCTTCAGCTGTGCGCTTGTTTTTGCAATTTAATAAACTTTCAAACGTGCCCCTTGGTGTGGTTGCTATCCTGTGCTGTTGCGTCATGCACGAGAGCTGTCAAGCTTAATTAACCACGACAGTTAAGACTGCCGCAGTGAGAAAGCAGTCTGACAGTCCTTAAATTGTTTGGGGAATAAGATGAAACAATGGGCCACAGGTGCGGGCAGCATGAGTGGGCAGGTGACCTAATTAACAACAACTCACAGCTGGGACGACTAGGGAACAGACAGTGAGAAAATAACAGGATGGGGGTGTCTGGAAGGAAAGGCAAGGCACTCATATCATACAGAAACAAAAAAAAATAATTCCTAACTACAGAGGGTGACAAAATAATAATGATATTAAGGACATAAATAACTAACAGAATGATAAACCACTTAGGAGACATCATAACTCAAAACACAGGAAAACAACACAAAGCTGGAAAAACACAGAAAATATTCAGAAATAAATTAAAAGCCTGAGCTCAGCACCTGGGGGTCGAAGTGTATGCTAGGTCTGACCTCCAGCAGTTTGGCAACTCCACCACAACACAGCATTTCGTCCTCTCAGGATGACCAGCTCCGAGCGCCGACTGCCATACCCTCACTCATGGTGACAAGCTCCAGCTCATCCCGACTCCACTTCTTTCTCCTGTCAGATTCACCTGCTGGAGACATAATTGCTCTGCAGGACAGGTGAGTGAAAACACACACACAAAAAAAGCAAAGCAACGAACTGCAGCGTTTGGGTCTAATTACTGGCGGCAGTCTTCTGTCATAAATTGCCCCTCTGGGCAGAGAGAGACAGACCCATGCGCCAACTGCAGTTTGCAGAATTTATTACAGAAAAACATAAAGTACCGAGGTGCAAAACACAAAAATCCAAAAACAAACACAGAGGAAACTTAAAGACTGGAATTACTTCAGGTACAATCACCAGAGCAGGATTAGGGCTTCTGGTGATGACAAGAGAGGATAGTTAAGACTGCCACAGTGAGAAAGCAATCCGACAGCCCTTAAATAGTTTGGGGAACAAGATGAAACAATGGGCCACAGGTGCGGGCAGAATGAGGGGGCAGGTGACCTAATTAACAACAACTCACAGCTGGGACGACTAGGGAACAGACAGTGAGAAAATAACAGGATGGGGGTGTGTGGAAGGAAAGGCAAGGCACTCATATCATACAGAAACAAAAAATATAATTCCTAACTACAGAGGATGACAAAATAATAATGATATTAAGGACATAAATAACCAACAGAACGATAAACCACTTAGGAGACATCATAACTCAAAACACAGGAAAACAACACAAAGCTGGAAAAATACAGAAAATATTCAGAAATAAATTAAAAGCCTGAGCTCGGTGATACACCGTGTTCAGTCTCATGACAGAGCCCCCCCCCTTAAAGGGGTGGATTCCAGACACCCCATGGTAACACCAAAAAAGAAAAAAGAAACCCCCCACACACAAAAAAAGGTATAACAATGGACCACCCTGGGTGGGAGGTAGGGGGAACAGGCTAGGAGGGAACATAAACACACACCCCTCTCAGGACCTGCACCCATGCAAAACCAGGCCCCTAGAGGCCCCAGGCCAAAGAACTAAACAGTTTGGGTGGCCGGCGAAAGTCCCAGACCTGACCAATGGCAATGTGGTCCGAGTTGGGTGGCCCACCGGAGAATAAGGGCCACCCAACCCAATGGCACAGTCCGTCAGGCGGCCGACCAGAGTTCTTTAGCCACCTGGATAGGAGAGGTGGCCCAGGAGGTGGCTCCCCCATGGGGAGGCCCAACAAAAGGAAGAAGAGCTGAGGAGGGGGATCCACGACGGCATCAGGCACAGGAGAGAAAACCACGATGGCGTTTGGCACAGGAGGGGGAACCACGATGGTGTCCGGCACAAGAAGGGGAGCCACGACGGCGTCCGGCAAAAGCGGGGGGGGGGGGGGGCGCGATCGCATCTGGCACAGGAGGGGGAACCATGACGGCGTCCTTCAGAAGAGAGGGGACCACGATGGTGCCTGGCAAAGAAGAGGGGACCACGACGCCCTTGGATTGGCCAACAGCACCCTCGGTGGTCCCGGACAGGGACGAAGTTGCACCCACAGTGGCTCCAGCCTGGAGCCACCACAGGTGCTCCAGGCTGGAACAGAGCTGCACCCTCAGTGGCTCCGGGCTGGGATAGAGCACCTACGACAACCTCAGCAGGAGGGTCAGCAGCACTGACGGAGGTCCCAGGCTGGGACAGAGCACCCACGACAACCTCAGCAGGGGGAGCAGGACCCATGGTGATCTCAGACGGCGTGCCTGAACCCACAGAGACATCTGGGAGATAAGGAACCTCAGTGTACCCTGGGGAAAAGCTCAGATAAATCACGCGGAGAAACAGGATCAGGGTCACCGGCAGCAGCGGAGCCCGGCGAGGTGAGCTCAGGTGCAGCTGATGGCTGCACCCAACTCCCCTCACCAAGAACCGAGCAAGATTTCTCCAAACAGACACCAGAAAAACAAAGGAGGGTACTTGCCTGAGCTCGAGCTCCACTGCCATCCAGGACTCCGTCATTCCAAGCGATAGTGCCTCGGGCCCAGCTCTCTGGAGTTCAGCTACATCTCTTCTGCGGCAGCCCCTGCAGCAGGCACGGTGGTTGGGACAGTCCTAGGACCCCTCAATGATGTGGCCCATGCAGGTGGCTCGCCCTGCATGGCGACAGGAGGTTGGCTCCCTGCTGGTGCTGCATCCTGTTTAACTGAAGCCCAGGGACTCTCCTTGGACGGGGCAGGCATCAGCTCGGATTCAGTGCTCTCTCTCCATCCATTATGTGGCTGTGGGGCTGGGATCAGGTCTTCCAGAGCCGAAGGCTCCTCCATCATCTGGCGGCTCAGTTCTAGGGCCGGCAGACACTCAGGGGTAACAGGAGGAGACACAGAGAGGGCAGGTGAGAAGTTAATAGTTGCAGCAGGTGGTGAGAGCTCAGGGGACTGTATAACCTGAGCCTTACTACAGTGAATCAGGCAAGACATACTATTATAATATGTGAGAGAATGAAAAGACACTTGCCTGTTGTCCTGGAGTTCAATGTTTCCTGCTGGTGTAGGACCAACCCTCTCTGTGACTTCAATTGGAGAGGACCTCCCAAGTGAATGTGGTGGAGCCACCACTGCAGTCACAACAATGGGAGGAGCCAAAAAGGGAACAAATGGCCCCTCAACAGCGGAAGAGAACAGCAAGGTGAAGTGAGGAGCAGCAGCTGTGGGAAAACTAGGGGCTGACGGAACAGGTGAAGAGAAAAAGCAGAGGATGCACTGCTGCGGAGGTCTTCTGCCTCGTCAAAGGGAGACTGGCTGGCTGAGAGGCGGGAGTAACCCTCTGGCGGTCTGAAGCTGGGTTACGGCACCATGGAGTGGATGGAGACAGCGGAGCAGGAGGTGGTCCATGGCGTTGAGTGGAACGATGTCTCCCAGTGCCTTCTTTCCACCTGCAGTCCCTAAATGCCAGCTTGTCATCGCAGCGCTCTTCCCGCTCCGCTGGAAAGAGAACTGATGATTGGGAGGCTAGCTCTGGCGAGGACGAGGCTGCTGGCACCGGCGGTAGCGGAGGAAGGGAGAGACTCAGCACCCGGGGGTCGAAGTGCATGCTAGGTCTGACCTTCAGCAGTTTGACAACTCCACCACAACACAGCATTTCGTCCTCTCAGGATGAGCAGCTCTGAGCGTTGGCTGCCATACCCTCAATCATGGTGACAAACTCCAGCTCATCCCGACTCCACTTCTTTCTCCTCCTGTCAGATTCACCTGCTGGAGACATAATTGCTCTGCAGGACAGGTGAGTGAAAACACACACACACAAAAAAAGCAAAGCAACAATCTGGAGCTGTTGGGTCTTATTACAGATGGCAGTCTTCTGTCATAAATTGCCCCTCTGGGCAAAGAGAGACAGACCCATGCGCCAACTGCAGTTTGCAGAATTTATTACAAAAAAACATAAAGTGCCAAGGTGCAAAACACAAAAATCCAAAAACAAACAGAGGTAACTTAAAGACTGGAATTACTTCAGGTACAATCACCAGAGCAGGATTAGGGCTTCTGGTGATGACGAGAGAGGATCGTTAAGACTGCCACAGTGAGAAAGCAATCTGACAGCCCTTAAATAGTTTGGGGAACAAGATGAAACAATGGGCCACAGGTGCGGGCAGCATGAGTGGGCAGGTGACCTAATTAACAACAACTCACAGCTGGGACGACTAGGGAACAGAGTGAGAAAATAATATAATGGGGGTGTCTGGAAGGAAAGGCAAGGCCTCATGTCATACAGAAACAAAAAATATAATTCCTAGCTACAGAGGCTGACAAAATAATAATGACATTAAGGACATAAATAACTAACAGAACGATAAACCACCTAGGAGACATCATAACTCAAAACACAGGACAACAACACAAAGCTGGAAAAATACAGAAAATATTCAGAAATAAATTAAGAGCCTGAGCTTGGTTATACACCGTGTTCAGTCTCATGACATGAGAGTCTTGTAATGTATTAGAGTTCCTTATTTATGCTCACTTGTTGATGTAAAATAAGTTCACGCATTGTATTAACTAGGGATGGGCATAATTTACTGATTAACCGATAATTGATCATTAAGAATTTCACCGAGGAAGATCATTTTCGTCGACAAACCGTTTTTTTTTTTAAAACAATCCGAGGTTATTAGGCCTAGTGCACGGCCGTCCTCAAACAATGCAATGGCAAAATTTGGGCACCAGGGGGCAACATTACACCATCGCCATACCCTGGCGTGCCTCAGTTGATACATGCGCGCTTCCGTGGGGCAATCGCCAAATCATGAAGCGGTTACGGCGAAGTGTTGAGTGGGACCATTTCAGTTTAAAAAATGACCAGGTGTACTGCAATCACTGCAATGCAGCATACAAATATACCTCATCGACAGGGTCCATGGAACACCCTTATTACGCGAAGAAACCGCCAACAGTGGTTGCGCGCTGAGTAATGGCGGTCGTGAAGATTCTTTTTTTTTTTTTCAGAAACTTTATTGAGAAGGTCATGAAGATTCGGTAGAAGACACACACACACGTGTGTGTGTGTGTGTGTGTGTAAGTGTACATACATACGTAGATGTAAATAAAGTGTACATAAATATGTTTTTAGAACTCTTTTATTCTTATAACAAGATACGTAACTCAAGATGAAAATGATTTACTGCACAGGTTAATGAGAGCTTTACTGCTCCTCAGGTGCTAGAGGTGCAGAATCATCGAGAGAAGCAGCAGGAGGCGGCGTAGTGGCTCGACGGGAAGACTATTTCGCACAAAATGGCACAAGAGAACAGCAAAAAGTTCCGCGCGGCTAGACTAAGTAACACGAGCGATAGAGCAATGAATGCGGTCTTCATTTGTTGGGTGGCGAGCGGCACAGAAGCTGGGTAAAACGTCTCGGCCAATCAGCTTGCGGGGTGAAACGTCTCGGCCAATCAGCTTGCGAGATTCCCGAGCGAGCCAACACGAGAACAGCGAACAGAGAGAGAGAGATTTGAGAGAGAGAGGTGGATTTGAGTTGTGCGGCTCTCCGTGCACCTGATGTTCTAATGTAGTCTACCTGCCTTGTTACGTACCTAAAAATGTTAATGATTAACCGATTATTAATCATTAATTCTCCCGACGATCGGTGAAGAAAATTTCACCGAATGCCCATCCCTAGTATTAACATTTCTTATCTATAAAAAGCAGCTCATTGATCTGATCCTAACATGTGAATGCTTATGAGACTCTCTGTGTGTTCTTACAATCATAAAAAAATAGCCACAAAATAGAGCATTATCTTTGTATTAAATTTTTTCAAGAAAATTTAAAAAAAAACAGGACAAAAGACTTACTTTGACTGAATATCACAGACAATCTTACAGAGATTTTTAGAAGAGGTTCTCTGTTTACCTTCTGTTAGTGGGGCCCGGATTGCCTTTAACACCCAGACAAAGGCTTTTTGTCCAGTCACCTTTGATGTCCATCAGTGGAGTTGGCTAACTGCCTGCATCCTCCACCATAACTGTAAGATTTCAAAATTAGACAGGTACTGGAATCTTTTCAGTTAACCAATCAATTATGACAGATGTAGCATCAGCTTCTCTTCAGGCTAATTCAGGAAATCACTCTTGTTCATCTTAAACTCTCACTCAACGCTGGTCAAGAATTGCTGTATTCTGCATTCATCACGACCCCAGTGTAAGCAATTTCACTTTTGTAGAGAAACCTGATAAGGACTTACTTTTAAAGGCTTAAGTGAACTATAAACTTCTGGAGTCAAACCCCAACTAGACAGTTCATGATGATAGTATCCGTTCGTACCAGGAACTGATACTCTTAAAAAGTAATAAATTCCTTAAGCTGACAGATATATTGTTGCCTCCTTCTTTTGGACATATAGCAGAAGCCTCTAGGCTGTCCTTGTTCACATTCCAAGACCTAAAATTTATCTACAGCTCAACAATGTCTCCTAGTGGACATCTATGGAATATGTTTCATTACTTGTGCAATTTGTAACTGCTATTTCTGAGTGAACATTAACACTTTTTATAGCCTACAACCCACAGGATAATTCTGGACACTGTGAAGATCATCACCCTTTTTGATCAAATAAGGGTTTGCAATAATTCATTAATCCTTGATTTAAATAAGATAAGCCTTTATTAGTCCCACAATGGGGAAATTCCAGGATTGCAACAGCACAGGGATAGCAACACTCAGAGCAACAATCAGAAGGCAAGAAAAAACAACATCTAGCAAACATATGTCCATATTACTATAAATGTATATATATATAGACACACAGTGCAGAGCATTATGGCTGGTGAATGTGCAGCATAAAGTCTAAGCTCTCTCTCCGCGGATGCAGCGGGCCAGCTGGAAGTCTTTGGGCATGATGGTGACCCCCTTAGCGAAGAAGAGACCACCAGGTGGGTCTCGCTGGTCTCCTGCAGAGCCATGACGGCGAAACTCAGGAAACGCAGGACGGTCTTGAAGTCCTGAGCGATCTCCCTCACCAGGCGCTGGACGGGCAGCTTACGGATGAGCAGCTCCGTGGATTTCTGGTAGCGACGGATCTCTCTCAGAGCCACGGACCTGTGACGGCGAGGCCTCTTCACTCTGCCGGTGGCCAGAGCGCCTCTCCGAGCAGCCCTGGTGGCTAGCTGTCTCCTGGGGGGCTTCTTCCTCCAGTAGATTTTACGGGCGGTCTGCTTGGTTCTTGCCATCGCTCTTTATCTGTCTTATATTTCTTTCACGCCGCCTAAACTCCAGCCCGGCACCCGCTTCGTTTTCGCTACAGCTCCCGGTATGTCGAGTTTCCCATTAGCACCGGGCGGCGGCCAAGTGCTAGCTAGCACTAGCTCCTCCCCGCTGTAACGTCTCCCGCTGCAAACCGTGGCTCCGTCCGCCGACCCGGGAGACCCCCGGGGCGATCCGTGCGTCCGTGATATATATACAGAGTGAAAGGTGTAGAAAGAAGAAGGAAGATAAAAAAAAAAGGCTGTTGCAACAGGCAGCCGACTCGTGTGGCGCCGCCGGTCCGGCAGAGCCGGAACCGGAAATGTGAGTGCATGTCTTAGGAATGTCTTTTTCATAAGTTATTCAAATGAGTGTTAAATGTATTAGTAATAGTATAAATGCATGGTCACTGAATATTAGCCTTGAGTCACTTAATTTAGTTAGATTTTATCTTGAGTATACAATGAATTTCATAGGAAATGAATGAATGTTTCCTCAAACTCTGTTGTCCGTCTTCCCACTCATGATAACCAATCACCAGGCTGCTCTCTGTTGGATAACACCCTTGCATTTGATTGGCTGTTCAGACAAAGAACTGTTCCCTCATTGGACAAAAGCCCATTCAAACTCCTCTTTATGGAAGATAATTGGTCCCTCTTGCTGCCAGTCACACTTATGATATCAGAAGCATGACCCTTTAAAAACAGAGAGGGAGCCGCCCTAGGCAGTTTATTTTTCTGTAGTCTTTGAGTCTTTCAGTTTTTCTATTGGTCTTTGAGTTCTCTTTAAGTTGTCTTTGTCTAAGGTGTTCTGTAAGCTCGTGTTGTGTGTGTCTGAATCTTGTCAAGTCCTGCGCTAGCTTTCTTAAATCATCATATGAAAAGTTTTTGCCTGCTTCCTAGTAACTGAGGTGAAACTATTCTTTTCCTATGAGCTCACCTTTACAGAGAGTTAAACTCTCAAATCTTTTTTTTCCTTCTCCTCAGAAGCTGCTCTTTTCCTATTTAAATGTTTTTCTTGGACTTTTTAACTTTCCCTGCCATTAAAGTGGACTCTTAATTTCCCTGTTTTTAAAGTGAACTGATAGAGATTTTTAGATCTCCTTTCCCTGCCTCACCCACGTCTGACCACGTTGAGAAACCAGGAGTTGGTGGATGAAACTGATTAAAACATTTTTCCTTCAGCCTTTGGGTTTGTCCTGTGGGCCGGGGACATACTAAATTTGGACTGGTTGCCAAAGGACGTCATGCCCGCTCCAGGGCCAGCCTTCACTCTGTCGCTGGCTCCTGGCTGCACGCCCCGTGGGAGCCCCAGCCGAGTCTACGCTTCTCACAGCTGTGAGTGATCTGAAAGATGACCAGCAGTCGCTTTCCCCCTGTGCGCCACCTTACTGGCGCTGACCACCGCTGAATACCTGGAACTGGCTGTTCGTAAGTGAGACTCCCACTTTCCTATCTGCTGGGTTTATAACGAGATGTCCTACATATAGTTGTTAACAACAACTGGTGCAGACCGGGACATATCACTGTTAAACAACGACACTGCAGCAAAGACATTGAGTTGCTAGCTGTTAGCATGAGGCCTACATATCTCCCGAGAGAACACTCACACGTGATCTGCATTGTTGTTTATGCAAATCCGACGGCGAACGCTGGGACAGCACGTGACGTCATCCATTCAGTAACCAGCAGGCTGCAGACAGAACACCCAGATGCTCTTCTCCTCATCTCAGGCGATTTCAACCATGTTTCACTGTCTCCCATTCTACCCACGTTCACCCAGTATGTCACATGCCACACTAGAGACAATAAAACACTGGATTTATTCTACGCAAACACTAAGGAGGCGTACACCTCATCACAACTACCCCCACTCGGGAGATCGGATCACAACTTGGTTCATCTCCGGCCGGTGTACAAACCCCTAGTGCACAGACAACCTCCGGCCATGCACACTGTGGAGTTATGGTCTGAGGAGACAATGGACACCCTAAAGGGCTGTTTTGAAGCCACCGCCTGGAAGCAGCTCTGCGATCCACATGGTGAGGACATCGATGGCCTCATTCACACCTTCACGGGCTACCTCAGCTTCTGTGTGGACAAATCCGTTCCCACCAAGACCATACGGCGTCACTCAAACAACAAACCCTGGATCAACCCTGAGATAAAAACACTTCTGAGAGAGAAGAAGAGGATCTTCAGGTCGGGGAACAGGGAGATGCTGAAGTCCGTACAGAGGGAGCTGAGGAGAAAGATCAGAGAAGGCAAGGACAGCTTCAGGAAGAAGATGGAGGACAAGCTGCAACAGAGCGACATCAGCGGGGTCTGGAGAAACCTCAAAACCATCTCGGGGCTCCAGAATACCTCCCCCCAGGCCACAGGGGGCAGGGAGTGGGCGAACAACCTGAATCTGTTTTTCAATAGATTTGACCAACCGCCCTCCCCCCTGACTGCACAACAACCACTGCTGCCTCTAAAGAAATCAAGTCCTGCTGCCCACTCCCCACTCTACCAACACCCCCCCACTCCCAACACACAGCCCCCCATCCTGACCCTGACCAGGACCCAGGTGAGGACGGAGCTGAGGAAGATCAAGGCGAGGAAGGCGCCGGGACCGGACGGCATCAGCGCAAAGCTCCTCAAGTCCTGTGCAGACCAGCTGTGTGGGATTGTGACGTATATCTTCAACATGAGCCTGAAACTGGGGAGGGTACCACAGCTGTGGAAAACATCTTGTGTGGTACCTGTACCAAAAACTTCCCACTCCAAAGACCTGAACAGCTACAGACCGGTGGCCTTGACGTCCCACTTGATGAAGACCCTGGAGAGACTGCTCCTTGCTCACCTCCGCCCCCTGGTGGAACCAGCGATGGATCCACTCCAGTTCGCCTACCAGCATGGCATTGGGGTGGAGGATGCGGTGATCTTCCTCCTTCACCGTTCTCTGTCCCACCTGGAGAAGCCCGGGAATATGGTGAGGATCATGTTCTTTGACTTCTCCAGTGCTTTCAACACCATCCAACCGATGATCCTGAAGGACAAGCTGCTGCGCGCAGGGGTGGACCAGCACCTGTCATCATGGATCCTGGACTACCTCACGAACCGGCCTCAGTTTGTGAGAACCCGGGACTGTGTGTCCGACACGATCATCAGTAGCACGGGGGCCCCCCAGGGAACGGTGCTGGCTCCCTTCCTGTTCACTCTTTATACTGCGGACTTCTCACACAACACAACACACTGCCATCTACAGAAGTTCTCTGATGACTCTGCGATCGTTGGCCTCATCTCCAATGGAGATGAAGCTGAGTACAGAGGGCTTATCCAGGACTTCGTGGACTGGTGCCATCGGAACTGCCTCCAGATCAACGCGAGGAAAACTAAGGAGCTGGTGGTGGACTGCCGCAGGCATGGGCAGCCCCTCACAGTACCAGTAAATATACAGGGAACAGACATCGAGATGGTGACATCCTATAAGTACCTGGGTATTCATCTGAACAATAAACTAGACTGGTCACACAATACTGATGCACTCTACAAGAAGGGACAGCGCAGGCTGTTCCTGCTGAGGAGACTCAGGTCTTTTGGTGTACAAGGGGCGCTGCTGAAGTCATTCTATGACACGGTGGTGGCATCAGCCATCACTTTTGGAGTGGTCTGCTGGGGCAGTGGCATTACTGCAGCCGATAGGAAGAGACTGAACAAACTGATTAAGAAAGCTAGCTCTGTCCTGGGGCAGCGCCTTGATCCGATGGAGGAGATAGGAGAGAGAAGGACGGTGGCTAAACTGTCATCTCTGCTGGAGTCCGAGTTCCACCCTATGCAGGACATACTGAATGCACTGAGGAGCTCATTTAGCAGCAGACTACATCATCCCAGGTGCACAACCGAGAGGTTTCGTAGGTCCTTCCTACCAACGGCTGTCAGACTGTACAACCTAAGCAGGGCTGCTCGCAGAGATAGCAAAAAGACGTAACAAACTAATAGTTTTTTGAATGCAAAAGATGCAATAGACTTACACAATGGTCCTCTCCGGCATACAACTAGGAACATACCGGTCGCTATGGAGGGTGAGAATATGTATGGGCACATAATCATACCATGTAGGATAACTAAGTAGACGGTTATGCTGTTTCATTCCATCTAGCAACAATGCTCTGCACTGTGTGTGTTTATATATTTGCATATTTATTCCATCTAGCTACAATGCTCCGTACTGTGGGTGTTTATATATTTATATATCTACATATTATTCCATCTAGCTACATTGCTCCGCACTGTGTGTGTTTATATACTTGCATATTTATTCCACCTAGCTGCAATGCTCCGTACTGTGGGTGTTTATATATTTACATATTTATTCCATCTAGCTACAATGCTCTGCACTGTGTGTTCATATATTCATATATTTATTCCATCCAGCTACAATGCTCTGCACTGTGTGTCTGTGTGTGTGTGTATATATATATATTTTATAGTAATACGTACATATGTTTATTAGCTGCTCTTGCTTGCTTGTTTTTTTTCTTGCCTTCTGATTGTTGCTCTGAGTGTTGCTATCCCTGTGCTGTTGCAATCCTGGAATTTCCCCGTTGTGGGACTAATAAAGGCTTATCTTATCTTATCTTATCTTATATCAATTATAATTGAACATAACCAATATTTCATGGTACAATTAGTCCTTCAGCCGTAGGACAAAGCTATAAACTGAAGCAGAATTCTTACTAATTTTTTTAATAACCTCCGGTAATTTTTGTAGAGTAATTCATAAGTTCCTTTTCCAGATAATCAGCTTATGCAATTCTTCACCATAAAGTTGCATTCTGATTTTGTTAGATACCTCAGCCTTCCAGTGCATTATAGTTGAAACATAAAATCTGGTTTCCTCTTGGTTCCACAAAGGTTTAACTATAGATTTTATGCTCAGGAATCCATTAACAGTTGATGTGATATCTAACACCTGTTAATCATTTGAATCTGTTTATCCATTATTTGAATGGCATGTCATGTAACCTGAATGAGTTTCATTTAATAAACTTGTAAACGAGAGAAGTTGAAGCATTTTCCTTTGCATATATGTTTTCCTGGGCCACAGCAGTAAAAGAACTCACTAAATTTTGAGACTGAATTCATTAAATAATTGAAGGTATGGAAATTAATTAATTGAAATTAATTAACAATTCATTATTTTAGAACTGGTGCCCCCCTTTTACGAGTGCTTTTCTATTTTATTTAGGGAGTGTTGGGGTGACTGTTTAACTCTGTCCCCTCACACACCAACTATCAAATAAAATAAATAATTCCTGTACCTTATTACACTATATTTTATTAAATATTACTACACTGAAGTAATACTATTTCTCAGCTTTTCTTTTATTGAAGCATGCAGAGAGTCAATACAGCTGTGGGTCCTTCTCAGCACAACTTGGCAGAAGAACCCAGAACAATGGTTTCAAACAGGTACATATAGGCTTCAAGTTACTGGGCGTTCCCAGTAACTTTCCAACAGAAGTCCGGTCTTTGTCCAAACTGGTTTTAACCGGTCCTCTCAGTGTTATCTTTTCCAGATGTTGTCTCCTCATCACTTTACGACTCCACATCCTGTTGTCTGTGTCTTTGTCTTTCCAGCCCTACGTGACCCCCACTTAATACATGCCCATATATGGAAGCAAAAGCAGATACAAAAGCATTTTGAGTGTGTGGGTGCAGCTAAAGAGATAAGTGTGTATACAAGCAATTTGTGTAATATCTTACTAAATAATCTTCCCTATTTATTTATTATAACAGTGCCTACCTCTGTTTCAGAGACCCTAGGCCACACAGCTACTGTAAGTAGTGAAAGCTACAGTGGGAGGTCAGTCCTTCTAGTAGCTCTGTGCATTAACATCCCTTTCCCCATGGTATTATCCTGAGCACCAAGCTAGAAGGCAGAAAGTGCCATTTTTATATGGTCTTTGGTCTGACCTGGCTGGGATTTGAACCTACGATCTCCCGCTTGTGAGGCAGATGCTCTACCAACTAGGCCACCACTTTGGTCCATCTTGCACTACAACTTCCATAAGTATTGGTTTGTTCTAATCAGTTTTCTTTTGCTTTCTCCTCTTTTTTTCTGGTGAAAACAGGTAATGTCCATTTAGAATAAATCCATCAGCAGCTACTAATGACATTGTGCAGTCATGAAGGGGTGTCCCATTTCATAGGGACAGGCAAAGCACGGGGCTGCATGGTGGCGCAGTGGTTAGCACCGCGGCAGCACAGTTTTACCCTCGGCCGGGGGATTGCGGGGATTGTGGGTTCGATCCCTGCCCCCGGCCAACAGTGATCTGTGTGGAGTTTGCATGTTCTCCCCGTGTTTGCGTGGGTTTACTCCGGGATTTCTCCGGTTTCCTCCCACACGCCAAAAACATGCAGGTTAGGGAGTTAAGGGGCGCTTGCACATGCAGTGACCGGCAGCTGGTGGCTTGTCACCGGACCGCAGAACAAATCTACCTACGGGTACAAAATAAGTCCAAAAAAAAAAAAAAAAAACAGGCAGTAGGGGTACAAATGAGAACTGGGATAGACCGAAATCCACCTGTACTTCACTCTCACATTGCAAATATTTTCCTTTACAGTATTTACTGCTCTTCATAAACAATTAAACAGTGTTTCCCTTACTATCTTGCACACATAGCAAGATAATTAATTTAATTAATGGGTTACATTACAGGCTTATTAATGGCAGGCTGAAAACAGACTGCTTCAGACAGAACTTCACACTTTTTTAATGCTGGTGTTGCTGCACATGTGTCAGTGTGGGACATGAGAGCTGTTCATGTTTATCTTACCTTTATGTTATGGATTCATCTGATGTGCGGTGATCCAATGAAAACATTAATTTTCCGTAATCCAAACATCTGCTGTGACAGATACATGATCCACTCTCTCAAATGCCTTTTGGAGATCAAAATCCATTTTTGAATAATCTTTATCAAGGTAGCAGTTAAATAGGAAGAGTTCTTTTGCAAAATCAGATCAGTCCAGTTGAGTTCAAAATGTGAAAAAAACACTTTTTAATCTGTAGGTTTATAGGTGTTAGTATTTCCAAATCAGCTTCTAAGACAGGATCACTTGAAATATGAATATCTCAGACATAATAAAGCAAAAAATCAAACATCAACTCATTGTTACTTTTTGGCAATTTATTAGTATATTTTTTTTGCAAAAACATAAGTCCACGAGCCATTTTTTTTTTTTTTTTTTTTGCAAAAACAGGTAAGTCCCGAAAGCCATGTTATTTTGTCTGGAACATACTTGAATGTCTATAAGCATCAATTTAGTATGATTGACACACTGATTTAGGCATATCCACTCAGTAAAATGGTATACTATAGCTACAATAAAGCTATAATTCAAGATTCAAAGATTTTGAAGTACAGGACATACAGGAGAATTGAAATGGCATTTCTCTCTCTCTTCATTGGCGTGCACAGTATAAAAAGAAAAGGAATAAGGCTGGGAAAAAAAGAAACTCCTTCCCCATATAGTGTACTATATAGTGAATGCGCAGCCAACGGAGCAGTGAGAGAAGAGCTTCACATCACAACATAAACAACCTTATGGTATTTATATTTAATAATTCAGCAAAAATGAGTTTGATTCAATACATATTTACTACAAATTACATGCAGGTATTCATTTTATACCACCGTTAGTCTGTTACATTTTACTCTCATGTGATGATGTCATTAACTGTGCCGCAAAGACAACCCCAGTAGTGTCCGAAAGTGGTTAATTTTATTGTTATATTGAGTTTACTGTACAGTTCACTATATCTACATTCACTATATAGGGAGTAGGGAGTGAGTGAGCGAACATTACGAACATAGCCAGGGAAATCAGTCAGAGCGAGCAGACCCGGAAGGCAGCCAAGATGAGTCACGTGACCCAAATACCAAGTGCTGATTTGCTCTGTGGAGTTATCTGCTTTTGTTAAAAAAAAAAAAAAAAAAAAAAAAAAACCTCCCGGCATTTATCGGCTTTTGAAAAAAAAAAAACACACACACACACAAATTTGTAGTGTCTATAATAAAGGACATATTGGCCTTTGAGACAAAACAATTTGATCTTGTCCAAGTAGGTAATGTTAACGGTTGTTTGATGTAAAGAGTGAAATTTTCATGGAAGTGGCGTTTATCAGTTTTTGCAAACAAACTCGTCATATGTTTTAATGTCAGTGGATCACAATCCAGCTGTCTGATTGAAAGTCACTATTTATATCACGTCTTCATTCTGTAACGACTTATCTTGCAATCAGTCGGTTTAATTCTTGCTAGGTCACAAACTGTCCAGATGCATACCTGTGATTGAAACCCAGCCATGGGTGTCCAGATAAGAGTATTTCCACTTTACATCCTGCTGTGAGATCCACTTCACGGTGTTAGTTATTCGTACAGCTAGCAGTTACTTAGCACTAGCTTTGTCAGAGCTTGTTGCCGTTTTCACGGGCTTCTGAAAAGGACTCCATCGGAACTTGGCTTCCAACCCACCAATATGCTTTTGTCCTTAACCGCGACAAAGGAAAAATAATCTGTCTATGTCCATAAAAACAAAGTAGCTTTATTTCTTCCTCCACTCAGTAATGAAGACTTGGTGCTTTGCAACAGGTCACGTCGTCTGATGGCTCGTCTCAGCTACTGTAGGATCAGTTTGTACATTCATTTATTTGCACTAAAAAACATTACATATTACAACATTACACTGTCCATATTAATAAAACAAGTAACGAGTAATCAAATTTCAGTAACTGTAAGGCATTACTGAATTTTTAAACAGTAATTTTGTTACACAACACGTTACTACAAAAGTAGTGGCGTTACAGTGATGCGTTTCTCCCAACACTGCTGGCCAGTAGATGTTACACTTACTCTTGCCCCAAATGGTTGATAGAGATATATTTTTGAAGAATATAGCTGCTTTAATTCTGCCCCTTTCTAAACCTTTTGTTGATGTATTTTTTAAATAAAATATTTATTTTCATGAATATTACAATAAATACTATCTAGTACATCTTTAATATTAAGCTATTTCTGATTTTAAGCTTTAATTTACTTGCTTTTAAGCTATAACATTTAGCTCAGTATTCTCTCCACATTTTCTTCATTAAATGTGAATTTTCTAGTTGTCACTGTATACATTTTTATCATTATCATCATCAATGAGCTAGTATTGTTCTGCCTTTTTGTATTTCTAGAACCATACTACTTCATTATATTCATCATCAATATATTACTATATAGTATATATGGTAATGATACAGTGGTGTGAAAAAGTGTTTGCCCCCTTCCTGATTCCTCTTTTTTTTTTGTATGTTTGTCACACTTAAATGTTTCAGATCATTTGTCATAAGCTGCCCTTTTTAAGGGCTATTGAAGGACACCAAATGCACGCTATGAGTTTGCACATTTATTAACAGAAACACGAACATAACACAAAAACACTAAACTTACATATAAAAAAATAATGAGAGCGCAGGAGGAGAATGGGGCTGAAAGTCTACAGGAGGAAGAACAACCTGGTAAGGACTCAGGCTAAGGTGTGAGGGAACGCCAGGGAAAAAAGAGATTAAATCTGCCAGAGTCACACCCAAAAGGAAACGGGGCTCACAGCAGAAGATAAGGGAAAAGAGATGAATTACCTGGACAAAGCACACCTGTTCACCTCGACGCACAACCACGCTCACTCAGGGTTTGTCTGACACCTCTGAGGAGGCTAACAGTAGGACACAGCAACGAGGCAAATGCTGTTGAATCCTTAAAATCCTTCTTAAAATCCTTCTTTCTACACCTTTCACTCTGTATATATATCACGGACGCACGGATCGCCCCGGGGGTCTCCCGGGTCGGCGGACGGAGCCACGGTTTGCAGCGGGAGATGTTACAGCGGGGAGGAGCTAGTGCTAGCTAGCACTTGGCCGCCGCCCGGTGCTAATGGGAAACTCGACATACCGGGAGCTGTAGCGAAAACGAAGCGGGTGCCGGGCTGGAGTTTAGGCGGCGTGAAAGAAATATAAGACAGAATAATAAAGAGCGATGGCAAGAACCAAGCAGACCGCCCGTAAAATCTACTGGAGGAAGAAGCCCCCCAGGAGACAGCTAGCCACCAGGGCTGCTCGGAGAGGCGCTCTGGCCACCGGCAGAGTGAAGAGGCCTCGCCGTCACAGGTCCGTGGCTCTGAGAGAGATCCGTCGCTACCAGAAATCCACGGAGCTGCTCATCCGTAAGCTGCCCGTCCAGCGCCTGGTGAGGGAGATCGCTCAGGACTTCAAGACCGTCCTGCGTTTCCTGAGTTTCGCCGTCATGGCTCCGCAGGAGACCAGCGAGACCCGCCTGGTGGTCTCTTCTTCGCTAAGGGGGTCACCATCATGCCCAAAGACTTCCAGCTGGCCCGCTGCATCCGCGGAGAGAGAGCTTAGACTTTCTGCTGCACATCCACCAGCCATAATGCTCTGCACTGTGTGTCTATATATATACATTTATAGTAATATGGACATATGTTTGCTAGATGTTGTTTTTTCTTGCCTTCTGATTGTTGCTCTGAGTGTTGCTGTCCCTGTGCTGTTGCAATCCTGGAATTTCCCCATTGTGGGACTAATAAAGGCTTATCTTATCTTATCTTATCTTATCTTAAATAGGTAAATGGAACAAAAGATTGATGACTGACAGGTGTGGGTACAAGGATGAGGAAATAATCAAAAACAACAAGTGACAGCTGTGCAGCCCGCGAAACAAAGTTTGACAACCAGAAGCTGCATGGCGCTGTCAACATAAAAGCACAAACCGGAAACTAAATAATAATACAAAAAAAAAAAAAAAAAAAAAGACGACACAGCCCCAGAACTATATAAATAATACCATAATACAAAATGACACACAATAACTAGACAAGACTATAAGGACAACACTAAGAGTACAAACAACCCATAAATAAACAGAAACCAATTACAGCAGACATAATACCTGCACGTAACAGAGAAGCAAACAAACAGAAAAGGACTGCACTTAAAGTGGAGACTGAGCACGGCACTCAGCAGTGCTCAGGATCATGACATCAAACTAATTTAAATATTAGACAAAGATAATAGAAGTAAACACAAATACAGTTTTTAAATGAAGGTGGTTATTATTAAGGGTAAAAAATATCCAAACCTACGTGGCTCTGTATGAAAAAGTGATTGCTTGAGTTCAATTTCTCTAGCCACACGCAGGCCTGATTGCTGCCACACCTTTTCTTAGTCAAGAAATCACTTAAATAGGACCTGCCTGACAAAGTGAAGTTGATCAAAAGGTCCTCAAATGCTAGGCATCATGCTGCAATCCAAAGAAATTTAGGAACAAATGAGAAACAAAGTAATTGAGATCTATCAGTCTGGAAAAGGTTATAAAGCCATTTCTAAAGCTTTGGGACTCCAGCAAACCACAGTGAGAGCCATTATCTACACATGGAACAGTGGTGAACCTTCCCAGGGGTGGCCGGTCGACCAAAATTACCCCAAGAGTGCAGCGATGACTCATCCAAGGGGTCACAAAAGACCCAACAAAAACAACATCTAAAGAACTGAAGGCCTCACTTGCCTCAGTTACGGTCAGTGTTCATGACTTCACCATAAGAAAGAGACTGGGCAAAAATGGCCTGCATGGCAGAGTTCCAAGACGAAAATCACTGCTGAGCAAAAAGAACATAAAGGCTCATCTCAGTTTTGCCAGAAAACATCTTGATGATCCCCAGGACTTTTGGGAAAATATTCTGTGGACTGATCAGACAAAAGTTGAACTTTTTGGAAGGTGTGTGTCCCATTACATTCAGCATAAAGTAACACAGCATTTCAGAAAAGGAACATCATCCTGTTAAAACCTTTTGTGTGTTTTTCAGTCCACAAGCTGCTTTGATTTGCTAATAAATTATGAGAAACTTTCGCCTTGTGGTATGAGTCCATCCATATGCATCAGAGTGGCAATCATAGCATATTCCAAAAGTTTCCTTGAGAAAACTAAACAATACATAAACTAAATTCATTTTAACCTCTTGCACTCCATTGTACCGCAGACGGGTAAGTCTCTGCGTCCTAGAGCGCACGAGGGCGCACGAGAGCGCCCTCGTGCGCTCTAGGACGCATGATGGAGATTGTGATGTAGGTGGTGTATGGCGTCCAAGCGCGCACTGAAAATAAAAGCTGCAGACACAGCCGCGAACAGATTAGTTCATTTGATTGACCTCTCATTCGACTAATAAGAGCCTTGAATTGGGTTTCTGAAACCTTGAAGAACCAATGACTGAAAACTTAGCAAGAAGGACCCGCCTCCCAACGCTGTGAATGCAGTGAGCCAATTGAAGCAGAGAAGTTCGCGAGCTGTTTTTTTTAAGGCTGGGTGAAGACTGACTGCTGCAGCGGATCAAAAAAGCACCCGCAGGAAGAACCCCACAGACCCAGCAGCACGGAGACCATCCACAAATGCAACCTGTGTGACAGGGAGTGCCATTTGCGCATCGGCATGTTCGGCCACAGGCGGTGCTTATTTTGTTTTTGTTCCAGCAGAGTAGACGTTATGATTTCTTCCATGGTCATAGACCGACGGAGGCTGACGACGAAGGCTGAGTGACACACACGCCTTCGTCAGTCTTTTTTTAATTACTACTGTTATTTGTTTTGAAAAATCGTTCGCCAAAAACCGCAATCATGGAAGCACAAAACCGCAATAATGGAATTATGTTTTGATCGGGTCGCGAGACCAGAGCCACGAGCGGACCAGCGTCGCGTTCGTCTGACAATGGGGAAGAGAAGTTCGCCAGGACACTGCTGTGAAGAGGAAAGGCGTTATAAGCTAAATTATTCTTTATTCCTGAAAATTGTAATCCAAAATGACTTTTGACCGATCGGTAAATTACAACTGTGCGGCACACAAAGTCTGAAGTTCGTGCGCCGCGGTACAAGGGGTTGTTCGCTGCGTCCAGACCGCGAACGCCGCCCCCCCCACCCCCGCTATTCTTCTGTAGCGAGGGGTGGGGGAAGCCGCGGTGACTGCGCTGCTGTCCCACATCGCCACATGAGGCTAATCCGTTGTGTAGCGATGGTCGATGTCCATCCTCTGTAGCGAGGGGAGGGGGACAACCCCCCCCCACACACATATACAGACACAGCCCTGAGTGTGACCTTTCATTAGAGTCAAAGTGTTTTCTTTTAAATGAGACCAACCCTATGAAGATGCTGCAAAGGGTTGAAGAACAGCTTTTGATTTAATTTGGGCACGTTAATTTTTGGCGTTTTTTTTAGGGAAATTGACCGGAGTGCAAGGGGTTAAAATCTAAACAATCATCTAACAACCACAAAATGTGAAATGGAAAATGGAAATGTTGATGCATAAAAGTTACAGTACAGTACAGCATCATCTGTCCTATGTTATTAGATACTATGGTATAAATATGAAATAAAACTGGCTCAGGTCTTTTAATTTCACAATGCATTGTCTTTGGTTACCCGATTCAGTTATTTAGAAAGTGTTATTCAATGACGATCTATGACATACCCTGCCCTTTTAACAGAAAATACTTTTTCATAATTATATTGTACCATTGTATTTTTTAAATAATGTGATTCGTCCCTTAATTTTCTGGTTCTGCGTATTATTTAGCAGGATTACCCAAACATTATTGAAGAACTCTATGTGATAATTTTACTAAAGGTGATGCAGGTGTAGAACAGAAGTTATATCATCTGTGTTTATACACTGTAAAATACAGTTACAGTGGATATAAAAATCTACACACCCATGTTTAAATGCCAGATTTTTGTGATGTAAAAAAATGAGACTAAGATAAATCATTTGGGCGGCAGTAGCTCAGGAGGTAGAGCAGGTTGTCCAATAACCAGATGATTGGTGGTTCAAATCCTGCTCTCCCCAGATATCCTGCTGTTGCGGCCATGGGCAAGACACTTTACCCACCTTTCCTCCTGTCACATGGGGTGAGACGCCGTGTCATCCGGCGCTCAGACCATATTCCCCCTCAGCCCGGTTCCTTCTGTGACAGCGTCTCAGCGGGTTCCCAGCTGTCAGTTATACGGGACGGCTGGAGCCCAATTAACCCTTATCAGCTGAGGCGCTGCTAATGAGTTTAAAAGGGAGCAGCTCCAATCATTCGGGGCTGTGACTTTGCACATCGAAGGCTGGAACCCCTACGTCCGGTGCCAGCCACTTGCTCATCATTCTGCATTATTTGTGAGTGTTACACCTGTATGAGTATTTGTGCTTTTTGGCCCCACGAGGCCATGTTCCTTATTCCCTGTCCCCTATCACAATAAGACATCGCAAACTCACTGGCTCACCCTCGGCTCTCATTGTGTGGCTCGCGAGGGCCACACGTAACACCTCCAGTGTCCATAACACTGGGTATAAATGTTCGGTAGTGGTTGGAGAGGCCGTTGGCATGGATTGGCAGCCACGTTACTGTCAGCCTGCCCCAGGGCAGCTGTGGCTACAGTAGTAGCTTGCCACTACCTCTGTCTGTGGAGTGAATGCATAATGTATCTATTTATAAAGCGCTATATACTGTACATAAATCTGATGCATCATTATTTCAAAACTTTTTCTACCATTAATGTGACTTATAACCTGTGCAACCCAATTAAAAAACAAACTGAAATATTTTAAGAGGAAAAATAATAATAATAAAAAAAACAACCTTACAATAACCTGGTTGCATAAATATGCACACCCTTAAACTAATACTTTGTTGCAGCACCTTTGGTTTTTATTACAGCACTCAGTCTTTTTGTGTAGGAGTCTATCATTGTGGCACATCTTGATGTGGCAATATTTGCACACTCTTCTTTGGTAAAACGCTCCAAATCTGTCAGATTGTGAGGGTATCTCCTGTGCACAGCCCTCTTCACATCACCCTATAGATGTTCAATCAGATTCAGGTCTGGACTCTGGCTGGGCCATTCCAAAATCTTAATCTTCTTCTGGTGAAGCCAATCTCTTGTTGATTTGAATGTGTGCTTTGGGTTATTGCCACGCTGAAAGATGAAGTTCCTCTGCATCTTCAGCTTTCTAGCAGAAGCCTGAAGGTTTTGTGGCAACACTGACTGGTATTTGAAACTGTTCATAATTCCCTCCACCTTGACTAAGGCCCCAGTTCCAACTGAAGAAAGACAATCTCAAAGCATAATGCTGCCACCACCATGCTTCATCGTAGGTATGGTGTTCTTTTGGTGATGAGCAGTGTTGTGTTTGTGCCAAATATACCTTTTGGAATTATGGCCAAAAAGTACAATCTTGGTTTCATCGGACCATAACACATTTTCCCACATGTGTTTGGGAGCTTTCAAATGGCTGGGATGTTTTGGGGTTTTTTTTTGTAAGATAAAGCTTCCATCTTGCCACCCTACCCCATTTCCCCAGACATACCAAGAAGACGGGAGATTGTTCTCACATGTACTAAACAGCCAGGACTTGCCAGAAATTCCTGCAGCTCCTTCAGTGTTGCTGTTGGCCTCTTGGCAACCTCCATGACCAGTTTTCTTCTCATCTTTTCATCAATTTTGGAGGGATGTCCAGTTCTTGGTAATGTCACTGTTGTGCCATATTTTATCCACTTGATGATGACTGTCTTCACTGTGTTCCATGGTATATTTAATACCTTGGAAATTCTTTTGTACCCTTCTCCTGACTGATACCTTTGAACAATGAGATCCCTCTGATGCTTTGGAAGCTCTCTGCGGCTTATGCTGTAAGATGTGACTACAAAAATGTCAGGAAAAGCCTACTTGAACAGCTGAACTTTATTTGTGGTTAATCAGCGGTACTTTAAATGGTGGAAGCTGTGTGCTGACTCCCATTTAATATGAGCTTGAATGTGATTGATTAATTCTGAACACAGCCACATCCCCAGTTATAACAGGGTGTGCATATTTATGCAATCAGTCATAAAGTAAGTATTTTTAATTTTTGTTTTTCCCCTTAAAAGATTTCAGTTTGTTTGTTTTTTTCAAATGGGTTGTAAAGGTTATAGGTCGCATTAATGGTGGACAACGTTTTGAAATGATTTATCTTGGTCTTGTTTTTTTACATCACAAAAATCTGCCATTTGAACAGGGGTGTGGAAACTTTTTATATACACTGTAGTTAACCTTACTTAGAAATTGCATGCAAACCAATTGTCTTGAAGAAACTAAGTAAAGAGGAATAGAAATTGTATGTTGGACAAAAAAAAAAGGTTTGATTACAACATTAAATTTCTATTCTATTTTATTTAGTGTTTTTGGTGTTTTTGGTTTGCATGCTTTTTCCAAGTAAAGATAATAGAATTTTGGAACATAAAATACTGCAGGTGATCTCTGGATTCTTGTAATATCACTGTAAATGCCATCATATCAAAACTGTATCATAAGAAGAAATAGTAAGATATTCTAAACGTGACAGGAGAATAGTGTTCCAGTAAATCTGCCTCTAAAATGAAAACATTAATGAAAACAGCAGAACTTCTCTCTACCTGAAACTTTCTTCTTGGCATTTGCCTTGTGATTGTTAATAAAACACAATCTATTCAACTGGGAAACAGCACAAACAGCCAACATTAAGGACAGAAAATGATTGTTAAAAAAAAAGAAGAATGGTAACATTTTATAGCTCACTAAAAATGGAGGAAGAAATGTTTCATTCCTTTCAATCATTTTAGTCCTTTCTTCCTCTTTTGTTGAATTGATTTGATGATTGTCCCATTTCACATATAATTTAACTGTCAGAATTAAGTCTGAGGTGAACTGAAGACGATGAAGAATGGAGAGGCAGTTGGTGCAGATGACATACCTGTGAAAGTATGGAGATGTTTAAGAGAGATGGCAGTGGACTTTTTAACCAGATTGCTTAACACAATCTTGGAGAGTGAGAGGATGTCTGAGGGGTGGAGAAGAAGTGTTTTGGTACCAATTTTCAAGAACAAAGGTGATGCTCAGAGCTGTAGTAACTGCAGAGGCATCAAGTTGACCAGCCACACTATGAAGATATGGGAGAGTTATTGAAGCCAGGTTAAGAGGAGAGGTGACAGTCAGTGAGCAGCAATATGGTTTCATGCCAAGAAAGAGTACTACAGATGCAATGTTTGCTCTCAGAGTGCTGATGGAGAAGTAGAGAGAAGGTCAGAAGGAGTTACACTGCCTTTGTGGTTCTAGAGAAAGCATATGATACGGTGTCCAGAGAGCAAGTGTGGTACTGTATGAGAAAGTCAGGAGTGGTACAGAAGTATGTGAGGGTGGTGCAGGGCATGTATAAGGACAGTGAGACAGTGGTGAGCTGTGCTGTAGGAGTGACAGATGGGTTCAAGGTGGGGGTGTGATTACATCAGGGATTGGCTCTAAGCCCCTTCTTGTTTGCCATGGTGATGGACAGGCTGATAGATGAGGTCAGGCAGGAGTCTCCGTGGACCATGATGTTTGCAGATGACATTGTGATCTGTAGTGAGAGTAGGGAGCAGGTGGAAGAGAACTTGGAGAGGTGGAGGTATGCTCTGGAGAGAAGAGGAATGAAAGTCAGTAGAAGCAAGACAGAATACATGAGTGTGAATGAGAGGGAGGCAGGTGTAATGTGAAGATGAAAGGAGTAGAGGCAGTGAAAGAGGATGACTTTTAATACCTGGGTCAACCATTCAAAGCAATGGAAAATGCACAAGAGAGGTGAAGAAGAGAGTGCAGGCAGGGTGGAGTGGGTGGAGACGGGTGTCATGGGTGATTTGTGACAGAAGGGTAGCAGCAAGAGTGAAAGGGATGATTTACAAGACAGTAGTGAAACCTGCTATGATGTATGGTTTGGAGACAGTGGCGCTGACAAAAAGACAGGAGGTAGAGCTGGAGGTGACGGCGTTTAAGATGCTAAGCTTTTCATTGGGAGTGACAAGGGACAGGATTAGAAATGAGTATATCAGAGGGACAGCTCAGGTTGAGCAGTTTGGAGACAAAATAAGAGAGACGAGGCTGAGATGGTTTGGACATGTGCAGAGGAGGGATAGTGGATATATTGGACAAAGGATGTTGAAGATGAAGCTGCCAGGCAGGAGGAAAAGAGCAAGACCACAGAGAAGATTCATGGATGTAGTGAAGGAACACATGGAGAGGGTTGGTGTTACAGAGGAAGATGCAAGGGATAAAGTGAGATGGAAACAGAAGATCCGCTGTGGCGGCTCCTATAGGGAGCAGCCGGAAGAAGAAGAAAAAAGACTGTATTTTCCAAATGTAAAAAGTAGGAAGTAGGTGTTATTTAAATTTTTATATCTACACAAGTATTCTCTATAATAAACTTATAGCAACTATCCTATTTTAAGCTGTGTACATGTATCTGACATGTTTCGCTCTTGGATTGTGTGACAAGCAACCTATATGTTTGTTTTGGTTGAATAATTCACCATTTATAGTGCACGAATGACCCAAGGATAGCGTTCAAGGTTAGAATGAAAAACTGAGCTGACACGGGTGTCGGGCTGCTCCATAGCAGGGGCTGCAACAGCTATTTCTGGACAGGCTCCTATGATTCATTAGTGGGTTTTTGGAGGTCTGATGTGTCAAGATGTGTCATTCCGCTAATTGTCATCCTGACTTATCGTAGCCCTCACCAGCCCGTGAGCCCTCACCAGAGATTATTTCAGCACAGTACTAAACAGAGAGAGAAAGTTATACACACCTCGGGGAAGGAGAATCTCTGCTTTGACTCTTTGGGAATTTGATCTATAGCTGGATACTTTTCACAAAGCTTATAATAGATGTGTCCAAATGTATGTCAGAGGTAAATATTTTACTCTGCGCCGTTCTGTTTTTCTTCTTGTTTTATTTGTTGTCACATTTCCATTATACATCTGTTTAAATTTGTTAATGCTTTATTGCATATTGAATTGTTGCATATTGTTTCTCAGTATATTATTCATCAATAAAAGTGTACTTTTACTCAATTACATTTGGTTGTAAATCTATGCTTACATTATATCCCCCCCCAAAAAAAATCGTATTTAAAAGAAAAATGTGCTAGGTGTACAAGAAAAGGTCACAATTCTAAAATGTTGAGTGAAGTTGAAACAAAGATGAAATAAATTATTTCACTGTTCAAAACTATTTTGTTCTTTATATTTCATCGTTCGAGAGCTTGTATTCTTTTACCTTTTGTATGAAATATTGACGCATTTGCCTGAAGTGAAATAGTGGTTCCAAAAACTTTTGGTGATTGAGGTCCCACTCACATGGTGGCGTCCGTACTGTCCTGACCAAGGTTTGACCCTCAGAGTCTGGAACGTTTGACAAGTGTGATCACTCCCGGCTCTTCTACAGAACAGAACATCTCCACAGATTTGGAATGGTTGGTAATCTCGGGAACTGAACAAATGCAAATGTTCATTCACAGCGTCAGAATAAGATGAAGGAGCTGCAATTAAAGTCTGGGAACTGTGCTAAACAGAAAAAAACAATGTGAGTGCCATTTCACTTGGCATGGAACAAATCACCTGGTACAAAAGTGAGCCATAAAAAAGAAATGGACAATAGATTAGCACCATGACTGAGATTTTGGTTGTGTTGATGATGAACATGTTGTGTGTGAATAAGCGCTTTGTAAATAAAAGTCATGGAGTCTTGAATTTATAAAATCTTCTCAGATCCACCTTCAGAGAGCCACTGCTTTGGGCAGAGATACCTACCTTAGAGAAGTTATGGACCACAGGTTTTTAGTGTGTAAAAAAAGTATTTAATCGTAAAACATGGATTCACCTGCTGGGTACTGCGGTGTTATAAAACCACAGGTTTGGTCAGCATTAGTGTGATGATGCGGCCGCTTAGTGACGTCATCATGCCGAGCATATAACTGGAGGGGACAGCCATCTTACGCCCTTTTTTCGGCCCTCCATGACAGCGCTCAGCCTCCCAAGCACCATCAGCATTTGATATTAACAGTTTGTATAATAAAGTTCGTGTTCTCGGCAAAAGCCATTCTCTGTCGGTCCTTCCCCAGTTTCCAGACATAACACTTGGCACCGAGAGTAAACCATGGAAGTGTGTTTGAGGCCATTACGATCGTCTGTGGAAAACCCCGGTGAGCCGCTCATACCGTGGCCGTGCTGGCTCGAAGCTTCTGAGACCTACGTATCGGCGTTGGACCTAGGCAAGCTAGACCAAGTATGGAAGCAAGCTCTACTGGTTCACAATCTGGGCATAGAAGGTCAACATATTTTCCACACACTGGGACCAGCAGAATCGTTTGCTGAGTCAGTCGAGCTGCTAGCTAGCTACTTTGCCACACCTGACAGCGTGTTGGTGTGGTGCATTAGATTTCGCCAGTGGCAACAAAAGGCTGGGGAGATGACACAACAATTCATCACGGACCTTTGCCACCTCGTTAGCATGTGCATATTCAGTTTGTTGGAAGATGAAATGGTGCGGGACCAGTTGGTCGAGCACACTAGCAACCCACGGCTGGGGATGAAGATGCTAACGGCTCCAAACGACATGACGCTAGCTAGTACCATCGAGTTAGCATTCCAGGTGGAATCCGCCAAAATGTTAGCATCAGAGCTAGGTGTGCAGCAACAACGTCAGCCAAGCCACACACCGCTAGCATATGTGGTAAACACAGAAGAACATGGTGACGAGGCAGGAGAGGCCGAAGCAAACACCATGGGTCAGAAGAACGCTATGAGGCGCTTCTCATGTGGCAACTGTGGCTCCCCGACGCACCGAGAGAGAGCGTGTTCCTGCCCAGCATGAGGGCAACGATATAAACGATACAGAAATTTCAACCACTTCACCAAGGTTTGCTGGTCAGCACCACTGCTGAGCCCACTGGTCAGTTCAAGTCACTCAACCATGACTACCATCCACACGGTGAGTTCTGGAGATGCGGCGTATGCATTTTGCATGGTTAGACTGGACGACATCAGCTTGCCATTCCTGCTTGACTCAGCTGCAGTGAGATCAATGTTGAACTGGGTCACCGTGAAGAAGTTCTTTCCCAACCACCTGATCGGGAAAAACCCAGCAGAGCTGTCCAGGTATGGTGGCTACAAGTCAGCACTGTAGGGACTATGGACTATCACATTGACGGTCTGCTACCTGTCAAGAGCCCTTGCTGATTTTATTTTCCAAGTAGCTGCGCATGGAGACAACATACTAGGATGTGACCTGTTTTACCAACTGGGTTTCTCCATCTGCCACAGTAACAGACTCCATTTGACCGATGATGATGACGATGAGTGGTATACAACATACTTCGATGACAATGAGTGGGAAGCAACATACCCAGACGACAATGACGAGGGTACAGTCATCCCGTGCCCACAGGAGTAGCAACGCCCGAAGAAGGGGCAGCGATCAGACTTACCTCAGATCCTCGCCCAGCATGGGCCTCAGGGAGCCCCTGCAGAGCTGCAGGAGAGTGAGCTCATGTCTATCGGGAACCCTGGGACACAACAACCAAGCGCAAGTTCTACCAATGGCGACAGTGACATATCGCCATGACCAGACTTCCCAGGAGAGGGGGGAGAACAAATCAGACTCAAATCTAATCCTCACCCAGCATGAGCTTCAAGCAGCCGCCGTGGAGCTGCAGGATAGGGAGTTCGTGGAGAAAGGGGACCCCAGTGACCGAAGATGGCCCGACGTGCGTCCCGTCGCCAATGACAGCTACACATCACCCCGACCTCAATCATCATCAAGTGAGGGAGAGGAGAAACTGGACTGCTTCTGAATCCACACCCGGCACCAGCCTCCAGGAGCCGCCACTGAGCTGCAGGATGAAGAATCCACAATCCAATGAAACAGAGCCACCGGACA
This sequence comes from Pholidichthys leucotaenia, assembly GCA_020510985.1. Taxonomy (NCBI): domain Eukaryota; kingdom Metazoa; phylum Chordata; class Actinopteri; order Cichliformes; family Pholidichthyidae; genus Pholidichthys; species Pholidichthys leucotaenia. The sequence continues at coordinate 426,872,571 of CM035840.1, read as the reverse complement.
CCTTCCAAATCCACACCTAGCACCAGCCTCCAGGAGCTGCCGCTGAACCGCAGGATGAAGGATCCGCGACCAAACAAAGAACAACAGATTCTCCGGCTGTCTTCTGAATCCATGATCAGCATCAGCCTCCAGGAGCTGCCGCTGGGCTTCAGGATGAAGAGTCTGTGACCCAACAGGATGCAGCAGAACCACCACAACTGGGTGGACACCCCGCAACAGACAAGAGAGCCACACCATTACAACCACGATGCCGAATGCAGCCAAACAGAGCGCCACTTGCAGTGATGGACTGGGTTCGGGTCCACAGAACTGAATGACCGGACTCACAGTTGGGCTCAACACTGTCTTCACCACCATCGGCACCCATCAACAGCACGGTGAAGCTGGGGTCAGTGACCTTCCAGCTGGCAGATGGTTTGGTGTGGCATGCCAACCAACTTCGCCGAGTTCAAGCAGCTGCCCCAGATGACACGGCCATGCGGGAGTCGACTTGCATGGTGTGGGACCCGGACTGGGGTTTTGAAGAAGATGATCCCAGTCTGCGGGTCTACGTACCTCCAAGGTAGGGGCGTGGCTGCCAACAAACAGTGGCCTAATAAACCACTCAGCCATGCTGGGCTATGCAGTAGTCTACTCGCTGGCCCTAGCTAGTTTGGGGGTTCACTGTGTACCAAATTGGCGAGAGTTAATTCGGTCATGTATGTGTTGTTCCATTTTTCCAAGGGTGGGGGGTGGGGTGGGGAGAGTGAATGTGGTGTTGTAAAACCACAGGTTTGGTGAGCATTGGCATGATGACGCGGCTGCTTATTGCCGCCATCATGCCAAACATATAACTGCAGGGAACGACCATCTTGTGGCCTCTTTTTGGCCCTCCATTGCAGCGCTCAGCCTCCCAACTACCATCTGTATTTGATATTAAAAGTTTGTGTAATAAAGTTCATGTTCTCAGCAAACACCACTCTCTGTCGGTCCTTACCCAGTGTCCAGACAGAACAGGTATCATAACAATAAACCTGTTTGTGGTGGAACTGGGTGAGCACAGCACCAGCTTGCCATCTATTACTTTTTGTTGTTGCATAACCCTGGGAGACTCATTGAGACGCCAATTTATGGATCAGCCGGTCTATGCCATCAAGCAAATCAAAGATGGCAAAGTGGCAGGAACTGATTGTGTTTTCACCCTGACATGCTAACCCACCTTTGACCAAAGGCTGTCACTTTGTTAGCGTCCTCTTTGTGTGACATCGTGGCAAGCAGCTTCTTCCCAGATGCCTTGAAACTGTCACGGCTGGCCCTCACGAGCCAGCATAAGACGCCACAGTTCAGTAAGTTGCAATTCAGTTCTTTTATTTATATTGCACAGGGCTTGGGTGTACAACACAACTTGCCACGCAGGCTTCGTTACACAACACAATATGAATTCACAACAGAGGTTAGCGGCTAGGACGAGGGGCACTCGTACGCCGCAAAGGCAAGGAATATTAAACGTGGAACAGGGAGAGAGTTATGGCAGAGACGAGGAGCTCTCATCCGCCGCAATTAGGAAGGAATGTCAGCGAGGGAGAAGTACAATTCCAAATAGTGGACAACTTACATGCAGCGGGATACGTCGGGGAACCCAGGGAGCATGTGGTAAGGAGACAGGGGAAAGTCATAAGACTTTTGACGAGACAGCCGCAGAGTCCAATTCACTCGCACTGACATTTAAAGCCAGCTGCTCATGATTGGCAATGCGGCACAGCTGCTCAGGCTGGAGGTTGGAGGAGTGGACACACTGGCTGGAGGGGGCTGCCCAACCGTTCGTCGTGTGGGCTGACCACCGCAACCTGGAGTACCTCAGGACGGCTAAGCGTTTGAACACACGCCAGGCTTGCTGGTCTCTCTTCTTCGGCCGTTTTAACTTTACCATCACCTATCGGCCGGGGAGCAAGAACGGTAAGCCGGATGCCCTCTCGCGGCAGTTCGATGCACCATCCACCGAAGATCAGGAAGCGCCCATCCTACTGCCCTCTTGTGTGGTGGGCGCCTTGTCCTGGGGTATTTGCAAGAAGGTCCGAAGAGCACTGAAGACGGAGCCAGATCTGGGTGGGGGTCCCCCAGGTCGCTTATTTGTTCCCCGCTCCATTCGGGGCCAAGTAATTGAGTGGGGTCATGCTTCCAAATTGGCATGCCATCCGGGAGTGGGTCGGACTGTTGATCTCCTCCAGAGGATCTTCTGGTGGCCAGGGTTGAGAAAGGATATCCTAAGTTATGTCCGGGCTTGCGCTCAATGCGCCACTGGGAAGACGTCATCATCCCCTCCGGCGGGCCTGCTACATCCTTTGCCCGTTCCTTCTCGCCCCTGGTCCCATGTTGCCATGGACTTTGTGACCGGCTTGCCCCCCTCTGACAATTTTACCACTGTTTTGACGATTGTGGACCATTTTTCTAAGGCGGCCCATTTTGTGCCCCTCCGGGGGCTGCCTTCGGCTCAGGGAACCGCGGACCTTCTTGTCCAACATGTGGTCCATCTTCACGGCATCCCCGCCGACATTGTGTCTGACCGGGGGCCACAGTTTTATCTCCCAAGTTTGGAAGGCGTTCTGCGCAGCATTAGGAGCCACAGCCAGCCTCTCCTCTGGGTATCATCCACAGAGCAACGGCCAGTGTGAGCGGGCAAACCAGGAGCTGGAGGCTGCGCTGTGTTGTCATCTCCTTGGATTGAGTACGCCCATAACACCACGGTCTCCTCGGCTATGGGGGTTTCCCCCTTCAAGGCGTCTCTTGGATTTGATCCACCACTGTTCCCTGAGGAGGAGAGGGAGGTAGCGGTTCCTTCTGTACAGACCCACGTCAGGCGTTGTCGGCGGGTCTGGTCCATCACTCGCAGGGCCCTTCTGAGAACCACGGAACGCAACATCCAAGTGGACAACCGCCATAGGAGACCCGCCCTGGATTATAAGGTGGGTCAGAAAGTCTGGTTGTCTACTCGGAACATTGGTGTGCCGGCTGAGAAGTGCAAGCTAACCAAGCGCTTCATCGGCCCCTACACCATCTCTCGTATTGTCAATCCTGTATCTGTGCGTCTGTCTCTCCCCCCTTCCATGCACATCTGCCCCACCTTTCATGTCTCCCAGGTCAAGCCGTACATCTCCAACCCTTTGTGCCCGACCCCCGCGGCTCCTACCCCCCCGAGGATGATTGATGGCCATCCAGCCTGGGGGGTGACTGCCATCCTGGACGTCCGCCGGTGGGGCCGGGGTCTTCAGTATTTGGTGGACTGGGAGGGGTTTGGTCCTGAACATCGTTCTTGGATTCACCCAGCATTGATCCTTGACAAGAAGTTGATCCACAATTTCCATCGGGCGAATCCAGGGAGAATTGGGCAGGTGCCTGGAGGCACCTCTAGAGGGGGGAGTACTGTCATGACGGCCGCTGGGCCGTCATCATCATCATCACCACCAGCTGTGCGCACACCGGCAGGTGCCAATCAGCGGTCTTTAAAGGCTAGGATCACTGACGGCTCGGCACGGAGTCGTCTGTCGTCTTTGCCCTGCAATGAGCCAAGATCACAACCTCAAGCCAAGCCAAGGACTACACGTCATAACCCGTCACGTAAGAGATCTCTACATTCATCTTCTCCTAGCCTTTTCCCCTGTGCACAGGTGGATCTCCCTGGCGGCGGACAAACTTCCCCGGCTGACGGGGCGTCACCTCCTCCACCGCGGAGTTCCTCCTCACCCCTGCTACAGCGGTCACCACGAGCACCACGTCGCATGCGCACTCGGAGCCAGCAGAACACATCCTGTGGCACACGCAAGTAAGCTCAACCATCTGCAATTTCCCCATCGTCACGAACAGCAGTAATTGTTTGTGCTTGTGTGTTCCAGGGTTGCCAGGTCGCCATCAGAAACACTCAGCTCCTGTGACCAGACATCTACACACTCACTCACCCACTCACTAATTATCAATAAAGAATAATTGTCTCTATCTACTCGTGTCAGCGTCTGTCTCCTGGGTCCAGAAACATGTCAGCATCACTGTGTTTGATTGGCCAGCAAGCTCTCCTGACCTAAACCCCATAGAGAATCTATGGAGTATTGTCAAGAGGAAGATGAGAGACACCAGACCCAATAATGCAGATGAGCTGAAGGTCACTATCAAAGCAACCTGGACCTTCATAACATCTCAGCAGTGCCACAGGCTGATCACCTCCATGCCATGCCACAGTCATACAGTAATTAATTCAAAAGGAGCCCCGACCAAGTATTGAGTGTGTACATGGACATGCTTTTCAGTCGGCCAACATTTCTATTAAAAAACTTTTTTAAAATTAATTTTATGTAATATTCCAAATTTTTTGAGAAACTGAATTTGGGGTTTTCTTGGGCTGTAAGCCATAATCATCAAAATTAAAATAAATAAACGCTTGAAATATATCACTCTCTGCATAATGAATATATATAATATATGGGTTTCACTTTCTGAAATGAGTGACAAAAAATATTGAACTTTTTCATGACATTCTAATTATTTTAGATGTACCTGTACATGCTGCCTTTGGGAGACATTATGAAGAAGCATTCTATTCATCTTCATTGCGACGCTGACGTCACTCAGTTATATTTATCCATCAATCCAGATGATCCTAGCCATTTGGGTTCACTCCAGGAGTGTCTTAAGGATATTAAAACCTGGATGAACAACAACTTTCTATTGCTGAATACAGATAAAACTGAAGTCATTGTTCTTGGGCCCCAAACATGCTACAAGTATTCTTTCTAGTAAGATAACAACACTAGATGGCATTGTACTGGCTTCTACGTTTTCTGTTAGGAATCTTGGAGTTGTCTTTGACCAAAACATGTCTTTCAACTCATACAGCAAAATACAGCAAATCATTAAGACTGCCTTCTTCCATCTGCGTAATCTCTAAAATTAGGTCCATCCTGTCTCATAAAGATGCAGAGAAAGCTGTACACGCCTTTATCGCCTCTAGGTTAGACTATTGTAATTCACTTTTATCAGGTTGTCCTAATAAGTCCATACAGTTTCTCCAACTCATTCAGAATGCAGCTGCACATATCCTAATGAGAACAGGGACAAGATATCACATTACCCCAGTTTTAGCTTCTTTACATTGGCTCCCAATAAAATACAGAATTGAATTCAAGATATTGCTCCTAACTTATAAAGCCCTTAATGGTCTGGCTCCTTCTTATCTGCAAGAACTCATAGTTCCCGATCATCCAACCAGAGTTATGTGCTCCCAAAAATCCAAACTACTGGTGGTCCCCAAGGTCTCCAGAAGTAGATTGGGAGGTAGAGCTTTCAGTTATCAAGCTCCCCTCCTGTGGAACCATCTTCCCAGTTCAGTTCAGGGGGCAGACAATCTCTCTTTATTCAAGAGTAAGTTGAACTCTTTTCTCTTTGATAAGGCCTATAGTTAAAAATGTTGCCGCTGCCAGGCCTTCACTCGCATGTGCAGCCCAACCAGGCTTGATACTGGAATGTCTGGCTTTGAATATTGTATTTGTTATGTTTGTTTTGAATGTAGCTACTACCAGGCCTCCTACTTTTTATCTCTTTTTCTCTTCTAAAGCCAGAGAGAAAGGCTGACAGCCCCGAAAGCCATCAGCTTATGTTGTAGTTTTAAGCTGCTGGAAACCTAATCCTCACATGATTATTATCAGTACTTAACCCTCACATCACAGCCAAACAAGCTAGTTTCTGGAAACAATGGGACACAAGAGAGCAAGTCCTGGCCCTCACCTCCTACTTAGAGTCTGCTTACGAGAACAAACTCAAGACAGGAGTCATGTTGGTTGACCTTTCAGCAGCCTACGACCCTGTGTGGCACAAGGGCCTGATGTCCAAATTATCAAGACTCGTCAAGTGCAAAGCCACACTGAGGCTGCTGCAGAAGATGACCAGGAAGCGCTCGTACTTCATGTGCATTGCAGACCGGATAAGCAAGACCAAAAAAAAAAAACAAATGGCGTACTGCAATGGTCTGTTCTTGCCCAGACACTTTTTAATGTCTACATCAGTGATATGCTGCATGTGGAATCTCTGAAGTTTGGCCATGCTGATGGCCTTGCTATCACCACTCAAGCTCACTTATTCCTTCACTGAGCTTGAAGGAGTCTGAACACTTGATGTGGAAATCAGTCACTCATTTTTCAACAAATGATGCTTAAAGATGAGCCATACAAAGACTGTGAGCTCAACTTTTCACCTGGACAACCACCAAGCAAGTCATGCATGAATATTCCATGACAACATCAGCAGAGCCATCCTTCCTTGTGATACAACACCACAGCATTGACTTTCAAACCACATAATCAGAACGTTGCACGCCACTGAGGAGGGTGTTGGACTCTGCTCCTAATACCAGCAGACTAAAGTTCTGCAAGCGCTTTTCAAAAACTGCAAAACCAAACTTTAACCTGTCAGAGGCCTGGAAGCAAGAACGGTGGCTGAATCTCCCTGGGGGAGGTGAACTTGTTGCTGACCTCACTGAACCACTGCCTGGTTTCTTCTCCCTATCGAGACATGAATGGGTGCAGGCAAACAGAATACTATACTCACTGCCAATGAAAATGCAAAACAACTTTTACCTCCGCCAAGGAGGTAATGTTTTTACTGGCGTTTGTTACCAACATAACTCAAAAAGTTATGAACGGATTTTGATGAAATTTTCAGGAAAGGTGTGTAATGGCACGGGGAATAGATGATTAGATTTTGGTGATGATCTGGGAGTGCATACCTCCACCAAGGGCTTTGTTTGTATTTGTGCAGCAGGATTACACAAAAACTACTGGATGGATTTGGATGAAATTGTCACCAGAGGTGGTTCTTGGGCTAGAGAGGAACCCATTATATTTTCATGATGATCTGAGAATGCATACCTCAACCAAGGCTCTTTTCTTCTCACAGTGTGTTAGCAACAATACTCCAAAACTGATGGACAGACATTGATGCAGTTTTCACCACAAGTGACTATAGGCCTACACACAAACCCATTACATGTTGGAGGTGATCCATGAGAAACGGAAGGAGCCTTGGCGGAGGTATGCGCTCTATGAGTGCTTTTCTAGTTGTATAAACATTTTTGGGTCCATCCTATCTGAGCTTGAGTAACAGTGTTTGTATGACTCAAAATACATCTAGAACTCATTTTCAGTGGTTGTACTCACTGTAGACCCCTGTGGAGAGGGGGGTAGAATTTCTCCACGGTATGTCCTACCTGTCGTAAGAGGCGACTAAAACAACCAGAAGAAAGTGGTGGAACTGCTACTTCAATATTCTCCCAAGAAATTATGATGACCAGGAAGACTAGAAAACAGGACATGGAGACAGGAAGTGAGCCCCTCAGGTGGACTGTCTCCCAAAGAACTACTGAGGATGAGCAGAATGGAAGCAGTACTCACCCAAGAAATGATGCTACTACACAGCAGGCTTATACTGGATCGAGCTGTGTGACCATAAAGCTAAACTGCAGAAGCAGCAAGAAAATCAAAACTTGGAATGTTCGAACCCTACTGGAAGACCTACCGGAGTGGTGGCTCAGTTGGTAGAGTATCTGCCCCACACCCAGGAGGCAGGGGTTCAAATCCCAGCCGGGTCATGCCAAAGACCATATAAAAGCAGAACTGCCATCCAGCTTGGTGCTCAGCAATAATGGAATGGTGGAGGGAAATTTGTGGTGACGCCTTGCATGGCAGCGACCCCTCTGATTTTATATATATATATATACAGTATATGTGTGTGATTAACATTGTAGATAAGAGAAACATAATTTAATTCTACTCTACATGATTGGCTGTATAGATTGAATGACAAAGATGACTTATCCTTAAACTGGGAAGATAAAGCAAGTCTTAAATGAAGCTAGACATTGATATTTTAGGACTCGTAGAGCACAGATGGAATGGAAAATGGCACTTTAACCCCAAAGCAGGCAGAGTAGTAATGTACTCTGGCGGTGAAAAATGTGGGAGAAACGGTGAGGCAGTATTTGTCAAGGAGTGGAGCAATGCAGTCCTAGGGTTCAATCCAATCAATGACAGACTCGTGTCAGTCCCAATCAGGAAAACCAACAAATGTCACTATTATCCAGATGTACGCACCAACAACTCAAGCAGAGGAGGAAGAAATAGAGGAGTTTTATGACAATCTATCCAGAGCTATTGAGAGAATACAGAAAAGAGACTTCCTGATAATTCTCGAAGACTTTAATGCCAATGTGGGAGGCTGTCATGACAGCAGAGAAGCTTAGTATATTGGGAAATATGGGCTGCAAGTCAGAAAGAAACGTGGGCAAGCCCTTGCCGAATTTGCAATGGAAAAAGAGCTAAGCATCATGAACACTTTCTTTCAACACCAACAGATACTGGAGTCAGTTTGTCTTGGCTCGTCCTTGCTACTGATAAATACCTCTATCTGCCAAGAATGTGCCGCTAGTCCAGCAAAAGCTAGCGGTACTCAAATACTTTGCAAGCAGTTTCATGAAATGGTCAGTCAGAAAGCAACTCATACTGGCTCGGACTTTGCCCGGGTTTACAGGGTCAGGAGTTCCTGGCAGCAGAGGGCGGGGGACAGAGCTGTGTAGAGGAATCTGATCAGACCTAAATGAAACAGTCATTGTTGCCTGCGACAGACTGCTATGATGATGATTATGATTGTTGCAGGAGGAGTGGCTAGCTATCCTCCAGGAGCGATGTCCATGCTGAGGTGTAATACTGCCTGCTTTAATGCAAATTTAGGCCATATTCTATATTGAACTGTGTTTTTAAGACAGATGTTTTGTGGTGATTTCAGAAAGTCTGGGTGCTTCTATTTTGTTCAGTTTTGAAAATTGTTGATTTTCAGAGTTTCACTTATTGATCTCTGATATGACCATTTCCATAAAAATTGGTAAAAAATATCAAGCTTTTCTAGACTGTTGCATTTTCATTGGCAGTAAGCATATCAAAAAGTGAGCGGCCGCTAATCTTCATCAATGGGGATATCATGACTCTCCGAAATGCCCAAACTGTCATCAGGCCCCTCAAGATATGAACCATCTGGTTCTCCACTGCTCGCCCACTATGGTTCCAGGTGGATATCACACTGAGGCTGGATCGGCGTTGTGGCAGTGTTATGCTAATATTCAGGTGTGAAGGGCTTTACAAAACTGCTACCACCTGTTGTGTGTAGAATGTGGTGTGTGGGTGTGTGGCCTGTGGAGCTTGCCAAACCCGCCCTGTGTAGTGACATCAGGCAGGCTATGGCCAGAGTATATATAGCTGTGTGTGTTCAATAAAGGTTCAGTTTGTTGCCTGGCATAAGCAGAGACCGGTCTCAATTATTGCAGACATAACATTTTGGCGACGAGAATAAACCATGTAGGCGTGCGGGCTACCTTCACCTCTACCGCCGTTTCTGGAATGTCCGGGAGAGCCAGAGATCCTGTGACTGGACTGGGTGGTCAAGCTCGGGGGGTGCATTGCTGAACTGGGCCTGGGTAGACTCGGCGGGGACTGAGGATGAAAGCTCCTGGTCCGCCGTTTCGGCGTAGAGGGTTGGCAAATTCTCTGCATGTTGGGAGAGACGAAGACTTATGCGAATGCTGTCGGGTGGCTGGCTGGAGAGTTTGCTGAACATACAAGGGACAAGAAGCCGTGGGTAGTGAAGCTGTTGGCACCAAAAGGAGCTCAGCTAGCTAGCTCAGAGAAGCTAGGGGCTCAGTCTGTGGCAATGGTGAGGTTAGCCACGAAGCTAGGTGCGTGCCAAAACTAGGCTACAAGCTACCAGCTAGGTATCTGGGGGGGGGGGGGGACCAGAGCCCCTGGTCACCGAGGATGGCAAGCCAGCCGAGGAGCTCAGCATGGTGCGTGACCGCAGCACTGGTGGTGAAGACGGCGCGGTGAGCCAAGACAGCATGGAGGGAGAGCAGTGACCGGACTCAACTGAGTCCTCCCTGCAGTTGGAGTCGGGGCAATGGGAGAGGGGCCACATGCATGTTGAGAGCCCCGAGAAGCAGCAGCGACAGCCGGGCGCAGAGGCAGCACAGCGGAGCGCCTTGGACAAAGGTACTGGGCGTAGAGGTGAGGCGCCTGGGTTGATGAGTGATGCCGATGAGAGTGATGCTGAGAGCCCTGGGAGACAGCAGCGGCAGCCAGGCGCAGAGGCAGTGCAGCGGAGTGCCTTGGACGAGGGTGCTGGCCGTAGCGGCGAGGCACCTGGGTTGACAGGCAACGCTGACAAGCAGGCAGCAGTTTTACCCAGAGTTCGGCCACAGGGGGCCAGAGTGTCTGGGGCTACAATGGCGGCAGCTGCAGCAGTTTTGCAGACGGTCGGGGGCAGACCGTCAGACACGGAGGGACTGCATGCTGGGCAGCAGCACTGCGGGTCCAGACGAGAGAAGTGGTCGGTGGTGAGGGGGGACATTCTCGCCGAAGAGGTCAGCTTCAACCCCGGGGGCAGGCGGCTTCGAGGGGTGTGCATGCCGTGGGGCTACCTTGGGCCCCTGAGCTGGTTTTACCCTTGGCTGTCTGAGGACCATGGGATAACATGAACACCGTATTGTAAATATGTTTATAGGTTTGCATGAGTGTATGTTGTGGTATAGGAAAATTTTGCGTATTTAGTGTAGAGACGGTACTATTTTAGTTGTTTTTTTGGGTGAATGTGATAGGCCATTATAGTTCACTGTTCCCTGTTATCTTCTTAGTGCATGATTCAGGTACCAAATTGGGGTGGGTCTGAATTGTGTGTATGTGTTCTGGACTTTTGTAAGGGGGAGGGAAATGTTGTGTGTAGAATGTGGTGTGTGGCCCGTGGGGTTTGCTGTACCTGCCCTGTGTGGTGATGTTAGCCAGCTACAGCCAGAGTTTATATAGCTGTGTGTGTTCGCTAAAGGTTCAGTTTGTTGCTTGGCATAAGCAGAGTCCGGTCTCCATTATTGCAGACATAACACCACCTTCACCTGCTGGTGATCACGGTCTCGTGACCATAAGTTCCATTCTGGGAGCTGATCATCATGGGACTGTCACACTGGCAAACCTCCTCATGACCTCCAGGACCTAACACTGCCTATTGCCTCAGTAGCTCCTGGCTGCCTTCGGCTCCTGATTCTTTCACCCCGGAAAGGACATTCAAGTAAGGATCTCAAACCAATCTCCAATATGAGACTGACCTCCTCACCTCAGGATATCTGGATACCCATGCTCCTCTCAGTGAAAATCCTCTCCTGGGCCTCAGAAGGAACACAAGTGAGGTGAAATTCTGGCTACCACACTTGTTGATTTGTGTTTTTTTGTTTTGTTTTTTTTAATTAGAATGTACAAGGCTTTTTCCTACAGTGTACTGAAAGTTGACCCATTTGGATGTAAAAATTCACAACATACCGTAGTTCCAACTGAAATGCAAAATGCGCCCCGTTTTCCACCTGATGCCTGCTGGGAACGAGCAGGTTTATGAATATATGAATTAAGAATTCCCCTGAAGCTCAAATAGTCAAACCTCTTCTGCTATCACCCAAAACTTTTTATTCCAAAACTTCTCCCACCACAGACAGCCCTGACGTGATTTATGAAATCATATTTATTGGAACACGGAAAAGGAATACAGTGGCTGGCTCGCTTTGTGTTTCATCAGTGCTGGAGATCGGTGTTTACATCAATAATGACACACGACATGCTGTTATAATGAAGCCATTTTTATGCACACATACACCCCGGTGTTATTCAGGAGGATCAACATTTCCATTTGGGCCATGAAAACACCATTTCCCATCTGGAATAAGCTCCCCTCACAATTACGTGCTGGGATAGGCTCATATTGCCCAGGATATCATACTTAATGCTATTTTGTGGTCACACTAAGTTCCCTTTCCATAATAATATCCAGAGTATCCTGCTTAATTATGTATGCTAGGGTATTTGTGATTAGGAAATGAATATGCATGTAAACAGCTTAGCCCAAGTATGACCTCAAATGGAGCGTGAGTGGGTATCCGTCGTATTCTCTGAGTGACTGCGTTCCTTCGTGCTGCGCCTTTTCTGAGATTTTCCAATCAGTGTGACTTAGTGGCACGATTACTCGTGATTAAAAACAGAATGGTATTTCTATGTTGGATCTTTCTTTGATTACTAGCTTGGTGTTCATGCTCGCCATATAAAGTCAGATTTTTAAGGATGATTGTATTCTTGTTACGGAAACTGTATTAAGTCAAAAAAGTTTAATTAAAAAAACAATAATTGCAGTTTTTAATGAAGAATGTCTTTATTGTGCTATTTAATCGTAAATCGAGGGAGGACGGGGGAGGGGTGTGTGGCGTCGCGAGTGTAGTGTGTGTGTGATGCCGTACCCGCCCACAGGGTGACATCAGGCGGGCACGGCCACTGGTGTATATAATTCTGTGTTCTGATAATAAAGAGGGTTTGCTGTTCAGTTCAGCACAGCTCCTGTCTCATATTACTCATACATAACATTTGATTACGAGAAAAATTATAGCAGCGTATGGGCTACCTCAACCCCTAGTGCCCTTTCTGGAGTACACGGGAATCCTGATCCTGTGGCCGAAGCGGAGGGCCATGTTTAAGGGTTACATCGGGGCGCTGGGCCTAGGTGGACTCGACAGGAAAAGACAACGAGCGCTCCTGGCCCATCATCTTGGCACAGAGGGCCGAAGAATTCTGGCTACACTGGAAGAGACAGCACTATGAGGACGCTGTTGAGCGGTTGGCCGATTTTTTTCGCCAGGCAGACAAGGACCACGACGCTGTGGGTGGCGGGAGTGTTTGCGCCAAACGAGGCTAAGCTAGTTAGCTGGGAGAAGCTAATGGCACAGTCAGTGTCTATGGACGAGCTAGTCACGAAGCTAACTGTGTGCCAAAAGAGGGCTCCAAGCTACCAGCTGGGCATCGAGGTGGGACCGGTGAGTCCCCGGTTACTGAAGACGGCGGGCCAGCCGCGAAGCGCAGGAAGGTGGAGGACCGGAGCGCTGATGAGATGGATGGCACGGTGTGCAACGACAACGGAGAGGGAGAGCAGCAGGAGTCATCCCCACAGCTGGAGGCTAGGCAGCGAGTGAGTGGGATCATGGAGGCTGAGAGCACCAGGGAAGAGCAGTGACAGCCGGGCATGGAGACAACACAGCGGAGTGCCTGGGACAAGGGTGCAGAGAGCAGTGATGAGACGCCTGGGTCGGAGAGTGGAGCTGACGAGAGTGATGCCGAGAGCCCCAAGGGAGAGCAGCTACAGCCGGGCATGTAGATGATGCAGCAGAGTGCCTGGAATGAGGGTGCTGAGAGCAGTGACGAAGCGCCTGGGTCGGACAGGGATGCTGACGAGAGTGACACTGAGAGCCCCGAGGGAGAGCAGCTACAACCGGGCACGGAGACAGCGCAACAGAGCGCCTGGAACAAGGGTGCTGGGAGCAGTGGCGAGGTGCCCGAGGCAGCAAACGGCGCTGACGAGCAGGCTTTGGTTTTCCCCAGAGTGCTGCCACAGGGGGCCAGAGAGTTTGGAGCCATGACAGCGGTGTTGAATGCGGTCAGGAGCGGACCAATAGGCATGGAGGAACGGCGTGCCGGACAGCAGGAACTGTGGGGCCAGAGGAGAGAAGCGGTTGATGGGGAGAGGAGTCATTTTCACCGGGGAGGGTGGCTTCAATCCTGGGGGCAGACAGCGGCCAAGGGCACGCATGTCATGGGGTTGCCCTGGGCCTCCGAGCCAGTTTTGTCCATGGCTGTCCAGGGACTGTGGAGTAACATAATATCAAATGTAAATACATGTACATAGTGCTGGTGTGCGAGAGAGTATGTACAGTGGGGTAAAAAGTATTTAGTCAGCCACCAATTGTGCAAGTTCTCCCACTTAAAAGATGAGGTCTCCAATTTTCATTATAGGTATACCTCAACTATGAGAGACAAAATAAGAAAAAAAAAATCCAGAAAATCACATTGAAGGATTTTTAATGAATTAATTGGTAAATTCCTCGGTAAAATAAGTATTTGGTCAATAACAAAAGTTCATCTCAATACTTTGTTATATACCCTTTGTTGGCAGTGACAGAGGTCAAACGTTTTCTGTAAGTCTTCACAAGGTTTTCACACACTGTTGCTGGTATTTTGGCCCATTCCTCCATGCAGATCTCCTCTAGAGCAGTGATGTTTTGGGGCTGTCGCTGGGCAACACAGACTTTCAACTCCCTCCAAAGATTTTCTATGGGGTTGAGATCTGGAGACTGGCTAGGCCACTCCAGGACCTTGAAATGCTTCTTACGAAGCTACTCCTTCGTTGCCCGGGCGGTGTGTTTGGGATCATTGTCATGCTGAAAGACCCAGCCACGTTTCATCTTCAAGGCCCTTGCTGGTGGAAGGAGGTTTTCACTCAAAATCTCACGATACATGGCCCCATTCATTCTTTCCTTTACATGGATCAGTCGCCCTGGTCCCTTTGCAGAAAAACAGCCCCAAAGTATGATGTTTCCACCCCCATGCTTCACAGTAGGTATGGTGTTCTTTCTCCTCCAAACACGACAAGTTGAGTTTTTACCAAAAAGTTCTATTTTGGTTTCATCTGACCATATGACATTCTCCCAATCCTCTTCTAGATCATCCAAATGCTCTCTAGCAAACTTCAGACGGGCCTGGACATGTACTGGCTTAAGCAGGGGGACACGTCTGGCACTGCAGGATTTGAGTCCCTGGCAGCGTAGTATGTTTCTGATGTAGCCTTTCTTACTTTGGTCCCAGCTCTCTGCAGGTCATTCACTAGGTCCCCCCATGTGGTTCTGGGATTTTTGCTCACCGTTCTCGTGATAATTTTGACCCCACGGGGTGAGATCTTGCGTGGAGCTCCAAATCGAGGGAGATTATCAGTGGTCTTGTATGTCTTCCATTTTCTAATAATTGCTCCCACAGCTGATTTCTTCACACCAAGCTGCTTACCTATTGCAGATTCAGTCTTCCCAGCCTGGTGCAGGTCTACAATTTTGTTTCTGGTGTCCTTTGACAGCTCTTTGGTCTTGGCCATAGTGGAGTTTGGAGTCTGACTGTTTGAGGTTGTGGACAGGTGTCTTTTATACTGATAACGAGTTCAAACAGGTGCCATTAATACAGGTAATGAGTGGAGGACAGAGGAGCCTCTTAAAGAAGAAGTTACAGGTCTGTGAGAGCCAGAAATCTTGCTTGTTTGTAGGTGACCAAATACTTATTTTACTGAGGAATTTACCAATTAATTCATTAAAAATCCTTCAATGTGATTTTCTGGATTTTTCTCTCATTTTGTCTCCCATAGTTGAGGTATACCTCTCAGCAAACTCCACTCTCCGTTGGACCTTCCACATTTTCTAGACATAACATTTGACGATGAGAGTGAACCATGGAAGCGTGTTTGAGGCCACTACAGCCATTTCTGGAAACCCCTGGTGAGCCGCCTGTACTGTGACAGTGCTGGCTTGATGCTTTCAACATCTATGTATCGGCGTTGGACCTGGGTAAGCTAGACGAGGTACGGAAGCGAGCTCTGTTTGTTCACAATCTGGACATAAAGGCCAACATATTTTCTGCATCCTAGGACTAACAGAAACATTTGCTGAGTCATTCGAGCTGCTAGCTAGCTACTTCACCACACCTGACAACGTATTGGCATGGCACATTAGGTTTCGCCAACAGCGACAGAAGACCGGTGAGACGACACGACAATTCATCACGGACCTTTGTCACTTAGCTAGCATGTGCAAACTTGGTTTGTTGGAGGATGAAATGGTGCGGGACCATTTGGCTGAGCACACTAGCAACCCGCAGCTGTGGGCAAAGATGTTAACGGTGCCAAACGACATGACGCTAGCCAGGACCATCGAGCTAGCATTCCAGCTAGAGGCTGCTGACAGGTTAGCATTGGAGCTAGGTGTGCAGCAGCAACATGAACAGCAGCCAAGCCACACACCGCTAGCACACGCAATAAATACAGAAGGGCCTGGTGACACGGCAGAAGAGGCCGAAGTAAACACCGTGGATCAGAGGAACGCTATGAGGCACTTCTCATGTGGCAGCTGTGGCTCCCCAATGAACTGAGAGGGTGCACGTTCCTGCCCGGCAAGGGGGCAATGATGTAAACAATGTGGCAAATTTAACCACTTCGCCAAGGTTTGCCGGTCAGCACCACCACCGAGCCCGCTGGTCAGTTCAAGTCACTCACCTGAGACGACCATCCACACTGAGTTCTGGAGGTGTGGCGTACGCATTCTGCATGGTAGGGCTGCACAATGAGAGCTTACCACTCCTGCTTGACACCGCCGCAGTGAGATCGATGTTGAACTGGGTCACCGTGAAGAAGTTCTTCCCCAACCACCCGATCGGGAAAAACCCAGCAGAGCTGTATGGGTATGGTAACTACTGCATCAGCAATGTAGGGACCATCACACTAACAGTCCACTACGCGTCAAAAGTCATTCCTGATTTTGTTTTCCAAGTGGTTACACATGGAGACAACATACCAGGATGTGACCTGTTCTATCAGCTGTGTTTCACCATCCGCGACAGTAACGGACTCTGACTGAGGATGACAAGTGGGACGCAACATAACCAGATGACAACAATGAGGGTACAGCTGACCCGTGCTCACAGGAGGAGCACCGCCCGGAAGAGGGGCAGCGACTGGACTTGCTGTCGGCCTCAGCACCATCTCCACCACTACCAGCACCCATCAGGATCACTGTGCAGCTGGGACCAGCAACCTTCCAGCTGGCAGATGTTTCGGTGTGGCACGCCAACCGTCTTTGTCGAGTTTGAGGGTCAATTCGACTATATGTGTTGTTCTTTTTTTCCAAGGGGGGGGGGGGGGATGAATGTGGTGTTATGAAACCACAAGTTTGGTCAGAGTCGGCGTGATGACATATAAATGTAAGGGACGGCCATTTTACAGTCTTTTTACGGCTCTCTCTATAGCTCGGCCTCCCAAACAACAACACTCTGTACCACCATAATAGTGTTTTGTAATAAAGTTCGTGTTCTCAGCAAACTCCACTCTCCGTTGGTCCTTCCACATTTTCCAAACATAACACATACCTCCGTCAAGGCTCCTTCCACCCCTTATGGATCACCTTCAAAATGTATTGGTTTTATGTGTAGGCCTAGAGGCACTCGTGGTGAAAACTGTACCGAAGTCTGTCCATTAGTTTTGGAGTGTTGTTGCTAAGACACTGTGAGAAGATGAGAGCCTTAGCTGATGTATGCATTATCAGATCATCACCAAAATGTAATGGATTCATCTCTAGCCCAAAAATCACCTCTGGTGAAAATTTCATTCAAATCCATCCAGCAGTTTTGGAGTACTGTTGCTCAAACTCTGTGAGAAGATAAGAGCCTTGGCAGAGGTATGCATTTTCAAATGAACACTAAAATGTTATGAGTTCCTCTGTAGCCCAAAAACCAACTCTGGTGAAAATTTCATCCAAATCCATCGGGTAGTTTTTGTGTAATTCTGCTGCACAAATACAAACAAAACCCTTGGTGGAGGTATGCACTCTCAGATCATCACCAAAATCTAATCATCTGTTCCCTGTGCCATTACACACCTTTCCTGAAAATTTCGGCAAAATCAGTTCATGTCTTTTTGAGTTATGTTGGTAACAGACAGACAGACAAAGCAAAGCTGGCAAAACCATAACTTCCTTGGTGGAGGTAAAAAGTTGCTGACTTACAAGAAAAAATTGCAAATTTATGAGAAAAATTCCAAAGTTGCAAACTCTTTTTTGTATTAAAATTGGTGTTTCAAAGTTTTCTGTAACATGATATTAAAGGTTTATGATAACATTGGTGGTGGTGGGGATTCTCTGTTTTCTCCAGGTTGTGGGCGACCTGCTGCTCTTGGAAACGGGGCTCATCGGACTTTTGAAATTGTACTTACAACATTAAGTGATGTATAATGCTTCAGCAGCGTTTCAAATTCCATTGAAGCTGTTGTTTTCTTTCCACCTCTGTACAGCCAGACTTCTGGTCTTTTCTACAGGATCATTTCTGCAGTGGCCCGTCTCTTCTTAGGTACAGTGTGGCAATGCCTTTGAATTTGTCTCAGCTTCTGTCACCGTGTTTTTGAAAATAAACCAAAAAAGAAGACACTTTGAAGACACTTTGCTATACAGAAAACGTAATCATGCTAATCACTAACCAACAAGAATAAGCTGTAACAGTTAAAAAAGCAGAGTTTGGTGGGGATCTTGCAGACGCTCCTGAAGTCCTTGTCAAAATGAAAGTTGGTTCAATTTCATTCTGACGTTATCTTCCCTTTAACGTACAGAAAGGCAACAAAAGCCATTGAAAGGATCCCTGGAATAAAGCCTCTATTAAGTCCTCCAGACCTCTATCTTGTCTCTGAATTGATTTTTTTTTTGACACAAAACACAGTAATCCTCTTACCTTCTAGAATTTACCACTGACTTGCTCTAAAACCTGGAAGCTCCCAAAAGGGTTTTTTAATTAACATCTTTGTCAGTGTCAGTCTCATCCTGAAACATGCAGCAGCAGCGTTTCTGCCTGTAAAGCAGAGTACACAAATGCAGTGGGCCCTCTCCACCAGTAGGGGGGCCCCCAAGCTACAAGTTAACCTTCAACCATTTTGGAGGGAGAGAAACTTTTCTTTCCTCATTAATTTGCCCGTAATTAATTTTCCTGTAAACTTTCTTTTTTCCCCTCAAAAATGTCACAATGTTTTATTGTATATTTTCATTTTTTCTTGTAAATTCGTAACTTTTTCTTGCAAATTTTCAACTTTTTTCCTTCATGAATTTGCAGACTTTTTCTGGGAAACTTTAAGCCATTTTTTCTTGTAAATGTTCACTTTTTTCGTCTAAAATCGTGACTTTTTTTTAAAATTAATTTACAACTTTTTTCATAAATTTGCTACATTTTTTCTCATAAAATTTAACCTTTTTCCTTGTAAATTTGTGACTTTCTTGCAAATTTTCAACTTTTTCCTCATGAATTTGCAATGTTTTCTCTTATAAACTCTAAACCCTTGTTGTAAATGTTCAGGCTTTTTTCTCCTAATTTGAAGCTTTTTTCTTTCAAATTTTTAACTTTTTTCCCATATGAATTTGCAATTTTTTCTTTGTAAACTTTCAACCATTTTTTTTATTAAATGTTCAGCTTTTTCTCATGTGTTACTTTTTTTCTTGTACACTTACAACTTTTTTTTCTTCAATTTTTCAACAAAATTTGGGACTTCTACAAATTTTAAACTTTTTTCATCAAGAATTTGCTATTTTTTTTCTTGTAAATTTTCAGTCATTTGTCTTGTAAATGTTCATTTTTCCCTCCTAAATTTGACCTTTCTTGCAAATTTTACATTTGTCATAAATTTGCAAGTGGGCGGCACGGTGGAGGAGTGGTTAGCACTGTGGCAGCACAGCAACTCACCCTTGGCCAGGGGATCCTGTGTTCGATCCCAGCCCCTGACCAACAGTGATCTGTGTGGAGTTTGCATGTTCTCCCAGTGTCTGCGTGGGTTTACTCCGGGATTTCTCCGGTTTCCTCCCACATGCCAAAAACATGCAGGTTAGGTTAATTGGAGACTCTAAAGTGGCCCTAGGTGTGAATGTGTGTGTGAATGGTTAAGGCTGCTTCATCCATCCAGGTGGTGGATGACCCTCAATTTCCCCTCTGGGGATCAATAAAGTATACTAAATCTAAAAACATGCCAAAAACATGCAAGTTAGGTTAACTAGCATCAAACTGGGGATTCTAAATTGTCCTTAGGTATGACTGTGAGAGTGAATGGTTGTCTGTCTCTGTGTTGGCCCTGCACCCTGCCTCTCGCCCAAAGATGCTGGGATAGGCTCCAGCCCCCCCCCCCCCCGCGCGACCCGAAAAAGGATCAAGCGGAAGAAGATGGATGGATGGATAAATTTGCAAGTTTTCCTCATAAATTTTCAGCCTTTTTTCCCCTCACACTTTCAAAACAGTTTTTCTTGTTAACTTCAGTTATTTTCCTGCAAATTTGCCACATTTTTTCTCTTAAAATTTGTTACTTTTCAGTGCAATTTTGCAATATTTCTCATAAAAACTTAGACCTGTTTTAAGATGAATCTGCAGCTTTTTTTTTCTTGTAAATTTGCAGCGCTCGTCAAATTTATTTCCTGTTTATCCAGAAAATGATCCGAGCATTTTAAAAAATGTTTTTGTTAGGATTTTTGTTTAATTTTAAATAGTATAAACTTTTCCCCATTACAAAAAAAAAAAAAAAAAAAAAAATCTTGCATAGGGGCCATAAAAAAGCCAGAAACTGCATTGACTGCACCTCGTTTAGGCAATAAAAAATGCCTTGCATATCCTGGCCATCATTTCTGGCTTTCGTTTACTTAAATCCTGCACCCTGGCATGTCTTGCGTTGAACGCCGGAGCCGCTCCTCGCCGCGCATGCACCGCTGGAGCGCACGAACCCAGACGCACCGCCCCTCTCTGCTCTGCCGTCCGCCTGCTGCTGCCGGCAGAAGCGGCGGAGGAGCGGCAGACCAGACTGGCGCGCGGCGGCGGCGGCGGCAGAGTCACTGCGCCTTATTCGGGGTGTGGGAGCTGATCACACAGCCAGAGACGTCCCGCGCCGTCCTTCAAGTTTATGTTGGGCGGCAGCTAAGAGTGTAGAGACCAAAAAAAAAAAAAAAAAGACAAGAAAAACGCGAGAAGGCGCGTAAGAAATCCTGCAGAGGCGTATCGACCGCGCGTCGGGAGCCGGTGTCCGCGCCAACCTGACAGCCAGAAGACTAGAGAGAAGCGGAGGAAACACCAGGATCCGGTCAAATCAAGAGGCGGTCTCCCCCCGCGGACGCGCGGGTCTGGGCCATGCCGGCGTGGAGGTGAGCGCAGATGCAGATGTTGGTGCTGCTGCTGGACGCTGTGACTGTTGCTGTGATGCTGGTGGGGCTCTCAGGTGTCAGGCAGAGGTGGGCAGACCACAGCCTGGAATTGTACTCAAGTACAAGTAGCGTTACTTTAGGTACTCAAGTACAAGTGAGAGTGGTGAGCAGAGAAGTGGTGGCTTTACTGTCACCGGCACATGACATTTTCCTCCTAAATTTGTGACATTTTTCATGCATATTTAGGACTTTTTTTTTCTGTAAAATATGTGACTCTCATAAATGTGTGTGTGTGTGTGTGTGTGGGGGGGGGGGGTTTCTTATAAAATTGTGTCCTTTTTGTCTTGTAAATTTAAGATTTTCCCGAAAATTTGCAGGTTCTTTTCTTGTAAATTTGCTACTTTTTTTCTTGCAAATGTGCACCTTTGTCCTTGTTAATTTCCGGCATATTTGCACTTGCTTTCAGCCAAGTTTGTTGCCTTTCTTCTGTAGATTTGCAGCTTTTTTCTTTTAGATTTTGGATTTGTTTCTTTTAGAGCTGTGACTTTTTTCATCATAACTTTTCAACTTTTTTCATGTAAATTTGCAGCCTTGTCTTATAAATGTGCATCGTTTTTCTTGATAATTTGTGACTTTTTCCATCATAAATTTGCTATTTCAGTTTTTTTTTTTTTTTCATATCCCAGGCAGCATGCCCTGTGTGTTAAATTAGAATGTAAACTAATGACACAGTTAGGTCCATATATATTTGGACACTGACACAAGTTTTGTTATTTTAGCTGTGTATCAAAACATATTTGAGATACAGTTATATAATCAATATGGCCTTAAAGTTCAGACTCTCAGCTTTAATTTGAGGATATTCACATCCAAACTGGAGCTACGGTTTAGGAATCGCAACGATTTTTATACAAAGTCTCCTTATTTCATGGGCTCAAAACTATTGGGACAATTGAGTCAAAAGCGATTTCATGGGCTGCATGGGCTGTTCCTTTGTTAATCCATCATCAACCAAGCAGTTAAAAGGTCTGGAGTTTGGACCAAACTATGTATGCCCTCTAATATAATGCAAATCACAAATAGAAACAGTAATAAATCAAATATTTCTGAACATGAACACAATTCATTTTTAAATCTGATGAGAAAAACTTGACACATTAATTTCAAATTAGTGAAAGCAAAAGAAAGTAAAACAGTGAGTAAAAGTGCAGGTTTTTCTTCAAACGTGTACTCAAGTAAGACTAAACAGTGTCCTGCAATAAAACTACTCACTAAAGCACAATTTTGTGCAACAGTTACTTCAGTACTTGAGTAAGTAGCTACTGCCCACCTCTGGGTGCAGGGCACGTGGATGTAACCTGCACGCTTATTTCTGCTTCTTATCGAGCCATGCGCAGCGTGTCACCTAAGATGGAGACCCAAAAGTTGTAACTTTCTGCACATTACAGCCTCCCCGGCAGTGGCAGGCGTCTCAGCATGTGGGGACGCGTGTCTGATAACATCAAAAATGCAATAAGTCACACCCGGGGAGCGCACATCCAATTTCTATCCAACCCCAACGACCAGGCAGCGCCAGAGGGAGAGAGTCAAAATATTTTACTGTCTTTTAAGAACACTACAGCCAGGCATTGTTTATCTAAATGGAGCTGTAGCGGAATACATCACAGCCTCAGACATGTGGGTGACATGAGGTGAGACTATCAAACAAGGTTATGCACTCTAGTCTGTTTTCTTCCTAAATATAAAGAGCCGTTTCTGGCTATAAAGCAGAGCACACAAATGCAGTGGGCCAACTTTAGCCACTATTGGGCCACCAAGGTACAAACCCCAATTCCAGTGAAGTTGGGATGTTGTGTAAAACATAAATAAAAAAAACCAGAATACAATGATTTGAAAATGGTTTTTTTTCAGCTGAATATACTGCAAAGACAAGAGATTTTTTCAAATATTCTCTCATTTTGAATTTGATGCCTGCAACACATTCCAGAAAAACTGGGACGGGGAAAGAAAAGAATTGGGAAAGTTGAGGAATGTTAAAAAAAACAACACCTTTTTGGAGCAATCCACAGGTGAGCAGGTTAATTGGAAACAGGTGAGTGTCATGATTGGGTATGAAAGGAACAACCCCAAAAGTTGGTCATTCACAAGCAAGGAATGGGCGAAGTTCACCACTTTGTGAACAACTGTGTGGGCAAATAGTCCAACAGTTTAGGAACAACGTTTCTCAATATACATTTGCAAGGAATGTAGGGACTTCATCATCTACAGGACGTAACAAACTAATAGTTTTTTGAATGCAAAAGATGCAATAGACTTACACAATGGTCCTCTCCGGCATACAACTAGGAACATACCGGTCGCTATGGAGGGTGAGAATATGTATGGGCACATAATCATACCATGTAGGATAACTAAGTAGACGGTTATGCTGTTTCATTCCATCTAGCAACAATGCTCTGCACTGTGTGTGTTTATATATTTGCATATTTATTCCATCTAGCTACAATGCTCCGTACTGTGGGTGTTTATATATTTATATATCTACATATTATTCCATCTAGCTACATTGCTCCGCACTGTGTGTGTTTATATACTTGCATATTTATTCCACCTAGCTGCAATGCTCCGTACTGTGGGTGTTTATATATTTACATATTTATTCCATCTAGCTACAATGCTCTGCACTGTGTGTTCATATATTCATATATTTATTCCATCCAGCTACAATGCTCTGCACTGTGTGTCTGTGTGTGTGTGTATATATATATATTTTATAGTAATACGTACATATGTTTATTAGCTGCTCTTGCTTGCTTGTTTTTTTTCTTGCCTTCTGATTGTTGCTCTGAGTGTTGCTATCCCTGTGCTGTTGCAATCCTGGAATTTCCCCGTTGTGGGACTAATAAAGGCTTATCTTATCTTATCTTATCTTACAGTCCATAATATCATCAAAAGATTCAGAGAATCTGGAGAAATTTGTGCATGTAAGCGGCAAGGCTGAAAACCAACATTGAATGCCCGTGACCCTTCAATCACTCAGGTGGCACTGCATTAGATAGATAGATAGATGTACTTTATTGATCCCAAACTGGGAAATTACAGTGAACCAAAACCAACTTCATTCTGTAAAGGATTTTACTACGTGGGCTCAGGAACACTCTGGAAAGCCATTGTCAGTTAACACAGTTTGTTGCTATATCTACAAGTGCAACTTAAAACTCGACCATACAAAGCCAAAGCCATATGTCAACAACACGCAGAAATGCCGCTGGTTGCGCTGGGCCCAAGCTCATCTGAGATGGAGTGACGCAAAGTGGAAAAGTGTGATGTGGTCTGAGGAGTCCACATTTCAGATTCTTTTTGGAAATTTTGGATAGTGTGTCCTCTACGCTGAAGAGGAAAAGGATCATCTAGACTGTTATCAGTGTTAAGTTCAAAAGCCAGCATTTGTGATGTATGGGTGTGTTAGTGCCCATGGTATGGGTAACTTGCATATCTGTGAAGACACCATTAAAGGAAACCTGTACTGGTCATTATAGCAACATTAATCCCGCTTTAAGTATTACTTATAAACCAAAAACGTGTTTATTCAGTAAAAATAACCCTCTCGAGTCAGTATACTGAATAATTTTATCTCATGAAAACCATACAGTCAAAACCAATGGGGAGCAGCCATCGCCGTCCGGAAATGACGTACACTCGTTTTCTGGCTTTACCGCAGACGAGTAAACGTGTTTAGTAGATGCACAGTGGGTTGAGATCCGAGTTGAAAACAGTGCAAAATCTGCACGGATGTATACTGCACAAACTGTCCTTGGAAATGGCCTTCATTGATGGCATGATTCACAGTTACCTCCGGGGACCGGCAGCTGAAAGGGACCTGACGAACAGGCAAGTTCCCAGTCAAGCAACTTCAGAACACATTGAATAAATCTTGATATACTAGAATTTTATTTCATTAAATTATATGCGGGTAGATTTGCTTGTACATGGTTGTAAAAAATTAAATAAAATTCTGATGTTAAAACTTTGTTGGCTGCTATAGTGCAGCCCAGTCAGTCGCACAAAGCAACGACTCTGCGTCAATACCGTGCTGAAACTGGCCATGGAGGAGACGAGATGTCCCTGACCATGACTGACTGACAGAGCAGTGACTTGAAACTCACGCATATTTAAGAAGGAATCATCACCAAAATTACTGGATGGAACCACTAGTATCATATCTGATCCTTTGAAATGAGTGATGATGATAAGATGGCGACTTGGTGAAGTGCAGCACAGGAAGTCCAAGGACGGATAATTTTTTTTCCCCACACATAAGGAGTTGTTCAGAACTCCTTATGAGAACTCCTTATACAAAGATATAGAGTGATGATAATCAAGTCAGTGGTGGTAATGCACCTGTAAGCTGGTTGCCAACCGCCAATCAAATCTAAAAGAAGAAGAAGATGGCGATGAGAGAGTGATGATATACAGAAATTCATCAGGTGGCGGTAATGCATCTGTAAGCTGGTTGTCAACCGCCAATCAAATCTAAAAGAAGAAGAAGAAGAAGAAGAAGAAGAAGGAGAAGAAGAAGCTTTTGATTAAAATTCACCACAGGTACCCTTTAATGCTGAATGCTACATACAGGTTTTGGAGCAACTTATGCTGCCATCCAAGCTACATCTTGCTTATTTCAGCAAAACAATGCCAAGCCACATTCTGCACGAGCGTGGCTTCATAGTAAAAGAGTCTGGGTACTAGACTGGCCCGCCTGCAGTCCAGACCCGTCTCCCATTGAAAATGTGTAGCACGTTATGAAGAGCAAAACAGGACAGCAGAGACCCCAGACTGTTGAGCAACTGAAGTTGTACATCAAGCAAGAATGGGAAAGAATTCCATCTACAAAGCTTCAGCAATTAGTGTCCTCAGTTCCTAAATGCTTATTGAGTGTTGTTAAAAGGAAAGGTGATGTAATACAGTGGTAAACATGCCTCTCTCCCAGATTTTTTGTCCCCCACCGGTCAACACCAAAAGTGGTCAAAGAGCTCTTTAGGCAAAAACCGAAGTGGGATTATGTTATGGGTCAGTCCGTCCATCTGTCCATCCGTCTGTCCCAGTTTGTGAAATCAACTCCTCCTACAGTTTTCATCTGATTGTTTTGAAACTTGGCACCATGGTTTGATATACACCGAGGATGTGCATATTGCAATTAGGTTCTGATTGGATGATTTTTGTGGGAATTGTAGCCCCTGACCTATGACTTCCTGTTTCACCTCACTTCATAGATAGTAACTGTCTTGTGAAATCAACTCCTCCTACAGTTTTGTTCCAATTGTTTTGACACTTGGTACCATAGTTTAATATACTCTGATGATTTGCACTTTGCAATTTCACTCTCATCAGATAACCCTGAGGTCAAAGGTCAGGTCAGATTTTTCCCTAAATCTTCTAAACACAGTAACTACTGAAAGAAATGATGTAGGCTTTTCAAATTTATACAGTAGTTGTATCTAATACACATCTTGGATGACTTACACCCTCACCTAACTATGGGTTTGGGGTCAAAGCTTCAACGTTAACATTGCAGTTGCACTATGGTAAATGCTAGATTTACTATTACTATAAAACAAATAAAGCTAAGGCCACTAAACCTGGTATAAAGGTTCACCTTAGAATCCTGATCTCTGATCATGGGTTTGGGGTCAATAGGTTAAAGGTCAAGGTTAACATTATTTATGCCTTTACTGTACAATGCATAACGCTAGGGCCACCAAACCTTGTACCCAGGTTCACCTTGGAATCCTGACCTCTAACTATGAGTTTGGGGTCAAAAGGTCAAAGGTCAAGGTTAACATTCCCTATGCCTTATTACTGTACAACTAGTAAAGTTAGGGTCACCAAACATGGTACACAGGTTCACCTTGTGACCCTGAAGTGTGACTATGATCTTGGGATTGCAAGGTCAAAGGTCAACATCAACATGACTTATAAACTATATCACAACAACAAATAAAGCAAAGGTCACCAAACTTGCTACACAAGTTCATCTTGGGATCCTGACCTCTAACTATGGGTTGTATTAGGGGTGTAACTGTACACCTAAAATCACGGTTCAGTATGTACCTTGGTGTTTAGGTCACGGTTCGGTTCATTTTCGGTACAGTAAGGAAACAAAATGCAAAACATAAAACTGCTTATCTTTTGTATAACCAGGAACAGCTTTACTGACAAAAAAACAAACAAAAAAACAACTGCAAACTGCCAGCAGTAAATTCTCCAATAAAACAATTGTCAAATAAACAAAATTAAAATGTATACAATAAATAAATTCTCTTTTTAGGAAATGAACGATGCAGATAAGTGCAACAATAGAGGGTTTGAACACCCTATTATAAAAAGTTCCCATAGCTAAATAAAATAATGACCCATGAAACAGGAGTTGGAAACTTGAACTTAACAGCTTAATCAAAAGTGTTTGTAGCAACACAATTAAATAACAGACATTAAAGTTTGGTTTTTTAACCCCCCCCCCCAAAAAAAAAAAAACAACAACAAAGAAATAAAACCCATCATCATCATTATCAGCTTCTACTGCACCAAACGGGGCTGTTATAACTCTACTGTTTAAAACAATCTGGAGTAATAATATTCAACTCCATTAAAGTCAAAAAGAAAATAAACTAGTCCATCCTGTTTGAAACCTTGCTAGACCAAGAAGTTTAAAAGTTTAATAGTTAGGCTTCAGAACAAAAACTAAAAGAACTTTTCTCAGTCCAAAATAACAGTTTACAATTGCTTTAAGTTACAGTAGAGGAATGTGAGTCTTCACTATACATACAGTGAAATATTTAAGCTGTTTTAATTTATTTATGATGATTATGGGCATCTTTTTTTTAATTAAATTACAAATCATGGTATTCTAATTTAGTGAGATGCACTAATATTCAGAATGAGGGCTAAGCTACTCATGTAATTCACTCATTTACTGGCAGTTAACACATTACCAGCAGAACTGAAACAGCTCAGCCGTCAGCAAACATCATCCAAGAGAGATTATTGTCTGACAGGTAATGTTAGCACATGCTAACAGTTTAATCAGTTTTCTAAAGCTGAGACAGTCGCTCACTGAAAATAAGAAGCTATAACTTTACTCACTAAAAACTCACTAACCTTACCAGTGTTGTTTAGAAGTAGCCCAATTTCAGTCATTCTTCACCGGGGCGGAATGCTGCAGAAGTCCACTGACAGACGGCTGGAGATGGGGAAACAGAGGAGGAGGGGGAATGATATGACACTTACACTTTCTGTCCGTCACTCAATATAGTCTGTGCCGTACTTCAGTATGCATCTGGACCGTACCGTGGGTGGCGTATCAAAAAATACGAATACAAGTACCGTTACACCCCTAGGCCGTATACTTTTTTGTGTATTTGTGGATGATAGGTTATCATAATTTGGTTCTGCCGCAGTAATTATATTGAAAAGTTGAAAACTGCTTTCTGTCAGTAAGTATTGGGATCGTCAAAGAAAATGGAGGTGGGGGATATTGCATTCGCCTGTCATGAGCCGAGCACTGGAGGTTCCGCCACGCTCAGTCTTGTGGCTTTTTCTCTGTATTTATATATTTGTTGTATTTTTGTGCCTTTTGGTTTTTGTTATCCCTGCATGTTTTTTTTTGTTTATGTCCTAGTTTTACTATGTTCTGATTATGCCTCAATTGCTATTTCTCAGTTTGTACTTGTTTATATTTTATTCTTCCATTCCTTATCATTGTGGTTGACAGCTATCAGGGCTTTTCCTGGTTGGTGCTCCGTGTAGGCGTTACCCTGTCAGCTGTCAGCGGGGCACTCTCCTCTCATTACTTTGCAGCTGATTCCAATCATTAATCATTGTTACCTTTTTACCTGCTCATGTGACCCCACACCTGTCATCACTTGTGTTATTTGTTCTGACCCCATTTAAGGACTGCATTTTCATTTTATTTTTGTGGCAGTCTTCATGATACTATCACCTCGCCACCAGAACCCTAGCCCCGTTCTGGTGAGTTTATCTGCTACTAGATCTGTAAGTTTACCGCATTATACCTGTTTGGAATTTTGTATTCATGCACCTTGGAACTTTATGTTTTGTTAATAAATGCCACAAACTGCAGTCGGTGTCTGGGTCTGTCTTTCTCTGCCCTGAGGGGCAAATCATGACATCGCCTCAGAGTGCTCTTGTTAGAACATGTTGCAGGATCAAATTCAAAATGAATATTTGAAAAAAAAAAATCATCAGTTTGAACATTAAACATCTTGTCTTTGTAGTGTATTCAATTGAATATAGGTTGAAAAGGATTTGCAAATCATTGTATTCTCTTTTTATTTACGTTTTAAACAACGTCTCAATTTCACTGGAATTGGGGTTTGTACAAGTAAACATTATTTTGGGGGAGAATTAAAAATACCTTCAGCTTTTTTATCTCATAAATTTGTTACTTTTTCCTTGCAATTTTGCAACTTTTGATCATAAATTTTCAGCTTTCACTCTTAATTTGTCTTTTTTTCTTGCAATTTTTTCGTGTGAAATCACTACTTTTATCATCATAATTTGTAATGTTTTGTCATTTTATTAACATTTTCTGTTTCTAGTTTTCTATTTTAAATTGCTTTGCTATTTGCACTTCAGGGCCACTGCACAATCTCCTAATTGTTAAAAAAAAAAACAAGCAAAAAAACCCCATCTTGGTAAAAGGCTTTGCATCCATACACAGATCAACTCCTAAAGTCAAACATTTCCAATTTGGCAAAAGCCTGAATTTTTGTACAGCTCTTGCCATCAAATCTTGACTAATTCCGCTTCCAGATAAACAAACTAAATTAATTGTGATATAAATGCAGAATTTCTGCACAAATTAGCTTTCCAAACATACGAGTTTGTTGTTTTCATTTCATTATAAAGTTTTGCTCTCCATTTTGGACTGGGAAGCTCTTCTTGGCTGTCACATTTTATATTTTTCATGAGTTTAATTGAACATCTCAGCAGAATGTATAATGAATCATTCATCAGCATGTATACTACAGCAATATCTGAAATTTCCTGAAGGGCTTGTAGGCTCAGTCACTGGATGACCCCTTCTTCTCAGAATATCAGTGCGGCAGAAAAACAGCAGCTGTACACAAACACAAGCGCTCTGCTCTTCTGTTTTAACAGCAAACAAGCAGCTTCTCTCCGAGCTGTGATCGCCACGATATGAAAACATGTGAAGTAATTTCACTCCACCAATCCCAAATTAAAACTGTAACAACAGTAAGGCGTCACCGAAGGCACATGTTGTCCTTAAAGTCGTCAAAGAATTGCATCATCTGTCAGGGCGGCTCATGGCCCGCGGTGAGAATGACAGCTCCATGGCTCATCTGAAATGCCCGCAGCAACAACAGCAGCTCATTACAGGAGCAGCTCGGCCTGGGCTTCCTCCGGCAGGAGGCCGCCGGCTCATTAGGGGTCACAGAGGGCCAAGACGCCCAGTATGAGCTGCAGCTTGTTACCAGAGGACTCTGTGAAGCCACTGTTGTTTGGGATGGAATCGTCTTTGCTGGTAGATTGAAAAGACGTGCAAGAGTTATTTTAAAGCTGCCTCTGTACTGTTGAGAAGTCACTGTGGTGCTAAAGATAGTGTTTAAAGCCAAAGCAGGCAGAAAGCTAGAGAGTAAAAGGTAAAAACTGGTGTTTAAACACTGACGACAGACTTAGCAAAAGACGGACGGAGTTGTTTCGAGTGATGTCTGAAGATAGAGTACATGGCGGTAATGCACCTGTAAGATGGTTGCCAACCACCAATCAAATCTAAAGGAAGAAGAAGAAGAACATTGACGACAGCCCTCCTGCAGTCCTGCCCTATCTTTTTTATAACTAAAAGACGCACTCCTATGGCTGGAAATCCCCTATAAAAACAAATCTACATTGTCGAAAATGGCATCTTATGCCCTCTTTTTCTACAAGCAAACCTTTCATTGTCTTACAGTTTCGTGTCAAAATCTTTTCACTCCCCCCTGCCCCTTCAAACGTCAGAACTGGTGACTAGGCCCAACCCACGTACCGCAAGGCTAATAGTGGCTAGTGGTACATTAAACAGCCTAAATCCTGTGATAAAAAGACTTACCAGTTGAAGGACATGCCCGGTTGCATGCACAGTGGCCCAGGATAATGACTGAAACTGCATCGGTTCTTAAAAGCAGTTTAATGGTAAAACCCATCTTAATTTTGGTCAAGTTTTCAAAGTAGCTGTCCAAAAATGCTAACTGCTCCTGGAGGCTAACTTCAGTTAGACCAGAGAGTCCTGATTGGCTCAACAGTACACATAGCTACATCACCAAAAACACGCCATTTAAACTTGCCTTTTTTCAGAGGGCGGGGCTTAAGTGAAACTTTAAAGCAAAAAAACACATGAGACATTTGAGTGAATTCGCTCTTGAGTGTCACTTTAAATGAGACTCTCACACGTGCACATATTTCCATCAGGGTTTAATGAAATGTTAATGACATGCTTTGGTCAAAATACTTAAGTGTTTAATTACTGTAGCACCGTTGTGATTTACCTGTCGGGCTGAAGGATATTACGTCTGACACCGTTGTCTGCAGCACTGGAGCTCCCCAGGGCACAGTATTGGCCCCTCTTCTCTTCACCCTGTACACCTCAGACTTCTGCTACAACTCGGAGCTGTGTCATATTCAGAAGTATGCCGATGACACAGCCATTGTTGGGTGTATCAGGGATGACAGAGAGGAGGAGTATTGGAGACTGGTAGGGGACTTTGCTGCATGGTGCCACACTAACCACCTACAGCTCAACACCTCTAAGACGAAGGAGCTGGTTATTGATTTTGGGAGGTCTAGACCAAGACCTCAACCAGTCCTGTTAGAGGGAGCTGAGGTGGAGGTTGTGGATTCATACAAATATCTCGGGTTGTGGTTGGATAATAAATTGGATTGGACAACATACATTAGCCACTTGTATGGGAAGACACAAAGTAGGATGTACTTCCTAAGGAGATTGCGGTCCTTCAACATCTGCAGCAAACTTCTGTGGATGTTTTACCAGTCTGTGGTTGCCAGCGTCCTCTTTTACTCCATGGTGTGCTGGGGGGGCAGTACATCCAAGAAGGATGCGTCCAGACTGGATAAACTGATCAGGCGGGCCGGCTCTGTGGTCGGCGCGAAGCTGGACACCCTGGTGACGGTGGCAGAGATGAGGACTCTGGATAAACTGTTGGATATAATGGACAATGTCAGCCACCCTCTGCACACCGTCATCAGTGACCAGAGGAGCTTGTTCAGTGAAAGACTGCTCCTTCCCAAGTGTCGGACCAACAGGCTCAAGAACTCTTGTCCACCATGCCATCACACTCTATAACTCCTCACTTGGGGGGGGGGGGGGGAGACAGAGTACAGAGGACAGTAGGGCATTCATAGTGCAATAACCTTAACTTAACCACACTTGTATAAGCCATATTTAGCCTTGCATTTATATTGTGTATATTAAGTGTTTATTTTTTTCTTTTTTGCTTTTCTGATCTGTACGCTCCTTTTATGTGCTGCTGGAAATTTTAAATTTCCCAGAGGGAGTCATCCCAAAGGGATTAATAAAGTTAAGTCTAAGTCTGAGTCTACCTTTTGTAGCCTTCCTTCTTCTTCTAGATTTGATTGGCAGTTGGCAACCAGCTTACAGGTGCATTACCGCCACCTACTGTATCTTCAGACATCACTCTGTGTGTCTGTTTTTCCTCCTTAGTGTCGTGTTCCTCATAGCTTTGTGACGTTTTCCTCGTAGCTTTGTGCCATTTTTTCTTCTTCTTTACTCTCGTATCTGGGTCTCTGTAGTCCATATCTGCGGCTCATCTCATTATTCTTCTTCTTCCTTTACACTTGATTGGCGGATGATCCACCAGTCCATGATGTCCCCGAACCTAAAGATCCCCCACTCAACAAGTCCCCAACTGCTTCCCAATGTAGCCCCCCAATGCCAAGACATTCCTCTGCTGCTTTCATAATGATCCTGATTCTTTCCACTTTCCCGGAAGTCTGCGCAGTGCAGTCCACCACATATAAGACAAAACTATTCTCCTTCAAAACCAGAGCATGCCCCCCAATTCTACTGCATGCACTGCAAGTCTGCACACCCTCCCCACTCGAGTCCACTCCCTCTTCCCCAGCCAGCACCCCTTTCGCAGCCCACTGCATGTGTCAATCCCTGGAAGACCTCCATCCACTGAATCTCTGCTGCTCCTCCGCTGGCCCCACAGCCCCGACACGCAGAGCCATGTTCACCACCGCAGTCAGAGCACTCCAACTTGGCTCCTCCCTCACACCCGCCACACTCACGTTCACTGGAGCATCCGGCACATCGCCGTCCACCCCCGCATATCGCTGCCACATGACCAAACCCCCGACATCTGAAACATCTGAGTGGAGGAGGAACGCAAAGTCCGACTTCACAGCTCATGCAGCCAATACACATCCCACTTGGTAGTCCTGCCTCAACAAATTTCAACATTGCTGACAGACCACCACACTTTGCCATTTCTATTAGCTTTCAATCTCCGCACCTCTGCCACTCCTGCTCCAGCCAAGCTCCTCATCATCTCAGTTGAGACAGCTGCCAAAATGCCCGACATCACTCCCCCCACCGCCCTACTTCAATTCAACTTTATTTATATAGCGCCATTTCACAACAACAGTCATCTCATAGCACTATCAACTGTAGGGGGGAACCCCCACAGTTGCAGAAAGTTGCAGAAAGACCCCAGCAATCAGGCGATCCCCTGTGAGCAAGCACTTGGTGACGGTGGAGAGGAAAAACTCCCTTTTAACAGGAAGAAACCTCCAGCAGAACCAGGCTCAGGGAGGGGCAGTCATCTGCTGCGACTGGCTGGGGGGTGAGGGGATAGAGAAGAAGAAAAGAACAGACATGTAGAGAGCAAACAGCACGATGGGGACTCAATCTATGGGAGAGAACAAACAAATGTTAATGACCAGCAAAAAAAATATTTCATAGAGAGTGAGGAAAGGAGTGAGGCCCAGTGAATTACTGGAGGTCCCCCGGCTGACTAAACCTATTAGCAGCATAACTAAGGGAGGGTTCAGAAACACATGATCCCTCCCTAATTGTAGGCTATATCAAAAAGGTAGGTTTTAGCCCTATTCTTAAAAACAGAGGTCGAGTCTGACTCCCGAATCCAGATTGGCAGCTGATTCCACAGGAGAGGAGCTTGATAACTGAAGGCTCTGCCTCCCATTGTACTTTTGGAGATTCTAGGTATTACAAGTAATCCTGCATTTTGGGAGCGTAGTGCTCTGTTAGGATAATACGGTAGTATCAGATCTTTTAAATAAAAAGGAGCCTGATTGTTTAGAGCTTTGTAAGTAAGAAGAAGGATTTTAAACTTAATTCTAAACTCTATGGGAAGCCAATGAAGGGAGGCCAGAACCGGAGAGATATGATCTCTCTTTCTAGTACCTGTTAAAACTCTTGCTGCAGCATTTTGGATCAGCTGAAGACTTTTTAAAGATGTTTTAGGACAGCCTGATAATAAAGAATTACAATAATCTAATCTCGAGCTAACAAAAGCGTGGATCAGCTTCCAACTTCCCTCCAACACCGACCTTCCTCCTTTGCATGAGTCTTTAAATGCTAATGACCCCCAGCTCGCCCCACCCTCCCTCTTTTGTCACTGCGCAGGTCTGTTGTTGAAACCATATCGCTAATGTTAGCTGGCTAGCTGCTAGCTTTGATAGAGAACCTAGCCTGAGCTAACTAAAGTAAACTTGTCTGGAAGATTGAATGAGCATGCATCACTGCTGGACCGGGGTTTGTGGTGTTGTGGATTTTCTCCTTTATTAACAAATGTCCCTTGTGAATCTGGTGAATGAATAAAGTAGAGTCAAAGATGCCTTTCTGTATTATTTATTCTTGATGAAGAGGAAGATTTCATGCAGCAGTCCAGCAGAAATGTTCACAGTCGAAATGGTGCATGCAGATTTTATAGCTTGGAACAAAGATGATATGCTACGAGAACATTCTGTGGGAGTGCAGAGCCTAGCTGTCTCCCGGAACTGATGTTGACAGGCTCGAGTCTCAGTGTCTAAGGAAGAAACATGATTACTATGTGTTGGAACACATTGACAGGATCACAGTGTAATATTAATTGATAAAATAAGAAAATCTTCCACAAGTCACTACTTTTGATCACTTTGCTAACTTGACCCAAGCTCAAGGAGTGTCACCATGTGCCAACTGGCACCAGTTTAGATAGACTAAACACTCTCAAATCAAAGTGAAAGTCTTCCAGCTTGGGCAGGCTGCCTACAAATCTCCCCAAAATGGCATGGGGCGGTAAAAAGATACTTGCGCTAACTTACTACTCTGAGCTAGAAGGAGGGCAGCCAAAACCTCGGTGGGTGGAGGAAAAAGACTAGCCAGTCTTTCAAAGTTCCCTACCACTACAATACACAAAACAATAAAATAAAAGCATAATCATGGATAATCAAAGGGTTAAAATAAAACAATCAGAGTGGTCGATAGGATATGACCGGTCGCTGGAGTACAATAAGGACAGAAACAATCACGAATGGGTAAATGGGAAACCGATTATGGCAGCTATCCACCTTTGGTCCCAGCCAGAGTTTAAAAAAACTTTAGTAAAATAGACCAAAATCACGTCTAAGAATGACATGTTGAACGAGTGTTGGTTGCTGAATAAGGATATTTAGTTAAACTAATGCTAGGTGGCCAAGCCTGTCAGCCTTTCTCCACCAAGGGGAGCTGTAATGTGGTTTGAGAGACCGACGCTGACAACCTAGCCAAGCTAATGCTACATCTACCAAGTATCATGACGAAATAAAATAATATAAGCCAGAATGATGTGAGACATCTTATCGACTGCGGATTAGTGAACCAAGTGGTAACAGGGATGTCTAGTGGGTTGCCGGGAAATTAACGAAAATAATAATACAAACTACACTTGCTAAGCTAACTCCATAGCAGCGCTGTTAGATCCGAAGCCAACGGGATGGGCTCAGAAACACTCGGTGGAAAGGAACTGGATCAGTATCACAGCTAGTAGCACTCAAAGCCACCCTTTGCAGCTATAACGGCTTCAACTCTTCTGGGAAGGCGTTCCACAAGGTTTAGGGGTGCGTTTATGGGAATTTCTGACAGTTCTTTCTGAAGCGCATTTGTGAGATCAGGCACTGATGTTGGATGAGAAGGCCTGGCTCAGTCTCCGCTCAAATTCATCCCAGAGGTGTTCCACGGGGTTGAGGTCGGGGCTCTGTGCAGGCCAGTCAAGTTCCTCCACCCCAAACTCACTCATCCATGTCTTTATGGACCTTGCTTTGTCCCTTGGTTCCCAGCCATTTGGAGGAGTGTCCCAATACTTCTGACAGTATAGTGTACATGACCCATTAGACTATGTAATTAAAACAATTAAAACCAACAAAATACCATTTTGCACAAAATAGGACCTTTAATAGATTTAAATAACTCTTGAGAATGTTGAGAATGAAGCTAAATGGAAGTGAATAGCCCCTCTCACACTGAAAGCTCAGCCAAATGAACATGCTTTGCTCTTTTTAAAGCAGGCTGACTTTTGGCTTCACACAGGATTCTAACCCAATTTTTCCCAGTAGAAGTCCTCTTCCTAACCCCACACTCCGCCGCTACTTTTTTTTTGCCCTTCATACTTATTTATAATCCTGACCTGATCTGATCTTTAAAGCCGTAATTGGCAGAAGGATGCCATCTCTGGCTACATATTTTTTGACACCTGTAAGCACAGCATACATGGTAGCAGGGAGAGGAAAGGGCAGGAGTGTTTTCGCCTTCTTAAAATGTCTTGAATAACAAGTTGAAAGGTTTTGTGAGATTTTTATGTTCTCAGTATTGCAAAGCTAAGTTGCTGTGAGCTGACAATTACCAGGCATGTTAACAGAGAAGAAAGGCAGTCTTGTTTTGGCTGTTCTGTTCAGATCCATCCACTTATTTCGACTAATTATGTTTGACTACACAACTGTTTCCGGCTGTAAAGCAGAAAACACAAATACAACAGGTCTCCCCAGCCACTAGGAAGCCCCAAGCTGCAAGTTCACCCTCAACATTTGTTTTTTGTGGGAGAATTAAAATCACCTTCATTTTTTTTTCTTGTAAATTTGCAACTTTGTAACTTTTTTCTTGTAAAGCTGCAACTTTTTTCCTTAAAAGTTAACAACCTTTTTATAAATTTCAACTGTTTTTCATACATTTGCAACTTTTTTCTTCTAAATTTCTAACTTTCTCATAGATGTATATCTTTTTTTGAATAAATTTGCAACTTCTTGTAACTTTGCAACTTTATTCAAAGAAATTTTCAGTTTTTCTAGTAAATTTGCCTCTTTGTTCTCGTAAATGTATAACCTCTCATAAATTTGTTTTCTTGTAAATTTGCAACTTATTTGTAAATTTGTACTTTTTTCATTGTAAACATGCAACTTTTTCTTATATAATTTGTAACTTTTTTCCAATAAATTTGCAACTTGTAACTTTTTTCTCATACAGTAAATGTGTAACTTTTTTCTCAAAAATCTTCAACATTTTTTCTTAAAAAACCAACAACTTTTTTCTTGCAAATCATCTTTTGCAACTTTTTACTCAGAAAATTTGCAGCTCTTTTCTCATGAATGTGCAACTTCTTGTAAATTTGCAACTTATTTGTAAATTTATCCTTTTTTCTTGCAAATTTGTAGCTTCTTGTAAATTTGCAAGTTTTTACTAGGCACATTTTCAACTCTTTTCTCATTAACGTGCAACTCTTTTCTTATGGTTGTGCAACTTCTTGTGAATTTGCAATGTTTTTCTAGTAAATTTGCAACTTTTTTCTTGCAAATCAACTTTTGCAACTGTTTATTCAGAAAATTTGCAACACTTCTCATGAACATGGAGCTCTTTTCTCACAAATGTGCAACTTCTTGTAAGTTTGCAACTTTTTCTCAAAAACTTGCAACTTTTTCTTGCAAATTTTCAACTTCTTGTGAATTTGCAACTTTTTAACTTGGCAAATTTGCAACTCTTCTCATTAATGTGCAACTCTTTTCTTATGGTTGTGCAACTTTTTGTAAATTTTTGTAAACTTTTTTCGCAAAAATTTTGCAACTTGTAAATTTTAGTCGGAAAATTTGCGACTTCTCATTAACGTGCAACTCTTTTCTTATGGTTGTGCAACTTCTTGTAAATTTTTGTAATTTTTGTAAACTTTTTTCTCAAAATTTTTGCAACTTCTTGTAAATTTTAGTCAGAAAATTTGCAACTTTTGTCTCTTGAACGGGCAACCTTTTTCTTGTAAATTTGAAGCTTTTTCCTTGGCAAATTTGCAACTCTTTTCTCATTAACGTGCAACTCTTTTCTTATGGTTGTGCAACTTCTTGTAAATTTTTGTAAACTTTTTTTTCGCAAAAATTTTGCAACTTGTAAATTTTAGTCGGAAAATTTGCGACTTCTCATTAACGTGCAACTCTTTTCTTATGGTTGTGCAACTTCTTGTAAATTTTTGTAATTTTTGTAAACTTTTTTCTCAAAATTTTTGCAACTTCTTGTAAATTTTAATCAGAAAATTTGCAACTTTTGTCTCTTGAACGGGCAACCTTTTTCTTGTAAATTTGCAGCTTTTTCCTTGGCAAATTTGCAACCCTTTTCTCATTAACGTGCAACTGTTTTCTTATGGTTGTTCAACTTCTTGTAAATTTTTGTAAACTTTTTTTTTTTGCAAAAATTTTGCAACTTGTAAATTTTAGTCGGAAAATTTGCGACTTTTCTCATTAACGTGCAACTCTTTTCTTATGGTTGTGCAACTTCTTGTAATTTTTTTTTTGCAAAAATTTTGCAACTTGTAAATTTTAGTCAGAAAATTTGCAACTCTTTTCTCATCAACGTGCAACTCTTTTCTTATGGTTGTGCAACTTCTTGTAAGTTTTTGTAATTTTTATAAACTTTTCTCAAAATTTTTGCAAATTCTTTACAAATTTTAGTCAGAAAATTTGCAACTTTTGTCTCTTGAATGAGCAACCTTTTTCTTGTAAATTTGCAACTTGTTTTCTTGTGAATTTGCAGCT
Organism: Pholidichthys leucotaenia; assembly: GCA_020510985.1. Lineage (NCBI taxonomy): Eukaryota > Metazoa > Chordata > Actinopteri > Cichliformes > Pholidichthyidae > Pholidichthys > Pholidichthys leucotaenia. The sequence continues at coordinate 426,833,639 of CM035840.1, read as the reverse complement.
TATTTATAAATTTGCATTTTTTTCCTCGTCAGCTTGCAACTTTTTTCTTGTAAAAAAATATAAAATTTCTTTTACAAGGGTTTGAACGATTCTGAATTACAAAAATAAGGCCCTCTAAAAGGTGCAAACCCCCCTGACTACAGTAATACCAATAGGTCCCCCCCTCAATATTTACTCTGCAGAAAATATTCTGTTTATTGTCCCCCCAGCAATGAAATGAAATATCCACCTAAGTCTCTGGGGAAATACTTGCTAGAACCTACTTAAACCAACAAAGGACCTCAACTTAAACTTAAAATCAAATAAATTGGACGCTAATACACTTTTACATTCATTTATCCTGTGTGAGTAATTTAAATATAGTCATCTCCCCTTAAAGGATTCAGAGATTGTGTGCTCAGCAGAAAATAAACCTCAAAACACTAATCCTCCCTACTTTCCGAGTGGAATTACATGCGGGCTTATTTCTGTCATCTTGCCGCAGCTAGCGGGCGTGATTTTTGTGGGCACAATGAAGATGTCCATCACTGGAAGACACTGATGCTCACGGTTCATTTTTATCTTTGTTGTGCAAATGTTGACAGTTGGGATTAATAATGTTAAACCTGCTTAAAGAATTTGTTAGGAGCTAAGTGGGAAAAAAAAACCGTAGCGACAAATGCTTAAAAATAGGTTTCATTAAATTACTCTCCCTCCTCCTCGTCCTCCAAGGACATTTCTTCCAGTGTGAACTTTTCGCTGCCTTGAGACGCCGATGACTGCAACAGGATCCACTCAGGTAGTCCAGCCAGCCGCTCACTTGATTCAGCCGTGAAAGGTTAGACAAATGCCATAAATAATTGTTAGTCTGCCTCTTGACCAGACTCCTCTCCCCTTTGCCTTACCATGTTGATTTTTCTGAGATGGCAAGGGTCACGGACGCCTGCGCAAGCTAGAATCTCTCGGACAGCCGCTGAGCTTTGCTGTGACAGGGAGGATGTGAGGCGTGAGCCCGGGCCGCCTCGGTGGCAGCGGGGCATCTTAGCTGCGGTCCTGTTGAAGGGAAATCTTAGCAGCTGAATGATTGCGTTGCTGACTGGCTTTCCCGGCCAACCCCATGAGTGAAAAAAATCGACTGCGCTTACAGGATGCTTAATGCCGATGCCAAGATTAGCACAGGAAGCAGGAGAAACACCCCAGGCGAGATTCCAGATTGCATATTCATGCACTCGGAGATGCACTGATGTTGCTGTCGAATGCTTAGCTGGTTCAGTGAGCATTGTGATGCAAAGCTTGAATATCATGTTTATTAAAGCGGCGGGAAGAGGATGCGTCTCCGACTGTGGGTGCGATATTCATCCCCATATGCTCAACATAAGGTTTTCTTAGACTCCAAGATGGAATCAACTGTAGTCAAGCACCCGGCGTGTTTTAATTGAGTTCACCTTAAATGTCAGCAGCTGTTGTTGGAGTTGTTTCACAGCCCAAACTTTTTTCTTGTGCAACTGTGAAAATCCAAACAGGAGTCTGTAGGAATGGCCTCCTTGGCTTTAGACACACTTTCATTTTTATTTGACTGAACCATTAAGTGTTTAAGTTGCATAAATATGCATCAACTGCAGTCAAGTTCTATTAGCAGCTGAGAAGTCTGACAACCCCTACAGATGTATTATTTTCTGTTCTAAAGGACAGCAGGGAATACTTACAGACTCTACAGACAAATGTTTCTGCTCTTGTTGTATTAAAACTCAAACTTCCCACCTACAGATTATGCAAAATCAAAACTAACTCATCTTGATGCATTTTTAGTCACAATTTTTTTTTTTTTTTTTTTTTTTTTGCAGTGCCTGACTACTTGGTAGTTTCAGAAACAATATTAGTAATGCGCCATAATGAATTTACTTCCAGAATATTTTACGTATTAATAAAATTGGAATGTTACATTGAACCAGCATATATATATATCCCACTCCACATGATGGAGTACGTGGTTCCTTCCTTTTAAGCTCTAGTACAGGCAGACATAGGTTGCTGCCGAAGAAGAGTGTCATGAATCGCCTCTAACGAGGCGAGAGACAGATTCACGTGCAGGGTTTCACCCAAGGCAGATTTATTAAAGTCCCAAAAATAGTGTGCAGACATACAAAAATGCAAAAGAGAATAACTTACCGAAATGCACGACGAGACGTGTAGCAGGAAATCCACGGCGTAATGTGGCAGCGCTGATGAACGGGAGAAACCACGGCGTAACGTGGCAGTGACAAATACAGTAATCCAGCAGTGAATAAAGGACAAAGAGCAGGCTAAATGCACAGACTAATGATACAGTGATAAGATGCACCTGAGCGAGGAAGCGAGGTGAGTAATCAAAGAACAGGAGACAGCTGTCAGAATTTGACAGGCAAGGGAGGCGTGCGTGGCTGTCAGCAGACCGGGGGCCAACAAGACCAAACTCCCTGACCGCTGCCAGCCGCAAAATAAATGTAAACAGACCAAAAACAGACTAAGGAAAAACTTCAACAGACAATCAAAATAACCAGACACCTAACCAGACAAATAAAGGCACCCAAAAATACAACAGAACATGGTAACACAAGCTAAACATGACAAGGAGGAAATGGTGCAGAATATGGAACTCAAGAGACAACATAAAACAAAGATAACTTATGAAACAGGAAAAAGCCATGAAGCCGGGCTCGGGAGGGGTCCAAGCCCGGTTCATGACAAAGAGAAGAAGTGCAATACTGTCTGAGAAAGTCAGGAGTGGCAGAGAAGTATGTGAGAGTGGTGAAGGACATGTACTATATAATGACAGTGGGGTTAGAACGGGGATCGGCTCTGAGCCCCTTCTCACTTGCAGTCGTGATGGTCAGGCTGACAGATCAGGCACAAGATTTTCCTGGGCTAGGACGTACGCAGATGTCGATAGTGAGAGTAGGGAGCAGGTGGGAGGGAACCTGGAGACGTGGAGGTATGTGCTGGAGAGAAGAGGAATGAAAGCCGGGAGGAGCAAAGCAGAACACGTGTGTGAATGAGAGCGAGGCAGGTGTAATGGTGAAGACGCAAGGAGCAGAGGTGATGAAGGTGGATGAGTTCAAATACCTGGGGTCAACCATCCAATGCAATGGAAAATGCACAAGAGAAGTGACGGCAGCGTGGGGTTGGTAGAGCTGTTTTTTAGCAGCGTTTGTGTTTTTATACATTTGAAAGGTCGATGTTTGTCAAATAACTCAATTTTATAAAACCAATAAGCAATATTAATCTGCTTAAGGGTTGAAACTGAGTATTTGATCATGTGGGTATTCATTCATTCTGGTCTTTGTGTAGATTTTAGTTGTTTTTTTTTTCATTTTATTAATCATCTTTTGTTATGTGAACATATTTTATTGTAATTGCTTCTATCTACAACCGTTTAGAATTAGTGGTTTCATGTTGTAGGATATCAATGACTGATCTTAGAAATGAGTCTATTAGAGTTAGACAAAACAAAGAGGCTGATCTGAGCAATGAAACAAATCTTGTCCACACTGTACCAAGCTTTGAGTATTCACTTCCTTTATTATCATTATTATTCAGGCTCTAAAGATGCTGTTCAGCCCCAGTTGTGTTTAACTAAACAGTGATCTATATTTGTTTTAGAGCGCCGGGTTTCTGCTCATAATTAAGGCATCTTTGTTTGTCATGTTTGGCCACTCATGCTGTCATTAAGTAGCTGAGCAGTCATAGTGATTAAATTCTTTGATTTCGGCTGTGCTCGCTTAATGCAAGACAATAAACTCATCATCTCTGCGCATTCAGATGTCAGTATCTCAGGACCGCATTGCACTGGCTGCTAGAAGATTGCATCGCACACCTTCTTATCCGTATCGACAAAAGCAAAGCATCTCTTCTTGATTACCTGTCAGACTCAAATTCAGTTTGATGATGCTTTCTAAACAAATACTACATTCTAGTTTATTAGAGTTGAAATGAAAACATGCATTATTACAGAAATTGTTTAAAGCTCAACTATTGTTTTTAACACTGTGACACGGCAACATTTTATGCAATAGTTTCAGTGCTTTTATTAATTAGACTGATTGTAATAATGCAGTTTCTGGTACAGGAACAAATAACATGCAGTAGCCCAGATGAATGAAAGCTATAATGAAGTTATTGTGATCTGACACTGAATGACAGTAAATATGCCAACATTTTTTCATTTTTATTTCCAATTTTACTGAGAAAGAGTTCTGCGTGCTGTAAATAATGAATGGAATGCGTGAATACTGCGTGTAATAGGACCTGTCCCTCCTAGTCACTCCCATTGACAATTTTAGCATCTTCAACTCTGCTACCTCCAGCTCCACCTCCTGTCTTTTTGTCAGTGCCACCCTCTCCAAACCATACTCCAGAGCAGGTCTCACTACCATCTTGTATATCTTCTCTTTCACTGTAGCTGCTATCCTTCTGTCACAAATCACCCCTGACACTTGTCTCCACCCACTCTGCCCTGCCCCAACTCTTTTCTTCACCTCTCTTGTGCACTGTCTATTGCTTTGAAGGGTTGACCCCAGGTAATTAAACTCATCCACCTTCACTACCTCTACTGCCAAGATGCCAGGAAAAAGTGAGTGAAGTGTGCGGACACTAACGCTGAAGGGAGCAGAAGCTAAGTTGCTGTTAGCCTTTGACGGCTGTCCTCGTCATCTCAACCATTTTACAGAGCGAATGGACAAGCTAAGGCTGTATTTAAGAAACTGATAAGAGACTCATAATCACTACATGGTGGTAACACAACCATGGGTGCATAAAACTTCCCCAATGCAGATAACAAGCTAATTAACTGCCACAAACCCTCAAGAGGTATTTCTTGTAAACACTGGACAATGTTTATTTTGTGTGTGAAATTACAATAGGCCTGTCTTTATTATATTACGCTCATTTACTACCACAGTATTGCTTGATTATAAGCTTTGTCAGTAAGAAGGGAGGAAAAACAAAACAGCCCTAACAGCAACACATGCTGACCTAAGCCTGAGGTTCAACCAAGTTTGGTGACCCTAGCTTCAATGTTTCTCCCGTTAAAGTCCGGGAAAAATGGACGGAGGGAGGCGACTGCCCTACCCACACCTCAGTGCTGTCGGCATGGGTTATAAAGTGGTCTGCATTAAACGACTTGTTCTGTCAGTGGCCCTCAGTCCGCTCTCTGACAGCTGGAAGCTAAACCTCTCTGACACGCCAGGTCCACACTGTTCTGTGAGTGTAACTGTTAACGCTCCCATCTTTGAACTTTTGCTGCAAAGAAATATATCCGAAAGAAAATGGTGTGAACTTAGTTTTAGCCGACTCTCAGGGCAAATCAAAAACCAAATTCAAACACAGAAATTTTTAAAACATCTCTGAATCGTGGCACTAGAGCAGCAGGTGGAAATACCACTTAAACGTTTGATCTGCTGTTATTATAGCTCTGGGTTTTTATTTCAATTTCACCTTTTTCCCCCCTTTGTTGGACATATACAGAAACAGACTAAACGGAAATGTAACTAAGTAGTCTAGGTTAGTATAATGGGAACAGTTGATGGTGCGTAATAGTACTGAGATATCACATACAGGAAGCCATAATTATTTTTCACTTAAGCAAAAATGAATGCTGTGAAAATGTTCATATAAGACTGGGCTTATTAAAATGATTCTCCATGTAGAAGGAAAAAGTTTTCTTTATAGCACCATTAGGTGTCCATGTGTTCTGAAGTGAAATGATCTTACACTCACTTAAGTGTGCGTTGCCGGCTTTATCGTCCTCTCTCCACGGCCATTTCCCTTCAGAGTTTCTCCTTTTGCTGCTCATTTAGCTTAATGTCTTAAAGAAAAAGTTCTGTTCTCGACAAAAAGAAGATTAGACCTCCTTTTGTCATCATTTAGGGGGACTATATTATTAAGGGGGCAAAATGGTTTGGATTTGATCCAATATTTGAATAAGGAAATCTGCATTGTAGTGCCACAGGGGAAAGTGTCCAAGACCGAGTCTGAGCGGTGGCTTTATGCTGGACCAAAAAACGTGAATATGGAAGCAGGATTCCTTCACAAGTAGGAATCCTAAAAAATAAGTTAATTTTTATGAAAGCTGAAGAAATAGTTTAAACATGAGTGGAGTTTTAGCTTCCAAAATATTGTCTTAAGAAGTTAAGTTTTGGATGGTTAGCTTACTTTTTTGGTTAATGGGTCATGCAGTAATTGTCTGTAACTGTTGAATTTATGCGCTTAAATTAATTTTGTGACAATTTCATACCTATTTAAGCAATATTACATGAGAGGGCGTGCAGCATTAATGAATATAGCAACTGAGGTGGTTCGTTGTAGGCCCCATGCAAAGCTTTTATAGAGCAGTTCCACAAGTTTCTTTTATTAATACAGGACAAAATATTATAATTTGTTTGCTTAACCACTTATTTTGCTCCACTGAGAAAAATAATCCCTTCTAAATGTACCCAGGTAACTGTTGCTAAGCATATCAGTGAGCATAATATGGAAAAGAATAAGCCCATTGTTATTTCACACACATGTAAACAAATTAAATATTGTCCAAGTGCAGAAGTCAGTGTTTATAATTCATACCAGTCACATACCAGAGTAGGGTTTGTGGTCTCAGTGATATTGCACCAGTGGCTAGTTCGTATGCTAGTGATTTGGCTTCAGCACACTTTGCTCGCTTTTTCTTGGCATTTTCAGATGAAATAAAGAGTCCATCACCACAAAGGTGTTGTGGTTTCCTAATCAAAACAATAAATCCAACTCTAGCTTGTGCATTTTTTTTTAAACAGACGTGAAATATCTTGCAGATAGGTAGGACTTCTGGGTCACAGAAATATGATTTCTTTTCAAACAGTGCCTCACTGTGGAAATGAAGGTATCCAACACAGTATTAAAATTGTCACATATCTACAAGAAGCCACTAATAGAGTTGACAGTAAATAATGGTAAATAATTAAAGACACACTCTGGTGGATATAAATCCCCTATAAAAACAAATCTGAATTGTCTAAAATGGCATCTTATGGCCTTTTTTTCTACCAAAAAAATCTTTGTCTTGTAGCCACACATGTGACTTACTTAATGCCTTGCATAATGCCTCACATCTTAGATAAGAACAAAGTGCAGAGTTTCCTTGGAGATAACAGGAAGCTGTGAAAGTGTAATCTTTTATATGCAAGAGACTGCTTGGATGATCCTTTGTGTGCCAAGAGGCTGCTTGGAGGATCCTTTGTGGGCCAAAGACTGTGAGGGGGATGCTAGGGGATTTAAGAGGAAATGCAAAGTTACCTTTGATGTGAATGCAATGTGACTTGTGCGCTGTGGGGAGACCTGGGTATATAAGAGACGAGTTTTTTCTGAGATGTCCTCTTTCTACAATGCTCATGTTGGAGACGTGTAATAAACTGCCTTGAGACAAACCTGCCTCGTCAATTACACACTCCACAGTCTTACAGTTTCATGTCAGAATCTTTTCACTAACCCCCCACCCCCACCCTACCCAACCCCAGAATTGGTGATTACTAGGCCCATACCACAAGGCTAACAGTGGCTAGCACTACATTATCAGAATGAATCCTGTGACTGAAAGACTTAACGGTTGAAGGACATGCCCAGTTGTATGCACGGTGGCCCAGGATAATGACTGAAACTGCAAACTCGATCCGTAAAAACAGTTTAATGGTAAAACCCATCTTAATTTGGGTCAAGTTTACAAAGCAGTTTGTTAAAAAATGCTAACTAGTCTGACTGGCTCACTACTACCCACATGCCAGCACCACAAATAGTTACATCACCAAAAATGTTCCGTCTCAGCTCGTCTTTTTTGCAGGGGGCGGGGCTTAAGTGAAACTTTGCAGCAAAAAAACAGAGATACGGAGTAACTCCTGGAATCCCTCTAATCCAATCAAATTGCTCGGTCGGGACTAACTATTGTATAATTTACAATAGCACAAAGATAAAAATGTACATTCAGATGGGATAATTATACCTTTTCTTTTACCTCCTTGTTTTGATGGCCTCGATGTAATAGTCTATTTGAGGCACATGGTTGGTTTGTGTTACACATGTTTGAAAGGCAACAAGATAGATACTTGTGTACCTTCTGATTACCTTTTAAAATGTTCTAATGCCTTCCTGGACTACTTCTGGAGATGATGTTTTGCCTTGATGTTTGTCTAATAGCGTTACAGATGGATAAAAAGGAAAAACAAAACAAAACACAGGATTTCACAATAATCTTGAGGTGGTTATTTGGCCCAGACTGACTCCTGTTAGATAGAAGTGGACTGATATCCTAAAAACAGACAGAAAAGATACAGTATGTTGTTGGGCATTATGAAATATCAAAAGTGCATGGAGAAACGTTAGAAGTGTCACACCAAAAACATAGTCTAAACAACAATCTCAGTTTGCAAATTACAAAGAGGAGACACTATGGATCCTATTATGACAATCTCGTCAAAAGTGCATTTTCTAAGCACAAAACTTCATTTGCCAGCTTGTCGAAGTCCATTTTGCTGTTACAATGTAGGGCACTTAGAGAGCACATATGGCATATAAGGTTCCATCTCTCCTTCCCTCCGTCCATCCAACAGTACCTCCACACCTCTGTCCTTCTGTCTGTTTGTACATTGCAAGATAGGGCCTTGGTGGCGGTATGCGCTCTCAGATCATCTCCAAAATCTAATGTAGTGTGTTTGGACATAACATGCAGTAAACCAATCCGAATGGCTTGTTGCGGCAGGTTCCCCGTCCACATGAGTGGGTGCAGCTGTCTGCGTAGCCTCACATCTCTGGTATCATTGGAAACTAGAAAAGCACTCGGAGAGTGCAGACCTCTGCCAAGCGCCACAGTTCCCCCCATACAGTGTTTGTGTGTACGTTTTCAGATTCCTTGACCATGAAAACATATGACTAGCAATTGGATTCACAATGATAGGATTAGTGGTTGAGTAGTTATTGACGAAAATGGCATTTTCCGTAATGGCGGTTTAGCGCCACAGTTCCCCCCATACAGTGTTTGTGTGTACGTTTTCAGATTCCTTGACCATGAAAACATATGACAAGCAATTGGATTGACAATGATAGGATTAGTGGTTTAGTAGTTATTCACGAAAATGGCATTTTGCGTAATGGCGGTTTTCTTGTGGATGGTGATCCGAATCACCACCAAAATCTAATCATCTGTAGGATACCCCATTTCTGACAATCTGTGAAAATTTCATGAAAATCTGTCCATAACTTTTTGAGTTATCTTGCTAACAAACAGACAGACAAACAAGCAGACAAACCAACGCTGATGAAAACATAACCTCCTTGACGGAGGTAAAATAAACAAACAAACATGATTCTGCTTTTTTGTCCCACAGTCAAATCAAATTGACGGACAATGAGAAATTGTAGTACAACCTTGCATGCCCTCAAGTCCGATACAACCAACATGCACCTGTGTGTTTTGAAAGCACACATTTAAAATGGGCAACTGACTTTAGACGTGGTTTTTTGTTGGTCAAGGGTGCATTCCTGTTGTGGTGCTTTAAACGAGCAGTGCGGTGACTTTGCACCCAACCACACCTCTTTTAACAGCCAGGCCTTGCACCTGCAGAAAACACCAAAGCCACTGGTGGAAGGTGCACAGTGACACGCGGGGCACAGTGTGACTTTCTCTTGAGGCTGTGAGATGTCCATGCTGGTTCCCCCCTCAGCACAGTGGAGGCTGGAAATTGTTAATATCTGCACAACAAAAATAATCCCAGCGACAGCGGCTGACTTGTTTTTAAACTGTAATTTTTTACAGCTTCGACGAGCACAACCGAACATCTCCTCATCTCCATGGTGTTTCGGTGAGCACTGAAACTCCAGCTCTTTAATTCCATCCCAGTGTTTCCTAAAGCGTGTGCACTCTCTCGGTGCAGTTTTATGCATAACAACAGCTGAATGTGTGCTAGTGATCATTTTTACTGGACAGTTTTATTTCTCTGGTTTATTTTGAGTAATAAAAACTAAGAAAACCAATATGAAAAGCAAGCATTTCTCTAGAGTACTCCATATGTACTAAGTACTGAAAGTCCATCCAAACAGCGGTATTTTGTGCAGTGATGTGGGAACTAATCAGATCAGTAACTAAAATAAAAGTTATCAATGAAAATGAAACTGGACACACAGCTCCTACAGCGTATTATTGCCTCATTATATTTGCCATTTACTGTTTTTTCAATACGATGCTGTAGATAAGACACTGTGTAAATTCTACTAGGAAAATCTTCAAATGTGCAAAGATTCTGATTTGTTAATTTTCTACTCAGTACAGTAGTGTTGTGGCAGTGGTATTTGTGACTGCGCATCAGAATAATTTCCTTTGAAATTGTTGACATTCAGGTGGAAACTCAATCTTTAGGTGTGAACTTAATTCCTCCCAAACTAAATACATTTGTAAATTTACTGCTTCCTTTCTGTAGAAGATGCCCTGATGGGGAATGGTTTTTAGACAATTTTATGAACAGCAGGAAAAAAAATAATAAAATTAAATGCAGAGATGGGTCAGAAGACACTGTCTCAAGCAAAGAGAACTTCACTATTATCAGGGAGAAAACATTAAGAAATAAGATTAAATAAGACTGACAAAAGTACCAAATTTTGTGTGAAAAAGTTGGGGATTTATGTAGAAAAAAATCACAAATGTATTTGAAAAAAGTTGCAAAATTTACAAGAAAAAGTTACAAATTTATAAGGAAAAAAACCCGTCAAATTTCACAAATGTGAGCAAAAAGCAGCAAATTTTTGGTGAAAAAAGTTACACATTCAGCTGGGAGGAAAAAAATACAAATCTATGACGAAGTTGCAAAATGTACATGAAAAAGTCACAAATTGAAATTTGAATTTTATATAAAAGAAGGACTCAAATTTACAAGGAAAAATGTAGAAAATTTTATCTGTAAAAGTTACATTTATGAGACAATAAAACAAAACAAACAATAAATAAATGAATAAAGAGAACATAAAACATACACAAGTGTATAATTTTTGAACAATAGTTTGTCTACCTGTGTCATTGGTCTGCAACCCGTGGCTCTGGGGCCTCATGTGGCTCTTTTGCTCACAGACAGTGGCTCCCTGGGGCAATGGGGGGGGGGGGGGGGTGAAATTTTTCAAGAAAAGAAGCAATAAATTTACAAGAAAAAAACAAAATGTTGCACATTCAGGAGAAAAATATCCTCAAAAGCAGAAACTGAGAAAACCTGAAAATTTATGCAAACAAAAAATCAATTTAGGGAAAATTTCTGGAAAATAAATAACAAATTTCCTACAAAAAAATGTTAGTTTTATTAGAAAAAGGGAATAAATTTATTTAGTTTTTCCCCATGAAAGGTAGTAAATTTACAAAGAAAAATATAATAAATTTATGAGAATAGCTGAAAATTTATGCAAAAAATATTCAGAATTTAGGAAAAACGTTGCAATTTTATGAGGGAAAAAAACACAAATTAGCAAGGAAATAAGTGACAAATTTACCAGAAAAAGCTACAATTTTATTAGAAAACAGTTGCAGATTTATATGAAAAAGGCAGCATTTTAACCTGAAAAGGGTAACAATCAGATAAAACAATCTCATGAGAAAAGCAGAAGATTATGCCAAAATTATCAGAATTTATGAAAAAAAGCTTATGATTTTATTGTGAAAAATATCACAGATTTGTGTGGACAAAGTGTTAGATATGGAAACAGGCTGGTAGTAGTAAGATGGGGGCCGGGTTGGACGGGGGATGGACCGGGGTGGTTAACTGCCGGCTTCCGGTAGTGACGTCACTCCTGGTATAAAGGAGGTGGGTGGAAGAGGCTTGTCCTCTTTTGTCGTGGGAGCCAGCTGGTCTGCAGGCGTGTGCCGTAAGCCTTTCTTGTATATAGTTGGCGTCCTGATTAAAGCCCTGTTAACCGAGTTACTACTGGCTCGTTATTCCTGTAATTATGGACACAACACAAAGTCTTCAATTTTACTTGATTATTAAATCTGCAAAGTAAAATATGATAAATTTAGAAAAAAGGCAAAACATATTCATGCCAAAAATATAACAAATTTTGAAAAAAAAAAGAATGATGAGGGAAATACCTACACAATTTTGCAAGAAAAAGGACAAACTTTACAAAAAAAAAAAAAAAAAAATCAAAAATTTACCAGAAAAGAAAAACAAACCTTCAGATTTATAAGAAAAACCCTCTTAATCCTGATGTTGTCACTCCAGATTGTTGTTTTGCTGCAGTTGAGACTTTTGCGGCCGCCTGCAGATTTTCACCCTGACCCGTGTCACTGACGCCGGGTCCTGATGTGGCAGCCACACACTCAAACACAAGCTCATCTGCATCACCCATCACAGCCTTGTCTGCTGTTTTTAAAGAGTCGTCAGCGTTTAAGTGCTAATTCATGTTAATGGCACCTGTAATTCTGCTTTAAAGGTGGCTTAATTGATTCAGGATTGGACACCAATGAATAGGCCTTTGTTTAAAAAAAACGAGACATCTAGGGTCCTCTGCTCTCTTAAGCGTTATCGTGCCAAATTGTAAGAGCTCTGTGATGCCAGGGGGAAAAAAAAGGAGATGTAGATATGCTAATGACTCTGGCAAGAAATTTAATAACATCTTAAAGTTATTCAAAATAAATCACCACACTCTGAGGAAAACATCTATCAGTGGCACAGATCTAAACCAGCTCATTTTTTTTATATGGCTTCCCAAACAAATCTAGCAGACAGGTGATAAAAAAAGTGCAAAATTTATCACTTTGTAACTGTTTGTGTTAAAGCGTACGTGTTTACATCCTGCGCAGGACCAATGCCAGACAAAAAAAAAGAGGCGTTCTGGATGAATGTGCTTCAGAAAGGCATTGAAATACAGTAGTTGTTTAGAAACAGTAGCAGCAAACAAATTTGGTGCAGAACAAAATGAGCTTTTCAGGGGGGAGAACCACATGCTGTGTGAGCGGCGGTGTGTTTGTTGTTGCCTCGCTGACTCCTGAACTTGGAGTCGCTCTGAATTTTGCATCGCTTTTGAAATGTGTGAAGGTTGCTGAAATAAAACTTTTCACCTTAATTAGCAAAGGAGTAGCTGAACAGGAGTAAAGGGTGATGGAATGGTCTGGCCAAATGTGTCAATGGAAACGTACTGGACAGCCAAGAGGGAAAGGAGATATCCATCAGAAATTTAGGGAGAAAAAAGTGGCAAATTTTCCATGGAAAAGTAGCAAATTTAGGAGAAAAAGTAACACATTTTGTGTGAAAAAGTTGCCGATTTATTATGAAAAAAAATCACAAATGTATTTTTTTTTTTTTTTTTTTTTTTTTTTTTTTTTTTTTTTACTTATTTGTACCCGTAGGTAGATTTGGTTTGCAGTCTGGTGACAAGCCACCGGCTGCTGGTCGCTGCGTGCGCGAGCGCCCTAAACCTACATGTTTTTTTTGGTATGCGGGAGGAAACCGGAGAAATCCCGGAGTAAACCCACGCAACACGGGGAGAACATGCAAACTCCACACAGCTCACTGTTGGTCGGGGGCCGGGATCGAACCCACGATCTCATGATCCCCGCGATCCCCCGGCCGAGGGTAAAACTGTGCTGCCACAGTGCTAAACCACTGCGCCACCGTGCAGTATTTGAAAAAAGTTGCAAAATTACAACAAAATCTCTTAATATATGTGGGCAAAAAATGCAATTTTATTGGAAAAAAGCTGCAAAATTGTATATTAAAAGTTACAAATTTAAGCAAAAATGAAAACAATTCATCATCATCATCATAGCAGTCTGTCGGGGGTGACAATGACTGTTTCCTTTAGGTCTGATCAAATTCCTCCACGCAGCTCTGTCCTTAGCCTTCCGCTGCCAGGAACTCCTGACCTTGTTAACCCGGGCGATGTCCGAGCCGGTATGAGTTGCTTTCTGACTGACCATTTCATGAAACCGCTTGCAAAGTATTTTGAGTACCGCTAGCTTTTGCTGGACTAGCGGCACATTCTTGGCAGATAGAGGTATTACACTGGTCAACACCAAATTTATTGTCTAAGTTTTTTTTTAGCTGATTTAGGACAATTTTGATGTGCTGAATCCAAAAATCACATTGGCTTTGCTCAGTCATGTCAACTTTTTGAATTATGGCCACATGTTGTTTTATACATTTTTGTTTACATGTATGGATATTTTCACTTTATTTGATGCAAAATTCTTTTTTATGTCTTGAAATTCTCTGAATTTTGAACAATGATGACTAAGCATTCAATTTACATGTACTTACCTTTATATAAAGGTAAGTACATGCACAGTACTAAGTAAGTACAGGTTTTTACTTAGCACCTGATGGAGAGAAACGGATGTCATTTTCGGATTCAGTGGTGCAAAATTGTCTTAAATCAGTTGAAAAAACACAGACAACTTACAAAAAAAATTATTTTTGTAACCCTGTGTTATCAGTGGCAAGGACAGGCCAAGACAAACTGACTCCAGTATCTGTTGCAGTGACTGACCAGATGATAGGTTTGTTTATTTCTGCTCTTTGTGTAGTGCATGTCACGATGCACTGACTGGCAAAAGTCCATCACAGACCTTGCTATAGATGTGTTTATCTGCCAGGTGCATATACAGTTGGGGGGAAAAAATCACCAATTTATGACAAAGAAGTTGCAAAATGTACATGAAAAAGTCACAAATTGAAAATTGAATTTTATATGAAAAAACACAGATTTACAAGGAGAAATGCATGAAAATTTTATGCAGAAAAGTCACATTTATGAGATGAAAATATCAAATTTTGTGTGAAAAAGTTGCAGATTTATGTGGGAAAAAATAACAAATGTATTTAAAAAAGGTTTCAAAATTACAACAAAAAGTTACAAATTTATAAGGAAAAAAATTTCAGATTTTATATTAAAAGTGACAAAGGTAGGCAAAAAGCAGCAAATTTTATGTGAAAAAGTTGCACATTCAGCTGGGAGAACCCCCCCCCCCCCCCCCAAAAAAAAAAAAAAAAAAAATTATGGCAAAGAAGTTGCAAAGTGTACATGAAAAAGTCACAAATTGAAAGCTGAATTTTATATGTAAAAAGGACACATATTTACAAGGAAAACTGTAGTAATTTCTTTACATGGAAAAGACACATTTATTTGACGAAAGTGGCAAAGTTTGTGTGAAACAAGTTCCTGACTTAATTTATGTGGAGGGAAAAAAATCACAAATGTATTTGAATAAAGTTGCAAAATTTACAAGAAAAACTCATATATTTATTATGAAAAAAATAGCATGTTTTAAAGTTGGACATTCAAGTACAAAAAACATAAAAATCCCAAAATGCATGGGAAAATAAGTTGTAAATTTTACATGAAAAGCACAGAAATCTACAAGAACAAAGCGACAAATTTATGTGGAAAAAAGTAGCAAATTTTATGTGAAAAAGTTGCATATTTATGTAGAAATTTCACAGATTCATGAGGGGAAAGGCAACAAATTTTACATGAAAAATGCATATTTACAAGGGGAAAAGCTGTAATTTATGACAAAAACATTGTAAAATCTACATTAAGTATCTGCCCATGCCCTTATTTATTTTTATACTGCTTATATCCATGAAAAAAAAAAAAAAAAACACAGAAGAGATACTACATCCAATAAGTAAAAGTTGTAGTTGAATCTCCTTGTTATCTATAATCAGAAGTGGGGAGATGCTAATGGGAACTAATGGATTGCTAGACTGCAGCACCAAAGTGGTGAAGAATCAAAGCGAGACAGTGAATTCCCTTATGAAATATGCATCAATGACAGTGAAATGAAGACCAAAGGAAAGCTGTGTTTGTTTGGAGAATTTGGGCGGAGGGTGGTTGAGACGGATTGCATAATGGATGGCACGATGCTGTTCTTTTTTTTTTTAAACCTTCACACCATCTGTTGATGAAGACACCAAGCAGCTTTGATCAGTGAGGGTAGGTGCAGTGAAGCTGACGTTACAGATGTGGACCTGCAGGCGACAAAGGACGCTGGGCTCCTTGACTTATTGATTTATTTCCTTTTATTTCCTTCAAACTCGGGATGCACGATATTAGGAAAACATGCAAAATGCAATATTGTTTTTGAATGCTGCAATAAATACTTCTCAATAATTTGTTTTTCTTCCACCTAAATGTGCAATTTTTTTTTCAACACAGAATTTGGTATCTTTTTCTCTTGTCTACTTTTATGATGTTTCTTCATACAATTTGCTGCTTTTTTCCCCCACATAATTTTTTCATGTAAATTTGTGACTTTTTTTAATGCAGATTTTAAAAGTTTTTATCATAAATTACTATCTATTTTTACCCCATGTATAATTTATTACTTTTTTCTTCATAAATTTGTGTCCATTTTCGTACAAAATTGAGATTTTTTTCATGTTAGTACATTTTTCAACTTCTTTGTTGTAAATTTGTTAGTTTCCCCCCCACCTGAATGTGCAACTTTTTCACATAAAATTTGCTGCTTTTTGCTTAAATTTGTAACTTTTTACATGTAAAATTTGATGCTTTTTTCCTGATAAATTTGTGACTTTTTCATGTAAATTTTGCAACTTTTTTCTAATAAACTTGTATTTTCTTTCCACAAAACTGTATAAATTCTCATAACTTTCTGACATTCTTTCATATAAGGTTGAGGTTTTCCATATTCAATTTTTGACTTTTTAATGTAAACTTTTTAACTTTTTTCACAAATTTGCAATTTTTCCCATGTAAATATATAAGATTTTCACATAAAATTTGCTACTTTTTTCCCTTCATGAATTTGACGTGTGACATGTGAATTTTCACATGAATTGTACAGTGGTGAAGGACAATTAAAATTTGTAATCACGTTAATCTTCAGAGTTGCTAGCTAAGTGCGATTAATCTCCAGAATGGCTTGTTAATCGTGATTAATCGTCAGTGGTTGTGAGCTAATCATGAGTAATCTTCAGGGCTGCTTGTTGATTGCATTAATATTCAGAGTTGCTAGCTATTCACAGTTGATCTTAGAAATATGTAGCTAATCGCGATTAATCTTCAGAAATACGTGGCAATCGTGATTGATCATTGTGGTTGCAAGCTAATCACGATTAATCTTCAAAGTTGCTAGCCAATCATGATTAATCTTTGGAAATTGCTAGTTGACCACGATTAATCACGTTTATCGCGTTTTTTTTTTTTTTTTTTTTCCAAGTTTCATACTCTTATTAACATGGGAGTGGACAAATATGCTTGCTTTCTTCACCTGCAGGTGTGTTAAAGCTGTCAACATGTCAAAAATGACAAAAAGTATCCAGAATATAACCGTGACTAATTACAATCAAAAAAATTGTCGGTGTTAACGGGGATGGCGTGTTAACCAGTGATGAGCACCTTAACTCCTTCAGCATGATTTTCTACATAAATGGGAAACTTTTTTCATGTAAAAGTTTTTCAAACAAATTTGCAACTTTTTTCATGTAGATTTATATACTTTTCGGGCAAATGTTGCACCTTATTTGCCCATAAATATAGATAGATAGATAGATAGATAGATAGATAGATAGTTTATTTCGAACACAAAAATATAACAAATACAAGCAAATGGCAAATGCAATAAAGTAACATTATACAGTGTTCGAAAGGGAGAAGGAAGAAGTGAACACTTATTAATTCCATCTCCTCTTTTCCATAGATACACCCATGTGAATTTTATACAAATTACCACCTTTAAGACCCCAAGTAAACAATTTACTGTATTTTTTACAAATCAACATTAACACCCATCCATTCTAACATACAATGATGCCCATACAACAAAACCAGCCTCAAACAACACAGATATACACAGTGCTGTCCCACCCACCATTCCATAGTGTCCCATAATATCCCAGAGTGAACATAATGAATCGTACATATAACTACTACCCTTCTAACATATACCCTTTCAGCAAATGATGCTTATACCTCTTTTCGAACTGATTTCTGTTTGTACATAGTTTCAGTTCCGGCTCCAGACTGTTCCACAAATCCACCCCACAGACAGATATGCACATACTTTTCTTGGTAGTACGTATCTTGGGTTTTGTAAAGTTTAAGTCTCCCCTCAAATTATGATCATTGTCTCTTTTTTTAAATATTTTTTGTATATTAGTTGGTAGTTGATTATTAATTGCCCTGTACATTACTTGTGCTGTCTTAAATTTAACTAAATCGATGAACTTTATGACATGTGACTTTAAGAACAACGAATTGGTATGGTCTCTATATCCTGCATTGTTTATTATCCTTATAGCTCTTTTTTGTAATGTGCATATTGGCTGTAGGTTGGTTTTGTAGGTGTTTCCCCAGACTTCTACACAGTAGTTAAGATAAGGTAAAAACAGTGAATTGTACAATAAGACCAATGATTTATAGTCCAAGAAGTGTCTTGTCTTCCCCAGTATGCCTATACATTTTGCTAATTTGGCCCGGATGTGACTGATGTGAGGTTTCCAGCAGATTTTATTGTCTAGCGTCACCCCCAGGAACTTATTTTCCTGTACTGTTTCTATTCTGGTATCATCTATCGTTACCATTATTTCATGATTTATTTTATAATTTCCAAACAACATAATCTTTGTTTTTTTTAGATTTAGAGATAATTTATTTTTGTTGAACCACTGCGTTAATTTTTTCATTTCAGTTGTGACCACCTCTAAAACCTGCTGCAAATTCTCACCAGTGCAAAGGATATTTGTGTCATCCGCAAACAAAATAAATTTCAGAATTTTTGATACTTGGCATATGTCATTTATATATAAAATAAAGAGTTTGGGTCCCAAAACTGACCCCTGGGGCACACCACAAGTGATGTCCATGAAGGGTGATTTGTGCTCTCCAATTTGTACAAATTGTTGTCTGTTACTTAAATAACTTTCCACCCAACTCAGTCCAACCCCTCTTATCCCATACCTTTCCAGTTTCCTTAGTAGTATTCTGTGGTCAATGGTGTCAAAAGCTTTCTTTAAATCTATGAATACTCCTACAGCAACATTTTTTTTATCTATACAACTAGTAATTTCTTCTATAAGTTCGATCAGTGCCAAAGATGTAGATTTATCTGCTCTAAAACCATACTGGCTATCTGTAAGGAGGTTGTGTTTTTCAGTGAAATCATCCAGTCTCTTAGTGAAGATTTTTTCAAGTATTTTGGAGAATTATGAGAGTAAAGAGACTGGCCTGTAATTTGTGAAGCGATGACTGTCTCCTGTTTTGTATAGAGGTATTACTTTTGCTATTTTCATTTTGTCTGGAAATGTACCAGTTTGAAATGACAGGTTACAGATGTGGGTGAGTGGTTTAACAATTCCCTCAATTACTTTTTTCACTATTGTCATGTCAATTTCATTCCAGTCCGTTGATTTTTTGTTCTTAAATTTACTCACAGTCTCGATAATTTCCTTTTCAGTAACTGCACCCAAAAAGATTGTGTTTGGATTTCTATCTTCTATTTCATTCACAGAACCACTGTAGTTTGTTTCTGGTGTCACTATTGATTTTGCTAATTCAGGACCAACGTTTACAAAAAATTTATTGAAACCACTGACCACATCTTCCATATTATTTACCAAATTGCCATTTTCGATAAAATATTCTGGATAATTTGCGTTCTTAGGACGATTACTAATAATCCCATTGAGTACTTGCCATATTCCTCTTAAGTTATTTTTGTTATCCTCTAGTATTCTGTTGTAATATGTTGTTTTAACTTGACTATCCAACTTTTTAACGTAAAAATAGATACTTTTTCTCCACAATTTGTGACATTTAGTGTAAATTTATGACTTTAAAGATATACTTAAGTGTGCCATGCTAACATTTTTCTGCTTTAGCCGTGAGTTCTTCTTTGCCCATGTTTTCCTCCCGTCTCTGTCCATCTCTTAAACTCCATGCCCTAATGGTGGGCTCTCATTGTCCCCATGGTCCGTAGCCAGCTCACTTCACAGACCTCCTGTCAGAGTTTTTATTGTCCCAGAAAGCCCAGCTGCCTCTAGTGCTAGCGGTTGCAGAACGCTGACATATAAAGAACCAATCTGAGGTACGCCTCTTCACAAATCAGAAAGAAAAAATCCCTAAACGCTGGAGGTGCGTTGGTTTTTGTGTGCATATATAATGTTTGCATAATTAATGTTTTGACCATGTTAGATGGTCATTTTGAACCAATGGTGAGGAGATTCTCACTTGAGGAATGCGGTAACTTCATCTTGGGTTAAAGGAGGTTCACCCTGCCTCCGCAGCAAAAAATATGACATACAGGCCCAAAAATGCTTGTTGCGCTTCTCTGAGGTTTAGGAACGCACTGTAACGCCTTCCTTCATCTTCATCAACCCCAGCTCTTCTTCTGCATTCAGGTGCATTACCTCCACCTATTTTGTTGTAGCATAACAACACGGAGGCCCTACAAATGCTTAGCGTAAAGGCATAAGCACATGAAAAATATACTGCTGTCACTGTTCAAGCTGTCCTTGCATACTGCACACACTGATATTGTGATAATGATACCATTTCAATATATTGTGCAGACTTCATACCTGTACATGGACATATATAAGTGTAAGTTTTAATGTTGTGTTGGAGCTCTGTCTTTAGAATAGTTTAGTTTTGCTTATATGCAAAGCCTGCAAATGTGTGCAGGTGTTGAATGTACAGCAGCGGGGTACCATCATTAGTGAAACCTTTATGAATAATCACTTCCAATTATTCTCTAATAGAGTCACCAGGAATTCCAGCAAATGGTTGAATGCCAAGCCCCATCTACATCCCGCTATTTACAGTTCACAGTTTCCAGTGAGCCATTGCGGTCCGTCACTGGAAGCTCTGATTGACGAAGTGGAGATTGCGAAAGTCAGCATTTGGGCACGGCCCCTTGGGAAGGAAACTCAAATAGCACAGTTGATGCACCTGCGTCTGAAGCGGTTTATTGTCACTAATTTATCAGATGGAATTTCAGGCTACGCAGGTGCTCGGGGATGTACGGGTCTGCCGGACTTGATTCATAGGATGGCAGCTCCGTCATGCAAAACATCGGAAAGTAGTTCAAGTTCTAAAGCATTTTTCAGGAGTTATTTAAGAAAGCATTTTCATTCCTGTAAATTGAAATTCAAATTGAATTGCTGTGGGAAGATGTTAAATTCAGTTTTTCATCACTTGTAACAGCTTCAATTTACAATCTTACAGCCATGGCTGAAAATATTTCTGTCAGATAACGCACCGCTTGGCTCAGAAAACTGTTAGTTACAAATGGTTTGATATTCTCATGTTTATTGGTTTTGTTCGCATCAGAACTAGGGCTGAGCTGATTAACACATCAAATTATTCAATTAATGTGCTCCATTTAACACATTTTAAAAACCTTTTAAGAAACTGACGCCGTCACCTCTCCCTGAGATGGTGTCAGCAGTGGTGACTGGTTTGGTTCAGCAGCTGGCTCAGCTTAAAACAAAAGTAGATCTTGTTATGCCTCTGTGAAAATGGGACACATACGGTAATCACTCAGTGCGTCTGTGTGTGGTTGTGTGTATCTGTCCGCCTGTCTGTTTCAGCTTGCCCGGTCAAAATTAAGTGGAACTAAAGGCTTGTATCATTGTATTGCCATATTTTCTCAACTTTTAATGTGCCAGAATTTCAAGATAAGGCATTGTTTTCAAAATAAGCAAAATTTAACTCACCATTGCTGTGTAATAGAGCTGGGCCACTTCAGGT
This sequence comes from Pholidichthys leucotaenia, assembly GCA_020510985.1. Taxonomy (NCBI): domain Eukaryota; kingdom Metazoa; phylum Chordata; class Actinopteri; order Cichliformes; family Pholidichthyidae; genus Pholidichthys; species Pholidichthys leucotaenia. Next base: position 426,811,916 of record CM035840.1, on the reverse strand, counting down.
GGCAGTGTGATTTTTTTTTTACAGCGCATAGATGACTTCCTAAACATGGCAGACCACAACAGATAGCTGAAGAAAGCAAAAAACCCTTTGAAAGTAAGTTTGGGGCTTAAATTATGCAGCAATTTCAATATTAAAGCACTAATATCTCCTACAACTGCAACATTTGACTTTTTAAAGCTTATGTTGCGTCACATTATTTTTCTCACCGGTAAAAACTACAAGTCCCAAACTGCTCCCCTCTAAAACATGCCAGTGTAACAGGCCAAATTAACCCCCGTCCAGATTAAATCCGGCAGATAAACTGGCCTACGCCAAACTGTACCTGGGGGTGTAAAAGAGCTTAGACCAGACTATACCCCTCCAGGCCTGACTATACCCCTCTTGTGTAAAGAGGTTTTGATTGTATTTACACAGTACATTTACAACACATGCCACCACGTCATGACATCACTACGTTACGTTATCTTACGTTATTATCAACTGATCTGACCACTTTTTTCCATTTTGTAAAATGACATATATGTCGAAATAAATGACACACCTGTCCATCCCACTTTTACGCACAGGTAAATATTTTTCTACTATAATATTAAAACCATATCTCAGTGTTTACAACTTTACATCGTCTGTCAATGTCAAACAAACATAGAATCGCACATTGAGTTTCACTTTCCATTTTTGAAGTTTTTTTGCTGCTCCAAACGTACACCCAATGTGATGAAAATATTCAGAAAAACATGACAGAAATTGTTTATCATAACTCAGGTTTTATTTGACCTATCAGCAAAATTTAAAAACTGGGACAGAGTTTCAAATCAGCACTTTCAACACAAGTTGAAATGGCGATGGTTGCGAGGCTGCGTCTTGCTTCTACCTCGTCCTAAAGCAGTCATGTGATTTGGACACGCTGGCGGGACTTCTCACAACCATGGAAGACCAACCGTATGACCAGATTTTTATACTCTACACCGCAACACAACCCCTGTGGATCTACGAGCTACCTCCCTTTTTGACCGGCGGGGGATAAAAAAATGAAGTAGTTCTTGTTTTTATCACTCAACACTGTTAATATCATGGGGGGTATAAATTGGCCTCAGGGGTATGAATTGTTGGTTACATTAATAATGCCTCGGTGCAAAGCAACATAGGCATACCATAATCACTACACGCGTCTGTGTATCTGTCTGTCTGTTGCCACCTTTTCAGCTCGCCTGGTAAAAATCAAGTGGAACTAAAGGCTTGTATCATTGTATCGCCATATTTTATCAAATTTTTAATTGCCAAAATTTCCACATACGGCTTTGTTATCAAAATAAACAGTTATTTAACTCACCTTTACTGTCACTGCAGCTGAGAAAAATGTTATTGTAATAGCTATGCCAGGCCAGTAGAGGTGGCGCGTGCCTTTTTTACAGGCCCCCCCATGCCTCCCAGCCACAGGCACTGAGGCATCAGCACCTTCAGTGTTTAAATTTATGCCACACTAGACTTATCCTCTGGTACTCTGGGCGGCCTCATCCTGTGCACACATCTCACTTAAGGCATGCGCACATACCCACACACCTGACCTACTGTCACTGATTGCAGCTGCTCGCTCAACAGTATGAAAAGAGGGAGAGTTTCTGTCAGAGTGAGCGGAGTAAAACACACACTCCAGTATAAAGTAAATAAAAGCTTCTAACTCACCATTAAGGTCAGGAGCTCTGGAAGACAGTTGAAAATTGTTCCATTTGTACTTTTTAGGGGTGACATAAAAGTTACCTGAAAGTCATGAAAGTTACCTTAAGTCGAAGCACTGACTTCCTGTTTGACTATTTCAAAAATAAAACAGGAAATGTTTGACAACAATATTAAAAATGGCTGTTTTGTAGAGAAGTAGGCTAACCCTTTATGATGAACCGAAAAAGAATATTACATATTACTATCATAAATTGTATTTTTTTAAAAACTGAATATACATTCATGAAGGTCTATGCCAGGGTATTGGAGAGGAGAGTCCTGGCGTTGGTCGAACCTCAGATTCAGGAGGAGCAATCTGGTTTTCGTCCTGGCTGTGGCACATCAAACCAGCTCTTTAACCTCTCGAGAATCTTCAAGGGCTTGTGGGAATTTGGAGAAGGGGTTCAGCCGTGTCCCTTGTGTTTTTTTGTGGGAGGTGCTTCGGGAGTATGGGGTATCAGGCTTGTTGTTACAAGCTATCCGGTCTCTATACGACCGTTGTGAGAGTTTGGTTTGTATTGCCAACACTCGGTCGGACTCATTCCCAGTGAGAGTTGGACTCTGCCAGGGCTGCGCTTTGTCACCGATCCTGTTCATAATTTCACTGATCAACACCAAATTTATTGTCTAAGTTTTTTTTAGCTGATTTAGGACAGTTTTGATGTGCTGAATCCAAAAACCACATTGGTTTTGCTCAATCAGGTCAACTTTTTGAATTATGGCCACATGTTGTTTTATATGTTTTTGTTTACATGTACGGATATTTTCACTTTATATGATGCAAAATTCTTTTTTATGTCTTGAAATTCTCTGAATTTTGAACAATGATGACATAACGTTCAATTTATACAGTACTAAGTACGTACTAAGTAAGTACAGGTTTTTGCTTAGCACCTGATCGAGAAAAACGGATGTCATTTTCGGATTCAGCGGTGCAAAATTACTGGGACGGTTTACCGCTGAATGTGAAGCGTCTGGGATGAGATTCAGCACCTCCAAGTTCGAGTCCATGGTCCTCAGTCAGAAAAAGGTGGCTTCTCCTCTTCGAGTTGGGGACAAGCTCCTGCCCCAAGTGGAGGAGTTTCAGTATCTCCAGGTCTTATTCACGAGTGAGAGGAGAATGGAGCGAGAGATTGACAGACGTATTGGAGCAGCATCTGCAGTGATGCGGACGTTGTACCGGTCTGTTGTGGTGAAAAGGGAGCTAAGCTCTAAGGCAACGCTGTTGATTTTCTGGTCAATCTACGTTCCTATCCTCACCTATGGTCATGAGCTTTGGGTAATGACTGAAAGAACGAGACTGCAGTACAAGTGGCTGAAATGAGCTTTCTTCGTAGGATTGCTGGACTCACCCTTAGAGATAGGGTGAGGAGTTCAGTCATCCAGGAGAGTCTCAGAGTAGAACCGCTGCTCCTCCACATTGAAAGGGGCCAGGTGAGGTGGTATGGGCATCTGATCAGGACGCCTCCTGGACGCCTCCCACGTCCAGGGGACGTGGGACGAGGAGACCCCGGGGCAGACCCAGGACTCGCTGGAGAGACTATGTCTCCCAGCTGGTCTGGGAATGCTTTGATATCCTCTCTGAAGAGCTGGAGCAGGTGGCTGGGGAGAGGGAAATCTGGGCTTCTCTGTTTGAACTGCTGCCTCTGCGACCTGGACCTCCAGAAAAGTGGTAAAAAATGGAAGGATGGGTGGATTATCAAGTGTTTTATGTTGATCTAGCAGTAGTTTTTTTTTTATTTTATTCTTATTTTTAATTTGAGAATCGTAAGTACTGTATGTTCAACAATGAATAACATGCACTTAAAAGTTGCTAAAGTATACTTCTTTTTCGTTCTTTCCTCAAGTTCAGTGATTAATTGCAAGTAATTACTGAAAAATCTGCAGTTAATTAGTTCTCTTAAGTGCTCATAATAGTATATTGTGGCTTTTTACCCACAAAAAAACTTTCATTGCCTTAGAATTGCTTGGAAAGAGATTTTAAATCTTGCATCTACCATATATGCATGTGTATGTGCGGATTCTATGAATATTCTAATTAGCAGCCTGCAGGGCTTGCACATGATTGGTTGCCGCACTCCCGACCTGCAACGCTTGCACATGATTGGTCACCATGCTCTGATCCTGCAGGGCTTGCATGTGGTTGGTCGCCATCCTCCCGACCTGCAGGGCCTGCACGTGATTGGTCACCACACAATCAGCCTGCATGGCTTGCACGTGATTGGTCACGACAACTCGTAGTGGGTGGGCTGCTAGTCTGTACAAGATGCTTCTGGACGTTAAAGGTTTACCTATATCTTCAAAAGTAAAAAGTGAAACATTTTTCTCAAAAGGGTCAAGGTGAGAGATAAATGTGTAATTGCCAAATATGCCCTTATTTTTTACTAACAGCCAGTCCCCCGTCTGCCTGCGACTGAGCGGGGGGGGGGGGGGGGGATGGGGACCAATTTGAATGTGGCTACTCTCAGCTCACAGTGCGGCTCCCCGTCCGCTGGCGAAGTGAGCCAAGAGCAGCTTGATTTGTATGTGACTGACTTGCACAGCCACATTCAAATCGCCCCCCGCCTCGCTGTCTCTCTCTGCTCTCTCTCTCTCTCTCTGCTGCTACCCCAACCGCTCTGCCTCAATCCTGCTGCTCCTTGGCTCCTTCCTCTTCCCCCAAGGTAGCCAAGAGTATTCGTCTGATTGGTTAATGTTATAACCAACCAGGTTAAGTAGGAATACGTAGCTACTAACAGTCTGCCCAAACCTGCCTTTTTTTGTTGGGGGGGGGGGGGGGGGCTAGTGCTTAAGCAGACATTCATAGCAGAAAAACACACACTTGGGAGTATGGAATGATTTTGATCTTGATATGTCTTGTAAATCACAAGAAACATGTTACAGACATGTTAACAACAGAAAAACCTTGATTTCTGCTGAAGTGTCACTTTAAAAACTTTAAATTGATGCAGAGCCCTAATTGGAACAATGCACAAAAGTAAAAATCAAAACATGGACTGGACCAAATTACTGGCACAATCAGCTTGATATTTGTGAGCACAGCCTTCAGAAATAATAATTGAAATCAGTCACTTCCAATTCCAATTCAATCACTAATTCTTATTTCTCTTTTCCCTCTACTTTTTTAAATCTAACTTAACAGGCTCTAATTGTTATTCTGTAAAATTTAAGAAGACAAATATTAAGGATTTTTTAGTTATTGTCCGTTCATTCTGTCTCCTGTAATCATAATTGAAATTACACTCAGTACTTTTTCGTGAGACAAGGATCACGTCCAGCCGTGAACACTACTGACTTAGCATTCTCAAAACAATGCTTATCTGTTTGGTCTACTGTATTCAAACTCTCTGCTCTGTTCTAAGACTTTGAACATTTTCTGCTGCATGACATTTTCCCTTCTTGGCCAAGATGTAAATAAATACCCAGAAAAGGCATCTTTGACTCTGCACTGTATTTATTCATTAGCTCAACAAGGGGCATTTATTAATAAAGAAAATCCAAGACAATTCCTAGGTGGAAGTACATGTTGTTGTTGTTTTAAGGACAGTGCAAGTTGATGAACATTGATATCAATCAGTGTAAACTTGCCAGAATGTAGCCAGTGGTTAATTTCCATCTGTTGTCTGTGGATTACAATTTTTCCTTCCTCCATTCTATTATGCTGAGCACCAAGCTAGAGGGTGGAAAGTACCATTTTCATATGGTCTTTGGTATGACCTGGCCAGGGCTTGAACCCATGACCTACTGGCTGAGGGGCGGGTGCTCTACCACTAGGCCACCACTCTAGTTTTAAGTGTAAGTGTAATGCTTTTTTAACATGGATTTGGCCAGCTCAGAATACTATGTGTTGGTAATAACACTGTACTACATCTGCGACAGAAATAAATTGACTAATTTTTTAAAAAAAAGTACCACTTCCCTGCTTTGTTTTGTAATATACTTGTAAAAGAAGACATGCTTTGAGACCCGCTATGCATTACCGCTGCTCACTATTTTCAAAGATAAAACAAAGCATGACTTCTAAGCCTTGAGCCTTTTCCACTTAAAGAGAGGGTATATTTTAAAGGATTAAAGAAGTCGTCTCTGCTTTTCTATTGAAGGAGATTACAAAGTCATTGCTGGATTAAGAGGGGGGAAAAAAAAGGAAAAAAATTCAAACTGTCCAGCTCAGTTTGAGTGCAGAAACTTGATGAAATTCAAGATTACTATCAGTACCCAGTTGGCTCTAAATTCTCCCAGATTTAGGACACTAAATGACACTGTCATAAAGAAATAAAATGCAAAAATAGGTGATATAGAAAATGATATTCAATGGGCCCATACTATGATAAAACATAATCGTGAGTATTCAGATAAGATCAGATAAGATAATTATTTTAAGCCTTTATTAGTCCCACAATGGGGAAATTCCAGGATTGCAGCAGCACAGGGATAGCAGCACTCAGAGCTATAGTAAATAAGATAATAAGATAACTGGTTAGCCAAAGCAGTAAATAAATATACATTTGTACAGTTATCTACACAGTGCAGGAGCATTGCAGTTAAATGGAATAAACAGCATTACGGTTAGTTAAATTACCCGGCAAAATATAAATCTGGACCCAGACAGTATATTTCACATTTGAATCAACAGTGTTGTTGCCACCTTCGATAATAATTGTAACTGTCTTAGTTGTGCATTGGAGGGGACGATCTCTATTGTGCAAAGTTGTGACATTTAATACGACCTCTACGAGCAGCACCAGTTAGATTATAAAGTCTGACAGCCGTAGGTAGGAAGGGCCTGTGGAACCTCTCCCTCAAGCACGTAGGATGGCACAGCCTACCGCTAAATGAGCTCCTCAGTGTGTTCAGCGTGTCCCGCCTGGGGCGGGACTCGGACTCCAGCAGAGATGACAGCTTAGCCACCATCCTCCTCTCTCCTGTCTCCTCCACTGGGTCGAGGTGTCGCCCCAGAACAGAACTGGCTTTTTTGATCAGCCTGTTCAGTCTCTTCCTGTCGGCTGCTGTGATGCCGCTGCCCCAGCAGACCACTCCAAATGTGATGGCTGATGCCACCCCCGAATCGTAGAAGTTCTTCAGGAGTGCCCCTTGCACTCCAAAAGACCTGAGTCTCCTCAGGAGGTACAGCCTGCACTGCCCCTCCTCGTAGAGCATGATGGTGTTGTGGGACCAGTCCAGTTTATTGTTCAGGTGAACACCCAGGTACTTGTAGGATGCCACCATCTCAACGTCTGTTCCCTGCATGTTTACTGGTGCTGTGGGGGGCTGTCCTCGCATGCGGCAGTCCACCACCAGTTCCTTGGTTTTCTTCACATTGATCTGGAGGCAGTTCTGCAGGCACCAGTCCACAAAGTCCTGGATAAATCCTCTGTACTCCGTAGCATCCCCATCAGAGATGAGGCCGACGATTGCAGAGTCATCAGAGAACTTCTGTAGACGGCAGTGTGGTGTGTTGTGTGAAAAGTCAGCAGTGTAGAGGGTGAGCAGGTTTTTCATGGCAATACACTAAAGCGATTTTCATTCACGAACTTTAGAAAATTAACAAGAGCAACTATCTTTTTTCATGTGACACACTACAAAAAATACATATGCAGCAGCTTCATATGTAAATGCTGAAAACATATGATGTCATATACACAATGTTCAAGCGCAAAATCTGTAAAAAGCTTGAATTTGTTGTATTGCAGTCTAAAATTTCAGAGCTAAATGCAGATTACACTTTGTACATGTGTGTATTGCTATTTCAAATGACTTAAAAATATCTAATACATACAAAAACACAATAACTCCACCAACACTAGCATCTCATCATATTTCCCTGCTGGTTATACAAATCTGACAGCCGCGAGATTTAATCTAATAATCAATTCTAATTTGGTCAGTGGTCTGTGTTCTCATTTCCTGGATTTTATGTGAGCACAAAATTAAAATGTATGAAAAACAAGCTGTTATTTATTGTTTGTGTGCTGCAAAACTGGGCTTCCTTCTTCTGTGCTGTAGCCTCCTTACTTTACTTGTTCAGGTGAATATTGGTATCATCTGTTGTGATATGAATAAGAAATATGTCTGACTTTAAAGTTATAGTTATAAATCTGGGGAAAGACTTGTTTATACCGAAAACAGCATCCCATTGTCTCCATTTATTTCTGTGAACAACTCCATGTTGAATTCTCCTTCAAAGCAGCAGCCGGTGGCTTGTCACCAGACTGCAAACCAAGTCTACCTACGGGTACAAATAAGTAACAAAAAAAAAAAAAAAAAAGCAGCTGAGACTGAGCTGGGCTGCAGTTCAGTTATTGGCCACAGGTGTCACCAAAAATGAGGATCTTCCAGAGTTACAAGTTGAACATTTGATTAATTAAACCATCACAGGCACACATTTCAGTGTGTGGCTTTTTAAATGTTAATGAGCCCCGGTTCCCCCTGTCACTTTTGAGATCTGTGGTTGAGGATGACATTAGCTAGTTAGCTACTGGTTGCTGGACACAGCCTGAGCTAACTAATGTAAGACTGGCTGAATGTGAAAGGGTAAAAGCTAGGGCTGGACAATTAACCGAAATAAAACTGAAACCGACTTTTGGGACATAAAACCAATGTAATCTTACTTTTGTCAGTTTTTGGTGCTTCCCTTCTTCCTGTTGTGTGTCGTATATATGAGAGCTTTCATGTACTGCCCCTTTAAAACATCTCCTGCCTGCATAGTCATGTGACTCCGCAACCTGAAACCGGTCGGCGCTGTTCGGAAGCAGCAGAACATGGGGGAAAAAATTAAAACGCTTGTACCGAAAAGAAATGTAGACTCTGTCCACAAATTATGAGGTGACTGACTCTTTATATCATCTGAAGCCAAGAAAAAGCAATGTGCACAGAAACTAACATGAAAATGTGCCAGAGCTAAATCGCTGTTAGCCTCTGACTGCTGTCCACGTCATCTTGACCATTTTACAGTGGGAAGGATACATTTAAGAATCTGGTCAGAGATTTGTAGCCACTATGTGGTGATAGCAATCATGGCTGTGTTAAAGACTCTTCCAACACAGCTAACAGCTAACTTGCCACTGGCATGAGTCACGTGACCTGCAAACCCTGAAGAGGTATGTACTGTGTATATACATACTGACTTCTGCACTGGACAGTGTTTAATTTGGTTACATGTGTGTGGAAATGATAATATACCTATTCTTTATTATATTATGCTCATTTACTACTGCACTGATATATTTGTTGATGCTGCACTCTCATCTAATATTGCTTCGTTGCGAGCCTTGTCAGTGAACTGTAAGGGAAAAGAAAGGTGGAAAAACAACAACAAAAAAGAAACTGACGTGAAAGCTTCACTTAACCTTGATGCTGATGTGACAGAGATCATCCTGCGCAGTTCGCCCCACACGGGACACGAACCCGCGACCTCTCAGTCAACTACACAGTTCGAGCATGGGAGACACAGCACGATCGTGCTGAGCTAAAGGTCCGACCGGTAGCTCAGCGCTACCGATACTGTATGAGGCTTTGGGAGGGAGGTTTACTAACGTTCTACGCCGAACAGTACTTGTTGGCATCCGTTACACTCTCCCCCTTAAACCTCACTCCCATCCCGGGTTCACGGCACCATTGTGACAGAGATCATCCTGCGCAGTTCGCCCCACACGGGACACGAACCCGCAACCTCTCAGTCAACTACACAGTTCGAGCATGGGAGACACAGCACGATCGCGCTGAGCTAAAGGTCCGACCGGTAGCTCAGCGCTACCGATACTGTATGAGGCTTTGGGAGGGAGGTTTACTAACGTTCTACGCCGAACAGTACTTGTTGGCATCCGTTACACTGATTTAAGGTCAAATCATCCAGTCCTAATAAATGCCCAAATAATGGATGTTGGGGTTTCAGGGGTCTGTAGTTTCAGTGGTCAATAGGACAGGATTGGTTTCTGGTCTATAATAACCACAGAAACACCTCTGAATGAGCAAATGGCTAGCTCTGCTAGCTTGCTGAAGCTAACTAACTGTCACTGGTAGAAGAACCAGAGTTTAATAAACTACAGTAAAATGAGCTAGAATGAAGTGACTAGGTGACTGGGATACAGTTTAAAAGAACTTTTCCGATAGTCCTTCTCCCTTTTACAGCTCTTTTAAAAAAATGAAACTCAAATATCAGTCACTCATGTCAATGATTTCAATCTTTATCAAACCAGACAGGAAATACTGCACAATCAAAAATCAAAAAAGGAAAAATAAATAAATAAATAAATAAGTGCAATATTCAAGCGCAAACATTCAGGCCCAAATTAAGTTCAAGAAAGAGATACAGTATATGCTCAAGTATTGGTAAATCCTTCTAGGATCATGAATGTTGGCTGGAGTGGACGAATTGTGTCAAAGGGGAATCACAAGTGGTAGCTAAGCAAAGCTAAGCTAGCTCATCTAGCGTTTCTGTTGGTGTGATTACAGCGCCATACCAGCCAAAATATTATAAAATAAGCCAAGAAAATGTTTGGAAGGCAGATAATCAATTTGCCAGCTGGCAGCACACATGTCCAGTTGGATGAGTAGAAGATGTAGAGTAGCCATAAAAACTGTGGTCAGTCTGAGTTTCTGCATTGGTAGCCAGTCCAGATACCCAAATTCACACATGAAGGCACTGAAAATGTGAATTTTTCCTAATGTCATTTTTTGTAAATGAAGAAAACATAGTTAGCCTACTTGTTTCTTTTTCATACCAACTCTGAAAAGAAAATCACTTCACAATGGACAGACCTGTGACATTAACAAACAGCTTTTTGTTGATTCTTACTAGTCTGTGAAAGAAAAAAAAAAATCTGATTCCTCCTCAGGTCCTGCAGATAGATCCAGTTGTACTGTGGACCTGTTGATATCGTCACATTTCCTCAGCTTGCGGAGAAATCGATAAATGTCACAGGTTACTTAATATCCTATTATACTGGCCAGCCATATCCCCAGATATACACACACGGACACATCTTCAACACAGCGTCTCCAGGAAAAATCTAATCTCCTCCCGCGAGTTCTCGTTCTTCAGGTACACATCTGCCGTCACCCCTTAAATGGAGCTCATGAATTATTGAAACCTGTCCCCGCTGCGCCGACCCTAAACTGTAATTAGTTTTGCCCAACACATCTTATCATGATACACTTTGCAGGCTGTGAGAACAGAGGGTGGGTGGATGGGTGGTGGGGGACGTATTGTTCCTTTAAGATGGAGAAAAAAATGGAAAGTGAAGGAGAGCGGGGCCGATTGGCACCTTGGCGAGGAAAGTTACGCTTTGAGGGGATGAAGGGGAAGGTGTGGTGGGACTTGGGGAGGGAGGGTTGGGGGCGTAGAGTAACGAGAAGGAGGACGAGAGTGAGAACACGCACACGGAAAAAAAAGACCTCATTGCCAGGCTACTCACTGCCATCACAATGAGTGTTTATCCCACTTTTCTGAGAGCCAATTATCTGTTCCCGCATGACTCATAGAGATCATTTAGGCTGCTGGTGTGCACGGTAAAAAGGGCCGAGCACAGACGTGCGTTCACGTGCTTCGGGCAGGTGAGTGCGCCGATTATTTTCTCGACGACACTGCTGGGGAGGTTCGATCCGGTGCGTGTGCGCTCATTCCGGGGCTGTCGTAGCAGAGGAGTAGCTGTTCCCCGCGGCTCTTCGCTCACTGTGTCATCCCTCCTTTTCATATTAGGAATCCCTCCGTCCCATCTGTGATCCATCTTCCGCTTCATATTCCCATTTTTCCTATTTTTTTTTTCCCATGGACACCATGCAGTCTTCTCAGAGCCCCATCAGTCAGTTCATCACGCTAATTAATGTGTCTTATAATTAGTCCACTGTTTAGCCTTTTAAACACAGCTGGAGGCATAAATGCAGAGCTGTGTCATTGTGTCATGTTTGTGGTTTTTTTTTTCCATCTTTGCTTAACACCCCTGCTGGCTTATTCAACAGCGGAATACGTTTAGCTTTGCATCTGTGCACGGAGCTCAAAGGCAGGGCTGTTTCTGGGCATTAAGCAGAGTATGCAAATGCAACAATCCCCTCAGCCACTAGGGGGCCACCAAGCTACAAGTTCACACTCAATATTTTTGCAGATTTTGTTTTCTTTTTTCCCTCAATTTGCAACATTCTTGTCATACATTTGCAACTTTTTCTTGTAAATTTTCCATTGTTTATTACTGATTTGTAATTTCTTTCTCAAAAATTTGCAAAATTTCTCTTGCAAATTTGTTACCTTTTTTCTCGTAATGACTTTAAATTTTCCTCATAAATTTGCAAAATTTTCTATGTAAATTTGCAATTTTTTCTCGTAAATTTTTGTCTTTTTGTGCTTTTTTTTGTAAGTTTGCATCTTTATTCTTACAGATTTGAGATTTGTAAATTTTCCACATTTTCTCATAAATTTGCTACTTTTTTCTCAAATTTTTGACTTTTTTTTCCAAATTTGTAGCACTCTCATAAATATGTATTTTTTTCTTATAAAGCTGCAAGTTTTTTCTCATGACTCAAAATTTTCCTCAGAAATTTTAAAATTCTCCCTGTAAATTTGCTACTTTTTTCTCAGAAATTTTTCTCTTTGCAAATTTGTAAGTTTGCAGCTTTATTCTCACAGATCTGATATTTTTCTTGTAAATTTTCTACCTCTTCTTAAAATTTTGTGGGGTTTTTTCAGAAATTTGCAACTTTTTTTTCAAATTTGTGACTTTTTTTTGCAAATTTGTTGCTCTCGCTTAAAATTGCAACTTTTTTTTCTCATAAGTCAACATTCTTCTCATAAATTTGGGACTTTTTTGAAAATTTGTGAATTTTCTCATAATTTTGCAAAGTTTTCCCTTTAAATTTGCAACTTTTTAATTTCCCTTCCTTTTTCACCATATGTTTGCAGCTTTAGTCTCACATATTTGCAACTTTTCTTGTGAATTTGTAACTTTTTTCTTTTAAATTTGCACCTTTTTATCATAAATTTTTGACTTTTTTCTCAATTTGCAACATTTTGTCATAAATTAGCAACATTTTCTTATAAATTTGTAATTTTTTCTCAAATTTGTTACATTTTTCTCACATTTGTGACTTTTTTTGCACTTTTAGCTTTCTCTTAAATATGTAGCCTTTTCCTTATAAATCTGCAAGATTTTTCTCATGAGTCAACATCCTTCTCATAAATTTGGGACTTTTTTGAAAATCTGTAACTTTTTCTCGTGAATTTACAAAATTTTCCCAGTAAATTTGCAACTTTTTTTCTCAGATTTTTGTCTTTTTTGCAAATTTGTTTTATTGCAAGTGTGCAACTTTTTCTTGTAATTTTGCTTCTTTTGTGCATCATAAGTTTGCAGCTTTATTCTCACAGATTTGTGACTTTTTTTCTTGCAAATCTGCATTTTTTTTCTCTGAAACTTGCAACTTTCTTCTTTCAAACTTACAACTTTTTACTCATAAATCTGCAACTTTTTTCTCATAAATTTATGGCTTGTGCATATTTGTAACTTTCTCATAAACTTGCTTTTTTTAATAAATTTGCAACGTATTGTGTCCCATCCTCACCCACACTTTGCGTATCAGGTGATTTAAGTGAAATAAATATAGAGGCAGGGATGTCACACATGGTTCTCACCGCCTTATGCATGGCAAAAAAAACTGTCCTCATGAATTGGAAATCAAGAAATAATTTATGCATGACTCACTATAATAACTTATTTTTAGATTATATTAGCCTGGAGAGAATGTCTGCCTCCTCAAGCAATCAATTGGCTGAATTAAATTCTCTCTGGTCCCTGCTTATTAATTCTGTAACCTGAGGGCTGGTGGGCAGTGGTTTGCTCTCCTTGGCACCTCTGGCGGCTGGCTGCGCCCCGACCACGAGGGGCCGGTGTCCGGGTGGGGGGGGGCGGGGGTGGACCGTGGCCCGCGGCCAGCTGGCCTTGCTTCCCGGGAGGGGCTGGGTCTGGCCCTGGGCCCCTGGTGCTGGGGGGTGGGCGTTTTTCCCCTGGGCTGGGGTTGGGTGTGTACCGGTGGTGCGGACCGGCCCCAGTGCATCCTTTCGCGGTGGGGTTGTGTCCTCTCTGGGCTCCTGGCGGCACCTTGGGACAGGTTCCTACATCCTGGGGGGTCGCCCTCCCCGTCCTCTGGGGCCTGTGAGTGTGGGTGTGCATGTGTGTGTGTATGTGTGTGTGTACATGTGTGAGAGTGGGTGTGAGTGGGGGCGTGGGTGTTGTGTGTGGGCATGTGGGGCTGTGTGTGGGTGTAAGTGGACATGTGTGATGGTGAGTGTGTGTGTATGTGTGCACATGAGGGTGGGTAGGGGTGTGTGTGTGTACGGGTGCGGTTACCTGTGGGTGGATGTGTGGGGGTGGAGGATGTGTGTATGGGTAGGATAACTTTGTTGGGTGGCGGGGGTGGGGCGGTCCATCTAGTGGCATGGGGGTTGGCGATTCGGGGCCTGCTTGTCCCTGCCACCCTGCTCTTGTGTCGCAGAGCGGGGCGCTTTGTCGCATTGCTCCTGGTGTCATTGGCGGCGGGTATGTGTGGGTGCTCGGGGGTGGTTGGGGGGAGCGTTGGCGCAGGTTTGTGGCCGTGTTGCCGTCGGGCTGTTCTGGGGTGGCTGTAGCTGCGGGGTGGCCTGCTGCTGTTGGTGTGCATCTGGGGTGGGTGGTCGGTGGGCTTGAGGTAGGCGATCGGGGGTGTTGCTTGGCGTGTGGGGTGCCCTGTGGGTGCGACCCATTGTTCACTATAGTGGCTATTGTTGTTGTGCATGTTTGTGTGTGCAAGATGAGTGGGAATGGGTGTGGCTGCTCCATCATGTTTGTGGTGCTGGGATCACCAGGGCGCGACACTGGTGGGTCCTGGGCTGCTTGGCCTTGCAGCCCTCGCCCTGGGTTTGAATTTGGGGGCAGTGGGTGGCCTCATGAACCAGTTTGCGAGCTGGCTTCTGGGGGGGAGCATGGCCTCGCTTTTGGACCGCCTCCCTCCCAGTCTTATTTCCCACCCTGTCCCCCTCCCCCTGATTCTGGGTGGAATATACATCTTCTTGGATACATTTAGGGCTTTAGGGTGGGGGGATGCTGCACTGTGTTGGTGAAGGGGATACCTCTGCTGCACAGTGGGGCTGTGCAGCACCTCAATTTTAGTTGCATTTTAGACACTGAGGGATTGGGGGGATGGGGCCCCGCTGCCTATCGCAGTGGCTAGTGGTGCTCCAACCACCATTCCCCAATTTTAACTGCAGTATGGTAGTCCACACATTTACACACAGTCACGTCATACAACCGACATACACCTACCATGTTTTGTGCAGGGGGGGTGGTGGTCTTCCCCCACCCCTGTTGCCCTCCTCCTGCTGGAGGCCGGGGGGCCCTGCGAGGGACCTGGGACCCATCATGTTGTCAAAATTGCTGGGTGCTGCTGAATGTGTAGATACAAGCAGGGGAATGAGAGAGGGACTGAATAAGAGAGTCAGCGAGAGTGAGGGAGTGATGAATGGAGGTGTGATGGTGGGCTGTTTTTGTGTGGCGCTTTGCGTGTCGGGTGGCATCTCGGTGCAGCTGCGGTGATCTGCCGATCAGTCACTCGGGTGGGCGTTGGGGGTGGGGGTCTGCTTCTATGGCCGCAGCTGCCCTGGGGTGGGTCGGTGGGGGGGGTGGCCACTTGCTTGCACCGGCAGTCTCCCTGGCTGCTGCCGGGCGCTGGTGTGCATTTAGGTTTGCTGCATCTGCATCGCAGTTGCCCTAAGAAATAAGGGTGAATGAGGGTCGGTAAGTGTGAGGGGGGAGAGCACGAATGGATGTGAGGAGGTCGGAGTGTGAGTGAGATTGCATGCGCGGGTGAATGTGAATGTGAGTGGGTGTGGGTGACCTTGAGAGCAAGTGGGAGTGAGATTGAACGGGTACAGGAGTGAGAGAAAATGGGTGGGTCTGGGAGTGTGAGAGTGGGTGAGTGACAGTGAGGGAGTGCATGTGGGTGCATATGAGAGCATGGAGGTGTGAAGGTGTGGAGATTGGTGTGTCTGCGAGTCGGGAAGTGCTGGATTGAGGGGGGTAGTGCCTCTCGGATATGTGAGCTCCCCTGGGTGGGGGGGTCTTCTTTAGGCGTAGGGGTTCCCGGGGTGTGCGGCACTGGCACTGGTGGGGAGGGGCGCTTGGGGGTGCCTAGGGAAGCTCGCGCTGCGGGGCGTGGGCCGGTCTCCGGCCCGGGGAGTGAGGGCACTGGCCTCCTGGTACCTGGGGCCCAGGGACTGGTGTTGGCCCCATTGGAGGGGTGGGGGGTTAGTGGGCCTGGGGGTGTGGGCCTGCCACGCCAGCCGCCTGGCAGCCTGGCCTCCCTCAGTCATTCCTCTGGGGGTGGATTCCTGGCTTTCCTGGGGCTTGCTGACCTCGGGCATTTGTGCACTGTGGGGGTTGATGGCACTGCCTTGCCTGCTTGGGGTTCCCGGGGGGGGGGGGGGGGGCTGCTGCAGCCGGCCCCCCTCTTCTTATGTTTCCTGACAAACCACTCACATGCACACACTTATTTTGTGTGGGCTCTCATATATACGCACATGGACGTACACGCACAAATGTCTCTCCTTTAACAGGTATGGACACCAGACTCGTGTTGAGACATCTTCGGTGGAAGAAGCAGTTTGTCTTCTGTTTGTTTTAGTTGTTGGTTTGTTTGTCTTTTTGTCTGTTCCCCTCTCTTTTCTTTCCCCCTCCACACACTTCCTTTCCCTATTCCCCATCCTGTTGGATCCTCCATGGGTAAAATAATTTAAATAAAGTATTAAAAGTTATTACAGGAGGAGTATACAACATTATACAGTGCATAGTTAGGTACTGTATAAAGCTCCTTTTGGCAAAGTAAATCTGTTTTGACGCAATAAGGGTAATAGATCTCTGTTCTGCTCACCTAGCTGCCTGACAGGACAAGGGGAAAAAATAAATAAATTTGCAACTTTTTCTCAAATTTGCAAATTTTTCCTTGTAAATTTGTAACTTTTTTTAAAAAAAAATAAATTTGTGCCTTTGTATGATTTTGTGATTTTGTGATTTTTTTTGGGGGGGGGGATTTGTTGTCATGAATTGCCCCTCAGGGGGCAGTGAGGTGAGACCCATGTACTGAACTGTGAGTTTGTGAGGTTTATTGAAACAGCAAACATAAAGTCCAAAACGGTGCTCTAACACAAAGTTCCAACAAGTGAGCAAACTTACTGATAAAGTGCGCCAGAGTGAGGGCAGGGCTCTGGTGGAGACAAGGAGAAACTCATACAAGACAGTGGTGATGGGAAATGAAAACAACTGCCCTTAAATAGAATTTAGGCACAATTCATATAAGTACTGACAGGTGTGGGTCACATGAGCAGGCAGAAGGAAACAATGATACATAATTGGACCAGCTGGGGGCAATGAGAGTGGAGCAACTGGCTGACAGCTGACAGGGCTACGCCTACACGGTGCACACCCCAGGAAATGCCAGTGACAGCTGTCAGCCACAACAATAAAGAATTTAAAGAATAAAATATCAACAAGTACAAACTAAGAAATAAATACCAATTAATACAGAAAACGAACATAACATAAGAAAAACAGTGCAAGCATAACAAAACCCAGAAAGCACAAAATACAACAAATATATAAATACAGAGAAAAAGCCATGAGACTGAGCAAGGCAGAAACCTCCTGTGCTCATGACAGAGCCCCCCTCTCAAGGGGTGGACACCAGACACCCCGGGGTAATATCAACAGAAAAAGAAAGACCCCACCCCCCAAATAGGAGCCCAACAATAACCCACCCTGGGAGGGTGGTGGTGGGAACAGGCTAGAGGGGAATGAAACAAAACCCTGGTCAGGACACACACCAGGGAAAACCCCAACCATCTAAGCCCCCCGGACCGAAGAACTGGATAGTTCAGGTGGGTGGCCAAAGTCCCAGGCCTGGCAGATGGTATGATGGAAAGATTTGGGTGGCCTACCAGAGAAGGTGGGCCACCCAACACTGCAACACAGTCTGTCGGGTGGTCTACCAGAGCTTTTTTAGCCACCTGAACAGAAAGGGTGGTCCAGAAGGTGGCTGCCCAATGGGAAGAAGTAATTGTGGGCACACTAGAGGAGTCGGGGGAGCCATGGCGATGTCAGGTGGAGGAGAGGGAACCACGATGACCTCAGGCAGAGGAGAGAGAACCATGACAACCTCGGGCAGAGGAGAGGGAGCCACAACGACCTCGGGCAGAGGAGAGGGAACCACAACGGCATCTGGCAGAGGAAGGGGAACCACAATGGCATCTGGCAGAGGAGGGGGAACCTTGATGGTGTCAGGCAAAGGAGAGGGAACCACGACGACCTCGGGCAGAGGAGAGGGAGCCACAACGACCTCGGGCAGAGGAGAGAAAACCACGACGGCATCTGGCAGAGGAAAGGGAACCACAATGGCATCTGGCAGAGGAGGGGGAACCATGACGGCGTCAAGCAGAGGAGGGGGAACCACGACGCTCTTGGACTGGCCTGTAGTACCCTTGGTGGTCCTGGACTGGGTCATTGCAGCACCCGCGGTGACTCCAGGCTGGAGTGGAGCTACACCTGCGGTGGCTCCGGGCTGGAACGGAGTTGCACCCACGGTGGCTCCAGGCTTGAGTGGAGCTGCACCTGCGGTGGTCCCGGACTGGGACATTGCTGCACCCTCGGTGGGCCCAGACTGGGCCAGAGCTGCACCCATTGTGGCCCCCGGGCTGGAGAGCAACACCCATGGTGGGCCCAGACTGGAGCACAGTACCCAAGTTGGTTTCAGGCTAGGGCACAGCACCCACGACGGCCTCCCACTGGGACACAGCACCCACGGAGACCCGGACTGAGGAAGAGCTGCACCCATGGAGGTCCCGGGCTGGGACGGAGCACTCATGACGACCTCATCAGAAGGGGAAGCAGCACCCTTGGAGGCCCCGGGTTGGGATGGAGCACGCACAACGACCTCAACCAGAGGGGGAGCAGCACCCATGGAGGTCCTGAGCTGGGACAGAGCACCCGCGATGACCTCAGCGGGGGGAGCTGGATTCATGGAGATTTCAGGTGGTGAGCCGGGACCCACGGAGACTTCTGGCAGAGCTGGACGATCCTCGGTGACCATGGGGAAAAGCTCAGGCAAAAGAGGCAAAGAAACAGGGTCAGGGTCACCGGCGCCAGTGGAGCCTTGTGAGGTGAGCTCAGGTGCAGCTGACGGCTGCACTTGGTTCTTCCCACCAAGAGCCAGGCAAGATCTCTCTGAAATAGAAACAACAAAGACAAAGGAGAGCACTTGCCTGATCTCAAGCTCCACCACCGTCCAGGACTCCCGTCGATCCAGGCGATGGTTCTTCGGGCACAGCCCTCTGGAGGTTCAACCCTAGCTCTGCTGTGGCGTCTCCTGCAGCAGGCATGGTGGTCAATACAGTCCTGGGACCCCCTAGCAAGGTGGCCCACGCAGGTGGCTCGCCTTGCGTGGTGACAAGAGGTCGACTTCCTGCTGGTGCTGGATCCTGCTCAGCTGAAGCCTGGGGATGCTCTTTCGTTGGTGCAGGCATCGGCTCGGTCTCAGCACTCACCCTCCATCCAGAGCATGACTGCAGGGCTGGAACCAGGTCCTCCAGGGCCACAGGCTCCTCCAACATCTGGCGGCTCAATCCTGGGGCTGGACGACACTCTGGGGGCAGAGGAGAAGACATGGAGAGAGCAGGTGAAAAGTCTTTCACTGCAGCAGGTGGTGAGAGCTCATAGGACTGCGCGGTCTGAGCCCCACCACCAGGAATCAGGCAAGATAATTTATATGTGGGCAATAGAGAATGAAAAGACACTTGCCGGTGTTCCTGGGGCATGATATTTTCTGCTGCAGTAGGTGTTGAATCCACCCTTTTTGTGGCCTCAGCGGTTATGGGCCCCTCAATGGAACATGGAGGAGCCACCCCTGCAGGCACGGCGATGGGTGGAGCTGGGAATTAAACGATCGACCTCTCAGCAGTGGGAGGAATCGCCGAGGAAGAGGGAGCAGTAGCAGCAGTGGAGGAGTTGGCTGGCGGAACAGCCAGAGAGTAAAACCGAAAGAAGGAACTGCTGTGGGATTTTTCAACCTCGGCGAAGGAGGGGCTGCTGACAAGGAGGTGGAGGTGTTCCTCTGGTGATCTGGAGCTGGATGGTGACATTGTGGAGCTGGTGGAGAAGGAGCATGAATTGGTGCACTGGAGGCAAAGCAGGGTGTCTTCCATGGAGTGCGCTTCCGTGTGGGCGCTAGGTTCGCTGGAGACAGACCCCACGTCAGTCCAGGGAAGGATTGTTGAAGCACGGCGAGTATGGCCAGCAAGTCCGCGAACTGGGCATGCCTCCATAACCCTGGGTGCTCTTTGGCAATGCCGGTTGCCACATCCACACTCTTCCAGATCTGTTTTGGGCTGCGAGAGGCGAGAGCTTCATCCACAAAACTCTGGATGAACTCGGCAGCCCACTGCCCCTCCACACTTGGAACCCCCGCTGCCGATCTCCCTTTGGTTGTTGGAGGTCAGCATGCTGAGAACATGATGAGCTCCACAGAAACAGGTGAGTGAAAACAAAAAAAAAGAAAACCAAAATCCACAAACTCACAGCAGCTGGGTCTCTTTCGGGCCGCTGTCTTCTGTCATTAATTGCCCCTCAGGGGGTAATGAGGTGAGACCCACACACTGAACTGTGAGTTTGTGAGGTTTATTGAAACAGCAAACATAAAGTCCAAAACAGTGCTCTAACACAAAGTTCCAACAAGTGAGCAAACTTACTGATAAAGTGCACCAGAGCGAGGGTAGGGCTGTGGTGGAGACGAGGAGAAACTCATACAAGACAGCGGCAATGGAAAATGAAAATAACTGCCCTTAAATAGGATTTAGACACAATTTACATAAGTACTGACAGGTGTGGGTCACATGAGCGGGCAGAAAGAAACAATGATATATAATTAGACCAGCTGGGGGCAATGAGAGACGAGCAACTGGCTGACAGCTGACAGGGCTACACCCACATGGAGCACAACCCAGGAAATGCCAGTGACAGCTGTCAGCCACAACAATAAGGAATTTAAAGAATAAAATATCAACAAGTACAAACTAAGAAATAAATACCAATTAATACAGAAAACGAACATAACAAAAGTTAGACATAAACAGGAAAATGAAAAAACAGTGTAAGCATAACAAAACCCAAAAAAGCACAAAATACAACAAATATATAAATACAGAGAAAAAGCCATGAGGCTGAGCAAGGCGGAAACTTCCTGTGCGCAGCTCATGACATTTGTTGCCTTTTCTTCATAAATTCACTTTTTTTTAATACTAAGATTGTAGTTTTTTCCCCCACATTTGCAACTTTTTTTCTTGAAAATTTCCAGCGTTGTAATGGTTTAATTTTTTCTTCAAGAGAAGGCCCCAAGTTTTTTTGTGCTTTTGCTGTTTTAAAGGGTTTCATCTCTTACAATGAAAGTAGTGTTTTTTCTCATGAATTTGCTAAATTTTCCGTGTAAATTTAAAACTTTTTCTCAGAGAGTGTTGTCCTTTTTTTTTTTTGCAAATTTGTGATTTTTATTGCAAGTGTGGTACTTTTTTCTTATAATTTTTCTTTTTTTCCATCATAACTTTTCAACTTTATTCTCACAGATTTATGACTTTTTCCTTGCATATCTGCAGTTTTTTCCATTTAAACTTGCAACTTTTTTGTTTTAAACTTGCAACTTTTTTGTTTTAAACTTGCAACTTTTTTCTCAGAATTTGCAGCTTTTTTCGTTTAAATGTGTGACTTTTTGCTATGTGCTGGGCATATTGTCCACACCTTCTGTTATTTTTGAAATGTTTACACAACTCTGTTATCATTGGTTTGTTGGGTTATCCTCAGTTTCTTAGTTCAGTTATTGTGTTCTCATCTCCCCCATCATCCTCCCATTCCTCCAGCCACTCTCATGTGTTTGCATTTGACCCTAATTTGTTATCCAGCTGTCCTGTGTTTGTTAATTTCTCTGTCCCTATATATACCCATGGTTTTCATTTCTTTTTGTGGTGTCATTATCAAAGTTTTCCCTCCGGTCCTTCATCTTCTTTTGTATGTGTTTAGCCGTACAGGGTCATCTTGTGTTTGACAATAGTGATGTTATGCTTGACACCACCCACTTGAGACTGACTTGAACAATATAACACAGAAGTGTCGCGAGCAGAGTGTTGAGCACTGTGTCAACATGCCCACAGTCACGTGACCCTAGCAAGAGAAGCCTCGTTATGTCGGTCACATCACGTGACTTGAGGGCTTGCAGGAAGCTTGAGAGGGAATTAGGTTTTTTTTTTTTTTTGCTTGCTTTGTATTGTTTGTTCCTGCCATCCAATATTGAATAGACCTCGGATGGCCAAATGCTCAAAAAAAAAGTGTTGAGATTTTTTTCCGCTTTTTCAACTCAGATGGATGCAGTTCTGACACTCAGTCACCAGATGGCAGGCTTTATTAGATGTTTCATAACGCTGTGTCGCTCATGAAGCTGTTGTCTCAGAGTTACTAGTTGTTTCGTGAGGCCTCGGTTTTAACATCACTATTTGACAGCCCTGTGCTGTAAATTATTTTGCACCTTATTAATTAAACCTTCTTGCACTGAAGTCCGTCACGCCTGAAGGAGTCATTTTTTCTGTTCTGCTGGAGGTGTATCTGACACTTTTGTGCAAATTTGTAACTTTTTATGAATTTACTACCTTTTTCTTGTCAATTTGCAATTTTTTTCTCATAAATTTGTGACTTTTGTGCAAAT
Source organism: Pholidichthys leucotaenia (assembly GCA_020510985.1). Classification (NCBI taxonomy): domain Eukaryota; kingdom Metazoa; phylum Chordata; class Actinopteri; order Cichliformes; family Pholidichthyidae; genus Pholidichthys; species Pholidichthys leucotaenia. The sequence goes on along the minus strand of CM035840.1, from coordinate 426,789,446 downwards.
TTGCAAATTTTCTCATAAACTTACTACTTTTTTATAAAATTGCAACTTTTTCTAAAAGTTGCAATTTTTTGCTTATAAATACACAACTTTTATTTATTTATTTATTTTAGAAATTTGTGCCTTTTAATGAATTTGTGTGGGGGGTGGGTTTGTAAACTTGCATCTTTTTTTCTGCATATAATCACGTCTTTTTTATACTAAGTTCTCAACTTTTTCCTCACAGATTTGCAACTTTTTTCTTGCAAGTTTGCAGCTTTGTAAGGACCCATGTTTTGTTTTTGGTTTTTTTTGGCACTTTTGCTGTTTTAAGGGGTTTCAGCTCTTCCTCATAATGAAAGCAGTGTCCCCCCCAAACACAGTCTTGCATACGGTCCTCAAAAACCTAGAAACAGCGCTGCTCAGGCGTTACCAAACATCAGCTGTCCAGGCTGAGTGCTTCAGCTACAGCGATGAATTGCTTTCCTGGCCCGCTCGGCTCTATTTCATACTATTGTCTGCTCCTGGTGATTAACTGCCTGTGCTTGTCACCGGGGTGATTTCTGCTTTGTGTTGAGAGCTTGACCGCAGCCGGCGGATGGGGGGCTCTGTGAGGGGGAGGGGGGGGGGCTGAAAGGATTGGAAGGGTCAGCTGATCGGCTGTGAGATGCGGAACATTTATCACACACACACACACACACACACACACACACACACACACCCCAAAGCTGTGTCTGCTGAGGGACCATAAACCATAAATCAGGGAGAAGTGGGTCAGATCGGGTCAGCGCTCATCTGCTCACTGCAGATCTGCTCTCTATTTTCCTAAAGGTGCTCCTTTTTTCCGCTCACACCTACGTGGCACTGAGTCAGGGCTGGAAGGTGGGGAGCACAGAAATCATTGCTTGATATGTTTCGGTTAAATGAAAATACAATATGAATCGGGGAGCATTACTTTACTTGCTGGTGATTTGGCAGTTTTTCTACATCATTTGATATGTTAAATAGAAACTGGTATCAAAAATATACAAACACAGTAAAATCCAATTAATAAACCTTACTTAAAGCAAGGAAGTGGGTCAGTGACTGAAAAATTCTGTTTTTGTAGGTTTTAATCTTCTGAAAGGCATCAATGAACCTCTTACACAATGTAGAATGACGTACTGCCACAGTCCAGTCCTCGCACAGCGCCGGTTCCACTTCCATTATATTTCCCCATTCCCTGGTGCTTTCTCGTCAATAACTCAATTTGATCTCTTTCAGTTATCACTGTACATATTGGACATAGTCTATAATAATCAGAAAGAGTCAGACCGTTTTTTCTTTATACAGTTCGTGTTTCACATTTTGATGGTTTTGGTAACCATGCTGAGCTGTTTAATAGTTCACCCAGTTAGCTTAGCATAGCACAGCTATCGTCTTGCTCATGTCTGTGCCTTTCCAAATACCACTGATAGACCCGTGAAACTCACTGAAGCATATGTTCGACTCCCAGTTGTTACCTGACTTCTTTTAATATATCTTTGTGTACGCAGCATCCCTCGGTTATTGCTGTTTCCATTACTGTTATTGATATTAGCCTAGTTGGCTTCCAGTTGCTAGTGTGTTATTTAATCTCGTAATAAACTTCAACTCACTCCTAATAACATTTACGGACTCAAACGTGAATGAGCTTGTGTAAAAACTTTGCTCAATACATGTCCATTACACAGGTCTATTACAGCCCATGCAGTGGTATTTGGGATGGCAGACATAGAAACAAGACGACAGTTGTGCTATGCTAAGCTAACTGGGCGAACTATTAAGCGGCTCAGTATGGTTACAAAAATTATCAAAATGTGAAACACAAACTTTATAAAGAGAAAACGATCTGCCTGTACACTATTTTCAGTAAAGTGATAAACTTGAGCACCAGGGAATGGGGAAATATAATGGAAGTGGAACCGGAGCTGCGGGAGGATTGGAATGTGGAAGTATGTCACTCTACATTGTGTAAGAGGCCCATTAATTACATGATTACTGAAAAAATATCAAAAATGCTCACTTCTCTTTAAAAAAAAAACAAAAAACAAAAAAAAACACGCACAGCCTTTATATAGCGTTTTTACTCCAAAAAGGCTAAATTGACAGTTACGGATTTGCCATGGGATGCCATGTTACGGATTTTTTTTTAAATTGTCCATTCATTCTGTCTCCTGTAATCACAAATGACATCACATCCAATAATTTTCCCATGAGACATTGAGGATCCAATGCAGCCTTGAACACTGCTGACTCAGCATTCTCAAAACAATGATTATCTGTTTGGTCTATTTTATTAAAACTCTCAGCTCTGTTCTGGAATTTTCAATTTTCTCGTGGTATTTGTTTGTGTGTGGGACACGACATTTTCCCTTCTTGTCCAAGATGTAAAGGCATCTTTGACTCTGCACTGTATTTATTCACCAGATCAACAAGGGGCATTTATTAATCTAAAGAAAATTCATGACAGTCGCTTTCACCCGGCCCAGCACATCCTTGATACTCTCCCCACTGCTTTATTATTGGCCAGCAGAGCTGTCAATCATGTGGGCAACAGTGAGCTAACAAGTTAGCTTACCAAGTCTGGTTTACATTGTTATTTTCTATAGATCTCAGCTGAAACTTCCTGCCAGAAATTTGACAGATTTATTGGACCAACACCTGCAGATTTGCTGCCCTAATTGAAACTTATAAACCTGAGATGTAGCATTTTTGCTGAAGAACTTTGAGGAAGAGGCTGGAGATGCAGCAGCCGAGCGGGAGCGAGTTGGCAGGACTTTAGTGAGAGAGCAGAGATGCAAACAGTGGCTCAGGTTCACTGAAGAAACGCTGTAGTATGTTACGTAACATCAAATATTGATACAAACGGTACTCCATCATTCTTTTTTCACCTTGATTGAAAATATGTGTGTTTTTTTTTAAACATTAAGCCTTATTATCAGTGACTTTTCTTGACAATGTTAATTTCTCTATCTGTAATTTGCAGCCGTCAATCACACTGGCTAATGAATTCGTGTTTTCCATTTCAAAACCCCATTAGCTTCTCTAAGTGAATCACCCCTAATCCTTTTATTATCTGGAGCTCTGTTAACACTGTTGGCCTTTAGTCTCCGCTCATCTTAATCATCCTAATTACATAATGTTTGTCTGTTAAGAGGGTACCAAGACTGAAATGGCGCCTTTTTTCTGGCAGTGACTTGTTATCGACTTACTCTCCGCTCTGATTTCAGTCTCTCTGATTCTGATCGCTGGTTTGACTAGTACTGTCATTTGTCTTCCTTAGGGCAGCGAGGGCCAATGTGAAAAATCAATTTTTCTGCAGAAGGATTAGCACTGGGGTTGTAGCTATAGGCATGCATGGCATTACGGTGATTCATGCTGCATCTGCACGCCAAAGTAGGCAAAACAAATTCTTTATTAGCAGCGCCTGTAAGGCTGACATTTTTTTTTTTTTTTGCCAAACACGAACTGGCATGTGGGGCCGACTGTAGTCTTTACTGTCAAGGCAGTGGGCGACAAGTATGGGAATAGCAATGAATAACTTGAAGCCGTGTTTTCCGAAGTTCAGACAGCTTGAGTAGGGAGATAAATAATCTCTGCCAGGAAGGACGGATCTTAATTTATTTGTGTCTGTATTGTTGCACAAAGAGGCATTGCAGACTGCTGCTGGAAATCAAACGAATGCAAATGTCGGCTGTGGAATGGAAATGACTGCAAAACATCAAAAGTCTCTCAGTAGGACTGCCATAACAGCGCGAATTTGTACTTTTTGTTTACGACAACATTGATAATATTTTCTCCCATTTTAGCTGAGCAGGAATTAAGCACGGGCGTAAAGCCTGCTGTGTTAATGCCTTCTTTTTTATGCCAACTCCTGACAGGTTTACAGTGTGTAAGCTATGCATGGTGTTGTGTATTAATGTGTATGGCTGGGAGGAAAAGAAACACCCACGGAGAATAGATGACAACACAGGTGCAAAACAAGGGTGGAAACCTGGAAAAACATTTGCAATGTTTCTTATAAATTTGTGACTTTTCTTGTAAATTTGCTAATTAAGTTTCCAACTTTTTTCTAATAAATTTGCTGTGTTTTCCTCATAAATTGCAACCTTTTTTTGTAAATTTGCAATCTTTTTTTTTTTTTTGCAAATTTGGTGGTGTTTGAATGTGGTGGCTCACCGTAGGTGACATCATCACATGGCGAACTGGCCGTGGCGCCACCCTTCTGTATTTAGTTCAGTTGTGTGTTGAATAAATGAGAGTGCAGTTCATATCCACTGTCTGTGCCTCATTCCCAGACATAACAAATGGCGACGAAGAAAAACCCGAATAACTCCGACATGAACGTGTGCTTGGAACCCCTACAGCCATTCCTCGCTCTGCCAGGTGATCCGCCAATCCCCTGGACCTGCTGGCATTAGAGGTTTCAGAATTACAGTGGTGTGAAAAAGAGTTTACCCCCTTCCTGATTTCTCATTTTTTTGTATGTTTGTCACACTTAAATGTTTCAGATCATCAAACAAATATAAATATTAGACAAAGAAAACACAAGTAAACACAAAGTGCAGTTTTTAAGTGAAGGTGTATTATTAAGGGTAAAAAAAAAAATCAAACCAACATGGCCCTGTGTGAAAAAGTGACCCCCCCCCCCCCCGCCGTTAAAACAAATTAACTGGTTTATCACATCTTTGGAAAGCTGAGTTCAATTTCTTTAGCCACACCCAGGATTGATTACTGCCACATCTGTTCTCAATGAAGAAATCACTTAAAAAGGACCTACCTGAAAAAGTGAAGTAGACCAAAAGAAATTCAAAAACAAATGAGAAATAAAGTAATTTAGATCTGTCAGTCTGGAAAAAGGTTATAAAGCCATTTCAGCGAACCACAGTGAGAGCCATTATCCGCAAATTGGAAAAACATGGAACAGTGGCGAACCTTCCCAGGAGTGGCCGGCCAACCAAAATTACCCCAAGATCACAGCGACGACTCATCCAAGAGGCCACAAAAGACCCCACAACAACATCCAAAGAACTGCCAGCCTCACTTGTCTCAGTTAAGGTCAGTGTTCATGACTCCACCGTAAGAAAGAGACTGGGCAAAAATGGCCTGCATGGCAGAGTTCCAAGACGAAAACCATTGCTGAGCAAAAAGAACATAAAGGCTCATCTCAGTTTTGCCAGAAAGCATCTTGATGATCCCCAAGACTTTTGGGAAAATACTCTGTGGACTGACGAGACAAAAGTTGAACTTTTTGGAAGGTGTGTGTCCCATTACATCCAGCGTAAAAGTAACACATCATTTCAGAAAAGGAACATCATACCAACAGTAAAATATGGTGGTGGTAGTGTGATGGTCTGGGGCTGTTTTGCTGCTTCAGGACCTGTAAAACTTGCTGTGGCAAATGGAACCATGAATTCTGCTGTCTACCAAAAAATCCTGAAGGAGAATGTCCGGCCGTTTGTTTGTGACCTCAAGCTGAAGTGCACTTGGGTTCTGCAGCAGGACAATGATCCAAAACACACCAGCAAGTCCACCTCTGAATGGCTTAAGAAAAACAAAATGAAGACTTTGGAGTGACGTAGTCAAAGTCCTGACCTGAATCCAAATGAGATGCTGTGGCATGACCATAAAAAGGCGGTTCATGCTCGAAAACCCTCCAATGTGGCTGAATTACAACAATTCTCCAAAGATGAGTGGGCCAAAATTCCTCCACAGCACTGTAAAAGACTCACTGCCAGTTATTGCAAACGCTTGATTGCAGTTGTTGCTGCTAAGGGTGGCCCAACCAGTTATTAGGTTTAGGGGCAATCACTTTTTCACACAGGGCCATTTAGTTTGGATTTTTTTTCCCTTAATAATAAACACCTTCATTTAAAAATGGCATTTTGTGTTTACTTGTGTCATGTTTGTCTAATTTTTAAATTTGTTTGATGATCTGAAACATTTACGTGTGACAAACATACAAAAAAATGAGAACTCAGGAAGGGGGCAAGCACTTTTTCACACCACTGTATATCACTGCTGCTGGCTTAGACGATGCTAATGATGAGAAGCTAAAGGGGATGCTAACCTACTATCTCGGCGCCGAAGGACAGTGTGTGCTTCACTCTCTGGGCCCTAAGGACACATACAAAGACTGTGTGGCTGCGATGAACATGCTTTATGTTGACAAAAACAGTGTAACGGCACGATTTTCTTCAGGCGCCACCAGCATGAGGGTGAGTCAGTCCAGCGTTATGTAGCAGACCTCTGGGACCGAGCAAGCACCTGTGATTTTGGAGGGTTGATGGAAGAGATACAGTAACACGTAATAAGCTAGCGGAGAATACTAACAACATGAGGCTGCGGAGTAGGCTGTTTTCAACAGCAGACAAGCTAACACTGGATGAGACTGTGAAATTGGCATCCCAGATGGAGGCAGAGGATGAGCTATTATCACAGCTAATGCTGCCTAGCCAACAAGTGCTTTGTCTGACCCCACAAACACAGGTTGTCTCCACCCAGAACTCCAGCCCCGCACCTCTCCGCTACAACCGAAAGAAGAAAACGGGCGGCCTACAACCGTGTATTGACTTCAGAATGACAAACAAAGCAGTGATCCCTGACAAATATCCCCTGCCCACAATGGAGGCGCTGATGCCAGCGTTTTATGGTTTGAAGGTTTTTTCCAAAATGGATCTCCGCCAAGACTACCTACAGGTTTTCCTTCACCTGGACAGCTGCAACCTGACAGCCTTCATCACCCGCATGAGAGTATTCAGGTACACCCACATGCCTTTTGGCCTTTGTTCCACTCTGAGCTGCTTTCAAAAGATCACAGCTACCATCTTCGCTGGTCTTCCAGAGGTGGTAGTGTAGTTGGACGACATTGTGGTGCATGGCGCAACATCGGCCTCCCACGACGCCTGCCTTGATAAAGTTATGGAGCTACTAGCAAAACACGACCTCACGCTCAACGGGGAGAAGTGCATCTTTGAAGCAACCACCGTTGAGTTTGTGTGTTTCCGCATGTCTACTGAGGACCTGAGTCCCCTGTACTCAAGCGTCGAGGCTATACTGCACCTACCTGGACCGTCATGCCCTGCGCAGCTCTTGTCCTTCTTGGGCATGGTGAATTTTTATGGGCGTTTTATCCCTAGGTACTCAGAGATGATAGAACCACTACGTGCTCTCCTGAAGCAGGATGCACCTTGGGTTTGGATCCAGGTGTGCTCTGCCACCGTCAGTAAACTGAAGACACAGCTCACCTTCCCACCAGTACTCACCCACTTTGACCCACAAAGCCTTACGTTCCTGACTTGCGACACTTCCAACACAACAGTAAGAGCTGTTCTGTTGCAACTACAATGAAGAACCGAGCACCCAGTGGCATTTGTCTCAAGGTTTCTCATCTTTGCCGAGCAGAAGTACTCAGTGGGAGAGAGGGAGGCATAGGCGTGCAAACGCTGGCATATGTACCTATATGGACAATGCTTCACACTGCGGACAGACCACAGAACCCTCACGGCACTGCAGGAAACATCGGGGTCGGGGCACAGACCCCTGCACATCTACAGGTGGACAGAAAGACTACAAGCTTACAACTTTAATGTCCAGTTTACATCGGGCAGAGAAAATGTGGTGGTGGACCTCCCGTCCCAGGCCACACCTAATCCCGCTCTGAACAGCAACCGAGACCCCCTGGAACCGGAACTGATCCACATGCTGCATGGGCCACTCCAAAATGTCGTCTCCCTACAAGAGCTCCAGGAGGTGTCTGAACAGGATCTGTCACTGACCCAGCTGCGTGCCGGCTGGCCGGCCAACATGCCAGGGGAATTGGCACCTTTTCACAGAGTCAAGGATGTTTTATCATGCTGGAATGTCTGTGTGGCAAGGAGGCACTGCACGGTGATTCCAGAGGCGCTTAAAGGACGCCACCTGGGAATCATCAGGGTTAAACAGCGATGTAGCGGCTCAGTATGGTGGCCAGGAATTGACAATGATGTGGAGATCATGGTAAAAGACTGTGCGCCCTACCTGGACAGCGGGAAAATTGGCGTGCCACCACCCCCGCCCCTGCAATCACTGCCATGGCCATCAGCCCCGTGGAAACACATCCAATTGGGCATATGTGGTGAACTGCAAAGCGCCCCCCAGGCACCAATGCTTTCTATTTGAGGCCTACGACCTCCACTCAAAATAGCCCGAGGTGTGGCCTACCAGCTCAGTCACCACCGACGTAGTCACCGATTTCCTCACCTCCCTTTTCGCCTGCTGGGGTGTGCCGGATGCTGTCACAATGGACAACAAACCGCAATTCACCTCAGCAGAGTTCGAGGGCTTCGTGAAAGAAAGGGGCATCAAACACATAAGAACTGCCTTCTACCACCCTCAGGTGAACGGGGTTGTGGGATTTAACCAGACCCTCGAGAACGGTCTCAGGGAACACCTAGCAGATGGGCTCCCATTTTCAGCCGCACTACAGAGCACCCTACTACATTACAGAGCAACATCTCACGCCATGACGGGCAGCTCCCTGCTATTGCTCATGCTGGAGTGGGAGACGAGCCTTCCCCTGGACTTACGTCCCCCATCGGCTGCTAGACCGCTGGGGATGCCCTCACCTAGAGGGAGGGTGGTCGAACAACAACAACGGATGAAGCAAAGGTTTGACAAGAAGCGCAGGGCGAGGGGACCTGGACTCGTAGTGCTGGACTGGGTTTGGATCTGACGTCCCGACTGTGCCCACAAGTTGCAGTCGCTTTGGACAGCGCCGATTCAGATCACAGCACAGTTGAGCCCAGCGACGTCAGGTGACGTCATCACATGGCGAACTCGCAGTGGCACCATACGGCACAGCCCTTCTGTACATACTTCAGTTGTGTGTTGAATCAAGGAGAGTGCAGTTCATATCGACTGTCCGCGCCTCATTCCCAGACATAGCATGACCTTTTTCTCATAAATTGGCCACTTGTTTCATTAAATTTGCAACATTTTTCTTGTAAATTTGTGACTTTTTTCTTGCAAATTTGCAATAAAATTTTTTGCAGATTTGAAACTTTTTCTCATAAATTTGCAACTTTGTTCTTGTAAATTTACAAAAGAAGTTTTCTTTTAAGTTTGGAAGTTTTCTTATAAATTTGCTATTTTTTCGTTGTAAAATTGTTACACTTTTTCTTGTAATTTTGTGACTTTTTGTTGCAAATTTGCATCTGTGTTCTTGTAATTTTCATTTTTTTGTTGTAAATTTGCATGTTTATTCACATAAATTTGTTACTTTTTCATTGTAAATTTGCAACATTTTTTCTTGTAAGTTTGTGACTTTTTTCTTGCAAATTTGCAAGTTTTTTGTAAATTTGCAACTTTTTCCTGTAAATTTGCAACTTCGTTCTTGTAATTTTGCAATTTTTTGTCGTAAATTTGCATTTTTTTCCCTCATATGTTTTTTTTTCCTCATTGTGAATTTGCAGTATTCTTTCTTGTAAGCTTGTGACTTTTTTCTTGCAAATTTGCAAGTTTTTTGTAAATTTGCAACTTTTTCCTGTAAATTTGCAACTTCTTTCTTGTAATTTTGCAATTTTTTGTTGTAAATTTGCATTTTTTTTCCCTCATACTTTTTTTCTCATTGTAAATTTGCAGTATTCTTTCTTATAAGTTTGTGACTTTTTTCTTGCACATTTGCATCTTTCTTCTTGTAATTTAGCATTTTTTGTTGTTAATTTGCATGCTTTTTTCATAAGTTTGTTACTTTTTCATTGTAAATTTGTAACATTTTTTTCTTGTAAGTTTGTGACTTTTTCTTGCAAATTTGCATCTTTGTTCTTGTAATTTTGCAATTTTTTGTTTTAAATATGCATGTTTTTTCCTCATTAATTTCTTACTTTTTCATTGTAAATTTGCAACTCTTTTTCCTGCAAATTTGGAAGTTGTTTTTTTTTCCACAGGCATTTGCTACTTTTTCATCGCTTGCAAAAAAATTTATTGTCAGCTGCTGACTTTTTTCTTGTAAATTTGCAATGTTTGTATGCTTTTTACATTTTTTTATTTTATGTAATGGATTAACTTTTTCTGTCCATCCAGAGAATGACACACTTTAATTATTTTATGTTTTGTTGGAGTGGGAGTTTTTGTTTTTGTTTTTTTTGCCCATGGATGACGAATCCCTTACCTTTTACTCTACAGGCTTTTTATGGTGGAAAAAAGCTCAAAAGGCAAAATGACCTTTTTCTCAGCTAAATGTTAATTATGACACGAGGTGAAAATGTCTTTAGAGGCAACAGAAATAATTCCGTGGAGAGGTTTTGTTGCTCTGATGCCTTTTTACTGCTGGTGTTTCAGTAATGAGTCACACAAATGGCATAGTGAAGTCTCCGGGGTCAGCCTATTAGGCCTGTGATTGCTTTATTACTGCGGTCCAGTCTTATTGTTAACAGTAGTTTGGACTTGACTGGAAAAATGTTGTTTTCGCCATTAAATTGAATTTCCACAGCAATTTAGCAGCATTATTATGTAGTCGTGTACAGCCCAAAGCCGCAGTGTTTTTATGACCATCCTAACAATGAAAAGTCAGGGAGGAAAAAGTCTGAAATTGCTACTTGTGTAGTCAGCTAATTATCATTTTTAATCCACAACGAAGTTAGAAATGTGAATTGTTCCATTTAAGCACATTTCTTTCTTTAATTAACTTTTAGAAGTTTTTAGCATATTATCCCTACATTTAAACTTGCTGTGAAATAAACTTGCTGCAAAAAAGTGAGCCAAAATCTCAAATGAATCATTAAATAATCGCTGTTACTCAAACATATTCATTGCTGTAGAAATGACATTAGGGAAAGCTTGAGAACAATAAGGACTTTTTTTTGTCTGCCATAAGCTGAATCTTAAGCAAACAGATATGTACTGTCATCAAACAGATATGCACATTTTGACAAGAAAGTGACCTCTAGTGGACATGGTAGAAATTACACAAGAAGAGTTACAGTTGCATTACGTATAAAGTAGACCTCACCTTTGGCTAACCCAAGTCATAATCAAGATAACAGGAAAAAATTGCAAGTTTATAAGAAAAAAGTTGCAAATTTTTGAGAAAACAACAAATTTGTGAGAAAAATTTCAGATTTATAAGAAAAAAGTTGAATTTCAAAAGAAAAGTTGTTTCAAAAGTTGCAAGCTTTTGAGGAAAAAAATGATTTATGAGGAAAAACAATTTGCAGGAAAAAATTCCAAACTTTACAAGAAAAAACTGCAACTTTGTGAGAAAAAAGTATCAAATTTACAGGAAAAAAGCTGCAAATTTACAAGAAAATTTTTGAAAATTTATGAGAGAAAATTCACAAATTTGAGAAAAAAAGTTGAAAATTTACAGGAAAAATGTTAAAATTTTACAAAAAAATGGCAAATTTACAAGAAAAAAAGTCCCAAATTTATGAAAAATGAAAATTTACAGAAAAAGTTAAAAATTTATGAGAATTTTTACAAATTTGAGAAGTTGCAAATTTATGGAAAAAAAAACCTGAAAATTCGAAGGAAAAAAAGTTGCAAATTTACAAGAAAAAATTTGCAAATTTGTGAGAAAATTACAAAATTTAAGAGAAAAAGCTGCAAACTGATAAGAAAAAAGTAGAAAATTTACAGGAAAAAAGTTGAAAATGTAAAGAAAAAACTTGCAAATTTACAAGAAAAACTCACAAATTTGAGAAAAAAGTTTAAAATTTATAAGAAAAATTTTACATATTTTTGCAAAAAAATTCACAAATTTATGAGAATAAAATTGCAAATTTATGAGAGTTAAAATTTACAGAAAAAAAATACAAATTTACAAGAAAAAAAGTCAAATTTATGAGAAAAAAAGTTGAAAATTGACAGGAAAAAAAGCTGCAAATTTACAAGAAAATTTTTGCAAATTTATGAGAGAAAATTCACAAATTTGAGAAAAAAAGTTGAAAATTTACAGGAAAAATGTTGAAATTTTACAAAAAAAATTGCAAATTTACAAGAAAAAAATCCCAAATTTATGAAAAATGAAAATTTACAGAAAAGGTTAAAAATTTATGAGAATTTTTACAAATTTGAGAAGTTGCAAATTTATGAGAAAAAAAATTGAAAATTCGAAGGAAAAAAAGTTGCAAATTTACAAGAAAAAAATTTGCAAATTTGTGAGAAAATTACAAAATTTAAGAGAAAAAGTTGCAAACTGATGAGAAAAAAAAGCAGAAAATTTACAGGAAAAAAGTTGAAAATGTAAAGAAAAAAACTGAAAATTTACAAGAACAACACAAATTTGAGAAAAAAGTTTAAATTTACAAGAAAAATTTTACAGATTTTTGCAAGAAAATTCACAAATTTATGAGAAAAAAATTGCAAATTTATGAGAGTTGAAAATTTACAGAAAAAAAACCTACAAACTCATAAGAAAAAAAGTCAAATTTGTGAGAAAAAAGTTGAAAATTGACAGGAAAAAAGCTGCAAATTTACAAGAAATTTTGCACATTTATGAGAAAAGTCACATTTTTAAGAAACAAGTTGAAAATCTACAAAAAAACAAGTTGCACATCTATGAGAAAAAAGTTGAACATGTATAAAAAAATGTTTCTGTTTGTTTTTGTAATCCTGCTTAGAATTGGAGGTTCAAAGTCAAGTTATTCAGTTATGTAGCATGATGTAGAAGGTTTATCTTGATATTTGGGGGGACAATTCTTTCTTTTTTCAGGTTTGGAGGGGCAGTCCCTCTCCTTGATTGACACCCATGTTTGGGGGTGGGGATGGGGGGGGTGCTCTCAGGTCATCTTGCTAGCAGAATTAGAACTAACAGCAGTCAGGCACAGAGATGGACTCGCCCATTCAGAACCCACGTCTGCTGTCACAAGTTGCATTTGAGGTTAAGACTGAGGTCGGGGTGCTGATCATTTATCTGCTGCTATCTGGTTTATTGGTGAAACTCTTAACCCCGCTCCAAAGCAGTTTGTCACCAAAGAGCCTGCTGCCGAAAATGTGTAAAGCAAGATGTTTTATTGTGATTTGAATCCCACATCAGGCCTGCATCTGTGCTATTGGTTTAACTCATAGACGTCGTCAGGCATCATAATTCCTCCCCAGACAGCCTTGAATGAGCAATAATGTCATATGCAGCAGACTGATGGCCTTATGCTTAGTGGGAAATGAATCAATGTGCCACGCCGAGGAGGATTTGCCAGAAGCCAATTTTCTTAAGGATTTTTGGGGTGGAAATTTTTTGGACACATTACAGCAATGAATTTCTAACAGGACATTATGGTCCAATCCAAATGGGTGTTTTATGAATTGAAGTTACTTCAGTCACAGCTTGTTCTCAACAGAATCAAATGGATCGGAAGAGACGATGTGCACAGTGCAGGGCGTATTGGGCCGTACAGTCCAAGCTGAAGCAGGAAGACGGGAAAAATGAGAGCCTCATTTTGTCACGTTGTTTAACGATTTAACTCAGGCGTGGTCATGAATTTTATTGTAAAGCAAATCCCTGATGAAAATAAAGCAGAAAACTGCATGGAAGTTGCATATTAAACCATTTAAAACCTTTTTCCAGGTTATTAATGCATTTCTTATATTACACAGCATAACAAAAATAATTTTTTTGTAAGTTGTATGTGTTTTTTCAACTGATTTAAGACAATTTTGCACTGCTGAATCCAAAAATGACATCCGTTTGTCTCCATCAGGTCAAGTTTTTATGTTAAGTTATAAGCAGTCGTACAGCAGTTATACAGTTGTACTGTAAATTGAATAGTAGACATTGATAAAGGTAAGTACATGTAAATTGAATGTTACATCATCATTGTTCAAAATTCAGAGAATGTCAAGAAATAAAAAAGAATTTTGCATCATATAAAGCAAAAATACCTGTACATGTAAACAAAAACGTAAGAAAACATGTGGCCATAGTTCAAAAAGTTGACCTGATTGAGCAAAAAAATGTGATTTTTGGATTCAGCTTATCAAAACTGTCCTAAATCAGTTAAAAAAAAACTTAAGCAATAAATTTGGTGTTGACCAGTGTGTTGATAACTCCTTCATTAATTCACTGCTAGTAAAATATCTCATGTCATTCTGGCCTATTTTGTAATACAGTGATCCCTCACTTATCGCGGTTAATGGGTTCCAGAACCGACCGCGAAAAGTGAAAAACCGCGAAGTAGCGTCACCCCTAATGACGTCACCCATAAATAATACGTACGTTCATTCTCTCACTCTCTCTCTCATATGATACGTGTGTGTGTGTGTGTGTAAGTGTACATACATACGTAGATGTAAATAAAGTGTACATAAATATGTTTTTAGAACTCTTTTATTCTTATAACAAGATACGTAACTCAAGATGAAGATGATTTACTGCACAGGTTAATGAGAGCTTTACTGCTTCTCAGGTGACGCCTCATCGTCAGGTGCTAGAGCCACAGGATCGTCGAGGGCAGCTTCCGATAGAGCTGGAGAAGCTGCAGGAGGCGGCGTAGTGGCTCGACGGGAAGACTATTTCGCACAAAATGGCACAAGAGAACAGCAAAAAGTTCTACGCGGCGAGACTAAGCAACACGAGCGATATGCGGTCTTCCTTCGCTGGGTGGGCGCTCGGCAGGGAGAGAAGCTGGGTGAAACGTCTCGGCCAATCAGCTTGCGGAGTGAAACGTCTCGGCCAATCAGCTTGCGAGATTCCCGAGCCGAGCCAACACAAGAACAGCGAACAGAAAGGTGGATTTTGAGTTGTGCGGGCTCTCCGTGTTGATACCTGATGTTCTAATGTAGTCTCCCTGCCTTCTGCTAGCACCCACCCATTATTTCTCAATTTTGAATTTTTGATGAATATTTTTGAAAAATCCGCGATGCACTGAGGGCGCGAAAGGTGAAGCGCGAAGTAGCGAGGGATCACTGTATATTTTGGTAGATTGGGATGGTAATGCCCCCGGCTGGAGCAGTCAAGAGGAGATCGCTAACTTTGGCATCAGAAATGCAGGAACACGGCTTTTTGTGCCTCAAAAACAGTAATATAATCATACCACTTCCCATGACTATCTAGGGATGGGAAGATGACCTTAAAAAGTGGCCTGGCAGACAGTAGCTCTGTTTGTTAGCGCTGCTGCTAAGATGCTAATGCTGTAAACAAATAAAAGCGCTGACATATGTGACCCGTGCTGGCAAAATGAGTCACTTTGAGGAAATTATCAAGACTGAGGTAACGTTTTTTTCCATATTCTGTATTGAAAGACCTTCAAAATGATATTTAGTTTGTAGGAAGTGCGCAAAAACGGCCCCGGAAAAAGCCGATTTGTTTATATTTTGGTTAGGTTTAAAACTCACGCTCGATCGCTCGGGAGTTACATCTTTTGCCAAAACATATGCATTTTTAGAAAGTATGATTTCTAAGCTTTATGGTAGCTTATGTAGCTTCTAAACTACAATGATACCAGGCACTCACGGTGGTTTTCCCAGGACTTGCCGCTAGCAAAGAGTGTCATGATTTATGACTTCTCATGCCTGTAGCTCGTAATGACGCGGTGTGCATTCCGACTCATTTTGCCAGCATGGGTCACATATATCAATGTCTCCACCGCAATAAAGTCGGCTGCATTTTGTTAAAATATGTTGGACATAATCAGATTTACCTCAGAGCAGACGTAGAATTTAGTCAGAGCCACAAAGAAGCCTAGAGGCTGAGATCAATATGTAGATGTGCTTTGGTGTAACCCCCACAAACAGACTGGTCAAACACAGTGCTCGGCTAGAGCAAATAACAGAACAGTGAAATGTGTATTAATTTCGTCTGGCTCACTTCTGTGAAAAAAGTGTTTGCTGCTCCGCGATGTCCCGTCTGAACATGCGGAGATCAGAAGAAGAAAAATTTGTCTCTGACTCCTCCCGTGGCCATGAAGAAAAGCAGGAGCGGCTGTAAGAAAAAAAAAGAAACAAAAGCAGAGGGACTGGCGTGTTGGCTTTAGGTGCAGGAGCAACCCCAAAGCCCCCCGGGAAAAGCTGACGGGTGTGCCGTGGCTAAGACCATAAAATCCAGTGAACAAGCTGCGGGCCTCAGGTGTACAAGCAAGCCTGAAGGGCCAGTGTGCAGCAGAAGGAAGGCGGTCAGTGAAGCCATTATTGTCCCGTGCATGGTGTGCCGTCCTCGTAACTCCCCGGTGCACGCGCGGGGGTTCCGTGCTTGGGTGGGCCGCTGGAGTGACGAGTCAGGGTGCAGAATCTTGGCGGAGATCGGCGCAGACGGCGCCGATAAAATCCAGGTCGAGCTGTGGCTGCAGATTGGCCATGGTGCGTTGGAGCGGTGAGAGGAAATAGACGATCTTTTGTCCCTCAGGCTCGTGCAGATGCATTGGAGCGGTGGGAGGGAATAGACGATCTCTGTTCCTCAGGCTCGGGTAGATGAGATGGATCGCTGAGAGGGGGGAGTAGCGGTGAGAGGGAGAAAACGTTCTGTGTCCCTTGGCTGGTCCAGCGTGGACGTCCCGATCTCAGGCAAGGGTCGCGCCATGACGTTTTCAGCAGATTTTCCCAGTCGTGGGTGATGTCCGGGGAATGGCTCGCCTGTGTTGGCTTCGCGTCGAGGTCTCCCTGAAGCCGAAGGGAGAGCGGCTCGTCAGGCTGCTGCGTTCGCTTGTCATCGGAGAATCCCCGCCGGGTGTTGCGTTCGCCGGCAGCGCGTTCATTTCAGTGTTGGGTCACCAGTGCAGCGGATGATAAAAAATATAAACAGCGATGCTGTAGGTTTTAAGGAAGTTTAATTATCATACCGCCGTCACGGGCTCCGCTCCCGGCGCCGTGCATGCGCGCCGGGAGCGAGCCCACGGCTCTCAGAGAAGGAGGACACAATGTCTGTGTCCAGCAGCAGCAGTTGCAGAAGTGGGAATGAGAGTGAGAGAGTTTGCGTTACAGAGTTGCAGCATATATACTCGACTACAACAATACATCAAGGGCATACCCCAGCAGTTGGTATGATCAAAGAGATAACAGAACAGGCATAAGACATTTGCATTTGAGAGACATATTGATCTCAGTCCCTAGGTCACAGTGAGGACAGGACGCATGAGCACAATGCATGAAAGGCAACATTAACATCACAGAAGTGAGCCAGACGAAACGAGTCTGCCTGTAGACATTAATACACATTTCACTGTTCTGTTATTTGCTCTAGCCGAGCACTGTGTTTGACCAGTCTGTTTGTGGGGGTTACACCAAAGCACATCTACATATTGATATCAGCCTCTAGGTCACAGTAAGGACAGGACACATGAACACTATAAATGAATGGCACATTACATCACAATACATGAATGGCACATTGCATCACGATACATGCATGGCTCATTACATCACAATACATGCATGGCACATTTCATCTCAGTAGTGCAGCGGGAAAAACCAAGGAGTGCGAGCTGACTGTCTCTGTGTTCTGTCTCTGTGTTGTGGGGGGTTGAATCAACCCGCTACACCAGCATACTTTATGATGTGTCTATTGTCATGTCTGCTCTGACACATGTTTGTGTACAGGATGAAGAGTAGTAGTGACAACACACACCCCTGAGGAGAGCCAGCAGAAGAACACTTTTGGTCAGACAATGTACCATTGACCCTTACTCTCTGTGTCCTGTTGGTTAAAAAATCCAGAATCCAACCCACCAGATTATTACTCAAATCAAATTGTTGCAGGAGCCTTTCAACTAAAATATGAGGTTAAATTGTATTAAAAGCAGAAGAAAAGTCCACAAATAAAAGCCTGGCGTGTGTCCCATTAAAATCCAGGTGTTTAAAAAGCATGTTAAGCAGAGTGACAGTGGCATCCTCCACTCCTCTGTGAGGCCTATAGGCAAACTGCAAAGGATCCAATGCATGCTCAGTCTGCTTTAGGACCTCAAATCTGACCAGTTTTTCAAAAATTTTCATTAAAATTGAAGTCAAGGCAACTGGTCTAAAATCATTTACCGTTTTAGGAAAGCTGGATTTTGGACCAGGGACAACCACAGCGTCTTTCTGACATAACGCACGGCTCAGGAGACGCACACACACAGGCTCAGAGTAGTTCAAATAGTTTATTAACAACAGGCGTGAATGAGTGCGTGTCTGTGGGATGTCAATGTGTTGGTGGCGGCGTCTGCTTCAGGCACAGAGGCAGGTGACCGTACAGCCGGGCAACCCTATGGAAAAAGCACAGGGAGAGGGTGACGGGCATACACCAACACAGAGGAGATTATGGCGAGAGAAGGACTTACTTGGATGGACAGGATAGCTGGCACAGCAAGGGGCGAGACCCGGGAGACAGCCACCTGGAGAGCTCGGTGCAGCAGCGAGGAATGGGCGTTGGTAGGACGTCGTCCGTCGCTGGGAAATCCACCTGTGCACAGGGGAGCAGACTGGAGAAAAAGAAGGTAAGGGCTTCTTACCCAAATGTTTGCGCTGAAGTTTGGAAATGACTCACAACGGTGAGGGACGAAGTCTGACGGCTTCAGGCCGAAGCTCAGGGCGGGACGGCTTTTATCCCTCGCCGTTGATGATGAGCAGGTGCGGGAGCAGGTGGCGCTGCTGATGAATGGCGCGGCGTGACAGTACTCCCCCCTCTAGCAGCGCCTCCTGGCGATGGCTTATCTAGGTGCGCTCGGTGGAAGTCCGCGATGAGCGATGGGTCCAACACAAACGACGAGGGTACCCACTGTCGATGCTCGGGCCCATAGCCCTCCCAGTCCACCGAGTACTGCAACCCACGACCCCGGCGTCGAGAGTCCAGGATGGAGGCAACGGACCAGGCCGGATGGCCATCAATCATCCGGGGCGTGGGTTGCGCAGCAGGAGGGGGGCAAAGGGGGTCAGTGACTGCCAGCTTCACCTTTGACACGTGGAAGGTGGGATGTATGCGGAGGGAGGGGGGAATAGCCACGCGCACAGCCACCGGGTTGATGATCCGGGTGATGGGATAGGGACCCATGAACCGCTGTGCCAGCTTCCTCCTCTCGCCCTTCAATGTAACATCCTGGGTCGACACATAAACTTGTTGCCCAACTCTGTACGCCGGGGCAGGTCTTCTGTGCCGGTCCGCCACGGTCCTGTTGCGCTCCGCTGTGCGTAAAAGTGCACTACGCGCGGCAGCCCAGATGGAGCGGAACTGCCTGAGATGCGCCCTAACTGAGGGGACAGTTACCTCGCTCTCCTGCGCTGGAAACAGCGGGGGGTCGTAACCCAGGGACGCCTTAAAGGGGGACATCCCCGTTGCAGAAGAGCAGGCGGTGTTGTGGGCGTACTCAACCCAGGCGAGATGGTTGCTCCAGGACGTTGGTTTGGATGTGGTCACACAGCGGAGCGCAGCCTCCAGCTCCTGGTTGGTCCGCTCACACTGCCCGTTGGACTGGGGGTGATGGCCGGAGGAGAGGCTCACTTTGGCTCCGATGGCGTTACAGAATGACCTCCAAACCTCGGATGAAAATTGGGGGCCCCGGTCCGAGACCACGTCCACCGGAATCCCGTGCAGCCTGACCAGGTGTTGGACGAGGAGATCCGCCGTCTCCAGGGCAGTAGGGAGACCTCGCAGGGGGACGAAGTGCGCCGCCTTGGAGAAACGGTCCACGATGGTCAGGATGGTGTCAAAGGAGTTGGAAACGGGGAGTCCGGTGACGAAATCCAACGCGATGTGCGACCAGGGCCTGCCAGGAACGGGCAGGGGCTGGAGCAGACCCGCTGGAGGGGCATTTCCCGACTTGCTGGTGGCACAGATTGGGCAAGCCCGGGTGTAGCGGGCTGCGTCCCTCCACAGGCCTGGCCACCAAAAGGACCGTTGGAGGAGGTTGATCATCCGGGAGGTGCCGGGATGACAGGTGAGCCGGGAGGTGTGGAGCCAGTGGACGACCTCTCCTCGGACCACAGATGGCACGAACAGTCTTCCCTCCGGTCCGCCGCCAGGGTCAGGTTCCACCTCCTGCGCCTTCCGGATCTTGCTCTCGATGTCCCAAGAGATGGCACCCACGACGCACGACCTGGGCAGGATGGTGTGGGGTGTCTCCTCAGCCTCCATGGGGGTAAACTGCCTAGAGAGGGTGTCAGGCAGGCCGTTCTTGGAGCCTGGCCTGAAGGTGATGGTAAAACGGAACCTGGCGAAGAACAAAGACCAGCGCGCCTGGCGGGCGTTCAGGCGCTTGGCAGATCGTAAATACTCTAAGTTCTTGTGGTCCGTCAGGACCACGAATGGCAGGTCCACCCCCTCTAGCCAGTGGCGCCACTCCTGTAAGGCGAGTTTGATGGCCAGGAGCTCTCTGTCCCCCACATCGTAGTTCCTCTCCGCCGGGGACAAGCGCCGGGAGAAGAAGGCGCAGGGTCGTTTGGCGCCATCGTCAGGCGACCGCTGGGATAGAACTGCTCCCACTCCCGTGTCCGAGGCGTCCACCTCCACGATACACTGCAGCGCGGGGTCGACCTGGCGAAGAACCCGGGAGGAGGAGAATTCCGCCTTCAGCGCCTTAAAGGCAGCAGCGACCTCTTCTGTCCACTGGAAAGGGATCTTCGGGGACGTGAGGCGGGTCAGTGGTCCGACGATCGAGCTGAAGTTGGGAACAAAGCGGCGGTAGAAATTGGCGAAGCCAACAAACTGTTGCACCTGCTTCCGGGATGCGGGAGTAGGCCACTCCACCACCGCCTTCACCTTCTCTGGGTCTGGGAGCACCTGGTCTTGAGAGATGATGAATCCCAGGAAGGATGTGGTCCTAGCGTAGAATTCACACTTTTCAGCCTTCACGTAGAGCCGATTCTCCAGCAGTCTTTGGAGGACCCGCCTCACATGGACCTGGTGCTCGTCCCTGGACCTGGAGAAGATAAGGATGTCGTCCAGGTAGACGAACACGAAGAGGCCGATGAAATCCCGGAGGACATCGTTGATGAGGCGCTGAAAGACGGCAGGAGCGGTGGTTAACCCGAACGGCATGACTAGGTATTCAAAGTGGCCGTTCGGGGTACGGAAGGCTGTCTTCCATTCATCTCCCTCCCGGATCCTGACGAGGTGGTAAGCGCTGCGTAGATCCAGCTTGGTAAACCAGGTCGCCCCCTGGAGGGAGTGAAAGGCAGTGTCCATGAGGGGCAGGGTGTAATGGTCCCTCTCAGTGATGTCGTTGAGCGCACGGTAGTCTATGCAGGGGCGGAGGGATCCGTCCTTTTTCCCAACGAAGAAGAACCCTGCCCCCACGGGTGACGACGATGGGCGAATTATCCCAGCGCTCAGTGATTCCTTCAGGTAGGTGTTCATTGTCTCCTTCTCCAGTGCAGACAGGCTGTAGAGCCGACCAGAAGGTAAGGGAGCCCCCTGGCGGAGGTTGATGGCATAGTCATAGGGCCGATGAGGGGGAAGAGACATAGCTTTCGTCTTGCTAAACACCCTACCCAGGTCGTGAAATTCCGGAGGCACCAGAGACAGGTCCGGAGGTGCTGCGTCCGCCACAGGGGAAGAAGCGGACGGGGAGCAGGCAGCGGACTGAAGGCAGGTGCCCATACAAAACGTGCTCCATGCCGATACCCCAGCTGACTTCCAGTCCAGGACAGGGTTGTGGAGGCGTAGCCAGGGATACCCCAGGATGACGGGCGACACAGAGTTGGGCAGGACGTAAAAAAACATCTCCTCCCGGTGGTTCCCTGAGATGATGACTGGGATGGGAACGGTCTGATGTGAAACTCTCCCAAGGGAGGCAAGAGAGAGATTGACCAGGGAGATGGGGTTTCTCAGTGCCTGACAGCAGATGCCCAATCGGGTTGCCAGGCTTTGTGAAATGAAGCTGCCTTCTGCGCCCGAATCCACCAGTGCGTGGGTGAGATGCCCAGTGGGGTTGTGGCAGAAACGGATGGGCAGCTTCAATTGGGTGAGGGGATTTTGCCGATTGACGTCCGCGAGGCCCCCTACAGTGACTCGCGGACCCCGCCGTTTGGCTTCTGTGGACAAAGCTCCACCGTGTGCTGACTGTCTCCGCAATACATGCAGAGACCCAACTCACGGCGGCGTTGTCTCTCTGCCGGGGAGAGCTTTGTCCAGCCCGTCACCATCGGCTCCGACTCCTCGGGGCGCGATGGTGGCGGCGTCGCCAGGGGGCGAGCTTGGGGCAGGCGCAGCGAGGCTCCCCGAGGGCGAGAAGTAGACGACTTCCGTCCTGAGGAGCGCTCGCGCAGCCTGTTGTCCAAGCTAATGGCTAGTGAGGTTAGCTCCGCTAGCGTTCCGGGGACATCCCGTCCAGCCAGTTCATCCCTCAGATCATCATTGAGGCTGCGGAGGAACAGGCCACAGAGGGAACGTTCGTCCCAGCCCAATTCCTCCGCCGCTACCCGGTAGTCGATAGCATAGTCCACGGCTGACCGGCTTCCCTGCTGGAGAGCAAGAAGCCGATCGACCTGGACCGTCTCGGTGCGAGAATGGTCGAACACCTCCAGGAAGCGCCTCACGAACTCGGCATAGGTGAGGGTGGCATAACTGGGTCTCGCCATTATAGCGTAGGCCCAGGTTAAAGCGCGCCCCTCCAGGAGATTACCTATGTAGCCGATCCGGCTGTGATCTGAGGGAAAATCTCCGGGCACATGGTCGAACACGGACTCACACTGCATCACAAACCCTCGCGCTCCGCCGAGCTTTCCGCTAAAGCGAGTGGGGGTCGGAATTGGTGTGAGTCGGGCCGGTGCCACCGGAGCTGGCTGAACGGCCGCAGGAACAGCAGGAGCTGCGCCACCCTGAGGAGCCGGGGGGAACGGCTGCTGGGGGTCCAGGCGGTCCAATCGGTTTGTTATTGCTACCAATTGATTCAGGATCACCTGTTGTTGATAAGCGATTTGATCCACTCGAACCTCGAGAGTGGTAAGACGGTGTGCGAGCCCACCGTCTGCCGAGCTGCTCTGCTGAAGCCGTACTGACATAACGCACGGCTCAGGAGACGCACACACACAGGCTCAGAGTAGTTCAAATAGTTTATTAACAACAGGCGTGAATGAGTGCGTGTCTGTGGGATGTCAATGTGTTGGTGGTGGCGTCTGCTTCAGGCACAGAGGCAGGTGACCGTACAGCCGGGCAACCCTATGGAAAAAGCACAGGGAGAGGGTGACGGGCATACACCAACACAGAGGAGATTATGGCGAGAGAAGGACTTACTTGGATGGACAGGATAGCTGGCACAGCAAGGGGCGAGACCCGGGAGACAGCCACCTGGAGAGCTCGGTGCAGCAGCGAGGAATGGGCGTTGGTAGGACGTCGTCCGCCGCCGGGAAATCCACCTGTGCACAGGGGAGCAGACTGGAGAAAAAGAAGGTAAGGGCTTCTTACCCAAATGTTTGCGCTGAAGTTTGGAAATGACTCACAACGGTGAGGGACGAAGTCTGACGGCTTCAGGCCGAAGCTCAGGGCGAGACGGCTTTTATCCCTCGCCGTTGATGACGAGCAGGTGCGGGAGCAGGTGGCGCCGCTGATGAATGGCGCGGCGTGACACTTTCCAGATCTTAGGCACATGTTGTGTCTGTAAGGACTTATTAAAAATGTAGTGAAACACAGGACTCAATTCATGTGCACAGTGCCATGACTTTTGTTCACTTTTACAGCACAGAATGCCCTTTTAACATCCTGCACCTCAGTGTTAAAGTGCTGATTGTCTTTGAGTTTCTGCTTCAAATCTTGGGTTTCTGTGCTAAAATCAAAGGAATCAAAATGACCATAAAAACAATTAAGAGCATTAGCCAGCTCTGTGTCTGAATTAAAACCTTCTAAAAACACACGATTACTGTGCTCTGTGCCCTGAAGGCCTGCAATAGTTTTCATACTAGCCCAGGCTGAACCAAGCTTCCTTGCTGCCATCTTGCTTTCCAATTCTGATTTATAATTCTGTTTTGCTCTTAAAATTTCGGACTTCAGCTCTTTTGTGGCAACCTGCAGCTCAGAAACAACCCCCTGTTTAAAGGCAAGTGCTTTCCTCCGTAAGCAGGATTTAACTGATTTAGTAACCCATGGCTTATTGTTGGGATATATTTTGACACGTTTATGTGGAACAATCATATCCCTGCAAAAAGCCATGTAAGAGCATGTCACGTCCACCAAAGAGTCCAAATCATCCCCGCAGGACAGTGTGAACACCTCCCAGTCCATACAGTTAAAACATTCCTGGAGGCAGAGCACTGAATCATCTGTCCAGACCTTCATGTCCCTGGTCTTCGTCTTTTCTCTTCTGAGAGCAGTTTTATATGTGAGCAGCAAATGTACACAGTTGTGATCTGAGGTTCCTGAAGGAGGAAGGGGAAGAGATTTAAAGGCTCCCTCGATAGATCCATAGCACAGGTCTAATGTCTTTTCTCGCCTGGTTGGGCAAGAGACGTACTGATAAAAGTTTTTAAGTGTCTTCTTTAAAGACACATGGTTAAAGTCCCCAAGGATAAAATTTGGAGCCTCTGGGAAAATCGACTGCAACTGCTGTACCACATCAAAGACGGTGCTGGAGGCGGAGGCAGCATCCGCCCTCAGGTGAATGTACACAGTCGTTATGAAAAGTTGGGGGAACTCGTGAGGCAGATAAAAGGGGCATAGTGATACAGACAGAAGCTCCACATCTGGTGTACAGATGCGCTCTCTGACTGTGACTAAGGTGGATAAGCTATCCATCCATGCTAGTTATCAGTCATTCCAGCAGACCATCTACCAACTCTGGAACATATGAAGAGTTTGTTTGCAAAAACCGATAAACGCCACTTCTATGAAAATTTTACTTCTTACATCTAACAACTGTTTACATTACCTACTTACAGAAGTTCAAATCATTTTGTCTCAAAAGCCGATATGTCCTATGTTAAAAACTCTACAAATTCATGTTCTTTTCAAAAACCGATAAATGCCGGGGGTGTTTTTTTTTTTTTTTTCAGAAGCAGATAATGCCACAGGGCAAATCAGCACTTGGTATTTGGGTCACATGACTCACCTTGGCTGCCTTCCCGGTCTGCTCGCTCTGACTGATTTCCCTGGCTATGTTCGGAACGTTCACTCACTCACTCACTCCCTACTCACTATATAGTGAATTTAGATATAGTAGACTATATAGTAAACTCAATATAACAATAAATTTAACTGCTTTCGGACACTACTGGGCTTGTTTTCGCGGCTCAGTTAATGACGTCATCATGTGAGACAGTAAAAAGTAACAGACTAACGGTGGTAAAGAAAATGAATACCTGCATGTAATTTGTAGTAAATATGTATTAAATCAAATCGTTTTTGCTGAATTACTAAATATAAATATCTTAAGGTTGTTTATGTTGTGATGTGACACTCTTCTCTCACTGCTCCGTTGGCTGCGCATTCACTGTATAATACACTATATGGGGAAGGAGTTTCTTTTTTTCCAGCCTTATTCCTTTTCTTTTTATACTGTGCACACCAATGAAGAGAGAGAGAAATGCCATTTCAATTCTCCTGTATGTCCTGTACATATAGTAGTATTGACAATAAAATCTATGTATCTTGAATCTTGAATTATAGCTTTATTTTACAGGTGCATCTCAATAAATTAGAATGTCATCAAAAAGTTGATTTATTTCAATAATTCAATTCAAAAAGTGAAACTCATATTTTATATAGATTCATTACACACAGTGATATATTTCAAGTGTTTATTTCTTTTAATTTTGATGGTTATGGCTTGCAGCAAATGAAAGCCTCAAATTCAGTTTCTCAAAAAAATTAGAATATTATATAAAATTAATTAAAAAAAGATTTTTAATAGAAATGTTGGCTGATTAAAAAGTATGTGCCTGTACACACTCAATACTTTGTCGGGGCTCCTTTTGCATAATTACTGCATCAATGCAGCGTGGCATGGAGGCGATCAGCCTGTGTTACTACTGAGGTGTTATGAAAGCCCAGGTTGCTTTGATAGCGGCCTTCAGCTCGTTTGCATTATTGGGTCCGGTGTATTTTATCTTCCTCTTGACAATACCCCATAGATTCTCTACGGGATTTAGGTCAGGAGAGTTTGCTGGCTAATCACACACAGTGATATCATGGTCATTAAACCAAGTATTTGTGCTTTTGGCAGTGTGGGCAGGTGCCATGTTCTGCTGGAAAATTAAATCAGCATCTCCATAAAGTTTGTCAGCAGAGAAAAGCATGAAGTGCTCTAAAATTTCCTGTTAGATGGCTGCACTGACATTGGACTTGATTAAACACAGTGGAAAAACACCAGCAGATGGCATGGCTCCACATATCATCATCGACTGTGGAAACTTCACACTGCACCTCAAGCAGCTTGGATTCCGTGCCTGTTCACTCTTCCTCCAGACTCTGGAACCTTGATTTCCAAGTGACAGGACTTGGTACCTGATTTGGGGAGCCATGTCATCTGCTGGTGTTAGTCCACTGTGTTGTATCAAGTCCAAAGTCAATGCAGCTGTCTACCAGGACATTTTAGAGCACTTCATGCTTCCCTCTGCTGACAAGGTTTATGGAGATGCTGATTTCATTTTCCAGCAGGACTTGGCACCTCCCTACACAGCTGCCAAAAGTACCAAAGCCTGGTTTAGTGACCATGGTATCACCATATTTTACTGGCCAGCAAACTCTCCTGACCTCAACCCCATACAGAATCTATGAAGTATCGTCAACAGGGAGATGAGAGACACCAGACCCAAAAATGCAGATGAGCTGAAGGCTGCTATCAAAGCAACCTGGGCCTTCATATCACCTCAGCAGTAACACAGGCTGATCACCTTCATGCCATGCCACAGTGATGCAGTATTAATTCATGCAAAAGGAGCCCTGACCAAGTATTGAGTGTGTGCATGGAAATACTTTTAGTCGGCCAACATTTCTATTAAAAAAAAAACAACAACAATTTTTTAAAATTGATTTTATGTAATATTCTAATTTTTTGAGAAACTGATTTTTGGGTTTTCATGAGCTGCAAGCCATAACCATTAAAATTAATAGAAATAAACACTTGAAATATATCACTCTGTAATGAATCTATATAAAATATGAGTTTCATTTTATTAATTGAATTACTGAAATAAATCAACTTTCCAATGATATTCTGATTTAGTGAGATGCACCTGTAGCTATATTATACCATTTTACAGAGTGGATATGCCTAAATCAGTGTGTCAATCATACTACATTGATGCTTATAGACATTCAAGTATGTTCCAGACAAAATAGCATGGCTTTCAGGACTTATCTGTTTTTACAAAAAAAAAAAAATAACGTACTAATAAATTGCCAAAAAGTAACAATGAGTTGATGTTTGATATTTTTGCTTTATTATGTCTGAGATATTCATATTTCAAGTGACCATGTCTTAGAAGCTGATTTGGAAATATTAACACCTACTGTATAAACCTACAGATGAAAAAGTGATTTTTCTCATTTTGAACTCAAGTGGACTTATCTGTTGTTGCAAAAGAACTCTTCATATGTTCATTCATAGAAGTTACTTTAGGTCTTTTAAAACTAGTTTGTTATACTCCAGCGTGGCTGCCTTCTCGGTCAGCAGTGATTAGCTGCCATTAGCAGAACCAACCATTCACTCATTCAAGGTTGTTTCTGTGCTTATCTGTGCCATCTGGGGCACATACCCCTGTCTTCAATAATGGTCAGTTGTTGCTTTTACATTCTCACATTTAACCAATTTTGCTTTGGTTCAACAAATGGCGCTAATTAGCTAATGCTAGCCTCAAACATGGCATTGCAGTCAATGCATAGATGTTGGTGAAATGATGAGCGTGTGAGAGTGGAGCGGGCTGGGGCTCACAAACATTTACAGCAAAACGCAACAAAAACAGACCGTTTTGAGGCAAGCTCCTTCGACTGTGTGGAAACTGAGGGATTATACCCAGCAAGTTTTTTGACCAAAGCATGCCCTAGACATTTCATTAATACATCTAGAAATTGTGTCAACATGTGGAAAATGTGTGTTCAAAGTGATGTTTGCAAAATATGCTGTAAAGACAAGAAATCTACATTCATTTTGGCTGATGTATCATAGTGAGCCTGGATATGTCTGGCCAGACCAATTTCCCCATCAAAATACAATCAGATAAATTAAATATAAATGCCAGAATGAAAGAACAAAGAGTCTTGTCACTGACCCAGGACAAATCTTGGTTTATCCTTTTGGCAACCTGTTTGTGCTTGCAAAGTAGTATAAAAACAGATTAAAGTTCAGAAGAACATTTAATGAATGAAATGATTCTAAACTTTAAATCTTCATGCCATCAGAAACCAGTAATTTGTTTGTTCTGTAGCATTAAGCAACATATTTTTGAAAAGATTTATAATAATAATGAGTAGTCGTATTAGTGTCAGTGATAGTATTATTTTACCATGCTTGTACAGTGACAGAGGCTTAGAAAATAAGGAGACAGGTTCAGCAGTAACTTTTTACTTTCAAATTCCAGAGTTTTCTTCCATGATATATTTCTGATTACCGCAGCAAAAATCCCATCTCTCCAGTATGAAACAGTCAGAGCTCCTCCTCCCTCCTTTTTTACTTCCTCTCAAAGTCTAAGCTGTGCTATAAATTGTCTGGCTGCTGGCTAAACCTTCATATTCATTGTAGAAACAATGGTGAAATCGATGTTTTTGACAAAAATGAGTAATGTTATTTTTGTTGTCCTTTCTGAAAAATCAGTTTAGTTCTCTTTAGGTGGTTACCTCTCTAGAAGACAAGTGACCAGCAGTTTCTCATTACTTAATATCTGTGACAGATACTTTTTAAGTCGCATGCACACATTATTTGTTCTTGTTGTTGTAAATAATGGGATCAGTTGCTGTTTAAAGTAATACTTTGCTTTCATTCTTGAAGTGCACAATGGTTTTATTCACATATGGCTGTTTTGAGAAGGTGGTTTTTGGTCTTTAAAACTACACATTTATATTCTTGAGGATGTTGATTTATAAAAGTAATCACTGGAAAATGCACATACTGGTACCTTTAAGACAGAGAGATGCACTCATTTATACAGCGATCAGGCATAACATCATGGCCACCTGCTAAACATGGGTTCCACACCCTTGTGTCCCTCATATTTAGAATATAAACGGGTACTCGAGAGTTCAGAACTCTTATGATGACGATGATGATGCCTAATATTGTGTTGGTCGCTCTTTTACTGCAAAGCAACCCATATCCATCAAGGCATGGACTCCACTAGACCCCTGAAGGTGTGCTGTGGTATCTGGCACCGAGATGTTAGCGGCAGCTCCTTTAAGTCCTGTTAGTTGGGAGGTGGGGCCTCCATGGATTCGTTTGTCCAGTACACCCCACAAATGTTCGATTGGATTGAGGTCTGGGGAATTTGGAGGCGAGGTCAGCACTTCAAACTCATCATTGTGCTCTTCAAATAAGATAAGATAAGATAAGATAAGCCTTTATTAGTCCCACAATGGGGAAATTCCAGGATTGCAACAGCACAGGGATAGCAACACTCAGAGCAACAATCAGAAGGCAAGAAAAAACAAGAACAGCTAGTATACATATGTACATATTACTATAAATATATATATATATATATATAGACACACAGTGCGGAGCATTGTGGTTGGTGGATGTGCAGCAGAAAGTCTAAGCTCTCTCTCCGCGGATGCGGCGGGCCTGCTGGATGTCTTTGGGCATGACGGTGACCCTCTTGGTCTGGATGGCGCACAGGTTGGTGTCCATGAAGAGACCCACCGGGTAGGCCTCGCTGGCCTCCTGCAGAGCCATGACGGCGGAGCTCTGGAAGCGCAGGTCGGTCTTGAAGTCCTGAGCGATCTCCCTCACCAGGCGCTGGAAGGGCAGCTTACGGATGAGCAGCTCCGTGGATTTCTGGTAGCGACGGATCTCTCTCAGAGCCACGGTACCGGGCCTGTAACGGTGAGGCTTCTTCACTCCGCCGGTGGCCGGAGCACTTTTTCCGAGCAGCCTTGGTGGCTAGCTGCTTCCTGGGGGGCTTTTTCCTCCAGTAGATTTTATGGGCGGTCTGCTTGGTTCTTGCCATTGCTCTTTATTATTCTGTCTTATATTTCTTGCACGCCGCCTAAACTCCAGCCCGGCACCCGCATCGTTTCCGCTACAGTTCCTCGGTATGTCGAGTTTCTCCGTTAGCACCGGGTGGCGGTTGAGTGCTAGCTAGCTCTTCCCTGCTGTATCGTCTCCTGCTGTAAACAGAGGCTCCGTCCGCCGACTCGGGAGACCTTTGGGGCGATCTGTGTGTCCGTAATATATATAGAGAGTGAAAGGTGTAGAAAGAAGAAGGAAGATAAAAAGAAAGGCAGTTGCAAAAGGCAGCCAACTCGTGTGGCGCCGCCGGTCCGGCGGAACCGGATGATTCTTGAACCATTCTTGAACCATTTTTATCCCCACAGGACAACACTCAAAGGGGACGAAGAGCCCTTTGGGCGAAGGCTGAAGGGGGATTATTGTATGTTATGGGTCAATCCATCCGTTCATTTGTCCCACTTTTGTGAAATCAATTCCTCCTACATATTTTGTTCTGATTGTTTTGAAACTTGGTACCATGGTTTGATACACTCTGATGATGCGCGTATTGCAATTTCACTCTCATCGGATGACCTTGAGGTCAGAGGTCACATTTTCCCTAAATCTTCTAAACACAATAAGTACTGAAAGGAACGATGTAGGATTTTCAAATCAATACAGTAGTTTTATCTAAGATGCATCCTGGATAACTTACACCCTAACATGACTATGGATTTGGGGTCAAAAGATCAAAGGTCAACTTTAACATTTCTTATGCCTTATTACTGTACAACGAGTAAATCTAGGATCACCAAACTTGGTACACAGGTTCACCCTGTGACCCTGAAGTGTGACTGTGGATTTGGGATTGCAAGGTCAAAGGTTAATATCATAATGGCTTATAAACTATATCTCAAAAAAAGAAAGCTAGGGTAACCAAACTTGCTACACAGGTTCACACTGGGATCCTAACCTCTGACTATGGGTTTGTGGTCAAAAGGTCAAAGATTCAAGGTTGACATTCCTTATGCTTTATTACTGTACAACGGGTAAAGCTAGGGACACCAAACCTGGTACAGAAGTTCACCTTGGGATCATGACGTCTGACAATGGTTTTGGGGTCAAAGGGTTAAAGGTCAAGGTTAACATACCTTTTGCCTTGTTACTGTACAACGAGTAAGGCTAGGGCCACTAAACCTGGTACACAGGTTCACTTTGGGATCCTGACCTCTGACAATGGGTTTGGGGTCAAAAGGTCAAAGGTCAAGATTAACATTCCCTTTGCCTTATTATTGTACAATGAGTAAAGTTAGGCTCACCAAACTTGGTACACAGGTTCACCCTGTGACCCTGAAATGTGACTATGGCTTTGGGATTGCAAGGTCAAAGGTAACATCAAAATGGCTTATAAACTATTTATCAACAACAAAGAAAGCTAGGGTCACCAAACCTGGTACACAGGTTTACTCTGAGACTATGACCTCTGACTACCGGTTTGGGGTCAGAAGGTCAAAGGTCTAGCAAATTTGCTACAATCCAACCTATTTACTTCGACAATTTGATGGAAGTTCATTAATGGGTATTGTCCCTTTTAAATAAATGATAAAATAAATAAGGTTGGCACTTCCCATCCTCTCTTACTATAGAATGGGTACAGCTCTCTAGGTGTCACCAAACTTGTTACACAGGTTCTCCTCGGGATCCTGCCCTAGAACTATGGGTTGTATACTTTGTTATATATTCATGGATGATGGGTTTATCATAATTTGGCTCTGCCACAGTAATTATATTGAAAAGCTGAAAACTGCTCTCTGTCAGTAAGTACTGGGATCTTCAAAGAAAATGGAGGCAGAGGATATTGCACTCGCCTCAGAGTGGAATGGCATGTTATCCTGCTGAAAGAGGCCACAGCCATCAGGGAATACAGTTTCCATGAAAGGGTGTACAGTACACCCCTGCAAACATCTTGGTGCCAGATACCACAGTACGTCCTCTGGTGGAGTCCATGCCTCAACAGGTCAGGGCTGTTTGGTCATAATGTTCTGCCTGATCAGTGTACATTGAACTACGGCTGGGCACTTTACCGAATTCCAACCAAAACCGACCGTCAGGACATAGAACCAACATATGACCATATTACAACGACGTGGTCGGATGATCAGTTGTCACTGATGCAGAACATATTTGTGACCCGTGCTGGCAAAATGAGACACAGTGAGGAAATTTTCAAAACGAAGGTATTGTTATTTTTATATTCTGTATTGAAAGACTTTCAAAATGATATTTAATTTGTAGGAACTGGGCAAAAACTGACCAGCAACAGGATGATTTTGTTTATATTTTGGCTGGTTTGGTTTGATCGGTCCTGAGTTATGTCTTCTGCAAAAACATGTATTTTTAGAAAGTAGGAGTTCCAAGCTTTACAATGATACCAGGCACTGATGGGGGTTTTCCCTGAACTTGCCACCAACAAACAAAGAATCATGATTTTTGACTTCTCGGGCCTGTAGCTCGTAATTACCCTGTGTGCATTCCGACTCATTTTACCAGCACGGGTCACATTTAGAACTCAGAACTCAGAACTCAGAAAAGATTTATTGCCAAGTACATTAACAGATAACTGATAACAGATCATTGATAACATACGAGGGATTTGACTTGACACAGAAAACGACCTGCATTTCCGGTGACACGGCTGCATCTGTGAACGCGCCTGTCAACAGAAGGGTACAGGATGCATGGGAAGAAAGGATAATACAATAGGAAGGAGCAAAAAAAACATTGATTTTCAGAATAGTGGTCATATATGATCAATATTATGATTACAAGAAAAAAAAGCCCTCAATGCACAGTCAGCAGACAAAAAAGTTCACAAGGACACAGAGAGAGCAGTGAGTGAATCATCTTTATCATCAGTTTGTGAATCAGTATGAGTGTAATGTTGAATGTAGGTGTTTGTATCAGTTAAGAACAACAAGGACTCTTTGGCAAGAGGTGTTTTGTCTAGCTGCTGGCATTGTCCTTGAGCCATGCAGCTGCCTGTCCGAAAGGCCGTGAGCTCAATGTTTTGAAAACAAAAAGCTGCAGATCATCTGGAGGATTTGTGTGAGGGAAGTCAATTTCGTCGAATAGTACTGATCTCAGAGAGAAAAAAAAACTTTATATTCTCTTACAGATTCAGTACTTAATCCTTCAGTGCTGGACGTTGAATCCTTCATGGACGGCTCTGAGCGTAATCATGATGTAATCCACCTTCCTAGACAGTTCTCCATTTGCCGCTAACAGAGTCCTCTCCATTTTATCAATTTGATGGTTGAACCTCGCCTGGCCAGCATTTTGATAGGTTGTGTCCATCTTCATCAATTTTCGGTACACCAGGACAATCCCAGATCCAATCAGAACGATCCCAATCACCATTACTACGAAGACGTACAAATCTTCTACATCTTCGATGGAAAGATCAGACAGGCACAAGAGTTTCCAATTACTTGTTTCCCGTAAATAGCCTGCAGCAGCCGTTCCTGCGGGGCAAACAACCTCCCCCGGGACACTTTTCCTCGTTGAAAAAATAGTGTCAATTGCGTTCAAAGCCCAGCTTATTAATTCCATAATTTCTTTCGATAATCAGCAGTAAAGACACGCAGACAGACGACAGCAAGCTGGGATCCAGTTAGTTAGGGAAGGAGGAGATAAGTCAGAGCAGGAGAGAAGAAAAAGGCGTCTGCTCTCTTTGGAGGGCGGAAGTGAAGTTTATGGGCATGCCTAAGTTCATTTCCTTATCACAACGGCGTAAAAACAAACCTTCCTCCGCCGCATGATGCAAAGATGCCGGTCTAATCATTCAGAGGTGTGTTTTGGATAATCCAATCCAAAGCGCTCCTTCCCATCCCTTTAATGCAAAGAGGCGCATTAGCTAAAGAGAATTGTGATCATGATGGTTTAAGACAGGTTTTGAGCTGACCAAATCCCGCATGTGTGAGCCAAGATGCACCCAATAGTAATGCTGCTTGGTAATAAGGAAGACATCAGTCACAGCTGATGCACAGTTAGTTATGTTAAAAAGAACAAACAGGTAAGAATGGGCTGAAAAATCAGCTGAATGCATGCAAATGGTCATCCACACACTTTTCAGACAGACTGAAAATGGGCTGTCAGCGCATTGTCTATTTTTTTACTCCTTGCATCACGCCATCAAATTATCAGTAGACAGTGTGCCCACTACGTGCTTGGAGGAGGGACCTCATTTTAAAGAGGTGTGGCGGCGCACAATCTAATGCACATTACTATTATAGTGCATTTTATCAGAATCCGCTTTTTTTACCAGGCAAAAGGAGGTGTATCATCAGAAGTGCATTGTTTACTGATATTTCAGTGGCGCGTTTTGACATCACGCAGCTCCAGAGCTCAGGAAACAGCATGCATTGGGATCTTGTGATAGTCATAATCGCCTGTCATTTTAATTATATGATGATCACACACTAGTGTTTTTTTTTTTTTAATCCATCCTGGTCTATAGATTAGGCATTAATATATGATTTTTTTAGGGGAATGAATGAACATGGAGCATGTGTGCCAGTGTGTTCCAATGTGATACTGTACTGTGTTGTGCCGAGTTGTCCATGGGTACCCTACAGCTCATTTGCATAAAGATTTTTTTCTCTACGGTCATGAATCAGAGGCAGCACTCTCGTCTAGAACTTTTAAACCAGCGGTTTTTGACGTCAAATAACGACAGATTCATTAACTGAACCTATTATTTCTTGCACAAAATGATGTTAGAAACACTTTTCATTGGTTTGTTTTAAAGATATGGAGACCAAGGACATCATATTGTCCAGTAGCAGTGGAGAGCTGAAGTAGCGGAGAGCTGAAGATTCTACATGACCAGTCCTTGCCGTCATATAGAAACATACAAAGGAACGAGGAGTGGAGAAAAGTTGAACATGGTCTCATCCAGCCAAAGCTCACAAACCAGGCAGTCAAATTCGACATTCATTGTGAGGGTCTGTAGGATTGGGTGAACCCAAAACCGGCGGCGACGACAACAAAGTCGCCTTTTGTAGCGCAAATACACTAGCACTATTAAAAACTATCTGCTCCAGTATTTGCGCCTAGCTGAGAACTATGCAACACGCCTCAGAGGCTGCGGTATGCGGATTCCTTTCTGAAAAATCTGGACCAGTGGACACTTAGCATGAGAGTGGGCTTGCTTCATGGCAGGGGCCAAAGGCGGTAGATCATCTCCTTCCCTCCTACCCAGGACGGATAGGGAGGGACCCTCAGTCGGCGAAAGCAACAAGAGAGGGATCACTCCATCTCCCCACAGCCGGGAGTGACTTCCACGTCATTGTTAGTGTAAGTTTATGAAAATTTGCACAGGCATCGTCCTCTTTTCTTCATGTCTGTGTTGCATCCATGTGCACATTAAACAATTCAGCTGATTTTTTGAGCCCATTCTTACCCGTTTGTTCTTTGTAGCATAACTAATTGGGCATCACTGTGATTGATGTCTTCCTTATTACCAAGCAGCATTACTATCGGGTGCATTTTGGCTCACACACAGGTGTTGGTCAGTGCAAAACCCATCTTAAACCGTCATGATCACAATTCACTTTAGATAATGCGCCTCTTTGTATTAAAGGGATGGGAAGGAGCGCTTTGGATTGGATTATCCAAAACACACCTCTGAATGATTAGACCAGCCTCTTTGCATCATGCGCCGGCAGAAAATTTGTTTTTACACTGTTGCGATAAGGAAATGAACTTGGAAATGCCCATAAACACGTTCTGTGTCAGACAATTGTTCAACCAACCCTGTCGTTGTAACACGGTCCCATGACTGTTACAAGATCCCAGTGCATGCCGTTTCCTGAGCTCCGGAGATGCGCGATATCACACACGTCACTGAAATATCATTAAACAATGTGCTTTTGAGGAAAGACTTCCATTTTCATGATCGAAAGTGGATTCTGATTAAATGCACTATTCACATTAGATTGTGCGCTGCCACACATCTTTGAAATGAAGCACCTCCGAGGAGCACATAGCGGGTGCTTTGTCTGCTGGTAATTTGATGGCATGACGTAAGGCGTAAAAAACAGTCAATGTACTGACAGAAAATAACAAAAACACCGGTGCATGGCAGAAAGTCTATAAAAAAGTGTACAGATGACCGTCAAAATAGGGCCCATAATTTTGCTAATGTTGGCAGTTTGTAACTTCTTCCTGTTGTGTGTCTGTACATGAGCACTTTAAGACATGGTGCGTGTGCAATCATGTGACTCTGCAACTTGGTAGCAGTAGCAGCACAGTCAGCACTGTCTAGAAGCAGCAAAACATGGTGGAAAAAATAAAATGGCTTGAACCAAAAATGTGGTGCCCGTCCACATAGTATGAGATGATTGACTCTGTTTCATCTGGGGATACCGGGAGGACATGAGCTCGGTCTGTGACAGCTGGCTTCACTGGGTCCTGTTAACTGCTAGTCTATCCCTCTGACTGCTGTCCATGTTATCGATCATTTTGCAGTGGGGGTGGATGAGCTAAGTCTGTATTTAAGAATTGGATCAGAGATTTATAGCTCCTGTGAGGTGCTGGCATGGTCGTGGCTGCGTGAAGGTCTCCGATGGAGCAGCTGGTAGGCCACCGGAGCGAGCTGCATGGCACACGGGCCCTCAAGAAGCATGTGTGGACACTGACTTCTGCACTGGACAGTGTTTAGCTTGGGTGCACGTGCGTGGGGTGACAATGAGCCTATTCTTTATTATACTGTATTATGTTTATTTTCGGTTGAATCACCATAGTGATATATTCATTGATGCTGTACTGTTGTGGCTTAATTAAGAGCCTTGCCAGTGAGCTATAAGGGGTGAGAAAGGAGAAAAAAAAACTGCTTTGAAATCTTCAAATAACCATGTTGCTGATTTAAGGCCAAATTGCCCAGCCCTACATTGCACACATCTTGAAAGTATTACCAGCTCACCTCATGTAGTTATTTTCATAACCACCAGGTGTCACTTTTTCCCCCAAAGCAATCTAGAGTTCCTTATTCACGCTGCTAAAACAGTTTTGTGAGACTACATGTGAAAATGCATCCCAATAACAAAATCAAACACAAAATCATTTAACAAACAAGGTCACCCATTATAACAGATTGACCTTGCTGCGGCTGAGGTTCAGAGGTCAGAGGAGTAGACCCGGATGACTAGAGCAGTATCCCAAGCCCAACAAGGAGCATGGACAAGATGGGAGCAGCTTTAGGAAAAGAGGATATCATGGAGCAATCTGTGGAGAGCAGAACCAGCCAGAATCAGCTTTATGCTAAGAGCAGTCTACGATCTCCTACCAACTCTGGTCAACGTGGCCCGATGGTACGATGAGGAGTCTGACCTGTGTTCAGCATGCTCCCTGTGTGGGACTCTCCAGCACATCCTGAGTGCCTGCCCAAGCAAGCTCTAAATGTACAAGGGGAGGCATGACCAGGTGTTGACAGCAATCAAGGAGGCCATTGAAGTTGCCGTGGAAAAGGCGAACAAGGAAAAGAGGACCATTGTCACCCAAAATATCCACTTCCTTCCAGCCAGAGCTGGGCTAAGATGCCAAGCTCCTCGTCAGGGTCTGGCAAGGGGCCTCCTACAAGGAGCCAATGATTGGCAGTGTCAAAGTAGACCTGAACAAGGCACTTCAGTTCCCAGTAGAAATTGCTCTCACAAAGCTGAGGCCTGATGTGGTGATAACACCTGGAATGGCAAGGACAGTGATTATTGGAGAGCTAACAGTCCCGTGGGAAGATAACATTGAAGAGCCCTATGAAAGGAAGAAGGAGAAATATGAAGCTGGTGTTAAGAGTGCTCGGAGAGAGGGTGGAAGCCACATTGCTATCCCTTCGAAGTTAGTTGCCGAGGGTTTGTGGCTCATTCCATGATGGCATTCTTACGATGCCAAGGGATAGAAGGCCAGAAGAAGAGAGCTGTGTGTAAGAACTTGGAGGAAGCAGCTGAAGCAGGATCCGCCTGGATTTGGTGGAAGAAGTAAGAAGCAGTGCTTATGGTGTAGCCAACCAGTTGAGCATGTTCCCATATGTGGGTGATATGGGCCCACTCCCTTTTTACAGTGGTACTAGGAATAATGGGATGAAACTACTGGGTGCTCCTAGCTGAGGACTCAATTGGTTGTAGCAGGAGTGATGTAGTATGTCAGCCTGTTTGCTAATCATCATACAAATCCCAAAGTTGGAGCAAGCAGATTACATTTCAAGTCAAATGTGTGCATTGACCACTAAAGCAAGAATTTTGATGAACTGAAAGGATTCCCCTTTGGGTTCTTATAGTGATCGACCACTCTGTGGTATTGTCAGTGTAGTCCACAGATGTTGCATAGCAATGTGTAAAGTTAAAGCTGTAAAGGGCTTAAAGCAAAAACTCAATCTTCTAGTCCTACACAAGTTATTAAGTCGTTTTCCTTTATTCTGGACAATAATGTTTTCTCTTCTGTGCTGTGAAAGTTTTCAGGGCACCACTATCTCATTGTAAAAGTTAGGCTATAGAGACGTTTTAAAATATTGTCTATATGTACATTTTGCTCACTCTAAATCTTAAGGGAAATTACACTGCCTGCCTGCCAAATTCTAGTCTAGTCCTGAAATAAATACTTCCTCTGTTCTTGAGTAATGCTTCTCTTTTACACTGTTTAAAGAACACGTTAGCTTTTCAGAAGCCAAAGTAATGAATTTTTTCAAACAAAAGCCTTTCTTTCTGTATTGATTCACAGTTTATCCCTCCTTTGTGTTTGTGTGAGTGTTGAATGTCAGGGTGGCTCATTAATTGCCGCTCGCAGATTTTGGAAAAGAAGCTCGTGAGAATGAACAGTGAAGGTTGTTAAAACGGCTAAAACAACCCAACAAAAGCCCTACAACGATAGTGATGCAGATTTTTTAAATATATTCCTGAGATGGCAAATGCTCTCTGTTAATTTCATTTGGCTAACCATCATCATCTGTCTTAAATAAATGTGCAAATAT
The DNA here is from genome assembly GCA_020510985.1 of Pholidichthys leucotaenia. Lineage (NCBI taxonomy): Eukaryota > Metazoa > Chordata > Actinopteri > Cichliformes > Pholidichthyidae > Pholidichthys > Pholidichthys leucotaenia. Next base: position 426,750,479 of record CM035840.1, on the reverse strand, counting down.
TGATTGATTCACAACATTTTTTTCTTTGGCTTGAAAACAGGGTCAGTGGTTATTTCAGGATCATTCTCCAGCTTAATTTGGGAGTGATGAGCTTCATCCCATGGCCGTGAGCTGTAATTAACCGTATCTGATTTTAAAAAAATCTTGATAAGTAGGTATTCTGCCTCCATGCAAATTCAACTAAATTAAATTAGTGTGTGAAGTGCAATAATTTAGCAGTACCACAAGTTCAGGGCCATTTTCAACAGTGTGTCATAGTCAAAGTGCCTAACTGACCCGTTGGTCCACACGACACCGATGCAGTGTCACAGTTTTTCACTCCAGTGTGTGGGAGTTACACACACGTACGTGACCATCCCAGCTGTGTCACCACTTTCACCATTCCAAAAGTGCTCAAATATTTATACAGACATGAGTGAGGGATGATTGGTGGTATTAAAACAAGACAGAGTCCACATCTAATGCTCTCTGTTTCACATTTCTTTTAGAATTCAATAAGGCTGGCCAGTATTTGGAAAACAATATGCAGTTTTGTTGTTGAATATTGTAGTAATGACATGACTAATGGTGTCTCTGCATTAGGGGCCATTGGGGCCGGGCCCCACCAAATGTTGCTGTTGAGCAGTGCACACATAGTCAGTGATTAAGGAAAGCTGGGCAATAAATCCATTTTAAGTATTTGAATAGTACTATTTTTGAACAAGGAGGAGCAGGGAAATTCACAAATTTAGCTCAATCCATCCATCCATCCATCTTCTACCGCTTTTCCGGAGGTCCGGGTCGCGGAGGCAGCAGTTCAAGCAGAGAAGCCCAGACTTCCCTCTCCCCAGCCACCTGCTCCAGCTCTTCAGAGGGGATACCAAGGCGTTCCCAGACCAGCTGGGAGACATAGTCTCTCCACCGAGTCCTGGGTCTGCCCCGGGGTCTCCTTCCAGTGGGACGTGCCTGAAACACCTCAAGTGGGAGGCGTCCAGGAGGCATCCTAATCAGATGCCCATACCACCTCAACTGACTCCTTTCAATGTGGAGGAGCAGCGGTTCTACTCTGAGCCTCTCCCGGATGACTGAGCTCCTCACCCTATCTCTGAGGGTGAGTCCAGCAATCCTACGGAGAAAGCTCATTTCAGCCGCTTGTATCTGCGATCTTATTCTTTTGGTCATTACCCAAAGCTCGTGACCGTAGGTGAGAGTAGGAACGTAGATTGACTGGTAAATCGACAGCTTTGCCTTAGAACTAAGCTCCCTCTTCACCACAACAGACCGGTACAACGTCCGCATCACTGCAGATGCTGCTCCAATCCGTCTGTCGATCTCTCGCTCCATTTTCCCCTCACTCGTGAACAAGACCCCAAGATACTTAAACTTCTCCACTTGGGGCAGGAGCCTGTCCCCAACCCGGAGAGGACAATCCACCTTTTTCCGGCTAAGGACCATGGACTCGGACTTGGAGGTGCTGATTCTCATCCCAGCCGCTTCACACTCAGCGGCAAACCATCCCAGCAAGAGCTGTAGGTCATTGCTGGATGAAGCCAACAGGACAACATCATCTGCAAACAACAGAGATGAGATCCTGTGGTCACCAAGCATGACACCCTCCCTTCCCTGGCTGCGCCTAGAAATCCTGTCCATAAAAATTATGAACAGGATCGGTGACAAAGGGCAGCCCTGACGGAGTCCAACTCTCACTGGGAATGACTCCGACCGAGTGTTGGCAATACGAATCAAACTCTCACAACGGTCGTACAGAGACCGAATAGCTCGTAACAACAAGCCCGATACCCCATACTCCCGAAGCACCCCCCACAAAAATCCACGAGGGACGTGGTCAAATGCCTTCTCCAAGTCCACAAAACACATGTAAACTGGTTGGGCAAACTCCCACGAACCCTCGAGAATTCTCGAGAGGGTAAAGAGCTGGTCCGATGTGCCACGGCCAGGACGAAAACCACATTGCTCCTCCTGAATCCGAGGTTCGACCAACGGCCGGACTCTTCTCTCCAGTACCTTGGCATAGACCTTCCCAGGGAGGCTGAGGAGTGTGATCCCTCTAAAGTTGGAGCACACCCTCCGGTCCCCTTTTTTGAAGAGAGGAACCACCACCCTGGTTTGCCATGCCAAAGGCACTGCCCCCGACCTCCACGCAATGTTGCAGAGGCGTGTCAACCATGACAACCCAACAACATCCAGGGCCTTGACGTACTCAGGGCGAATCTCGTCCACCCCCGGGGGCCTGGCCACCAAGGAGATTTTTAACCACCTTGGCGACCTCAGCCCCTGTGATAGGTGAGTCATCCCCCTCATCCCCAAACCCTGCTTCCTCTGTGGAAGACGTGTCAGTGGGATTGAGGAGATCCTCGAAGTTTTCCTTCCACCGCCCGACGATATCCCCAGTCGAAGTCAACAGTGTCCCATCCGCACCATACACAGTGTGGACGGGGAGCTACTTTCCCCTCCTGAGCCGCCGAACAGTTTGCCAGAATCTCTTTGAGGCCGACTGAAAGTCTTGTTCCATGGCCTCACCGAACTCCTCCCATACCCGGGTTTTTGCTTCAGCAACCACCCGAGCTGCACTCAGCTTGGCCTGCTGGTACACCTCAGCTGCTTCGGGAGTCCCATAAGCCAACCAAGCTTGATAGGACTCCTTCTTCAGCTTAATGGCCCCCCTCACTACTGGTGTCCACCACTTGGTTCGGGGGTTGCCACCACGAGATGCACCGACCACCTTGCAGCCGCAGCTCTGGGCCGCCGCTTCAACAACAGAGGTGGAGCAATCCCCCTCATGGATCGTCACCTTATCGTGGTGGGGGGGATTGTGTGCCCCAGTGATCCCAGGAGCTATGTTGTCCGGGGCAATTTGCCTCTGATAGGGTCTCCCAAGACAAACTGGTCCTGGGTGAAGGGCCAGACTAAGAACGATCCAACAGACTCTCATGATAAATTGTATATCAAGGATTCAGTGTACCCCGCCCGGTATGGGGTTACCGGGGCCCCACCCTGGAGCCAGGCCTGGGGGAGGGGCTCGAAGGCTATCGTCTGGTGGCCGGGTTTCCACCCATGGGACCCGGCCGGGCTCAGCCCGAAGGAGTTACATGGGTCCGCCCTCCAGTAGGTTCACCACCTGCAGGAGGGATCATGGGGGTCCGGTGCTATGTGGATTAGGTGGCGGTCAAAGGCGGAGACCTTGGTGGACTGATCCCAAGCTTTCTAAACTGGCTAGCTCAAGGTGCAAATGTATAAGTATGAATAAGGTATATATGTGCAAGAAAAAAGGTGCAAAATTATAAAAGATGCCAATTTTTTTTAAAAAAGTTTTAAATTTTAATCTAATTACACAGAATAAAAATTTAACTAGCATCCAAATGAACATGCAGTTTGACAAGAAACAAATTTGAAAATTTGAAAAAAAAGTTGCAATTTTATGAAAAAAGTTGCAAATTTATGAGAAAAAGGTTGCATTTTTATGTGAAAAAAGTTGCAAATTCATGAGAAAAGTGCATATTTACAAGAAAAAGGTGCAAATTTAAAAGAAAAAGTCACAAATTCATAAGAGAAAAGTTGCAAATTTACAAGGAAAATGTAAGTTATCTGAAAAAGTTGATTTTTACAAGAAAAAAATGCAAATTTATGAGGAAAAGGTTGCAAATTTATGAGAAAAAAGTTGGAATTTTATGATTAAAAAAAAGTTGGAAAATGCCCCCCCCCCCCCGCCCCAGAAAAAAACAAAAAAATTCCACTGTGGTGACACAAAGGAGATGACACTCCACCCAGCACTTTGGGGTGTTGGGGGGCCAGCCAAGGGCGCCAGAGCATTGGGGGTTATGAAGTAAATAAAGATGTGTCTTTTGCCTCCGCTGTACCAGGCTCACACCTGAGGACGCAGGGGCGCAAATGTATTGTACTAAGCCTTGCTCTGTGGCGTGTATGTTAATATGTATGTTGATGTGTATGCTGATGTGTGTTCACGCTTCGTAACAGGTATGTTAATGTGTTTACCCTGAATGCCAGAGGCGTGAAGAAATTGTTTAAAGCAGTTCTCTTTGGCACTCAGTCTGTTGGAGGAGACATAAAGTTCTGTGTCGTCAGATCGTGTCTCGTCAGCTTTCATCCTCCACATTGGTGACCTAGTGACGTGAAATGGAAAACGGACCGAGCACCACCACGGAGACCCTCCCGCTGGAGTATCCCACCACTGCATGCGCCGTTGCAGTCAGATTCCCGGACTTTTGGCTTCACGACTCAGCCGCTTGGTTTATTCATGTGGAAGCCCAGTTCGCCCTCTGCGGAGTATTGGCAGACGACACAAGTACCACCATGTGGTGGCAGTGCTGGACGTGCACGCCACGCAGCGCGCCATGAGTCTACTTCAAGCCCCACCAACCCAAGGAAAATACGGCGCTCTCAAGCGACTGCTGTAGCTCCGTTATACCCTGGCGTTATACCCTGAAAAACTGGTCAGATTTGAGGTCCTAAAGCAGACTGAGCATGCATTGGATCCTCTGCAGTTTGCCTACAGGCCTCACAGAGGAGTGGAGGATGCCACTGTCACTCTGTTTAACATGCTTTTTAAACATCTGGATTTTAATGGGACACACGCCAGGCTTTTATTTGTGGAATTTTCTTCTGCTTTTAATACAATCCAACCTCATATTTTAGTTGAAAGGCTCCTGTAACAGTTTGATTTGAATAATAATCTGGTGGGTTGGATTCTGGATTTTTTAACCAACAGGACACAGAGAGTAAGGGTCAATGGTACATTGTCTGACCAAAAGTGTTCTTCTACTGGCTCTCCTCAGGGGTGTGTGTTGTCACCACTACTCTTCATCCTGTACACAAACATGTGTCGGAGCAGACATGACAACAGACACATTATAAAGTATGCTGATGATTCAGTTGTTGTCAGTCTCCTCCAGGATGGTGAGAGTGGCCATGGCCCAGTAGTTGATGATTTTGTTCACTGGTGTGAGGATTCGTACCTGCAGCTGAATACAACAAAAACTATCCATCCATCCATCCATCCATCTTCTACCGCTTTTCCGGAGGTCCGGGTCACGGAGGCAGCAGTTCAAGCAGAGAAGCCCAGACTTCCCTCTCCCCAGCCACCTGCTCCAGCTCTTCAGAGGGGATACCAAGGCGTTCCCAGACCAGCTGGGAGACATAGTCTCTCCACCGAGTCCTGGGTCTGCCCCGGGGTCTCCTCCCAGTGGGACGTGCCTGAAACACCTCAAGTGGGAGGCGTCCAGGAGGCATCCTAATCAGATGCCCATACCACCTCAACTGACTCCTTTCAATGTGGAGGAGCAGCGGTTCTACTCTGAGCCTCTCCCGGATGACTGAGCTCCTCACCCTATCTCTGAGGGTGAGTCCAGCAATCCTACGGAGAAAGCTCATTTCAACAAAAACTAAAGATATGATTATTGACTTTAGGAGGAAAACTCCCAGGCACAAAGTCACTGTATTAAAAGGCCAGACCATTGAATGCGTGCAATCTTACAAATATCTTGGGACGATTATTGATAGTAATTTAAACTTTAAAGAGAACTGTGAAAGGGTGTGCAAAAAGGGTCAGCAACATTTGCATTGTTTGAGGAAATTGGCACACTTCCAAACTGACCGAACTATAATGACAATGCTTTATCGGGCTTTTATTGAATCTGTTTTATCCTTTTCTTTAGTGTCATGGTTTGGCCAGATAAAACTGAAACAGAGGACGTAGTTAGATGGTCCAGTCGTTTGCTTGGTAAATGATGACTCCCACCCTTTGCACTGCCACTGTCAGCTTCTTCCCTCCAGACGGAGGTTTGTTGTCCCAAAATGTAAAACCCAGCGCTACAAAAACAGCTTTGTTCCTGCTGCTGTCAAAGAGTTGAACAAGATGTAGCAATATATTGCACATAATTTAGTTATCTATTTATCAGTTTTTATTACCTCCACCAAGGAGGTTATGTTTTCATCGGCGTTGGTTTGTCTGTTTGTCTGTCTGTCTGTCTGTTTGTTAGCAAGATAACTCAAAAAGTTATGGACAGATTTACATGAAATTTTCACAGATTGTCAGAAATGGGGAATCCTACAGATGATTAGATTTTGGTGGTGATCCAGATCACCGTCCACAAGAAAACCGCCATTACGCAAAATGCCATTTTCGTAAATAACTACTAAACCACTAATCCTATCATTGTCAATCCAATTGCTTGTCATATGTTTTCATGGTCAAGGAATCTGAAAACGTAACGCAAACACTGTATGGGGGGAACTGTGGCGCTAAACCGCCATTACGGAAAATGCCATTTTCGTCAATAACTACTGAACCACTAATCCTATCATTGTGAATCCAATTGCTAGTCATATGTTTTCATGGTCAAGGAATCTGAAAATGTACACACAAACACTGTATGGGGGGAACTGTGGTGCTTGGCGGAGATCTGCGCTCTCTGAGTGCTTTTCTAGTTTTATATTTATTTATTCTTGTAGGTTTTTTATTTGGGTTTCAAATCTTTTATTGGGTTTTAGACTTTTATTGAGTTTTTAATCTCTTTGACTTAGTTTTTAACTTTTTTCCTATGACCCTTCTCTCTTATCTCTTTGTTTTTTTCTCTTATCTCTTTGCCTTTTGTCCTGATTGGTGGAGCCTTGAGTACTTTTACTGTGTTTATAGTCAGCTTCATGTGTGCCTGTGTTTGTGTTCATGTTGAATGTAATTGTGGTTTGTAAATATGTGTCTAAAAGGATGTCACCTGACTGCAAAACAAATCTACCTACGGGTACAAAGAAAGTAACCTGAACGTGAACCTGAACCTAATACCCTTTCAGACGTAGAGAGGGCAGAAAAGTCCCTCACCCTCTTGGAGCTAGGAGACAGACTGGCTGTGAACCTGATGGACAGCATGCTTGCGTTGATGGGCACGGACGACGGATCTTTCCTTTTCGCCCACCTCTTCCTCAGAAACCTACCAGCTTCTGTGAGAGCGATTCTTGTTAACTCATTGCTGCTGGCGGCCAGGGACTACCGCACGCTGGCAGAGGAGACAGACCGCATCATCCTGGCTTTCAGCGTTCAGGCGGTGAGACCGCGATCTCTGGCAGAGCCTAGCGAGGTCAAGCAGCTGATGGTGGTGGCCGGGAAGGAAAAACAGGACCAGGACGCTGTGATTTTATCACCGCCATTTTGGCAAGGAAGTGCAACGTTGTCTGCCGCCGTGCTACTTCAAGAAGTCAGGAAACGTCAGCCAGCAGTCAGTAGCTGCTGCGACCACTGGCGACAGGGAGAAGCTGCTTTTCATCACAGACACACGTTCGGGGAGACGTTTTCTGGTGGACTCTGGCTCACAGAAGAGCCTCATTTTGCCAGTCAGCGCAGAAAGGCTGGCAGAAGGCTGTGGCCCATCTTTAACGGCTACCAACGGATCCCACATCAGGACGTTTGGAGAAAGGACGGTGACTGTATGTTTACATGGATGCAATTACCAGTGAGACTTTGTGGTAGCTGCATGTTCGGTCCCCATCTTAGGCGCTGATTTTCTGTGTGCTCATGGACTACTTGTTGATGTTGCCAACAGGCATTTTGTAGATGCTGTATCTTCTTCCTTCTTGCCCTGCACAGCTCGGGGAGTTGGGCCACCAACACACAAATATTCTAGCTCCAGGGGGTAAGTACCAGAGTTTGCTTTCTGAGTTCCCAGCACTCACGGTGCCCACTTTTTCCGCTATTGTAACCAAGCACAGGGTCGAGCATTTTATCACTATGAAAGGTCCACCCATGTTTGCGTGCCCTCGCCACCTGGATGGGGCTAAACTAGCCATCGCGCATGAAGAGTTTGCTAACTGAGAATGCTTAAGCATTGTTTCAGGTTCAGGTTACTTTATTTGTACCCGTAGGTAGATTTGTTACATTTGTTAGATGTTAGATTTGTTGTAGATTTGTTTGGTGCTCCAACAGCCCTTGGGCATCCCTGCTGTACATGGTACCCAAGTCTGATGGGTCATGGCGGCCGTGCAGCGATTTCCAATGCTTAAAAAATGCCACGGAACACAGTCGTTACCCCATCCCGCACATTCAGGATTTTTCCATGCACCTGGCTGGGACGCGCATTTTTTCAAAAGTGGATCTGGACCACGGTTACCACCAGGTCCTGGTGCATGCAGAGGACATGCCCAAAACAGCAGTAATAACTCCCTTCGGTCTTTTCAAGTTTTTGCCATTCAGGTTAAAGGGCGCAGCACAAGCTTTCCAAAGGATGATGGACGCGGTGCACCATGACTTGCCATTTATTTTCATCTACTTGGATGACAATTTGGTGGCTAGCGCGTCAGAGGAGGAGCACCTCGCCCATCTCAAACAAGTTTTCCAACATTTGTAAGCGCACGGGCTGATTGTTAACCCAACAAAGTGTCAGGTTGGGCTGCTGGTAATTGACTTTTTGGGCCAGAGCATCTTGCCAGATGGCATGATCCCACTGCTGGATAAAGTGCACGCAGTGTCAGATTTTCTGCGTCCACAGCCCATGAGGGCGCTGCAGGAATTTCTGGGGATGGTTAATTTTTACAACCATTTTCTCCCCTGGGCATCACGTCCCAGACATCACTTCCAACAGTGGTCCGCAAGTTTTTTCGGAACTTTAGTCTGCGATGGCACCACCGCACCACCGCATACAACCCACAGGCTAACGGTTTGTGCAAGCGTATTCACAGGTTGCTTAAAGCAGCGCTCAGAGCCTCACTAACGGATACAAATTGGGTCGACCGCCTGCCTTGGGTCCTATTGGGGTTGCGCTCCGCACCTAAGGAAAATTTGGCAGCTTCCCCGGCAGAACTCATTTTTTCTCAGCCATTGTGGATCCCGGGAGAATTTTTGCCCTGCGCCCAGTACTGATATGCCTGCGCATCTTTTTTCCGTTGCAGGGGCTGCCAGTGTTCGGGCCCGGTGTACCACTGTTTTCCCCGTACTTTTGTTCCAAAGTGCTTAGAGAACGCCAAATTCATTTTTGTCAGGTGCGACGCCCACAGAACCCCGCTGCATCCGCTGTACGACGGCCTGTTTAGAATGTTGGAAACTAAGGAGAAACATTTTGTGTTAGACTTGGGGGGGGGGGGGGGATCCATCTGCATAGACAGGCTGAAGCCCGCTTATGTGTTGGCAGATGAGCAGGTGGTGTTGGCTCAAGCTCCCTAGTGCGGGCGCCCACCTACAATGGGTCCACAGGTTAGTGTTCCCCCTACAGAGGACTGTTTTCAAGAAACTAACTTTTTCCCCTCCCCACCCTTTCCCCCTCCAGAAGCCAATTCTTTCTCCTACCCGCCTTGACAGGAAGGCATGTCGACCGGCCCTTGTTACAGCCGCTACGGGCGCTTGCTCAAGCCCGAAGGTCCAGAGGGTTAGTACCCCTTCTGGGTGTTCGGTGTGGGGCGGGCTGTGTGGTGACACAAAGGAGAAGACACTCCACCCAGTACTTTGGGGGGTATGAAGTAAATAAAGATGTGCCTTTCGCCCCCGCCGTGCCAGGCTCACACCTGAGGACGCAGGGGCGCAAATGTATTGTACTAAGCCTTGCTCTGTGACGTGTATGTTAATGTGTATGTTGATATGTGTTCATGCTTCGTAACTGGAATGTTAATGTGTTTACCCTGAATGACAGAGGCGGGAAGAAAATGTGTGAAGCAGTTCGCTTTGGAGTTAGTCTGTTCTGTGTTGGAGGAGAAATAAAGTTCTGCATCGTCAGCTCATGTCTCGTCTGCTTTCATCCTCCACACCACCTCTAAATGGGGATAATTTTGGGTCATTTTGCTAACACGGGGAATGGCGCGCACACACACACACACACACATTCTCCTTCACATCACCTACTGCAAATCTGTGATTTCGTAACCACGGTACGACAAGGAAACAGATTTTATTTGCAAAAACAATGGGAGTTGCTAATTCTTGAATGATTCAGAAACATAATTTTAAGTGTAATCTTTGCTTTAGTAAAACATTAACTTGCTTTAGAAGCAGTACAAGCGAACAGGTGAGAGGTTTAGTTTAAAAATGAGTGTAGGCAGATGACATTTGCTTTTCCTTCTGTCTGGGAGAGAACGACATAATTCTGCTTTGACTCTAACTTGCCAAATCTTTTATCTTTCAGGGTTTGTTGAATATACAAGCCGAGGCAGTAGCTAGAAATTTCCCACTATGTGCCAGGTAGTTTTTCTTTGGCTGCGTATCAGCAGTGCCGGCTTCACAGGCAGGGTTGCACTGCAGCATGGGCTCCCACCGAGGTGGTTCCTATTCCTGGGCTTCCTGTTGCTTTTGCATCCTATACGCAGGGCAGGATAGCATGAGCAGATAGAGACAGAGCAGCAGAATGAATGGGCGGCGGAGGCAGCAGCGGCGAGGTGGACCGGAGAGATTAACTGGAAATTGACATTGACAAATCTCATGCATTAAGGCTTCCTGGGAGGCAGCTATCGGTTGAATAGGCGGCAGGTACCATATCCCATAAATGACAACGGGCTTCTTTAATAGTCTGCTTGCAGCGCGTTGGTAAGCCAAACCACCCTGTCGTCGACGGCTCGCGAGATAAGAAAGCCAGGTGTGCCCAAAGGCATTTCATTTGACTAATGTGTTTACAGCTAGAATAATGAATAGAGTGAAAGAGATGGGAGTAATTAATGTGAGTTGTACTAGGTAAATAACAAAGCAAATATGGGCAAAACTGTTTCATTTCCCTTTGGAGCCAGATTTTTCCCCCCTCACTTTCTCGTCTGCTTTAATGAGATAAAGCCAGGCTCCTTTGATAAGGACTCCCTGTTACTGTTTCTAGTAGCCTAGTAGCAGTTTTATCTGTTCTGAGGGTGTTTGTCCTTTTCATGAGGAAAATGAGAGCAAACAGCATTTAAATGCATTTCATATCTCTGCAACGTCTGGAAATAATAGAGATGAGATAAGATAAGGTGAGATAGGACCAGGTTCTCACTGCAAGATTATCATGGGTGCAAAATACGTGAAAACATCTGTGAAAAAAAATGAGCCTATTGGCACATGCACATCATTACTTCATCAAAATCTTTTTTTCCCCCACAGATTTACAGATTAGAAAGTAACATATGATTGGTCTATGCACTCAGGAAAACAGACAGATGCGCTGTCAAAAACAAGGACCAGTCTCGCTTTTCTCTACATGAAACAAAATTAAATATACCAAATCTGGTCTTTGTGCAGAAATGTTTGGCTCTCACCGTGTTACGAACAGTAAATTTGTGACAGCTGGGATGAACTAGGAGTCCTGCTGTTTTTGATAAAATTTTAAAGTCTGGAGCCATTGTTTGATCACTTTTTCAGCAGTGATTTGGAATTATTTCGAGCAGAGTGTGTAGAAGTCTCTCTCCTCTTGCAATTATAATGAAAAGGTTTGCTGTGTTGCCAGATTTTGCACAAAAACAAGCAACTCTAGAGCAGAAGGGGGTCTCTCCACTTACCGCCCCCCAATAAAAAATATAGCTGTAGCAGATGCTTCTCAGCTCAAGGTCATCAAACTCAAGATGGGAAGAGGAGACAGAAAATGAATTGTCAAATTCAGAGCCCTTTGATGGCGCAGATACTAATATTTTGACAGTAATCATTAAGGCTGCATGTCCACAGAGAGGGTTTTTTTTCGGCTGGAAGCACTCTGACCTTTTTTTTCCCAGAGGATTTGAGCTTTTTACTCAGGATGGACCAGATATGCTGGTATAAGTACATGTCTACTCACACAACCCAAAAAGAATCAGAAAATGAATGATGTATTTTTTTAACAACCTTAAAAAGGGACCTTTTCATCTTTACCTTTTCAACCAAATCTGGACATTTTTAGACGGTTGGTAAAGCCGTCTTTTCAACATTTTTTCAACCAATTTGTGCTGGTAGGATTAGCTTGTCTGTAAAACAGTTGAAATGACGCGGATAGCCATCAGAGGCTAGCAGCAACTTAGCTTCTGCTCTTATTAGTATTAGTACCACACTTAGTGTTTTCTTGGGTTCTCCAGATGAAAGAAAGAGTCAATCATCACAAACTAAGCAGATGGAGACCATGTTTGTTTTCAGTATAAGCTCCCTTTAATTGTTCCGCCTGTGTTCTGCTGCATCCAAACAGCATTGACTGTACTGCTTCTGGAGTTATGCACCCATGTCTGTAACTCTGCAGGCTCGACTGAAAGGGGAAGTAAATGAAAAGTTCTCACATACACGCACACAACAGGGAGAGTGGGACCGCCCCCCCCCCCCCACATACCTGTGCATGCCCGTGCATACCCATAGAAACCAAGTATAAGCATCTATTTCTGTCTGACCATAGAAAGCAGCAGGTCTAAGCAAGGGTGTAAGCAAGCACGTCAGCACTTGTTCAGTGATGCCTGCCTTTGATCTGGTGTCATAGTGAGTCCTATGATCTTTGATGATGTCACAGCGAGTCGTATGATCATGAGTGATGACTGCCTTTGATCTATGATGATGTAATAGCGAGTCCTATGATCTTTGATGATGTCATAGCGAATCCAATGATCGTGAGTGATGCCTGCCTTTGATGTTTGATGATGTCATAGTGAGTCCTATGATCTTTTAGTGAGTCCTATGATAGTGACATCATGACAGAGATTTCTTGAATTACATATAGAGTGATGAGTGATGAGTGATGCCTGCCTTTGATCTTTGATGATGTCATAGCGAGTCGATCTGCCTTCGCCTGGACCTCGGACACAGTCCAAGGACGGATAATTTTTTTTCACACATAGGGAATGGTTCCAAACTCCTTATACAGTGGGGCAAAAAAGTATTTAGTCAGCCACCAATTGTGCAAGTTCTCCCACTTAAAAGATGAGAGAGGTCTCCAATTTTCATCATAGGTATACCTCAACTATGAGAGACAAAATGAGAAAAAAAAAATCCAGAAAATCACATTGTCTGATGTTTAAAGAATTTATTTGCAAATTATGGTGGAAAATAAGTATTTGGTCAATAACAAAAGTTCATCTCAATACTTTGACCTCTGTCATTGCCAACAAAGGGTATATAACAAACGTTTTCTGTAAGTCTTCACAAGGTTTTCACACACTGTGGCTGGTATTTTGGCCCATTCCTCCATGCAGATCTCCTCTAGAGCAGTGATGTTTTGGGGCTGTCGCTGGGCAACACGGACTTTCAACTCCCTCCAAAGATTTTCTATGGGGTTGAGATCTGGAGACTGGCTAGGCCACTCCAGGACCTAACTAACTAACTAACCTACACTTATATAGCGCTTTTCTAGTCACGAAGACCACTCAAAGCGCTTTCACTAGTACTAACCCTGTATTCTAAGGGCCTATAGGAAACAGATATCTAGGGACAATTTAGAACAGCCAATTAACCTAACATGCATGTCTTTGGATTGTGGGAGGAAACCGGAGCCCCCGGAGTAAACCCACGCAGCACAGGGAGAACATGCAAACTCCACACAGAAAGGTTCCAACCCCTGCCAGCCTGGGGATTCGAACCGGAAACCTTCTAGCTGTAAGGCAACAGTGCTAACCACTGCACCACCGTGCTGCCCCTTGAAATGCTTCTTACGAACCCACTCCTTCGTTGCCCGGGCGGTGTGTTTGGGATCACTGTCATCTTCAGTGCCCTTGCTGATGGAAGGAGGTTTTCACTCAAAATCTTATGATACATGGCCCCATTCTTTCTTTCCTTTACACGGATCAGTCGTCCTGGTCCCTTTGCAGAAAAAAAGCCCCAAAGCATGATGTTTCCACCCCGATGCTTCACAGTAGGTATGGTGTTGTTTGGATGCAACTCAGCATTCTTTCTCCTCCAAACACGACAAGTTGAGTTTTTACCAAAAAGTTCTATTTTGGTTTCATCTGACCATATGACATTCTCCCAGTCCTCTTCTGGATCATCCAAATGCTCTCTAGCAAACTTCAGACGGGCCTGGACATGTACTGGCTTAAGCATGGGGACACGTCTGGCACTGCAGGATTTGAGTCCCTGGCGGCGTAGTGTGTTACTGATGGTAGCCTTTGCTACTTTGGCCCCAGCTCTCTGCAGGTCATTCACTAGGTCCCCCCGTGTGGTTCTGGGATTTTTGCTCACCGTTCTTGTGATCATTTTGACCCCACGGGGTGAGATCTTGCGTGGAGCCCCAGATCGAGGGAGATTATCAGTGGTCTTGTATGTCTTTCATTTTCTAATAATTGCTCCCACAGTTGATTTCTTCACACCAAACTGCTTACCTATTGCAGATTCAGTCTTCCCAGCCTGGTGCAGGTCTACAATTTTGTTTCTGGTGTCCTTTGACAGCTCTTTGGTCTTGGCCATAGTGGAGTTTGGAGTCTGACTGAGGTTGTGGACAGGTGTCTTCTATACTGATAACGAGTTCAAACAGGTGCCATTAATACAGGTAACGAGTGGAGGACAGAGGAGCCTCTTAAAGAAGAAGTTACAGGTCTGTGAGAGCCAGAAATCTTGCTTGTTTGTAGGTGACCAAATACTTATTTTCCACCATAATTTTGTCTGATGTTCATCACATTGTCTGATGTTCTTTAAACATCAGACAATGTGATTTTCTGGATTTTTTTTTTCTCATTTTGTCTCTCATAGTTGAGGTATACCTATGATGAAAATTGGAGACCTCTCTCATCTTTTAAGTGGGAGAACTTGCACAATTGGTGGCTGACTAAATACTTTGTTGCCCCACTGTACAAAGATAGTGGCAGTAGTGCACCTGTAAGCTGGTTGCCAACCGCCAGTCAAATCTAAAAGAAGAAGAAGAAGAACCCCAACATGAGCAGAATTATGTCTGTTCTACACCCCGAATGTCTGTTCTGGTTTTACTTTGGTTTATCCCCGTCCCTAATACATACCTATGCTCATACCTACAGTACGTTATGTTTAAAACAAAGGAGCATATTTCTTCCAGACACTAATACTATCTACACCCTCTGAACTTTTTGAAACATGTTAATATTGATGTTTCTTTTCATCCTGAGTGAGGACTCTCATTACCAAATAAAAACAGCAGTTTGGTCCCAGCAGCAGCAGCAGTACTCCATGTTGACTGAGTGTTATTCCCGGCAACTTAACCCCACTCAAGAGGTTCACAGTGTGTTCCTTCTATCTTTATTTATTTTGGACAGTGAAGTTGCTTTCCTGGGAAAAAAAAAAAAAGGGACCGGGGCCCCTGCTGTTGCCTAGCAACAAAGTTGAGTCCACAGGACCAGCAGGCTTCCTTTTTTTCCTGTCCAACTGCCTTGAAACTCTGCTCTTTATACTTTTACACTTTTATACTTTATAGTTTTTGGACAAAGTTTGTCATTGTTCAGAAATTATAAAAGCTAGTCGCAGGAATTAAGAAGAGACTGTAGTAACTGTGTTGGGGGGCTAACTTATATAAAGCTCACTCTGCCATCTTCCCATTCAGGGTTGCTGGGAGGGATGGAGCCTATCCCAGCGTTTTACTGGGTGAAAGAACATGTACACAGAGTTAGGCCAACAGACCTATTAAGCGTGACTTGGATAGTGAGAGGAAACTGGAGCCCTGAGAGCAGACCCGTACAGGCACAGGGGGAGGCATACAATCCCCCCCACCACCATCCCACCCACCCCCACACACACAGAAATCATCCCTGCTATTAAAAATAAAAATGTAGATTTGTCTATTCACATCCATTTTTACTGTACGGCGAAGCTACACCGAGGCGTCAGCTTCTCGGATGTAATTTTTTGCACAGGAGGGTGAATTCATCACACTCTTCACTGTCAGCTGTTAAATATTCATGGTGGTGTTGTGTTGTTAAAATAAGGCTCATTAGCACTCCCAGCCTCTTTTCAAGTTCTGCTTTTCTCTTGTCACTCTCAAAAGAGCAACACAAACATGTTATTCATCTCCCGCAATTTCGGTGCCAAAAGTGGGTTAGAACACAACACCGAACCGACCCCCCCCCCCCAAAAAAAACAAAAAAAAGTGCCTTTATTGTGGAGTAAAACCAACCCCACTTCTGCCAGACCTTAATTTCAGAATCATTATGTTATTATTGGCCTAATCAGCTCATGAAGAGGTCCTAGTCTGCATTATAACACACATGCATCCATCTTTCTCTCAGTGATTTCATCTTAAAAAATTTAAAGCAGCTTGGTGGTTGTTTTTGCTTCAGATCTTAATAAAGATGTGTCGAATTTCTAATTGTGCCTCCTTTGCCCGTTTTTCTCCCAAAAACATTTTTATTTTTACCTTCCCACCTCTTCAGAACATCTCAAGGAAACTAACTGGACTGATTTTATTTGCTGTTTTCCTTTTTTATTTGTAGAAAAGTTCATTCAAACTCACAAACTTTTTGCATGTGAGGCAACGGTGATGACCACTCTACTGTCCTTCTACTATATGTTAAGCATTGCACAATATAGCATGATTTTGCACTATGATAAGCTGTAGCTCTCTGTAAGCTAACCCCTTAGCATTCCAGCCAATTTTCCTCAAAATGCCTAAAAATAGTGTGAAAGATTTCCTTATATTATCAGTTAATATCACACTCTGCTCTTGTTATTATGTCTCGAGACATGGTATATCATATTTCTTCTGGTGACATCGAGACTCTGGCCTTACCAATCTAGCAGCTAGCAGCTAGGCTCCGTACTCCCACAGAACATTCTCATAACAGATTGGCTTTGTTTGTTCCAAGGTACAAAATCTGCTTGCATCATTTTAACGGAACATTTCTGCTGAACTGCTGCATGAAGTTTTCCTCTTGATCAAGAATCATCATCATCATAGCAGTCTGTCGGGGGCGACACTAGCCACGGTTACATGTGCAAAATTTCTTCAATCTGATTACAATTCAGATCAGAACTTTACTGTTTACATGGATCCTGAAAAAGTTGATCCGATTAGGATGGGCGTTTCCATGTGTCACGCATTTGAACGGACTAAATCATTTTGACATGCGCACAATTATCCGACATTCCGGAATTAGTAGTAGCTAGCGCCATGTCTTCCGCTAGCTGCTGTAAAGCCGGAAATACAAGTCAACGTGTAGCTGATGTACAGATATGCGCCGTAAACATATTTCTACCCATCCGAATAAGTGTTTATATGCGCACCAATCAGATTAACAAACGGCATAACCCACCCGTCTCAATTGGAAGGAAATTTTGATCCGAATGAGTGTGATCAGTTCAGAATATTCAGATTGGCGTGTTTACATGAAGCATTTTTATTCCGATCAGGCTTTTAATCCGGTTACTTGTGTCCATGTAAACATAGCTAATGACTGTTTCATTTAGGTCTGATCAGATTCCTCCACACAGCTCTGTCCTTTGCCCTCCGCTGCCAGGAACTCCTGACCTTGTTAACCCGGGCGACGTCCAAGCCGGTATGAGTTGCTTTATGACTGACCATTTCATGAAACTGCTTGCAAAGCATTTGAGTACAGCTAGCTTTTGCTGGGCCAGCGGCACATTCTTGGCAGATAGAGGTATTATCAGTTACAAGGACAGGCCAAGACAAACTGACTCCAGTATCTGTTGCAGTGACTGACCAGATGATAGGTTTATTTATCTCTGCTCTTTGTGTAGTGCATGTCACGATGCACCGAATGGCAAAAGTCCACCACAGACCTTGCGATAGATGTGCTTATCTGCCAGGATGTCCAGTTTCACCCTGAGTAACTGGGAGTCATCCACCACAGACCTGTGACAGGTAATTTTTTTAGTTCTGCCAGGATGCCCAGTTTCACCCTCCATGCCCTCGGAATAAATAGCCAGAAAAGGTATCTTTGACTCTGCTCCTTATTTATTAACCAGATTAATAAGGGACATTTATTAATATAAAGAAAATCCACGACAATATCTTCCACAAAGTCAAATTCTTCACTGAGTGGCTCACTAGAAGTCATTGAATTTTACCCAGAAGGTATGTTGGTGACATTCCCCAATGCATCAGCTGTGGAAAAATTGACCACTAAGAAGAAACTTTTTTATTTTAAAGGTCTACAAAATTTAAATTTGGCCATGAGACCCAGCAGCCTTAGTTCCCGGGACCGGTTCGCCAGTGGTGGCAATTTGCTGTGGAATCACGGCGAAATTATTGGGAGATGGGCTGGAGCGACAGGAGGTTTATTATCAACTGTGGACTGGTGAACCAGGTGGTAACAGGGATAGTTAATAGGGTGACTAAGATCTGAGGAAAGTAATAATATAAGCTGCGTTTGGTGCAAGCACACTCATACCGGTGTTAGCTTGGAGGCTAATAGCTCAGGAGCTAATAGGCTACCTTTAACACCCCTTCCATCTACATGACAGACAGCTAGGCGGGCCAATAATAGAGCAGTGGGTGGCTCTCATGGATGGTGGTGGGTTGGCTTTGTCAAATCATGATGTATGCGATTTACCCGGAAGAGTCAAAAATGTTTCTGATGTTTCTGGGAGAGAAAAATGAGTGGCTGTGTGTTTTTTTAAGAGAATTGACTGTTTTGATATTTTTTGGGATAATTGTGACCAATAGACACATTTCAGACAGTTAAAACCTACAGACACACCAGTTTTCAGTCAGTAACCCCTTTAATGTAACACAGCTAAAGCGGAATGATACATAGTCGGTGAAATGTCCAAATACTCTTATCAGGGAATATTGTAACTCTTGGATTTCTTATTGTGACCATAGACCAGCCCGTTTTGTGTATTTTGAAGCAAATCTTAATCATTTACATGCACATACAGTATGGACCCACTTGAAAGAGCCTCATATTTAGATTTATGTGACTTTTATACTAATTTTACAGTAAATTGCTTAGTGTAATTTTGCAAAGCAGCTTTTACAGTGTATGGGAATATGGTGCTCTTTACTGATTATAAAATGCTAATTCAAAAGACATTAATAGGAGAGTGGGTAATCACTGTCTACGCTCTATAAACGTTTTACTAATCCATCTGTCGTATCCTGGCTGAACTGTACAGCTTCGGTTTTTGCTTCATCTTTATACTCTGTCTTCCCTTTGGTTACTTGTGTCTTTAATACTCGTTTCTGTAGAAAAAAAGGTTGGTCTCGCTTACAGATCCGGTCCAGCCAGGGGCAACCTATTAACATCCACTTTATCTGCATCTTCATATTTCATGATGTGGTACATGAAAGTTTAATGCAACGTCTGCTTCTGTACATGTGTGTTTTTAGTGCAGAGACTTGTCTGGACTGAAAGCTTCATCAGCAAGCAGTAGGCAATTTGAGGGGGGATGCTGTCTCCTTGATAGCAAAATGACCCCAAAGTCCCCCTCCCCCCCAGTTAACCTGTCACCCCCCGGCCTTATTCATAGGTGTAAATCAAGAAGGGGCCAGAGGGGACAGGGGGGACAATAAATTGCAACTTTTTTCTCAAAAATTTACAACTTTTTTACTTATAAATTTGCAACTTTTTTTTTCCTGTAATTTTTTTTAAAACTTTTTATTTATTTTTTCTTGTAAATGTACAATTTTTACCTACAAATTTGAAACTTTTTCCTCATTAATTTGCAACTTTTTCTTGTCCATTTTTGTCTTTTTTTCCTCATAAATATGGGACTTTTTTCCTGTAAATTTTCATCTTTTTCTCATTAATAAGCTACTTTCTTATAAATCTGCAACTTTTTACCCATAAATCTGCAACTTTTTTCCCATAAATATGTAACTTTTTTCTGTAAATGTTCAACTTTTTTCTTATTAATTTGCAGCTTTTTTCTCATATATTTGCAACTATTTTCTTGTATATCTGCAACTTTATTCCATATAAATTTGTAACTTTTTTCCTGTAAATTCTTTAAACATTTTTTTTCTTGGAAATGTGGAATTTTTACCTATAGATTTGCAGTTTTCACCTGTAAAGTTGAAACTTTTTTCTCATAAATTTGTGATGTTTTTTCCTGTAAATTTTCAGTTTTTCCTCGTTAATTTGAAACTTTTTACTCATAAATTTGCATTTTTTTTGTAACGTTGCAATTTTTACCTGTAAATTTGTAACTTGTTCCTTGTAAAAGTTCAACTTTTTTCCTTATCAATTTTCAACTTTTTCTAATGAATTTGACTTTTCTCCTGTATTTTTGTCTTTTTTTCTCAAAAAAATGAACATTTTTTCCTATAAATCTGCAAGTTTTCATTCATAAATCTGCAATTTTTTTCTTGTAAATCTGCAATTTTTTACCTGTAAATTTGCAACTTTTTCTCATAAATTTGCATCTTTTCTCATTAATTATTCAACTTCTTTCTCATAGATTTGTGATTTTTTTTCCATGTAAAATTTTATCTTTTTTCTCAAAAAATCTGCACCACCCCACCCCCCCCCCGTAAATTTTCAACCTTTTCTTGTAAATTTGCAACACTCAGGTGGATAGCGGTTAAATATTTATTGTGTAATTAAATTCTAAATTATGACTTTAATTCATTTTTAAACTGGCATCTTTTATCATATCTTTGCACCTTTATTCATGCAAATTTGTACCTAATTTCCCTTTATACATTTGTACCTCATGCTAAATTGGTGAATACCCCCATCCCCCCGTTAAAAAAAAAATCACCTACTGTCTGAAAGTCTTTGACTGTATTTTTTTTACAGTAGCTCCAAGTATGAAATTATACCTACTCGTATCTTTTTTAAAAATCAGGCCCTCTTCATGTGCTCACTGCCTGTTGTCATGCAAAAGATCCAGAATGGATTGTGGCTCATGAAAGGACATCATTAATGCTGCAAAAACATTGCGGGGAGCCAAAAACCTGCTGAAAGCGACCGATGGGCCGACGACCAGCAATTCCTCCTGCCCTCTCTCTCCGTGGACGTGGCATTCAGGCTGCTGTGCCACTCTGGAACATGCCTGGGATAATGCGCTGCCCTCACATTGCCGGAGTCTTAATGAGCCTGCGGGAGGCATGATTAGCCTGTGCCCAGACCTGATTTGTGGTAACCAGAGCCAAGCACCAATAGATGAATGGGGAGAGTGAAGGGAGCTGGGAACGGACAGAAGTCGGGAGAATACTGAGGTGGGAGTGCATGGGCAGGAAACGCTGCTTGTGCTTTTAGAATCCTTTTTCCTTTGAGTTATTGGAAAGTATATTTTCACCAGTGACCTAAAGCAGTGTGGGGTTCTTGGAACAATCCTTGCCAGTCTCTGAGAGAGCGCCAGCGCGAATGGAAACGACTCTAAACAGAGTGACTGAAAGTGGCAATCACTCCGAAAAACCAGCGGTGACGCACAATGCGTTTGCAGCATTTCTGAGTATAGTGCTGGTGATTTCAATTCAACTCCAGGTCGACGGACTACATTTTAAATAGCTTTTCTAAGGCAACAGAGCACGGTTGGACATTTTTCCTGCCAGCTAACTTACTTCACTTGGATTATGTGAGCTGAATGTTTATTATGTGCTGCTAGCTTCCCTGGATACTGTTTCTTTGAGGTTTTACAAAAGAAAGAAATTACACATCTAGTTTTACAGTCACAGATGGAATATCTGTTATGATGTTGTGTTGTTGTCCTGATTGTTCTATTGTTCAACTTTACATAGTTTGGGATTGGTCTTGAAGAACTGTAATGAGACAATTGTGAAAAGAAAATGTAGCTGTGTCTACTTTAACACAATAAAGAGGTAAAAAAGAGGAAATCTGGAAAGCTCAGAAGGTCAGGGAAAACTTGATTATCCCGCAAGTAGGAAATTCATGTGGTCATTCCACATCACAACAGACAAAAATAAACAAGCATATAAAACAAATAAAATAGAAATGGTAAAAATGCATGGAAAGGATAAAAAAATTTGAAGTTAAAAATAATTGCAGTGCCTCAGAAACTTTCAGTCTGTTATTGTACAGTCTAATTGCTGTGGGAACAAATGACTTATTGTACCTAGTTGTTCAAATTTTCCGTTGCAGAATTCTGCCATTTGACCTGTTGCTTCTCAAAAATTTCAGGTAAAGAGGATGGTAGGCTCATTAAGGATCTTGTCTGCCTTTTTTAAGGTGAGCTCATTATGCAGCTGAGCTGCCAATACCTGATAGACTCCAGTGATTCTGTATTAATCATGCTCTGCAATCTCTTGTGCTCCTTAACATGCATGTTTCCAAAAGTACAGATAAGGTTGATGGATCTTCCGGAGTAAAAACATCCTCTGCTGCAGCTTTTTAGTCTTATTTAGTGCACATGTGTTTCATAATTTCAACACCCAAATATTCGTAGGTTTATACCCTCTCAACCACATCGCCATTGATCTTAGGAGAAGTTGTAATTACCTTTTTGTTAAACTCTATGACCATCTCTTTTGTTTTCTTAACGTTAACCCCAAGAACTTGTCTGAGCACCATTGAATAAAACTTTGTCTCTCTCTTTCAAAACTTTCTATACATGTAATGTCAGATTTTCAGAAACCTACTAATGCTGTGCCATAACTATGAGCTGGGGACAATGCTTAACACTCAATAGTATACAGGGTTTAATGAATAGGCGACAGAACACACCCTTGTGGTGCCACTGTATTAACGGTTTTTAGGCATGAGTTAAATCAGATTTGTTGAGTGCAAGCTGTTAAAAAAAATCATAGCTCCATAAAATCAGTCTAGGATTGGTTCAGAAGGAAAGGCATGTTGACAAAAAACTAAACAAAATAGGACAACAGGGCTGAGCGATTAACTGAAATAAAACTGAAACCTACAGTCGGGACATAAAAGCAACATAATCTCTTCGGTTCTTCCCTTCTTCCTGTTGTGTGTATGTGTATGTGAGAGCTTTCATGCACTGCCCTTTTAACACGTCTTCTGACTCTGCAGCCCAGCTTGTACCAAAAAGAAATGCTGCTGTCCACATTATCGTCCGTTTTGCAGTTGGGGTGGGGGGGGGGGGGTGGCACAGGGTGGGTGAGCTAAGGTTATATTTAAGAACCCAACTGGAGATTCATGGTCCCTGTGTTGTGATGCCGTGGCTACCGGCACGAGTCGCATGGCACACGGGCCCTCAGGAGGTACGTGTGGACATTGACTTCTGCACTGGACAGTATTAGTTTTATTGTGAGTGTGTGAAAGATGTCATTATTTTATCAATTAATATTACACTGGGTTCCCATTATTATTATTCTAGACACAGCATATCATGTTTCTTCCTTAGATACTGAGACTCTGGCCTGTCAAGGTCAGTCTCAGGAGAGAACTAGGCTCCGTACTCCCACAGAGCATTCTCATAACATATCTTTGTCTTTTCCAAGGTATAAAATCTGCCCACACCATTTTGACTGTGAACATTTCTGCTGAACTGCTACATGAAATCTTCCTCTTGACCAAGAATAAATAATACAGAAAGGCATCTTTGACTCTGCACTTTACTCCTTCACCAGATTCACAAGGGACTTTTATTAATATAAAGAAAATCCAAAACAGGTGACAATGAGACTATTCTTTGTTATATTATGCTCATTTATGGCTGAATACCACAGTGATATATTTATTGATGCCACACTCTCACAGATTAATTATAAGTCTTGTCAGTGAACTATAAGGGAGAAGAAAGGAGGGAGGAAAAAAACTCCAGAAAAAAACAAAAACGCTTGAAAGCATCAAAAAACTGTGATGCTGATTTAAAGTCAAATTGCCCAGCTCTACAGGACAGTTAGTAGTAGTTGTAATTGGATTTTCTTTATATTAATAAATGTCCCTTTTTGATCTGGTTAATCTTTTTTTTTTGCCTGGCCAAAAAAAAAAGTCATCACATGGATTTAACAAAGCAAATAGGTAAGAGCCTCCCATTGGATAATTACTGCATGGGTGATTATGTTTCAGCTGGCAACTAGTTATTTAACCCTAACTGATGCAGTGAGTAGCTTCACATTTGACATGTCAAAAGACACATCCTGTGGTCATGGAAGAGATATTAATCTGTTTCAGAAGACTCAAATTATTGGCATGCATCAAGCAGAGAAAATATCTATGAAGACTGGTGAAACTAGTAAAGAACTGGCTTAAAAACTCTCCAACACATTATTTAAAACTTTGAGAATCTTTAGGATGTGCTGAACAAGACTTTGCACAGTAGTCCGACTCTCCCCTCAGCAATACATGATCGTGGCGAAAAATTAATGCAACTCTGGACAGAAATAAATGTTGTGATATTGCAGAAGCTTATTGAAACAATGTCACAGCAATTACGTGCCATAATAAAGCTAAAGGCGGTCCAACAAAATTTTAGAGTGTGTGACTTTTTTTGGCCAGGCAATGTGAAAAAGTGTTTGCTCCCTTCCTGATTTCTCATTTTTTGTATGTTTGTCACACTTAAATGTTTCAGATCATCAAACAAATTTAAATATTAGACAAAGATAACACAAGTAAACACAAAATGCAGTTTTTAAATGAAGGTGTTTATTATTAAGGGGAAAAAAAATCCAAACCTACATGGCCCTGTGTAAAAAAGTGATTGCCCCCTAAAGCTAATATCTGGTTGGGCCACCCTTAGCAGCAACAGCTGCAATCAAGCGTTTGCAATAACTGGCAATGAGTCTTTTACAGCACTGTGGAGGAATTTTGGCCCACTCATCTTTGCAGAATTGTTGTAATTCAGCCACATTGGAGGGTTTTCAAGCATGAACTGCCTTTTTAAGGTCATGCCACAGCATCTTAGTCGGATTCAGGACAAGACATTGACTAAGCCACTCCAAAGTCTTCATTTTGTTTTTCTTAAGCCATCCAGAGGTGAACTTGCTGGTGTGTTTTGGATCACTGTCCTGCTGCAGAACCCAAGTGTGCTTCAGCTTGAGGTCACGAACAGATGGCCAGACATTCTCCTTCAGGATTTTTTGGTAGACAGCAGAATTCATGGTTCCATTTGCCACAGCAAGTCTTCCAGGTCCTGAAGCAACAAAACAGCCCCCAGACCATCACACTACCACCACCATATTTTACTGTTAGTAGGATGTTCCTTTTCTGAAATGCTGTATTACTTTTGCGCCGGATGTAATGGGACACACGCCTTCCCAAAAGTTCAACTTTTGTCTCATCAGTCCACACAGTGTTTTCCCAAAAGTCTTGGGGATCATCAAGATGTTTTCTGGCAAAACTGAGACAAGCCTTTATGTTCTTTTTGCTCAGCAATGGTTTTCATCTTGGAACTCTGCCATGCAGGCCATTTTTGCCCAGTCTCTTTCTTATGGTGGAGTCATGAACACTGACCTTAACTGAGGCAAGTGAGGCTTGCAGTTCTTTGGATGTTGTTGTGGAGTCTTTTGTGACCTCTTGGATGAGTCGTTGCTGCACTCTTGGGGTAATTTTGGTTGGCTGGCCACTCCTGGGAAAGTTCACCACTGTTCCATGTTTTCGCCATTTGTGGATAGCGGCACTCACTGTGGTTCGCTGTAGTCCCAAAGCTTTAGAAATGGCTTTATAACCTTTTCCAGACTGATAGATCTCAATTACTTTGTTTCTGATTTGTTCTTGCATTTCTTTGGATCTCAGCATGATGTCTAGATTTTGAGGATCTTTTTGTCTCCTTCACTTTGTCAGGCACGTCCTATTTAAGTGATTTCTTGATTGAGAACAGGTGTGGCAGTAATCAGTCCTGGGTGTGGCTAGATAAATTGAACTCAGCTTTCCAAAGATGTGATAAACCACAGTTAATTTATGTTTTAACGGGGGGGGGGGGGGGTCACTTTTTCACACAGTGCCATGTAGGTTTGGGTTTTTTTACCCTTCATACTAAACACCTTCATTTAAAAACTGCATTTTAGTGTTTACTTGTGTTATCTTTGTCTAATATTTCAATTTATTTGATATGAAACATTTAAGTGTGGCAAACATACAAAAAAATGAGAAATCCAGAAGGGGGCAAATACTTTTCATACCACTATATTCTTGATCAAGAGGAAGATTTCATGCAACAGTTCAGCAGAAATGTGCAGGCAGATTTTATTTCTTGGAACAAACAAAGATAATTTGAGAATGTTCTGTGGGAGTACGGAGCCTAGCTGTCTCCTGAGACTGATCTTGACAGGCTAGAGCAGAGGTGTCCAATCATGTGCCATGGAGGGCCAAGACCCGGCAGGTTTTCTCTTCTACCCAGTCTCTTCAGCAGGTGTTTTCACTTATCAGCAATCAGTGGGAAGAAATTCAGTGAAATCTGCTGTTGAAGACACTGGTTGGAGGTAAAACCTGCAGGGTCTTGGCCCTTTATGGCACATGATTGGACACCCCTGGGCTAGAGTCTGCATGTCTAAGGAAGAAACATGATATTTTCTTTCTAGAACAGGGGTGTCCAATCATGTGCCATGGAGGGCCAAGACCTGCAGGCTTTACCTCCAACCAGTGTCTTCAACAGCAGATTTCACTGAACTTCTTCCCACTGATTGCTGATAAGTGAAAACACCTGCTGAAGAGACTGGGTAGAAGAGAAAACCTGCCGGGTCTTGGCCCTCCATGGGACATGACTGGACACCCCTGGTCTAGAAGCATAATAACAGGAACACAGTGGAATATTAATAGATAAAATAAGGAAATCTTTCACTTTTTCACCATAACAGTCTTTATAGTGAAATAGGGCGGCAGAAGACACCAAGGAAATCCAACTTCCTTAGTAGTTACAAGCTGAAGCTTCGCCAACATTTCATCTGAAGCCATTCTGACTCTTCATACTCAATGGTGCTTCCTTCCATGTGTAGGTTCATTTGTTTGTTTGCCCAGTTTTCATGTCAGGCTTGTGCTGTTTCCCGCCTCAACTATGACCAGCAAGAACCAGTGAGGCGTGCAGAAAACATGCTGTAAGCAGATTGGTGGGAAGCTAATAGGGACTGAATGTATACCCCCCCCCCCCCAACTACAACAAATGAAGATGAGCCTAATGAGACAAAACAGAGCTGAAGGATTGACCTAGTTGGTGAGGAAGTGAGCTGGGGAACAAGAAATTCAGTGAGCACTACTTCTTGGTCACGGCCAGTATTTTCTCATCCTGGGATGTTAATTTGTACCTTTCTGGTAGACGTTACAGAATGTACAGTATATTTTTTCCTCGGCAAACAACTTGGTTTTTATAGTGGCAGTACAAGTTCAGAGTAAATATGTATTTTGTATTGAAACACCCATTTACACTAGGAACCCCTTTTGCTTTTACAACTTGGGTGATAATTTCAGAAATATTAGTTGTTTCAAAATAGGTTTTACATAGAAGTGTGGAAATTTCTCGATTCTAAGATGCTATGGTAAGTTTTGGCCTATTAGCACAGCCAAAATACAGAAGTTGCGCTATTGCTGATGAGCACTATAGACTAGGGATGGGTGATTAGCCAAAATAAAACTGGAAGTGACGTTCGGGGTGTAGAACAAATGTTATCATGCTCATGTCATTCTTTTTGGGTTTTCCCCCTCCCTGTTGTGAGTGTGTCTGTGATAGCTTTTCATGTATTGCCCCTTTAAGAGTACTTGCAGAGTTACAGGTGCGGGCACGTAACTCCGGATGCAGCACTGTTCAGATGCAACAGAACACAGGTGGAACATTTATAAATGGCTTGCGGCGAGAACAAACACAGTCTCCATCTACATAGTATGTGACAGTTGACTTTTTATTTCATCTGAAGATGGTAAGAAAGAGTGAGTGAAGTGCAGAGATACAAACAGTAAAAGGAACCGAAGCTAAGTCGCTGTTAGCCTCTGACGGCTATCTGCATCGTCTAAACTATTTTACAGACGGAATGGTTGTAAATGGACAAGCCAAGGCTGTATTTAAAGATGCACTCCAGTGGATATAAATCCCTTAAACAAATCTACATAGTCTAAAAAGGTATCTTATGCCCCTTTTTCTACAAAACACCTTTCATTGTCTTACAGTTGCTTCTAAAAAAATTTTGCCCTTGTCCTCCTCCTTCAAATACCGGGACGTAATTAAGCTTGCCCACATCCCGCCCACCAGGACGCAGAAGTCTGCAAGCTGGCAAATTGGAACAGTCAGTTCTTAGTCCTGATTGGCTGAACACTACGGACCTGTTATAGTGATATCACCAAAACTGCTCTGTCTAAACTTGCCTTTTTCCAAGGGGAGGAGCTTAACTGAACTTTCACGGGCAAAAACCAGATAACACATAAGAGTGATTTATTGTAGCTCTGATATGTCTTGCAAGTAATAAAAAACATGTTACAGACATGTTAGCAAGAAAGAAAACTTGATTTTTGGTGGAGTGTCACTTAATTAAGAACCCAATAAGAGACTCATAATCTCTATGGGGCGTATTACAACGACGGAGTTGGTTAGTCAATTGTCAGTGACACATAACATGTTTATGGGCATTTCCAAGTTCATTTCCTTATCACAATGGCATCAAAACGAACTTTCCTCCAGCACATGAAGCAAAGAGGCCGGTCACGCAAAGAGGTACATTATCTAAAGTGAATTGTGATCATGACGGTTTAAGATGGGTTTTGCGCTGACCAAAGCCCATGTGTATGAGCCAAAATCCAAGCAATAGTAATGCTGCTTGATAATATGGAAGACATCTGTCACAGCTGATGTCCAGTTAGTTATGTTAGAAAGAACAAATGGTGAAGAATGGACTGAAAAATTAGCTAAATGGTTTTATTTAGTGTACACGGATGCAACACACAGACATGAATGGGTTTGAAACTTCAAGAAAAGAGGATGATGCCTGTGCAAAGTTTCATAAACTTTCATTAATGAGGGCACGGAAGTCACTCTGTGACATCATTTCCTCCTTTCCTTTCCTGAGATGGAGGAAAGGAGGAGATCTGGCATGGCTTCTCGTCCACGGTGACCCCGGCCACAAAGCAAGCCTTCTTTCCACAGCTTCTGCCAGCCCCTGATGGGTGGCAGTCGGGGGCTTGCTAGGGAACCGCAACCCTTGGCGCACTACGGGCGCCAGCTGGAAACTTGGGTGCGTGGCCAAGGCAGATGTGTGGACGCATCTCCTGTCTCTGTGGGGAGTTACAGTGTAAAGTAAAATGCTTCAAAGTCTTCAGACTGACACGCCTCCCCCCGTGCGCACATATGATCCCTGTTCATTCACTCATTCCCCTAAAACAAAAACAAAAAATAAAATCCTACATTAATGCCTAATCTATAGAATTCAATGATAAGTCCACAATTAAAATGAGAGTGTGGATGGAATTTAAAAAAAAACAAAAAACAAGTGTGTGATCATCATGTAATTAAAATGACAGGTGATTATACGACAATTACAACTCTCTCCATTAAAATAAGAAAAAAGTTGAAAATTTACAGGAAAAAAATGTGAAATTATAAGGGAAAAAAATGAAAATTTACAGTAAAGTCAGAAATTTATGAGAGAAAAAGTGTAAAATTTATGAAAAAGTCACAAATATAGTAGAAAAGTTGAAAATTTGCAGCAAAAAAATCACATTTATGAGACGTCATGAATTTTTGAGAAAAAAGTGGCAGAATTATGAGGAAAAAGTTCCAAATTTACAGGAAAAAACTGCAGTGACAAGAAAAAGTCTTCAAATTTAGGAGAAAAATGTCATAATTTTAGAAAAAAGTTGCAAATCTACAAGAAAAAGTTGTACATTTATGAGGAAAAAGTTGCAAAAGTATCCGTAAAAAGTTCAAAATTCATGATTTTTTTTTTTTTCATTTCTGGCAGCTAAACAAGGGGGATACTTTTGGATCATTTTGCCACTAAGGGGGATAGCACCCGCGCCTCCATCCCCTCCTCAAACCACCTACTGAATAGTAGGTGAAGTACACATGACCCCATTAAACACCACAATCTCAACTAAACTCCCTCCCATATAGTTCCTATGCATCATGCGGTGCAGCATCCCACTGTAGGCTTTAATCATTGATTCCATTTAGAGACTTTAAGTGCTATGGGGCAAACAGGACAGACACACAGGTACACACGAGTGTCCACTTGGGGGGTTGGAACAATAGCAACGAAATGATCTGCGCTCCTCCAGCACGGCGACGTTCGATCACTGACGACAGCCCAGCCCCAAGGAATGCAGACAAACAGCGAGTTATTGAGAGGAATATGGTATGCTGTGCAGGGCTTCACAAACAGGCTTTTACTCCACTCCTATGACACCCCCCCACCCCCCCACCATCTTTCTCACCCATTAATTATCAGAATGGACCCATAACATGGTTGATTAGTGCCTTAAATGGTCTCCACAGCATGGATCTACTGCCGCTTTCATGGGGAAATTATGAACTTAATGAAAAGTGTGACAATCATGATGATTGATGGTGTTTGTTTTTCCTGGAGTCCATTCATCTACTCCGGACATCAGCAGGATCCTCTGAGGGGGCCATCACTGAGATGGCTGGAGTAAACACATTTTGTGGATGTTTCACTGTTGGGGGGGGGGGGGGGCACAATAAAAGGAATGTGTTCTCAGGAGTAAACACTGAGGCAAGATTGTGTTTGTGGGCTCCTAATTTTGTAATGGGGAAAAGTTTTAATCCTTTCAAATGGGGAAAAAAAAAATCTCCAAGATCCGAATAAATGTTGCAAATTTCCAACAAAACGGTTAAAAATTTACAAGAAAAGTCACAAAAAGCATAATGAATTTACAAGAAAAAAGCTGTAATGTTTTATGAGAAAAAACTTGGAAGATTATTAGAAAAAGTCACCAAAATTACAAGAAAAAACAGTCAAATTACAGGAAAAAAGTTGGATGTTTATGAGAAAAAAGTTGTAAATTTATGAGGGAAAAGTTGCACATTCAGAAGAAGACAAATTTATGAAAAAAAAAACATTTCAAATTTATGAGGAAAAAACTGGCAAATGTGGAAATTTATGAGAAAAAAAGTCACACATTTCAGAGAGAAAAAAGGTGCACATTAACCCCTTGCACTCTGATCAATTTCCCTAAAAACGCCAAAAAATAACGTGCCCAAAGTAAATCAAAAGCTGTTCTTCAACCCTTTGCAGCATCTTCATGGGGTTGGTCTCATTTAAAAGAAAACACTTTGAATTTTTTGGCAAAACAGTCATAATCTCGCTAAGTGCTCCTGCCACTGAGTAACAGTCATCTAAACATACTGAACTTGAAGAAAATAAAGTTCGCCTGGGTGTTTTTTTGGATACAAATGCTTGCAAATAACACACAGCTTCAGATACTGGCTGGAAAATGCAACAGAAATGTAGAACCAAGTGTTATCCAGCTGAGGTCAAAATTTTGTAACAATACCACAAAAAATGAATATATTATACAGATTTTTTCTTAGGTTGTTCCCAGGCGTTTTTGAACTGTGCCGAATTGTGCCAAATGGCACAGTTTGGAAAAACGTCTGTAACTTTTGAATGATTCAATATAGAAGCTTCATCTTGGGCTCTAATGAAAGGTGAAGGGCTGTGTGTATGTGTGTGTGTGTGGGGGGGGGGTTGTTTATTCATTCATGAATGAATGAATGAACAAACAAGCCCCCACACACAAAGAAGCATGCCACGTAAAAAATGTGTCTTTTTTTTACAAGAAAAAATAACCTACAGTGCAATAAAAATTATACTAAAATATCTGTAATGTAGAAGATAACAACCACCCCCCCTCCCGCTACAGAGGATGGACATCGCCCATCGCTACATGACAGAAAGCGGTGACGGTGCGCCGCGGTCTACTTCGCACAGTTGTACTAAAATATCTGCAATATATCTGCAATCCGCTACAGAAGAGTAGCGGGGGGGGGGGGCGTTCACAACATAACGGTGGGGGGGGGGGCGTTCACAACATGATGGACCTGGACCAGAGCAGTCTGGGTCCGTCATGTTGCGATAACGCACAGTTGTAATTTCCCGATCGGTCAAAAGTCATTTGGATTACAATTTTCAGGGATAAAGAATAATTTACCTTATAACACTTACCTGTCCACAACAGCAGCGTAGCTGGCGAACTTCTCTTCCTCATTGTCAGACGAACATGATGCTGGTCCGCTTGTTACGGACTCGTGGTTCTGGTCATGCGACCCGGTCAAACCATAATTCCATTATTGCGGTTTTGGTGAACGATTTTTCAAAACAAATAAGAACAGTAGTAAGAAAAAAAGACTGGCGAACGCCTGTGTGTCACCCAGCCTTACACAAAACAGCTTTCGAACTTCTGTGCTTCAATTGGCTGGCTGTATTCGCAGCCGTTGGTAGGCGGGTCCTTCTTGCTAGGTTTTCAGTCATTGGTTCTTCAAGGTTTCAGAAACCCAATTCAAGGCTCTTATTAGTCGAATGAGAGGTCAATCACATCTAAACCAATCAAAGCACTCCTTTGGCTTTCTGTTCACGGCTGTGTCTGTAGTGGAAGAACGGAAATGCAGCTTCTTTTTTTTTTCAGTGGGCTCTAGGACGCAGCGCCCTCGTGCACTCTAGGACGCAGAGACGTGTCCGCCCGCGGTACACCAGAGTGCAAGAGGTTAAGGAAAGAGTTACAAACAAGAAAAGGCTGAAACTTAGAAAAAAGTGGCAAATTTATGTGATAAAAGTTGCAAATTTGAGAAGAGTTGCAAATTTATGAGAAAAAATTGCAATTTTACAATAAAAAGTTGCAAATTTATGAGAAAAAAGTAGGAAATTTATGAGACAAAAGTAGGAAATTTACAATAAAAAGCTGTGAATTTATGTGAAAAAAGTTGCAAATTTATGACGAAAAAAGTTGCACATTTGTGAGGCTGAGGTTACATTGGGCGGCAGTGGTTCAGGAGGTAGAGCAGGTCATCAAATAAACGGAGGGTTGGCGGTTCGAATCCCGCTCTCCCCAGCCACCCTGCTGCTGTGTCCCTGGGCAAGACACTTTACCCACCTTGCCTCCAGTGTCCATGACACTGGGTATAAATGTTGGATAGTGGTCAGAGGGGCCGTTGGTGCAGATGGGCAGCCACGTTTCCGTCAGTCTGCCCCAGGGCAGCTGGGACTACAGTAGTAGCTTACCAGTCTGTCTGGAGTGAATGAATAATGGACTCACTGTAAGCACTTTGAGATGTCACTTGACATGTAAAGCGCCATATAAATCTAGTCCATTATTATTATTAAAAGAAAAAAGTGGCAAATTTGAGAAAAAAGTTGCAAATTTACATTAAACAGTTGCAAGTTTGTGAGAAAAAAGTTGCAAATGTACACTGGAAAGGTGCAAATTTACAATCAGAAAAATCATGCTTAACACTTTTTTCAGATGCCTTTTGTTCATGTATATAGCATGATATTGAAAGGTTTAGGATGATATGGGGGGAGGGGGACGGATGACAATTCTTTGCTTTTTTTTTCAGGGTGCAGGGGGGCCATGCCCCCCCCCCCCGAATTTACACGTGTGGACTAGACTGTAGAATTTTACAACATGAAAAGTGAGGCCATAAAATGAGAAAAGCCATTAGAATCAGAATGAAGATGTTTCTTTTCCTCCATTCTGTTCAGTGGACCATTTAAAAAAAACATTTTAATACATAGAGACCAAAACACATTCAGTGTTTTGTATGAAATATGCTCTATAAATAATTATTTTTCTTTAAAACAATAGATAGTAATATCATTTCTTCTACTTTACATATTTATGCCAGAACACAACTATGTTGCCCTGACTTTCTGTTAAGATATTTTGCATTTTTTCCCAAAATAATTCTCCTAACACACCCAAACTGATCCAAGTTGTCAACAAGCAGGACCTCTGCTCCGGCAAATCTTTCCATGCCACCGACCGCCACCTTCTGAGTGCCTCCTCACGCCTCATTGCCCTCTGGTGGTCCGCGGTGTGGGTGACTGCAGCGCCACTTCCACTCATCCCCATATCCACCTGTGGGGTGATTGAAACAAGAGTGAGCTCTTGTCAGGGCCTCGGCCACCATGTAATTGAATTCTTCCTTGTTTCACAGAGTGCAACAAAGCATAGCACTGGAAAGAGGGTAAATATACTCAGCACTTGGAGACAATCCGAGACCGCGGCTGCTCAACAACAAACAGCAGTGCAGCAGGGTATTGCTAGGTATCATTTACAGACACGGCGCAGTCATCAAAGTGAAACACTGGGGCTGCTGCATCGACTTCCACCGGATATCAGCCGTACCCTTTTACAAATTCTATTACTGTAGAATGCACTCATGTAATATACAGTAGACTTTCTTTTGGGTAGTTTTTCTTTTCAAAAATGAATCAATTCCCTTAAAATACCCAAAAGGGAACAAGTCTACAAACTATGGGTGTTCCCACACCTGGAAGTCCTTGCCAAGGTCAGGGATAAAGGTTCATTTGGGCCATTAGGTTTGGTTTCACAGTGCGCCTTTTCTAAGCAAACTAAACAGCTTTAGGTGACCTACTGTACCTACGTCTTGCTGCCATGAGGATGTTTGTGTTGCTAGCACAGTTGGCAAACATGCTACTCGGCCTCCAAAGTGTTTTCTGCAGGTCTGGACACATCGGTAACAGCACTTTAAGTTGAAAATGGCTCAGACTCCATCATATTAGTAGGTAAAATAGTTTTGTGAGGCTAGAATATTATCCAAGTCTTCATTGTCCTTCTAATCACCCGTGAATATTTTCAGGTGCTGTTGCTTGTCCTTTTATTTATTTTCAAAAACTCTCTTGCATTCTCTCCTAAAATATCTGGTTAAGTTTTAGCATTTTAATGATTTTTTTTTTTTTAAAGTGGCCATATTTCCTGTCTCGGAGTGCTACCACGGCTCATTGTCCCTCTCATCAGCTGCCTTAACTTCCTGTGTTTGGTCTGAACCTTTCTAAAAGTTGCTTTCACACTCTTCAGTTTGATCCAGACTGAGACCACCTTTTTTGCCGGACCAAACTTCAGCTCTTCGGTCTGGACCGTGATTTTGGCGGGGAGGTTTCACACCTAAACTTTTGATCCAAACCAAACTGAAAACTCCAGAAGCCTGGAACAAACAGGTTTTGTCGTGACTCTGACTCGTTGTTATGATTTGTCCTAGTTTTCCCTCGGGCAGCTCTGGCACGCCCTCTCCTCCTGTCAAGCTCCATCAGCTGCACTGTCGCCGGTGTTCACACACACACACACCCCCCAACACACACACACACACACACACACACACACACACACACACACACACACACACACATACAGTACACATGCTCCATTCATTCTCATTCACATGCGCACAGGGGTTCATGACAGAATGTCCCGACCGAAAAACCCCCAGCAGAGTAGAGTTGTGTTTTTGTTCACCTTCTCCTTTCCTCCTCATACGTGGACATAATGACTTGGACAGAGGAGGAGCAGGAAGCCCAGGATTTACTGGAGGAGGCGCGCTTCACCTTTCAGTGGTCTCGGTCTCCCAAGGAGCGGGAGTGGGCACGACTCTTCACGGAGGACTTCGAGAGGCGCTACCCTCACCTCCTGGACGCAGAGGCCCCGTCCCTCTTTGACAACTCGTCAGGCTCAGGACACCGCAAGGAGGGTGATGGAGCGAGACAGCCTCTGGGATCATCCAGAGGCGATGGAGATCCTCCGGGACATCTTCGCTGTGCCATGTGAGGAATCGGCTGAGGATCTCCCGGTGCTCAAGCTCCTCGTGGCCACTTCATTCTCCCTTCCCGAGGACGCGGGGTTTCTCTGTGCAGGTGACCCGCTTCCCGGCACAGTGCTCCATGTTCCGGATTACCTCATCCCCGCGTCACCCAAAAGGAGGAGAGGGAGGAAGCCCCGCAGCAAGAAGCATCCAGTCCTGCAAACTGCAGCTTCACCTTCCCGTTCCGAGCAATGCCTCGCCCCATCACGGGAGGAGATGGAGGAACGTAGATGGGCTCTCATGGCTGAAACGGACCTTATCTTGGAGGTAAAGCCGTGGATCCTCCCGGAGATGGATGAGAGACTGAAAGAGCTTTCCCCGAGGGAGGAGGAGCTTCAACCGGACGAGGAATGCCAGGAGAGTAGACAGGACACCTCGGAGGCCGCTCGGGACCTCCAGTGCCAGGAGAACAGGCAAGTTTCTTTTCATTCAAGTTACACAATCAGTGATCAATGTTGCCTGCCTCCTGGTGAGGAGACTCGGGGTGAGCAGTCCCCTGAGTTCTCCGCCCCAGCGGCATACAGTACTCTCATGCCGGGTCTCAATGATTCTTCTCTATGTGCCCCCACAAGCCCATCGTCCTGGATCCAAGTCACTCGGGGGAGGAGGAGCCAGAGGACCAGGAGGGTCCAGCCCAGGGGCTAGCTAAGGAGTTGTCCACGGTCGCCACGCCAGAGGAACCAGAGGCGTGGAGGACGGCGCATGAGAGTTCCACTCCTGCTACCATCATCATGCCCGCTGTGGGGGCCGCCGCAGTGGAGTTGTCACCCAGACCAGACCTCCAGCCGATGGGACCCGGGGCATCGTCGTCGAAGTCCTGGATGGCGGTAGAGCTTAAGCACAGGCAAGTAGTCTCTCCTGTAGTTCATTTGTTGATGGTGGAGGGATCTTGCCTGGCTTTTGAGGAGGGGAGTTGGGTGTGGCCCCCAGCCGCATCTGGACCACCCTCACCATGCTCTGCCGCTGCCGACAACCCTAATTGCTCTCCCTCTCCAATCCCCTTCGAGCTCCATCCTAGGGTCGCCGGAGAGGAGCAGCCACAACCTGGGCCGCCCATTGACGACGAGGTGGGTCCAGCTTCCGCGGAGGGGGCCGACAGGGATGAGACACCCGATGGACCGGAGGAACCCAAGCATCCAAGCTCGCCGGAGTCCTGGACGGCAGTGGAGCCAGAGTTCAGGCAAGTGTGCTCCATTATATCAGAAATTTCAATATTAATGTCACACTGCCCAACTTATGGTGAGGTGGACCCAGGGCAGCTCACAGCACCCCTCAGGACCGCCACACCGGGCTCCACCGCTGCCGGCAACCCTTACCCGGTTTTACTCTTTCTCCTTTCGGACTCGGAGCCTCCGGCCAGGGTCATTGGAGAGCTGTTAGAGGCAACCGAGGATCGGGGTTAGACTCCTGAGGACGTGAGGAGCATCACCTCCCTCCCTGGGGAGGTCACCACAGGTGCAGCAGAGCCCCAGCTGGAGTCCACCGCTGGTGCAGCAGAGCCCCAGCTGGAGTCCACCGCCGGTGCAGCAGAGCCCCAGGCCAGGACCATCGCAGGTGCTACGGTCCTCCTGCTCCAAGCCTCGAATGGCAGGGGGGCTCCTGTTCCTTGGCTTGGCCACCGATGTTCCCGAGTATGGAGGCTGCCTCTCCGCCATCCTTGCAGGTCCTGGTGGCTCCACCACACTGGTCGGCCACCCGAGGGTTCTTGGTTTATGGGTCGGGTGGTCCATTGGCCCAGGAAGGCCTCTGGACACTATCCCACGGGTCGCCTGCTGGACTTGGGACTTGGGCAGGCCACCCGATCTGCCACTCCTCACCACACTGGGGCCTGGAACTCTGGTCGACCCCCCAAACTTTGGACTTCTGGAGAGGGGGGTTAGTACTCCAGTTGGGGGTTTATTAGGAGGGATTTTTCTTCATTCTGTTTTTGTACTATTGTATTTTCACGGGTTGCTTCCCTCCTAACCAGTTTTCCCCCCACCTCCCACCCTGGGTTAGTGTTTGTTGCCGAGGGGGAGGGGTTCCCTTGAGGGGTGTTATCTCCTTTCTTTTTTGGCTGATGGTGCTGGGGTGTCTGGTTTCCCCCCCTGGGGGGGGAGGGGGCTGTCATGAATCCGGGTGTTCTGACTCATTGTTATGATTTGTCCTAGTTTTCCCTTGGACAGCTCTGGCACGCCCTCTCCTCCTGTCAAGCTCCGTCAGCTGCACTGTCACTGCGCACACACACACACACACACACACACACACACACGCGCGCGCATTCACATGCGCTCTCACACACCTATTCCCAATCAGTTCTGTCCATGCATTCACACTGGCAATCTCTTTCCTCATTAGCATTTGCCGCCACTGAGGAAGGAGATTGTCGGGACATTTCCCTTCATACATGGCAGCGTTTCCCTCTACGTATAGTCATTCACTCCCAGCGTTTCTACCCAGCCTGACATTGCAAGACGATCCATACCTTGGTGTTGCGGCTGGTCCGCTTCTCTGCCTCTGCCTCAAGGCTGCACGGCTCGCCCTGAATTAACTCCAGACCTGTAAGGGTTCTTAGCCTTTCTCCCATGCGAGCAGGCCTGCAGCATTAGGCTGCTTGCCTTTCCTGTTTTGTGCTTTACGCAGCCCTGTAGCACCAGGCCTGCGATGGACTGGCGATCTGTCCAGGGTGTACCCTGCCTCTCGCCCAAAGATGCTGGGATAGGCTCCAGCCCCTCCATGACCCGAAAAGGATTAAGCGGAAGAAGATGAATGAATGAATGAATGTAGCACCAGGCTTCATATTCACCAGGCTGTTGAGTATTCGGCAGGCGCCCTGTGTCCTTGGTGGCCAACTCGGTCATTACATCTCCCCATTTACTGTGTGGTGGACTGAACTGTATGTGGTGTTAGCTGGATTTGTTACATTGGTGAACTTTAATAAACACAGCACTCTCTACTCCTGCAATTGGGTTTTTCATTCTCTCCCTCGTGCGCCATGTAATGGCGCACAGGGGCTCATGACAGGTTTGGTGGGAAAGCACCCAAATATTGGGAGACTAGCAGCCAACAATGGTCAGCTACAGTAACAAATGTTAAGTCATGCATCTGGCAGAAGTTGGGTTAGCTGAATGTTGTCTGCCATTTACAGATATTTTTTTTAGCAGTGAGAGAAAATTCTGGATGCTGCCTGTCAATTTGGCAGATGACACTGAGGGTGATCTATTGTAACTTTAACTTGTCAGTCCCACCTGTCAGCTTTATTGTTTGTGTTGAATAGTGATTATCTCATCTTATACAACAGTTAGTTCTGACCGAGCAATTTGATTAGACAATAGGGATTCCAGGAGTTACAATAGTTCCCCATAATCAGACTCCGACGTTTCACCGGACATTTCACTCCGCTTCAAAGGTGTTCTCGTAGCCGTTAATTACTAACCATTATTTACTGTCATCTCTGTCAACTCTATCAGTGGCTTCTTTAGATATGTGAGAATTGTAATTTTGTGTTGGATACCTTAATTTCCACAGTGAGGCACTGTATGAAAAGAAGTCATACCTCTGTGACCCAGAAGTCCTACCCTTGTAAACATCCACAAGATATGTCATGTCTGTTAGTAAAAAGAGATGCCTTTGATTTTAGTGCATTAAGTCTTGATGGCAGTCCATTTTTCTCCATCTACATGTATTTCCATCTGCAAAAAATGTCAAAGCAGCTGACCCTGAAAACATTCTTTGAACAGCCAAACAGTTGTGATGTAGTTGATGAGAGGGTTGAAAAAAAGACAGACTGATGTAGTGGGGAATAAAGCATAAACATGTACTGGCAAAAAGTGAATATGTGAACAACAAACGAAAGCTGTTTGGTGACAAATGAAATGACGGGTAATAATGGACTGCCACAGGTGAGGACAACCCCTCACAGCACCAGTAAAACATCCAGGGAACAGACATTGAGATGGTGACATCCTACAAGTACCT
Source organism: Pholidichthys leucotaenia (assembly GCA_020510985.1). NCBI lineage: Eukaryota > Metazoa > Chordata > Actinopteri > Cichliformes > Pholidichthyidae > Pholidichthys > Pholidichthys leucotaenia. The sequence continues at coordinate 426,711,082 of CM035840.1, read as the reverse complement.
GGGTGTTCACTTGAACAATAAACTAGTCTGGTCACACAATACCGACGCGCTCTACAAGAAGGGGCAGCACAGGTTGCTCCTCCTGAGGAGGCGCAGGTCTTTTGGTGTACAAGGGGTGCTCCTGAAGACCTTCTATGACTCGGTGGTGGCATCAGCCATTCCACACCGGAGTGGTGGCTCAGTTGGTAGAGCATCTGCCCCACACCCGGGAGGCAGGGGTTCAAATTCCGGCCGGGTCATGCCGAAGACCATATAAAAAAGCAGAACTTCCTGCCGTCCAGCTTGGTGCTCAGCAATAATGGAATGGAGGAGGGAAATCTGTGGCGGCGCCTTGCATGGCAGCGGCCCTCTGATTCTACATATGGGGTGTGTGTGATTAACACTGTAGATAAGAGAAACACAATTTCGTTCTACTGTACATGATTGGTTGAATGACAACAAAGGGTCATTTAATTTAATTTAATTTGGAGTGGTCTGCTGGGGCAACGGCATCACAGCAGCCGACAGGAAAAGACTGAATAGACTGATCAAGAAAGCAAACTCTGTGCTGGGGCAGCGCCTCGACCCAGTGGAGGAGATAGGAGAGAGGAGGATGGTGGCTAAGCTGTCATCTCTGCTGGAGTCCGAGTCCCACCCCATGCAGGACACGCTGAACGCACTGAGGAGCTCATTTAGCAGTAGGCTGCACCATCCTAGGTGTGCGACCGAGAGGTTTCGCAGGTCCTTCCTACCTACGGCTGTCAGACTTTATAACCTAAGTAGGGCTGCTCGTAGAGGCCACAAAAAAAAAAAAAAAAACCCTTTACGATCTAATAAGTACTGAATGCACAAAATGTAACAAACTTGCACAATAATGGTCCCCTAGGCTGACTCAAATGCGAAATATGCTGTATGGGTACATATTCATACTATGTGGGGTAATTGAATAGACCATTATGCTATTTATTCCATCTAGCTACAGTGCTCCGCGCTGTGTATATTTCTGTGTGCATATGTATATTCACTGCTCTTATTTTCTTATCTTCTAAATTTCTGCTTTGAGTGTTGCTATCCCTGTGCTGTTGCAATCCTGGAATTTCCCCATTGTGGGACTAATAAAGGCTTATCTTATCTTTTCTTATATTATTTTATCTTAGTAATGGATTATTACAGAATTTTTCTAACCCTGTGTGTCAAAATGACAGAAAATGAGAAAGTCAAGCACAATTTCTGGTGTCCACTGGGGCATTTTTTGACAGATGGTATTGCAACACTTCTGAACATCAGAGATAGGGTTACGGGCCTGTACTTTTATACGTAGGGCTTTTTCTAGTCTCAAAAACCACTCAACCCCTTTTGTAGCCACACTACCCCTTTATTCTAAGGGCCTATCAGAGACAGATACCTAGAGTCACCAGTTAACCTAACATGCATGTCTTTGGATTGTGGGAGGAAACTCGCACGGAACAGGGAGAATATGCAAACTCCACAAGGAAGGGATCCTACGCCTGCTAGCCTGGGGATTTGAACCTGGAACCTTCCAGCTGTGAGGCAACACGGCTAACCACTGTATCACCATGTTCGTGAAAATACAGATTCTAAAGGGTTTTAACCTTTGCCATTCCCAAAATAGGGGCCCTCAAACACACAAAAAAGCCCTGGTTGAGACACAAATTGAAAACTATTGCATAGAAACGCAATTTTTGAATTTAATTAAGGTGTTTCATGAGCAAATGAGTTTATATTGCTGATGTTCTTCAAGGCATAGCAAGCATCCCTCCACTGAGGCAGGAGTCACCGGCCTGTGTGCGGTCGGCTAATCTAAGGAGATGGATTCACAATGTGGGGCTCACTCCAACTAGTGTGCTTAATGGGTCCGACTCCCCGGGACATTGTTTCAATCTAAAGGTCATCACGGTCTCAGCTCTAGCAGACCGCCTCTCGACCCAGGCTGATTTGCTCCTCAACAGTCCTATTTCTTTTGAAAAAGACCGCCCCCCTCCCCCGTTCCTCCCTATCTCAAAATACTTGGAGGAATAGTATAGTTTCCTTTTTTTTTCTTTTTTGGTGGTTAAAAAGGAAAGAAAAAGGATCTCCAACTATATCGCCCTTATGAAACGAAGTGTTGTTCCAACTCGATCACAGACTAAGGCCCTTGCCCACATCAGTGGCTTGGCACCAGGGTGGGTCCAGCTGGTAATCATCATCTGGTTGCCACATATGCCAGCACTGCCATCCCTGACCAGCTGCATATGGATACAACTCCTCCACTGACTTGGAGGTCCTGCATTGTGCATTTCCTAGGGATTAATTTGAAGTTTTGACATCTTTAAGGGCATGTATATACCATAGGTGTGGTTTTCTGCCTTCTCGTTATCATTAATGAGACCCTAATCTGGGAAAGTGTTGGGGGTTTTTTTTGGAACAGGCCAATCACAAGTAAGGAGGCAGCTGAAATGTTCCTCTTCTTCATAGCAACGTATCTTTGGCCGAATATTATCAACTGGTTAAACATGAATGTTCGGCGTTAATTCATACTGCCAGCCTGTTCCATCACGACAATATGAAAGCCGCAGCATGGGGTGGAAATCGCCTTTAGCCAGTCTGAAACTTATGACTGATCCAAGAGAGTGTGACTTAATGAGGAAAAAAGAGAAGGAGCAAGAGGAGTAGTTCTCAACTTTACTTGCTAATTTTTTTTAATCCCAATACATGAAACTGACTAAATTTGAATGCTGAGGGGCCCACAGTGGCAGTTACATGTGGTAATTCGATTTATGCACCATAACATCGAAAATAATGGCCCCAGGGTTACCCTCGATTTTAACGGCATAATGGCTTGTAGTAAGTTTGTGAAGGACATACTTGTTTGGAAACATCTCGCATACATTAATCTCTAATTTTGTTTGATCAGAAGCAAGCCAGATTTTTTAAGTTTTAAATATTGGTTGTTTGCTTAAAGGGCTACATGTTTTCTGGCTTATCAAGAGTGTTACAGCAAAGAATTACACATATTCTGCAGTATTATTATTGAACTAAGCTTTTTTTTGCCCATGTTTCATGTACGAGGGGGGCTGAAAAGTTCATAGTGGTCAAATTTGACCAAATGTGGTTTATTTTTCAACCACAGGAATCCAAGCACTGCAACACCAATGGAAGAAGTGTGTGGACCGAAGGGGGGACTATGTTGGAGAATAAACCACATTTGGTCAAATTTGACCACTATGAACTTTTCAGCCCTCCTCCCCCCCTCGTATTTGCTGTTGCAAAACTTTTCTTGCAAGACGTGCGCACTATGATACCCTAGTTGCTGATTTAGTTGATTAGTCATATTTTCCAGGCAGTACCCAGTTGTATCCCCACGAGTTGTGCTGGGCAATTTTACTGTGGTGCAGTAGTAAATGATAAGATAATAAAGAACAGGCATATTGTCATTTCTCACACAAAATAAACATTGTCCAGTGTTTTCGACACATACCTCTTGAGGGTTTGTGGGTCACGTCATGTGTGTGGGGGCTAATTATCTTGTTAGCTGCATTGGGGGAGTCCTTTACTTACTTATGATTGTGTTACCACCACATAGTGATTATGAGTCTCTTGTGGGGTCTTAAATAGAGCCATAGCTTGTCTATTCCCTCTTACAAGTAAAACAGTTGAGATGGCACAGATAGGCGTCAGAGGCTACAGCGACTTAGTTGCAAATTTATGTGACAAAAATTGCAAATCTACAAGAAAAAAATTGCGAATTTATGAGAAAAAAGTCACAACTTTTTAAGAACAATGTTGCAAATTTGAGAAAAAAAGTTGCAAATTTATAAGAAAAAAGTTGCAGATTATTGAGAAAAAAAAGTTGCAAATTAATGATAAAAAATTACAAATTTATTAGAAAAAAGTTGCAAATTTTTCAGAAAAAAGTAGCAGATTTGTGTGAAAAGTAGCAAATTTATGAAAAAAAGTTGTAAATTTATGAGAAAATGTTACATTTTAGTTAGTATTTACAGTTGTTTAGTTCAACTTTCACTGAACTCACATAATGTTCCTAAGGCCTGGAGATCTTCATTAATCGATCCCATACCAAAACATCAAAACCACAGGTGCTGAATGATTACACAGGGTTTCAAAAATAATTTTTTTGTAAGTTGTCTGTGTTTTTTCAACTGATTTAAGACAATTTTGCACCGCTGAATCCCAAAATGACATCCGTTTCTCTTGATCAGGTGTTAAGTAAAAACCTGTACTTACTTAGTACTGTGCATGTACTTACCTTTATATATAGGTAAGTACATGTAAATTGAATGTTACGTCATCATTGTTCAAAATTCAGAGAATTTCAAGACATAAAAAAGAATTTTGCATCATATAAAGCGAAAATACCTGTGTAAAACAAAACATATAAAACAACATGTGGCCATAATTCAAGAAGTTGACCTGATTGAACAAAACCAATGTGATTTTTGGATTCAGCACATCAAAATTGTCCTAAATCAGCTAAAAAAAACTTAAGACAATAAATTTGGTGTTGACCAGTGTTATCACCAAGTGTCTTTGACCTCCACTGTAGTAAAGAGCCTAGAGAGAATAGTGTTAGATCATATCCTCTGTGATGTGCATGATAGTTTAGATCCTCTACAGTTTGCATATAAAAGAGGGAGGAGTACAGAGGATGCTCTTTTATGTGTTCTGCATAGAATTTATTGTCATCTGGATCAACTGCAACAGTATGTTCATGTTATGTTTATGGATTTTTCATCAGCCATTAACACTAATTAGACCACATATTTTGATGGAACGGCTGGTAAAGTTAAATGTGAACAGTACAGTCATCAGGTGGGTTGAGTGTTTTCTCACTGATCGATCACAGTGTGTGATCAGGAAATGCTGCAGTGTCATCTACTATTCATATACTGGGGCTCCACAAGGCAGTGTTTTATCTCCAGTTTTATTTATACTTCTCAAGCACAGAGAACTTTTATACCTTTAAGCATATCTTTGTTGAACAAACTTCATTAATGGAATGGGTTTGTTTGGATTTGAATGGATTTGATTACTGTAGGTAACTAATGTTTTGTCATGGGATGTTGTATGTATTTAATGTTTGTTCTTTATGTTGTGATTGTATTTGTCTGGTAGTAGCCACAGGTACAAGGAAAATTTCCAAAAGAACAATAATGTTAACTAACATTAAAAAAAGAAAGTTGCAAATTTATGAGAAAAAAGTCAGAAATTTTTGAGAAAAAAGTAGCAAATTTATGAGAAAAAAGTTGCAAATTTTTGATTAGTCAATGTTTTTTTTTTAAAAAAATTGCAAATTTCTGAGGAAAAAAGTCAAACTTTTGAGAAAAAAGTTGCAAATTTATGAGAAAAAAAGTTGCAAATATTTTTAAGAAAAAGGTAACATTTAAAAAAGTTACAAATCTATGAGAAAAAAGTCAAACTTTTGAGAAAAAAGTTGCAAATTTATGAGAAAAATGTTGCAAATTTATGAGAAAAAAGTCACAAATTTTTGAGAAAAAAGTTGCAGATTTATGAGAATAATTTTGATAAGATTCAAATTTATAAGGAAAAAAGTTGCAAATCTACAAGAAAAAAATAACAAATTTATGAGAAATAAGTCATGCATTTCAATGAAAAAAGTAGCAAACTTTTGAGAAAAAAGTTGCAAATTTTTGATGTCAGTTTTTTTTTTAAAAAATTGCAAATTTCTGAGGAAAAAAGTCAAACTTTTGAGAAAAAAGTTGCAAATTTATGAGAAAAAAGTTGCACATTTTTTTAAGAAAAAAGTACCATTTAAAAAAGATACAAATCTATGAGAAAAAAGTCAAACTTGAGAATTAAGTTGCAAATTTATGAGAAAAATGTTGCAAATTTATGAGAAGTCACAAATTTTTAAGAAAAAAGCTGCAAATTTATGAGAAAAAAGTCACAAAATTTTAAGAAAAAAGTTGCAGATTTATGAGAAAGCATTTTTTTAAAAGATGCAAATTTATGAGGAAAAAAGTTGCAAATCTACAAGAAAATATTAAATTCATGAGAACTACAGTGTTGCAAAAAAGTATTTAGTCAGCCACCAATTGTGCAAGTTCTCCCACTTAAAAGATGAGAGAGGTCTCCAATTTTCATCATAGGTATACCTCAACTATGAGGGACAAAATGAGAAAAAAAAATCCAGAAAATCACACTGAAGGATTTTTAATGAATTAATTGGTAAATTCTTCAGTAAAATAAGTATTTAGTCACCTACAAACTAACTAACTAACTAACTAACCTGCACTTATATAGCGCTTTTCTAGTCACAAAGACCACTCAAAGCGCTTTCATTAATACTAACCCTCTATTCTAAGGGCCTATAGGAAACAGATATCTAGGGACAATTTAGAACAGCCAATTAACCTAACATGCATGTTTTTGGCATGTGGGAGGAAACCGGAGAAATCCCGGAGTAAACCCACGCAACACGGGGAGAACATGCAAACTCCACACAGATCACTGTTGGTCGGGGGCTGGGATCGAACCCACGATCCCACGATCCCCACAATCCCCCGGCCAAGGGTAAACTGTGCTGCCGCAGTGCTAACCACTGCGCCACCGTGCAGCCCGAACAAGCAAGATTTCTGGCTCTCACAGACCTGTAACTTCTTCTTTAAGAGGCTCCTCTGTCCTCCACTCATTACCTGTATTAATGGCACAGTCACAACCCCTCTGCCCCCCCTCACCCTCACAGGCTCTCCCATCACCATTGCAGATTCCTTCCGCTTCTTGGGCACCACCATCACCCGGGACCTCAAATGGGAGCCAACCATCAGCTCCCTCATCAAAAAGGCCCAGCAGAGGATGTTCTTTCTGCGGCAGCTGAGGAAGCTCAAGCTACCCACCAAGATGTTAGTGCAGTTCTACACGGCCATCATCGAGTCCATCCTCACCACCTCCATAACCGTGTGGTACGCAGGAGCCACTGCCAGGGACAGACTAAGGCTGCAGCGTGTCGTGCGCTCTGCTGAGAAGGTGATCGGCTGCAAGCTCCCATCTCTCCAGGACCTGTACACCTCCAGGACCCGGAGGCGTGCTGGCCGGATCATAGCCGATCCTTCACACCCTGGTCACGTACTGTTTGCCCCCCTCCCCTCAGGTAGAAGACTTCGGTCCATTCAGACTAAAACCTCCCGGCACATGAACAGCTTCTTCCCCTCTGCCATCAGACTGCTGAACACTAAGTGACTTATTGACTCTCGTGCACTATGTACAGCAGCTCAACCAGACTCATGTCAATCATCACTGTTTTTCTGTTGCATTACCGACTGCACTATGTGGTACTCCACAATATCTGCTACTCGCTAATATATTTAAAACTGCTTTGACTAGTATTACTCATTCTTATTCTACACTTATTGCATGTTTAGTTTTTTTTTGGGGGGGGGGTTTAGTTTTTTAGTTTTTATCTCTTTATCTTATCATGTTTTAATGTTGCAGCATTGCACCGAGACAAATTCCTAGTTTGTGTACTACATGAACAATGGCAATAAATCCGATTCCGATTCTGATTCTGATTCTGATTCTGACCTGTTTGAACTCGTTATCAGTATAAAAGACACCTGTCCACAACCTCAGACAGTCAGACTCCAAACTCCACTATGGCCAAGACCAAAGAGCTATCAAAGGACACCAGAAACAAAATTGTAGACCTGCACCAGGCTGGGAAGACTGAATCTGCAATAGGTAAGCAGCTTGGTGTGAAGAAATCAACTGTGGGAGCAATTATTAGAAAATGGAAGACATACAAGACCAATGATAATCTCCCTCGATCTGGGGCTCCACGCAAGATCTCACCCCGTGGGGTCAAAATGATCACCAGAACGGTGAGCAAAAATCCCAGAACCACACGGGAGGACCTAGTGAATGACCTGCAGAGAGCTGGGACCAAAGTAACAAAGGCTACATCAGAAACACACTACGCCGCCAGGGACTCAAATCCTGCAGTGCCCGACGTGTCCCCCTGCTTAAGCCAGTACATGTCCAGGCCCGTCTGAAGTTTGCTAGAGAGCATTTGGATGATCCAGAAGAGGATTGGGAGAATGTCATATGGTCAGATGAAACCAAAATAGAACTTTTTGGTAAAAACTCAACTTGTCGTGTTTGGAGGAGAAAGAACACCACACCTACTGTGAAGCATGGGGGCGGAAACATCATACTTTGGGGCTGTTTTTCTGCAAAGGGACCAGGACAACTGATCTGTGTAAAGGAAAGAATGAATGGGGCCATGTATCGTGAAATTTTGAGTGAAAACCTCCTTCCACCAGCAAGAGCATTGAAGATGAAACGTGGCTGGGTCTTTCAGCATGACAATGATCCCAAACACACCGCTCGGGCAACGAAGGAGTGGCTTCGTAAGAAGCATTTCATTGTCCTGGAGTGGCCTAGCCAGTCTCCAGATCTCAACCCCATAGAAAATCTTTGGAGGGAGTTGAAAGTCCGTGTTGCCCAGCGACAGCCCCAAAACATCACTGCTCTAGAGGAGATCTGCATGGAGGAATGGGCCAAAATACCAGCAACAGTGTGTGAAAACCTTGTGAAAACTTACAGAAAACATTTGACTTCTGTCATTGCCAACAAAGGGTATATAACAAAGTATTGAGATGAACTTTTGTTATTGACCAAATACTTATTTTACCGAGGAATTTACCAATTAATTCATTAAAAATGCTTCAATGTGATTTTCTGGATTTTTTTTTTCGCATTTTGTCTCTCATAGTTGAGGTATACCTATGATGAAAATTGGAGACCTCTCTCACCTTTTAAGTGGGAGAACTTGCACAATTGGTGGCTGACTAAATACTTTTTTACCCCACTGTAAGTCATACATTTCAAAGAAAAAAGTCAGAAATTTTTGAGAAAAATGTTGCTAATCTATGAGAAAGTTGAAAATTTAAAAGATTTTTTTCTTAAAATTTGCATTTCTGCTATTCGGTTGTTCAAATTCATGTTATTCAGTTATGCAACATGGTATAGAAAGGTTTTTGATGATATATTCACTCTTATTTTCCAGGTTTGGAGATTCAGTGCCCCCCCCCCCCCCCCAACACACACACACACTCCGGTTTACACCTATGAATGGTAATGGAGGATGGGTGTTTAACAAGGGGGATGCTTTTGGGTCATTTTGCTAACAAGGGGGGATGGCACCCCCCTTCAAATCACCTTTTAGCCATCTCCATATCTCCATTTCTCACAATATACTGTATAAGGTTCCTGCATTTGTTAATATCCCAGTTTTTCAATTATAGCCAGACCATATTCTCCCAGCACCCTCCATGGGAAACTTCACACCTGCTGCCTGACTGCTTGCTGTCGTGTTCCTGTTCCACGTCACCTCTAATGTGACATGTGGCTTATCAGGCCCTGGATAAAGCTCTTATACAGTCCGTTCCCCTGCTCTCATTTATCTAAGGGATTTCTTGTGCTGCATATATTTTGTTCTTTGAGCAGCCAACCATTAAATTGCTTTCCATTGGGAGTGGCTCGTATCCCGGGGTCGCCGAAGCCATGGCTGGTTTCCAATGAGATGGTTTGGCAGCAGAGCTGGCGCCGTAATTAGGGTCACCCGGCACTCGAGCTGCCGGAGGGGTACGGGGGGTCGTCACGGCTGCGTGGCGCACTTGAAAGTCACCACCAAGCTGGAGGATGGCAGCGGATGACTTGTTAGGACATAAATCAACAGAACACTGAGGCGGTGTGTTATCAAACACAGGCGTCCTTTTAAAGAAGTCTTTATAGAATCACTTCTTTGCTAAGGAGGGTTACATAAGGGTTGCAGTCCTTAACCCCACTGTGGTGCCCTTGAGCAAGGCCCTTAACCCCAACTGCTCCGGTGGAGCTGCTCAGTGGCCGCAGGTCAGGCTGTGGTTGGACTGGGCAGCTTCCTGATGTGAATGTGAACAGGGCGTCCTTGAAGAAGAGAGGTTGCCTCTCAATGGAACTACCCTGCATAAATAAAGGTTAAATAAAAAATGAATAAATAAGCAAACGGATATCTGCGTAAGTGAGAAGCAGAAGCACAAAGACAAAGGGAGAGATGGTGGCGAGGCATGGACAGGCTGCGCGTTACGAGCTGCCAGCTTTGTCTCACGGTGCCAGTGGCTGACTTAGACGGTCTTTGCTGTTTTGAGCCTTCAGTAAAGCCTCCTGCCTTGCAGAGTGTGCCTCTCCCAAATGCAGCCTGTGGAGTTTTTTCCCCATGAGGAGACAGCACAGCATGTGTCCATCTGCAAAGAGCACTCCAACGTGTCCAGCAGTTACAGGGATGAAAATAAGCCGCACAGTATTCTCACAGGCATCACAGGGTGTAAGCGGCTCTGAGAGCAAACGTTCGTAAAGCTGCTCTCCAGTGTCGCAGGATTGTTGTGACATGTTGTTTGAGCGTGAAAACATGAATGCTTGACCACGAGTGCTAGAAACATTTCGGCAGTGCTTTCAATACATAATATTTCATGTCACTGATGGGGGGCGGGGGTAATAAACAGAACACTTTCCCCAGAGTAATGATTGAGGGAGAAACTATAGGTATCATTATTATTACTGTAATAGTGAAGAGTTCAAAACCTTTAAAACAAAAACTTTGTAAAAATAAACTTGTCATTGTCTAGAAAAGAGAATTTTTAAGGCATCACATAGAATAAAAAACTTAACTAGAAAAGCACTCGGAGAGCGCAGACCTCCGCCAAGCGCCACAGTTCCCTCCATACAGTGTTTGTGTGTACGTTTTCAGATTCCTTGACCATGAAAACATATGACTAGCAATTGGATTCACAATGATAGGATTAGTGGTTCAGTAGTAAAAGCATTACCTCCTTGGCGGAGGTGATAAACTGAAGTGTTGCTGTTGTGTCCATCTCCAAACTCCCAGGCTGTGGGCGTTGCAATTCATCGCACAACCGCGTACAACCCACAGGCCAATGGGTTATGCAAGCGTTTTCATAGATCACTGAAAGCAGCACTCAGGGCTTCACTGACGGATGCAAATTGGGTAGACAGGTTGCCGTGGGTTTTATATTGGGGTTGCGCTCCGCGGCAAAAGAGGATTTGGAAGCTTCCCCGGCAGAGAGCTTGTTTTTGCGCAGCCACTATGGCTGCCCGGGGAATTTCTGCCAAATAATCCCGCGCCGGACAGCTGCCCGTCTCAGCTTTTGCAGCGTAGCGCAAACACAGGCATGCTGCCGGGCCCGGCCCACCACTGTTTTCCGCGTGCTTTTGTGCCTAAAACTTTGAAGAACGCGGAGTTCGTATTCGTCAGACATGACGACCAGCGCCCTCCATTGCGCCTGCACACATGTTGAAAATGGCCGTATCTCACAATGTTAAAGAATCTTTTAAAAAATTCCTGTATCCAGACGGTGAAGCGGATCATCCCCAAAATTTAATCAGTTCTTCCTTGTACCATTTCCAACAACGCCTGAAAGTTTCATGGAAATCCGTCCAAAACTTTTTGAGTTATCTTGCTAACCAACAGACAGACAAACAGACAAACGCTGGCAAAAACATAACCTCCTGCGGCCTGGCGGAGGTAATAACAATAATAACTAGAAAAGCACTCGGAGAGCGCAGACCTCCGCCAAGTGCCACAGTTCCCCCCATACAGTGTTTAACATCATAAATATTAATGCTACATTTATTTTGTCTAAGTTTATAGATTCCTTGTCAGCTGGGTTACACTCTCCCCCGCTAATTATTATGCACGTCCCGTTGCATGTCATTTTGTCAGCTGGGTTACACACTCCCCCGCTAAATTTGGTTGGGTGTTACAATTCACCGCACAACCGCGTACAACCCACAGGCCAATGGGTTATGCGAGCGTTTTCATAGATCACTTAAAGCAGGACTCTAGGCTTCATTGATGGATCCAAATTGGGTAGACAGACTGCCATGGGTTAAAAAAGTAGCAAATTTATGAGAAAAAGGTAGCAAATTTAAAAGAAAAGAGTTGCAAATTTATGAGAAATTAGTGGCAAATTTATGAGAAGACAGCTGCAAATTTAAAAGAAAAAAGTCAACTTGTTTTAAAAATGTTGCTACTTTCCCACAAAAAAGTAGCAAATTTATGAGAATAAGTTTCAAATTTTAAAGAAAAAAGTTGCAAATTTATGAGAAAAATGTGCAAATTTATGAGAAGACAGTTGCAAATTTAAAAGAAAAAAGTCAACTTGATTTAAAAATGTTGCAACTTTACCACAAAAAATAGCAAATTAATGAATAAAAAGTAGCAAATTTAAAAGAGAAAAGTTTCAAATTTTTGAGAAAAATGTGCTAATGTATGTGAAAAAAGTAGCAAATTTATGAGAACATGTTGCAAATTTAAAAGAAAAAAGTTGCAACCTTATTAGAAAAATATGCAAATTTATGAGAAAAAAAAGTTGCAAATTTATGAGAAGACAGTTGCAAATTTAAAAGAAAAAAGTCAACTTGAATTAAAAATATTGCAACTTTCCCACAAAAAAAGTAGCAAATTTATGAGAAAAAAGTAGCAAATTTAAAAGAAAAGAGTTGCAAATTTATGAGAAATTAGTGGCAAATTTATGAGAAGACAGCTGCAAATTTAAAAGAAAAAAGTCAACTTGTTTTAAAAATGTTGCAACTTTCCCACAAAAAAGTAGCAAATTTATGAGAAAAGGTTTCAAATTTAAAAGAAAAAAAGTTGTAAAATTATGAGAAAAATTTGCAAATTTGTGAGAAAAAAGTAGCAGATTTAAAAGAAAAAAGATTGGCAGGGACATGCACCCCATCCCCCACCCGATTCTACACCCATGTTAAGCATACTCTTGGATGAGCTTTTTGGTGAGATTTGTCTTTTTTTTTAGATACATTCATATGAACTCAAGAAGTCTAAAATACATCCAGCTATTTTTGATTAATTGCGGTGGAATGTATAGTGTGCAGAGCGTACCCGGTTAAGTCAAATCAGCAGACTGTCAGAAGATTGACAAGCCTTTCATTACAATGTGCACACTCTAGCATTTTATGCTGAGGTATGGCAATTTCCATGTGTATAATAGCAGGTAATTTCACTCCTCTTCTTAGCTTGTATTTAACTGGATATGGTTGGCTGAGAAATCCGTCACAGGCGTTGGGGTAAAGAGCAGCATGTATTGGATTCACTTTGGTGGTTTAACGGCTGTGCTCAAAACCACTGGGGCTGCAAGTTTATTGGCGTTTATTAAAGAAATTCACAAAGTTGTGCAGGAGAGTCTATAGTTGAAAAAAAATGTGTTTTTTTTAAGATTTATTTCAGTGTTTCACTTTCAGTCAGCAGTGAAAGTAAAACAAACTTACAGGGGCTACTGTAAGAAAATTTAAGTAATAAACCATAGGCAAGGCAAGTTTATTTTATAGCATATTTCATGTACAAGAAAATTCGTAATGCTTTACATGAAACATTAAAGTACCGTACAGCAAGTTGCAAAAGAAATACATAAGAAAAAGCAGAAACAAGCTAAAATAGAATAAGACAGATAAAGTGCAAGAAATGAAAGTTACAGTGCATTGTGGGAGATTAACAATTATTCTACTGACAGGCAGCAGCAAATAGGAAAGTTTTTAACCTTGATTTAAAGCTACTGAGAGTTTCAGCAGCCCTGATGCATGTCTGGGAGTTTGTTCTGTATGTGAGGGGCACATAAACGGAGGACTGGAGTTATATCGGAGTGGTGGCTCAGTTGGTAGAGCATCCGCCCCACATCCGGGAGGCAGGGGTTCAAATCCCAGCCGGGTCATGCCGAAGACCATATAAAAGCGGAACTTCCTGCCGTCCAGCTTGGTGCTCGGCAATAATGGAATGGAGGAGGGAAATCTGTGGCGGCGCCTTGCATGGCAGTGACCCCTCTGATTCTATATATGGGTGCGTGTGATTAACACTGTAGATAAGAGAAACACAATTTCATTCTGCTGTACGGATTGAATGACAATAAAGGGTGATTTAATTTTAATTAATATGATCCACTTTCTTGGTCTTAGGACTTGAGCTGCAGCGCTCTGAACCAACTGTAGCAGTCTGATGGACTTTTTAGGGAGACCTGTGAGGACAGCGTTACAGTAGTCCAGCTTACTGAAGATAAATGCATAAACAAGTTTTTCTAGATCCTGCTGAGTTACCAGCCCTTTAATCCTCGCTATGTTCTTTAAGTGATAATAGGCTGACTTCACTACTGTCTTAATGTGGCGGTTAAAATTCAGGTCTGAATCCAGAACCGCACCCAGATTTCTGGCTTGGCTGTTGGTTTTTAGCATCACTGACTGAAGCTGAGTACTAAGCTTGAGTCGTTCTTTGGCTTGAAAAACTATTATTTTAGTTTTGCCTTTGTTTAAATTAAGAAAATTCTGGCACATCTACTCTTTAATTTGATCAATGCATTTGATCAGCGTTTTAATTGGACCATAGTCTCCTGGTGTGATGGTTATGTAGATTTTTGTGTCATCTGCATAATTATAGTAATATACATATTTTGTGTTTATTTTTTTTTTATAATTTGAGCGAGTGGGAGCATATAGATATTAAAAAGCAGAGGTCCCAAAATGGAACTTTGGGGAACACCACAGCAAGGTGGTTGGGCACCACAGGGCTAGACTACCTCCTAGAACCAAAAACTGATCATGTTTCAACCGCCTGTATTGCCAATTAAGAGTCATGGATACAAGCAAGAGAAGAGAACCAGAGATCATTTCTTCCCAACCGACACATAGCAAGATGGCAGCATCCAGATGTTTGCCCCTTCCAGCATTAATATACAGTAGATTGTGACCTTTTCATGTTTAGTAAAAAGTGGTTTTGACAGCATGTGTACAGCTTATTCTCTCACAGTTTTATCTGACAGTATCACTTGCTGACTTGGTTCGGCTGTAACCTTTATTTCCCGAGCAAAAGAATGAACCCAAAGTTATTCTAAACAAATACAAGTAAATAAATATGCTAGTTGATCCTAATAAGTTTCAGGCGTGTATTTCATAGATTAAAAACCAAATTGGCTCCACAGCAACTGTGCTGAGAGGAGGAAAAACAGTGTATTGACTTCAAGAAGAACCAGAATACAGCTCTCTAGCATATATTTAAAACCGCCATGTTTTCACTGGCAGTTCTTGTTAAATTATTAATGTGTTCCAGCCGGTGTTAAGGAGAGCTGTTTCTTCTATAATATTTAAAAAAAACAAATGTTGACAAAAGCAGCCGTGCTCATTATATTAAAATAAATGTATACCAACTGTGGTGCTGGACAGTAAACAGACACTTCTATAAACTCCCCCATCCTGAGTGGCTGCCTTAGATTAAGTGGCATCAGGGGAGTTGCTGTTTATTATACTTTTGTGCTCCCGTGTCTGCACACCCACGCTCGGGTGTCCTTTACCAGTAATGGAGAATTTAATCGTCTAACGAAATAGACAAACACAGGAGACTGATTTCATTGGTCAGATTATAAAGTTGGGATGTTACTTTAGGCTGGCCGCACATGGGAGGACTGTCAGATCTTGACCAGATTTAAAAATATGGGAGACCGCAGACGGGGGAGTTTAGCCTCTTCAAATCCATGTTCCACCAGCGGGATGTTTCAAATTTTCTACTGCCACTCAGTGAAGAAAGAAGTTGATATTCTTTGCGTATGCTAAATTTAGGGAAATTGGCTGGAATGCCAAGGGGTTAAAAGGAATTTTAATATGGAATCCTTCAAAAGAAAACGCTAAATGATTCGGTGAGAGGGACAGACTACACACCTGCTGGTTGTATGAGTGATGTCACACAGCGATACCACCAACATGAGATCTAACAGAATGTCCCGTGATCACATTTGACTCTAGCGTGACTTCAGAATATAAACAAATGTGGAATATTGACATCATCAGCTGGCTGTTGGTCTGTTTTGCAGTGGAAAAAATGAAAAAAGAATAAGGGTGAAACTGTGGCTGAAAAGGGACTTGGTGACGCTTCTAGGTTGGCTCATGCCCAATAGCTGTGTAGATATTCCATCGGAGGCAGGAATCCCAAGGAACCCTTACGAAGAACATAAGAACTCTAGGGCCATCATACGACAGAAAAGCACCTCATTTCTCAAGAATGCCTCAAGTTGCTCTTGCGAATTGAACGGCAGTCGTAAGAAACTATGCCCCTTCCACGTATGTCTGTGAACTCCAGAATTCATTGGAACTGGGAAATTCTTACAAACCCGTAGTTTACAACAATCTTTGTGACTGTAGCTTTAATAAAAGGTCTCCGCCCTGTATTCTATATGACAGTTTGGCCTTGGCATTTCGCGTCGAAACCCTCTACTAGTTACGCTAAGTGAAACTGGTAAGAAAACATGCATCCCTCCAAGCGTTTGCTTTCAAACACTGATCATAGCATCATTTTAGTATAATTCTGATTGGCTGGTTAGAGAGATGTGCCATTGACGAGTGATGCAGCACTAAAAGAGTTGCTCTTTTTCAACATTTTGGGCACTTATGACTGAGAGCATTTTTCGTGCCAAGAGCATTGAGTGCCTGAAACGCTGGACTACATAGAACGTGAATAGTGGGAAAAAGCACCCTCTATGGACATGCAGCCTAAGATAATCATATTGAAGCCAAACATTTATCGATTACTATTCACTAAGATAATCCTTGAATCAGGCCACGCCCCCTAATCAGTGTAGGGGGCACATCAGGCCAAAATTCAGCCTTACAGTCTTCCCATGCGTGGCCAGCTTTAAACCATCAAAATCATCAATCTTCAGCCTTTCAAGGGAACATTTGTACTATTTTTCAAAAGTTCCACTTCACTTTATGTGGATCTGTTTCACAGTTACGCAAATACCCATTTTACCCTCAGTTTTTGTTGTTAATTTGTTATGGAATTAAATTTGAAAAGCCCTGATGGCTATCAACTTTTTGATTTTTATAATTTTAAGGGTGAGAAAGCAAAGCGAGACACTTAAGAAGATGCACTGATTTGTGAGTGCAAGAGAAACTCAAACTGATTGAATCTTAGTTCGACGCATAAATGTGACAAGCTCCCTGGGATGCTTTCAAATGCAAACTATCTGTCAAGACTGTTGGGAGAGTCGGTTGTTTTAAAGAACTTCCACCATTCTTTTCGGCGTGTTGCTCAGACAGATCGGTCGGATTTAAAAAGGAGCTGTCAGACCTGTCTCAGCCCCCCACCCCCCACCCACCCATACCCGGCGCTGGTCACATTAAGGTTCAGCACTGGAGAAGCGAGATATGTTATTTATCTCTTCCATATTTAATGAGCAGTCGCCCTGGGAAGCAGATGGTACATTAGCTGTAATAAACCAGCGCTGACTTCAGTGCTTTTTCTGTAGAATGTAGAATTGAGCTGTTAAGGCCTCTGTATTTCACACCCCGTACAATGTCGGAGGGGGTCAAAAGGTGGCGCGGCGTGCGCGGGGGAGCGTGCTCGCCACGCCATCGTACAAACAGATCCCTTTTATAACCCTGGACAGGTTCTCATTGCCCCCAGTGAAGCATCATATATTGATGTGAGGAGAACAAAAATTACTGTAAGCTCTGACCCCTTTGTTCGCGGAGCCAGCATTAAAGTTGCTGAGTGGGGCTTTCACATTCAGCTGTGTTTTATTGTTACGCTCAGCAGAAGCGATCGAGGGCGTGCGCTCTCTCATGCGCACACACACACACACACACAGACTCACAGAGATACACTGCGTGTTCACCGTCGTACAAGCATTCCCCGAGATTCCAGGAACGGAGTTACAGGTGAATGTTTAAAGGCGGATGCTGTGTTTTCAAAGAACGAGAGCTAACAGATGACTCTGAACAGATGGAACCTTATAGGTGCATGAAGATGAAAGTCTTTCAGCCAGTTCTTGGCATCTGGAGACAAGCTTTTATCCCCTAATGTTGCTCGTGGAATGTTTTCAATTCCTTACACCACAGCTGGAGGTCTGCAAATCTCCGTGATGACATCTAAGTATGCTTCTTCTTCTTCTTCTTCTTCTTGTTCTTCTCCTCCTCCTCCTCTTGGCTGCTTGCAACCCTCTCCATGTCCTCCTTCCCTACATACATGAGTCTTCTCTGTGGTTTGCCCGGCAGCACTGTCTTCAACATCCTTCGTCCAATATATCCACTGTCCCTCCTCTGCACATGTCCAAACCATCTCAATCTTTCCTCTCGTACTTTGTCTGCAAACTGCTGCTGTCCCTCAGATGTACTAATTTCTAATCCTGTCCCTCCTAGTCACTCTCAGTGAGAATCTTAGCATCTTTATCTATGCCATCTCCAGCTGCCTTTTTGTCAGCACCACCATCTCCAAACCATATATCATAGCAGGTCTCACTACTGTCTTATAAATCTCCCCTTTCACTTTAGCTGCCATCCTTCTGTCACTAAACACCCCTGACACTCGTCTCTACCCACTTCACCCTGCATACATTACTCCTTCATGTCTCTTGTGCACTGTCTATTACTTTGGATGGTTGACCCCAGGTATTTAAACTCATCTACCTTCACATACTTGCATCTGCCACCCTCTCATTCACACAAATGTATTCTGTCTTTCTTCTACTGACTTTCATTCCTCTTCTCTCCAGTGCATACCTCCATTTCTCGAGGTTCTCTTCCACCTGCTCCCATAATGCTGTCTGCAAACATGAAACATATCTAGGTCTCTCAGCGCAACAGTCTCTATATAGCTATTAATGGTTAACATGTATGCTTTGTTTGAGCTGGTGATAGCTGGGGTTACTATACTCTTCAGCCCCGGTCCCACCGGTCTGCTCCTGTGTACACGTGTCCCTGCAATTTGTGCAAAACAAAAGTGGACTTTGGGTTTATGGTGATGATGCCAATGTGACTGGAATTTATGTGGGAATATGTTTGGTTCATGTGACCCGGTGCACATCTGTGCGATGAATAGACACCAGTTAAAATCTGGACCAAAGGGGAAAAAAAACTGCATGGAGAAATATATTTAGATATACCCAGTAGGTGATTTATTTTTTAACAATGGGAATAGGAGATAGTCACAAATTTAGCATGTGGTACAAATGTATAAGTATAAATTAGGTACAAACTTGCAAGAATAAAAGTGCAAAAATATGATTAAATATGCCAATTTAAACACTTTAAAAAGCGCAAATTATAATTTAATTCCATAGAGTAAAAATAGAATCGCCATCCAAATGATTGCGCAAATTTTCAAGAAAAAGTTGCAAACCTATGAGAAAAAAGTTGCAAATTTTCAAGAAAACGTTACAAATTTATGAGTAAAAAGTAGCAAAGGTTTTTTTCTTTTTTTTTGCATTTCTGGTTAGAATTAATGCAATGATGCTATTCAGTTCTGTAATATGATAAAGAAATATTTAGGAATGTATTAGGAGGGACAATTCTCTCTTGCCCCCTTTTTCCCAATTTGACAACAAAAAAGTTCCAAATTTATGAGAAAAAAGTCAATCATGTATGAGGAAAAAGTATCAGATTCTCAAGTATAAAGCTGCATATTTTTCACGAAAAAATAAAAAATCTATGGGAAAAAGGTTGCCAATTTTCACAAAAAATATGACAAATTTATGGGGGAAAAAACTGCAAGTTTGTGGGGAAAAAACTGCAAATTTACGAGAAAGAAAAGTAGAAGGTTGGGGTGCAGGTTGCATTTGCGTACTCTGGTTTGTAGCCAGAAACGACTCTGTGCAGCAGCACACCCACCAGCGCGCCCCACTCAGCAAACCATAAATTACAGATGGAAACAGCGAGGATTTATCTCCTCCAAAGCAACTTTTTAATATTTATCCATAATTAATTTAACCCTAACCCTCAGTGAGCAGGAAGAATCCAACACTCCCCGAGACAGATTTGGGTCACGCAGAGATGAGGCGTGTACTCTCCCACGGTAAATTGGGTAAAGAGCAGGTACGGTTTTTTGGCAGCAGCCCCGCTAATGTTAATAATAAGCAGGGGTAAAAAGATTTGATTTAGTCCCTGGGGTGTGAGCAGTTGCTGCTTTTAATCCTGCTGAGTCACGGGGGCACCTTGGAAGTAAATACACGCAGGTTTGGGGAGGTAGGTGGTTTATGCGATTCCTCGCCTCATTTGGGTGCTGAGATAAAGCTTTTACTCTGCTTATGTGTGAGGGGAAAACAATCACGCGGAGCAGTGTATCAAATCATCACCCGGTGAGGGAAAAAAAAAAAAAATTATCTGCGACGAAATCCACGCAAAGTCAACACCAAGGTGGAAGACTGCGGGACGTTCTCGCACACAAACGCCATCGATAAAGGGGCGGGGAAGAGATCTTAACAAGTTAGAGGAACCTCCCACGAGCTGGACGGGGAGTGAGGAGGAGGCCTTTATGGGATGGAGGGCTGGGGGATCACCACAGAGCGCTTATTGAGAAGAATGGATGAATAAATTGAAAGTGATGGAATTCCTGTGGATCCTCGATGCAATGAGAAGTTATTCATTTCTAAGGAGAAAACACATTCCTAATGCATGCAGGGCCTTCGTTCCCTTTCTTCCTTGTGTGTTCTGGCTCTTTTTAAAGTTTTTACTCACCAAAATGACAAACAGTATAAAGTTTGATGTACGGCGAGAACCCAGTGTTGCTTAGCTGTGTGCCAGTCTAATGATGTTTTGACACCTGGGTTCGTCTGCTTTGGTCCAAATCATTTCATTAGTTTGTTATTTATGGTTCAGTTCCCTTCACACAGGAAAAAAAAAAAATCAAAATGAGCCTCATCCAGTCAGGCGACAACATCCTCTCCGCTTACTGGTTAGGTGTTTTTTCCAGAAGAACTAGGAAAGTAAACATAATTAGTTGTTTTCCTTACCGGAGCAGCACTAAAATCTGTGACCCATCATAATGTGTGCCTGCATATGGTGATGTTGAACATCATCAACATGTGTGTGGTCAAGAAATGAGAAAAGATGTGTCTAGCTTAATGTGAGGGCTGAACAGAGCTCCCAAAAATTGTTATTTTATGTTTGCGGAGGTGATGGGATTGGGGTAATTTGTCTGCTTGACTGTTAGCAGGATTACACAAAAAAACAGCCAACAGATTTATGAGAAAAAGTTGCAAATTTACAAGAAAAAATATAAACAAGTACAAACTAAGAAACAGATACCAATTGATACAGAATGAGAACATCATAAAACTAAGACATAAACAGGAAAATAAAAAGTCATTGCAGGGATAACAAAAACCAAAAGGCACAAAAATACAACAAATATATAAATAAAGAGAAAAAGCCACGAGACTGAGCATGGTGGATACCTCCAATGCTCAGCTCATGACAGAGCCCCTCTCTCAAGGGGTGGATCCTAAACACCCCGGGGTAAGATCAAAAGAAAAAGAAAGAAACTCCCCCCAACAGGAGCACAACAATAATCCACCCAGGGTGGGTGGTGGGGGGAACAGGCTAGGAGGGATCGAAACAACCCCAATCAGGACCCACACCTGGAAAAAAACCCAACCCCCATAAGCCCCCTGGACTGAAGAGCTAGACAGTTCAGGCGGACGGCCAGAGTCCCAGGCCCAGATGTCATGATGGAATGAGTCGGGTGGCCTTCCATAGAACATGGGCCACCCAACTCTGCGGCACAGTCTGTCGGGTGGTCTACCAGAGTTTTTCAACAACCTGAACAGAAGGGGTGGTCCAGGAGGCGGCTGCCCAACTGGAAGCCTTAATGGTGAGCACAACAGGGGAGTCGGGGGAACCACGACAATGTCAGGAGGAGGAGAGGAAACCCCAGCAGCTTTGGGCAGAAGAGAGGGAACCACGACGGCGTCTGGCAGAGGAGGGGGAACCATGACGGCATCTGGCAGAGGAGGGAGAACTATGATGGTGTCTGGCAGAAGAGGGGGAACCACGACGCCGTCTGGCAGAGGAGAGGGGACCACAGCGGTGTCTGGAAAAGTGGGGGGAACCACGACGGCGTCAGGCAAAGGAGAGGGGACCACAACGCCCTCGGACTGGCTAGCAACACCTTCGGTGGTCCCAGACCGGGACATTGTAGCACCCGCGGTGGCTCTGGACTGGAGCGAGGTTGCACCCACGGTGGTCCTGGACTGGGACATGGTTGCACCCACAGAGGCTCCAGACTGGAGTGAAGTTGCACCTGCAGTGGTCCCAGATTGGGACAAGGTTGCACCCTCGGTGGCTCCGAGCTGGAGCAAAGCAGCACCCGCGGTGGCTCCGGGCCGGGCCAGAGCTGCACCCACGGTGGGCCCGGACTGGGCCAGAGCTGCACCCACGGTGGGCCCGGACTGGGCCAATGCTGCACCCACGGTGGGCCCGGACTGGGCCAATGCTGCACCCTCGGAGGCCCTGGGCTGGAACGGTGCACCCACAACGACCTCCACTAGAAGGGAAGCAGCACCTATGGAGGACCCGGACTGAGCCACAGCTGCACCCTCAATGACCCGGACTGGGCCAAGGCTGCACCATTGGAGGCCCCGGGCTGGAACGGAGCACCCATGATGACCTCCATAGGGAAGGAAGCAGCACCCACGGGGGACCCAGACTGGGCCACAGCTGTACCCTCGATGGACCTGGATAGGGCCAAGGCTGCACCCTTGGAGGCTCCGGGTGGCACGGAGTGCCCACGACAACCTCTATCAGAGGGGGAGCAGCACTCACTTAGACCTCAGCTGGAGGGCGAGCAGCACCCTTGGAGGTCTCGGGCTGTGACGGAGTGCCCGCGATGACCTCAGCGGAAGGAGCTGGACCCATGATGATTTCGGACAGAGAGCCGGGACCCACGCAGACTTCTGGCAGAACTGGACGATCCTCGGTGACCCTGGGGGAACGTTCAGGAAAAAGAGGCAGAGAAACAGGGTCAGGGTCACCGGCAGCAGTCGAGCCGCCAAGGTGAGTTCAGGCGCAGCTGATGGCTACGCTTGGCCATCCCCACCAAGGGCCAGGCAAGATTGCTCCAAAATAGAAGCAACAAAGACATAGGAGAGCTCTTGCCTGATCTCAAGCTCCACCGTTGTCCAGGACTCCGTCGATCCAGGTGATGGTTCTTCAGGCCCGGCCCTCTGGAGATCCAGCTCCGATTCTGCTGCAGGAGGCATGGTGGACAATGCAGCCCTGGGAACCTCCAGTGACGTGGCCCACGCAGGTGGCTCACCCGGCGTGGCAACAGGAGGTCCGTTTCCTGCTGGCGCTGGATCCTGCTCAGCTGAAGCCCAGGGACACTCCTTCATTGGCGCAGGCATCAGCTCTGTCTCCGCGCCTTCCTTCCATCCGGGGCATGGCTACAGGGCTGGAACCAGGTCCTCCAGAGCCGCAGGCTCCTCCATCATCTGGCAATTCAGTTCTAGGGCCGGCAGACACTCGGGGAGAAAAGGAGGCGACACGGAGAGGGCAGACGAAAAGTCTTTTGCTGCAGCAGGCGGTGAGGACTCACAGGACTGCGGGGATTGAGCCTCACCACCAGGAATCAGGCAAGATAATTCATATGTTGGTAAAAGAGAGTGAAATGACACTTGCCTGTGTTCCTGGGGCATGATGTTTTCTGCTGCAGCAGGTATGGAATCCATCCTCTCCGTGGCCTCAGCGGTTGTGGGCCCCTCAGTGGAACATGGAGGAGCCACCCTTGCAGCCACGGTAACGGGCAGAGCCGGGAAGGAAACGGATGACCTCTCAGCTGCAGGAGGACTCGCCGAGGGGACGCAGTAAACAGCAGCTGTGGAAGAAGAAGAAGCTGGCGGAACAGCTAGAGAGGAAAAACACTGAGGATGCACTGCTGTGGGAGTCTTCTCCCTCAGTGAAGGGGAGGTTGTTCTCTGAGCAGTGGAGGTGTTCCTCTGGCGACGGCGTCTTGGAGCAGATGGTGAAGATGTCAGCTCCTGGTGAGGAGGAAGAGTGCCCGTTGGAACCTCCTTCAGTTCCTGGGCGAGATCCGGGAGGAGCCAGGGCTTAAACTCAAGATGGAGCTCAGTCTCTGCTATAACGACCCACCTGCGCTCCTCCTGCTTCTCGGCCGATGGAGTGGGCTGGGTGTGCGGGGGGAGGAGGAGGCAGAGCTGCCACCAGAGAATGGTGAGATGCTGGAGGCTTCCGTATGGGCAGGTACGGACATATGAATTGATTCCCCCAGCCCGTGAGTCATCGATGGTGGGAGGAATACTGAGAGAAGTAGGTCATTGAGCTCCGGGTGGTTCCATAGGCTGGGACATGCCTCAAGTACCTGCGCCACACCCTCCAGACACTCTCGGGCCGCTTTGGGGGTACAGGAGGCACGGGTCTGTGTGGCGATGTCCTCCAATACGCACACAGACCACCACTCTGCTTTGTTCAATCCCAGGGTTGAAAAGTCCGGGGTGACAGACATGATAGCCCCACAGAACAGGTGAGTGATAACAAAGGCAAAACTCCACAACTCACAGCAGCTGGGTATTTACTGGCTGCTGTCTTCTGTCATGAATGGCCCCTCGGGGCAGAGAGACAGACCCACATGCTGAACTGCGAGTTGTGAGATGTATTGAAAACAAAAACAAAGTCCAAAACGGTGCTCAAACACAAAATTCCAACAAGAGAAAGTAACTTACAAATTACACACCAGAGCAAGGACAGGGCTGTGGCGGAGATGAGGAGAAACTCAGGTGAGACTTATTCAGGCTTACTCAAGACAGCGGCAACATGAAATGAAAATGCTGTCCTTAAATAGGGTCAGAACAAATAACACAAGTAATGCCAGGTGTGGGGTCAAATAAGAGGGCAGAAGGTAGCAGTGATAAATAATTTGGATCAGCTGGAAGTAAAGAGAGGAGAGCGACCAGCTGACAGCTGACAGGGCTACGCCCACACGGAGCACCAACCAGGAAATGCCCTGACAGCTGTCAACCTCAACAATAAGGAATTTGAAGAATAAAATATAAACAAGTACAAACTGAGAAATAGATACCAATTGATACAGAATCAGAACATCATAAAACTAAGACATAAACAGGAAAATAAAAAACACTGCAGGGATAACAAAAAACAAAAGGCACAAAAATACAACAAATATATAAATACAGAGAAAAAGCCACGAGACTGAGCATGGTGGATACCTCCAGTGCTAAGTTCATGACACTTTATGTATAGCAAAACCCAGAGTAGCTCAGCTGTGTGTCAGTCTAAGTGCAAGGCTCTTCTCAGCAGATAGCAAAGGTATACCTCAGCCATCTGTTCTCTTCTGACACAATGCTGGGAATCAGCACTTTTGAGTGTTGAAGGAGTGCATCCTGAAGGGCTTTTTATCTGTGAGGATGGAGGCGAAGAACTGCTGCGAAATGATAATCTGTGTTGATATTAAGAGAAAAGGAGGAGTGCATTTTCTTATTGCTCCTGAGCCCATTTTCGCCCAAACCGCTGAAAGGCAAACAGCCTGTCCTAAAAAAATGTTTACAACATGATGGCTCATTGGAATACAGCTCCTCCCGTGATATAGCATTCAGCATTTCGAATATCTAATCTTGACTATTTTTCATGTGGCTTGCGGTGAGAACACCTCGGAGTATGTGCTTGGAATATGGCCCGTTTAAAAGCTGAGGTTGCTGTTCTAAGATGCCCCGCCCTGGCACTGAGCAATAGTTGTGCAAGAAGTTATCAGCTCTTTTCATTTTTGAGGGGGCCGTAAAAGATTCTGAGGTGAGGTGGGGAGTCAGGATTAAAGATCATATCAAAGCCCCAATAGGTATAGTGATTCGGGAGTGATGGCGGCGATAGCAGATGAAGCCCAAGTTTGCAGAGATATGGAGTGCAGCCCCGCGTTTATCATATAGAGGGCAGCTAGTCGGAGGATAGCAATCAAGGAGGGGCTGCGGTGTGCTGTCTTTTTCTTTTCTTTTTTTTGATGACGATGCAAATGTTTGACTTCTGTGTTCAAGGATGCAAAGTGAAAAACTCCAGCAGCATAAATATCATCCCATTATGCCACCGCCACATTCTATACAGTATAAAAGATTCAAAAGCAGGGATAGGAAGATTTGTTGGTACACTTAGCTGCACCTTTAGGTTGGAAATGGAGGTACAGTAGTGACCCGCTGGCACAGATGTAACAGCAGGGCTGTTGTGGAAGATGTCTCACTGCTCTGCTGCTGCCCTGCCGGCATGCCGGGAGCTAAGACGTGTTCAGAGAGCACACACCTCTACCAGCACTTACAGCTGGAGCTTGGGACAAGCTTTCATTCATATTTCTCACCTGTCAGAAAGACGCTCTGGGTCACAATGGGACTCATGCAAGAACATGCTGGTGTTAGTATGAGTAAATCCCTCGTGCTTTCAACAGCCTGCATAAAAATTAGGAATTCTACCAGTGTATACTAAGTAAGCGCGTTCATGAGAATGGAAGACTTACAAAGTTGGCACCGGTGCTTAATTTGTCAAGTCAAAGGTCCCAGAACACAGAGAAGCCAACGTTCCTACAGTTCAGTGAGGGAGGCAAGCATGCCAGAATAACAGAGTGTGGGTCATAGTGACACAACAGAGAAAAACAGTCACATTTCCTCTTACCTTCATGCTTATTTTTCATGTAAGCCCATAAATTATAATAGTCCTCAACTTAATTCCCTCTTCCAGTCCACTGCTACGCTCTCCTAGCAACGGTTGCAGCTATGCTAACAATGCTCCTACCTGGGCACTGCCACCTGTCCTCCTGTCTCCATGGGGCTGTCCATGCTGTCGACCCTGTTACGAATCCTTCTGTAAGAAATCCATCAGTTGTGCAGTTTACTGTCACACTAAGATTCACCTCCATGACTAGTTCACAGCTAGAGACGAGCTCCTCTTTGGCACAGTGGTTAGCGTGTGAGGCGTGGGCATACAGGTGTGAGTCTACCTTATCTAACGGTGAACAGGATAGTCGGTTCCACACTGAGAGTCCCTGGATAAATAGGCCTTTCTGGCTTTGGCCTAGTATGGCTGTAACAGAAAATGGGGGCTTGTCTGGGATTTCCCAACTGCTCCACTTCCCTGGGGGTGGGGGTGGGGGTGGGGGGCATTAAGCCTTGTTCATGCTACACCTCCACTCTGGTGTGCTGAGATGCCTGTCTCTTTTGGATGAGGCCGGTGCGCATGCGGTTGTTCATTTTTTCGTCTACTGGGCCAAGTGTTTGATGCATGTGCATAACCGTCATTTGTAGTGTCATCCCAGCCCTATGGGTAGCGCAAATACGTTAACATGTCAGTTTGTTCACTGGTTATATAAAAGTGAAGAAATGCCAGAGTGACGCACATTTTTTATAGCAATAACAATGGCGCCATTTCGAGGAAGAGGAGGAATTACCATTTTTCAATGGTCATCTCTGCTCAAGCTGCTGCTGCTGCAAAATGATTCATGTTTATTTTCGTCTTCCTCTTCTTCATCTACTTTGATTTTATATGCTGTGTCGGTTGCGCCACCTCTTGAATGGGAGGTTTGATCTTGCGCATGCTTAGTCAACACACCCAGGCAACGCGGTCACAGAATTTGGGCCGCACGCGGTCAGATGCGGAGATGCGCACAAGTCTCGCGGTCGAATGTACGTGGACAGTGGAGATGCAACATGAACCCAGCTTTACAAACCCTTCCACAAGAAATCAGTCAGTGGTGCAGTTTTCTGAAGCGACTGGTTCACGTGTAGTAGAGGTTGTCCTCTTAAGGAAGCAGTGCAGATGAGAAAACCCAGATGAGCCCCCGTTTTCTGATACAGCCCAAATCTCCTACTAATCCGGGATTTCTTTATCATCAAAGTGGACTAACCTATTGTCTTTTTCACCATTAGGTAAGGTAGACTCACATTATACCCATAATGACCTCCTGACCCTGTGATCCAGAGCCTCACACTCTAACTGCTGAGCTAAAGCTAGCTGTGAGCTAGTAGTGGAGGTGAAACCGCACCACTGACTGATTTCTGGTGGAAGGATTCCCAACAATCCACATCCACCCAATGTCCGACTGATCCACAGGTTTAAAGAAAGTCGACGACAGTAATACTGATAGTGTCCCCCTCAATATTTACTGTTGAGAAAATGTTGTTTATTATCTATTATTTTGTATTTATGAGAAAAAAATGCAAATTTATGGAAAAATTTGCTAATTTTTGAGAAAAAATTGTTAATTTATGAGAAAACAGGTGAAAATTTACAGGGAAAAAAATGCATATTTACAAGAATTTTTTTTTCTTTCAAATTTGTAAAAAAAAAAAAAAATCAATTTTTTTGAGAATAAAGTGTCAAATTTATGAGAAAACATTTGCAAATTTTACAATAAAAAATGTTGAAAATTTACAGGACAAAATGTCCAAAAGTACAGGAAAAAATGTCCAAATTTATGAGAAAAAAGTTGCAAATTTATAGAAAAGAGTTGCAAATTTATGAGACAAAAGTTGCACTTCTATAAAGAAAAAAGTTGAAAATTTACAGAAAAAAATGCATATTTACAACAATTTTTTTTTTGCAGTTATGAGAAAAAAGTTCAAACTTTTTGAGAATAAAGTGCCAAATTTATGAGAAAAAAAAGGTTGAAAATTTGTGGGAAAAAGCTGCAAATTTACAAGATTTTTTTTGCAAATTTCTGATAAAGTCTCAAATTTATGAGAAAAAAGTCACATAATTGAAAAAGTTGCAAATCTACGAGAAAAAGATGAACAGATCTGTAGATTTGCTTCTGCTTAGAATTGGTGGTTCAAAGTCATTTTATTCAGTTATGTAACATAATATAGAAAGGTGTGTGATTATATTGGGGGCCAGTTCTCTCATTTTTTCCTAGGTCCCCCAATAAAGGGGAGAGCATCACCCCCTCAAATCACCAACTGCTTCTAGGGTTACTTGACAGGGGTATTGGCACTCAGACTAAGAGCACTGAGAGGGCACTTAAACGTACTGTGGGGGCTCTTGCATCATGCATAGTACTCTTCCATGTTTCTGAATAAAAACAGGAAACTTTTGGTCAAGGCTGAGCAACAACACCCAACATACAGTGGTGTGAAAAAGTGTTTGCCCCTTCCTCATTTCTCATTTTTTGTATGTTTGTCATACTTAAATGTTTCAGATCATCAAACAAATTTAAATATTAGACAAAGATAACACAAGTAAACACAAAACGCAGTTTTTAAATGAAGGTGTTTATTATTAAGGGGGAAAAAAAATCCAAACCTACATGGCCCTGTGTGAAAAAGTGATTGCCTCCTAAACCTAATAACTGCTTGGGCCACCCTTAGCAGCAACAACTGCAATCAAACGTTTGCAATAACTGGCAATGAATCTTTTACAGAGCTGTGGAGGCATTTTGGCCTACTCATTTTTGCAGAATTCAACCACGTTGGAGGGTTTTTGAGCATGAACCGCCTTTTTAAGGTCCTGCCACAGCATCTCAATCGGATTCAGGTGAGGACTTTGACTAGGCCACTCCAAAGTCTTCATTTTGTTTTTCTTAAGCCATTCAGAGGTGGACTTGCTGGTGTGTTTTGGATCATTGTCTTGCTACAGAACCCAAGTGTGCTTTAGCTTGAGGTCACGAACAGATGTACGGACATTCTCCCTTAGAATTTTTTGGTAGACAGCAGAATTCATGGTTCCATACCACAGCAAGTCTTCCAGGTCCTGAAGCAGCAAAACATCCCCAGACCATCACACTACCACCACCATATTTTACTGTTGGTATGATGTTCCTTTTCTGAAATGCTGTGTTACTTTTACATCAGATGTAATGGGATACACACCTTCCAGAATGTTCAGCTTTTGTCTCATCAGTCCACAGAGTGTTTTCCCAAAAGCCATTTTTGCCCAGTCTCTTTCTTATGGTGGAGTCATGAACACTGACCTTAACTGAGGCGAGTGAGGCCTGCAGTTCTTTGGATGTTGTTGTGGGGTCTTTTGTGACCTCTTGGAGGAGTTGTCGCTGCGCTCTTGGGGTAAGTTTGGTCGGCCGGCCACTCCCAGGAAGGTTCACCACTGTTCCATGTTTTCGCCATTTGTGGATAATGACTCTCACTGTAGTTCACTGTAGTCCCAAAGCTTTAACGGCTTTATAACCTCTTCCAGACTGATAGATCTCAATTACTTTGTTTCACATTTGTTTCTGAATTTCTTTGGATCTCAGCATGATGTCTAGCTTTTGAGGATCTTTTGGTCAGCTTCAGTTTGTCAGGCAGGTCCTATTTAAGTGATTTCTTGATTGAGAACAGGTGTGGCAGTAATCAGGCCTGGGTGTGGCTAGAGAAATTGAACAGCTTTCCAAAGATGTGATAAACCACAGTTAATTTATGTTTTAACGGGGGAGCAATCACTTTTTTCACACAGGACCATGTAGGTTTGGATTTTTTTTTTACTATTAGTAATAAACACCTTCATTTAAAAACTGCATTTTGTGTTTACTTGTGTTACCTTTGTCTAATATTTAAATTTGTTTGATGATCTGAAACATTTAAGTGTGATAAACATACAAAAAAAATGAGAAATCAGGAAGGGGGCAGACACTTTTTCACACCACCGTAGGTGTGCTTCAACAGTTTTGATGACGTCATGAGCAATCTCTTCTTCATGCGTTTTGGGCAGCGTGTAAATTTGCTCCCCTCGAACAGCTGTATATCCACGAATCGCTTCGCAAAGAGAAGATTAAGTGCAAGCATTAATCCAGGAGTCGGAGCAATCTTGTAATCCACTCAGTATGCTAATTGCCTGTTCTTTCTCCAGCAAAGGGGTTTACAGGCCATTAAATGGCACTGAGCGGTTGACAAAGGATAGCCAGCACACTCCCCCACCCACTTTCTCTCTTTCTCCATTTCTCACTTGGACAGGCTGTTGCACACCCACACGGTGCTGCTCAAAAAAATATGCAGAATCTAAAAAAAAAAGTGTGCCTCTGTGATTCTGAAGCACTCATTTATTTTAAAGTGTTAGTGAAGAAATAAGGCACTCTCTTTTCTAAGCAAAACTGACAATTGCAGAAATGGATTCCTTTGTTGTTGAAGGAACTTTTTATCTTCTTGACTGGCGGGTCTTCTCTGGACTGCCTTCCCCCAGAACACCAAAGTTTTCTCGCAGCATTAGTCCATATTTGACAGTGCTACAAGTAAATAATCAAAGACTGCAGCGTGCCATTGTCTCTTTCACAGCTGCACTCCCACAACAGCCCTCCCCTCGCCTCCGTCCCGCCCGTACACAAGGGGGAAAACGTCAAGGTAAAGTGCAGTTCGTGGTGCACCGCTGCTGCCTGTGTAGTCCCCCAAGTGGCCTTGGCAGCCTCGACATGATGGATGTTGTTTCATATCAGGTTTCTTGCTACAGTGATAAAACGTTTTGTCAAAACACATTCGCCGGCATTGTAAGCATATAAAGATAGTTGCAGATAATTAGAAGATTTGTGCTTTGCGTCATTTCTAGTGCCAACTGCCAAGGAACGGGGCTGTGACAGATGACTCGAACGGCAGAATTCGGCATGGAGCCCGACTGCAAATGTTGCTAGTAATGACCAGAGTGTGTTTTTCAGATGCAGCTAATGAGCACGGCCATTAGACATAAATGGCATTTTAAAAACCGGGGAAGAAGGGAAATGAAGAAGTACTAGACTGCCTGTAGGCAGCAAATGTGGCAAGACAGAGTGGAGGGTGCCGGGGCTCTGTTCACGTGCGTGACCTCTACCCAGAGATCGGAGGCCATCTATCATTTCAGTGCTGGTAACAGCGAGGATGAAGGCTCATTACAGTTAAATCTGTCAGAACCGCTCACCTCAAGCCGCACACGGCGTCTCAGGGATATCTGTATTTGATGCTTAATCCTCAGAGTTTGACAGATAATCATTTCACGAGTCAATTATGATAAACATCTGCAGCATTGCTTTTTTACCACTTTGTAGGCTTCTGTAGAAAAGAAGGCCCGAGCACCAAATAGGCTTTGACATCATAGCTCATGGGTTTGGGAATGTTGACTCAATCTTAAGCAACATGGTGTATCTAGAAGACAAAAAAGAAAAAAATGCAGCACAAAAGAAACTACCAGATTGATCCGTTTTCTTTTGTTTGAACAGCAGCTCTCAGGCATGTGGTTCTAAATCACTAAACTCCACCAGCTTCTGCTGCAACCAATCGCTGAGCAGCGTGACTGATTAGTAGAGAAATCGCAAGTTAAATGAGTCATAATCAGCCCTCCGGGCAGATGAAGGTGTACATAAAGAGGACTCATGGGCGCAGGCAGGGCAAGATGTGAAATATAATTTATAGAACAAACTCAGCACTAGGGAACAAACAACAGCATGCGGGCTGAACAGAAAACATAACTTGACGCAAAAACTTACCTGGAATGGGACTGAGCACGAGAAAGCCATGGGAATAAATGACTATGACACCAGACAGAGCACATGCACATAGCCATTCACATAAATAGGGTAGCTGATAATTAACTAAACATCAGACAGCTGGGCAGACAATCAGAGGAAGCAGGTTAGGAAAACAGGACAGGCAGGGCTACACTGACACTCACAGATAGGGGATGCACAGGAGACATGACAATGAACATGTAGGACAACATGCAAAGAAATACAGAGAGGGCAGTGGCTAGGGATTTGGAAAATATTGGGAGTTGGAACAATAGGTAAACAGATATACACACAGACTCAGGCAAAACAGAGAAAGACATGGAGGACAATTAATACAAATGATAATCAAGAATAATCAAAGAGAAAACAAAGAATGAACAGAAGGCGTGGGCACCATCCTAGAATCCTGCCCAGATATGACAAAATGTGTCATACTATCCATCCATCCATCCATCCTCTACCATGCTTATCCAGGTTGTGTCGGCAGCAGGCTGAGCAGAGCAGCCCAGACTGCTGCACGTCAGAATCAGAATCAGAATCAGAATCAGATTTATTGCCATTGTTCATGTAGTACACAAACTAGGAATTTGTCTCGGTGCCAAGCTGCAACATTAAAAACATGATGAGATAAAGAGATAAACTAAAAAACTAAAGGACTAAAAACGTGCAATAAGTGTAGAAAAATAAGTAATAATAATAATAATAATAATAATAATAGTAATAATGAGTAATACTAGTCAAGGCAGTTTTAAATAAATTAGCAAGTAGCAGATAATATGGGGTACCACAGTGCAGTTGATAATGCAACAGAAAAACAGTGATGAATGTCATGAGTCTGGTTGAGCTGCTGTATATAGTGCACGAGAGTCAATAAGTCACTTAGTGTTCAGCAGTCTGATGGCAGAGGGGAAGAAGCTGTTCATGTACTTATATCGGTCCATAACCAGGAAACGGGCGGGAAACATCTGTGCTGACCCATCACACCCCGGCCACAAACTGTTTGAACTTCTATCTTCTGGTCGTCGTTACAGATCACTGAAGGTCAAAACCACCCGTCACAGGAACAGTTTCTTTCCTCAAGCCATCACTCTGATGAACTCCTAACATTCACCTAGTCCTACCTGTTGCTGTACTCATGACTTTTCATCCATTATTACATTGCACATAACTCTCACACTGCTTTTTACTTCATTCACATTATATCACTGAATCTGAGTCCACATTGAAATACTGTGTGATTGTATATTTTTTCATATATTTCTGCAAAGTGTGGTTAGTCCGAGTAAATAACTGCATATATTCCTGTATATATTTGCATCCTTTTATAGAAACGTGGACAGACTGTAATTTACTGTACATACTGTGGTTGTCATTGAATCCTTATTTAAATCCTTCACCTGAACAACGAGAGCAAGTTTTTAGCCAAAGTCAAATTCCTTGTATGTGTTGTGCATACTTGGCCAATAAAGCTGATTCTGATTCTGATTCTGATTCTGATTCTGATTCTGATGTGCCGGGAGGTTTTAGTCCAAATGGACCGAAGTCTTCTACCTGAGGGGAGGGGGGCAAACAGTACGTGAGCAGGGTGTGAAGGATCGGCTATGATCCGGCCAGCACGCCTCCGGGTCCTGGAGATGTACAGGTCCTGGAGAGATGGGAGCTTGCAGCCGATCACCTTCTCAGCAGTGCGCACGACGCGCTGCAGCCTTAGTCTGTCCCTGGCAGTGGCTCCTGCATACCACACAGTTATGGAGGAGGTGAGGATGGACTCGATGATGGCCGTGTAGAACTGCACTAACATCTTGGTGGGTAGCTTGAGCTTCCTCAGCTGCCGCAGGAAGAACATCCTCTGCTGGGCCTTTTTGATGAGGGAGCTGATGGTCGGCTCCCATTTGAGGTCCCGGGTGATGGTGGTGCCCAAGAAGCGGAAGGAATCTGCAATGGTGATGGGAGAGCCTGTGATGGTGAAGGGGGGCAGGGGGGTTGTGACTTTCCTGAAGTCCACAATCATCTCCGCTGTCTTCAGAGCGTTCAGCTGCGTTCACGTTTCACCATGATCCCCGTGATCCCTCCTGCATTTGGTGAACCCACTGGAGGGCGGACCCATGTGGCTCCTTTGGGCACACTGGATCCTTGTTGTAACTCTTTTTCATGGGGATTCACTTGACCGGTCTTAAGGGCCATCCACACCAAACACAATAACGAAAACTATAAAATGATACTATTAAAATTTGTTCTAAGTAAGCTTCCACACTGATTAGCGATATTGCTCTGACAGCAGAGCCAAACATGAGCTGCACGCATGCACACTGGCTTCACACGGCCTCATATATGTTTGTCCTGCTGCAGGATGAGACCGTTTATGCCGCTGCTGCAATGAGTAATCTTAAAAGAATTTTTTTTAAACTAGACCTGTGCCTTGGGCAGAAAAAAAAATAAGAAGAAAAGCAAAAAGAGCAAAATTATTCAACTGATTTTTCTTTCAGTTCCAGATTCCGGACTCACACAGGTAGGAAGAAATGAGCATACAGCGCAAAGCAGAATTGCATAGGCTTGCAAATAATTAGTAATAATGGGCTAATCATATTACAATGCAAGAAATCTCTGTCTGTCTGTCTGTTTCGCACGTATGTCCCGAACCATTCGTCAGACTGGCTTCAGATTTTATACGTGCTGTGCTGAGGTTACGAGGGTGAGCATCCCCGAATTTCAGCCTCCCTGGATATGCGGAAGTTTAGGGGGGAAATCTTTAATGAACATCCACAGGGGAGCTATGGGCATTCATAGCTATGACATCATAGATGCACAGATGTTGCCATGGTTACTGTTGCCTGGCAGACACATCATCAAAGATCAAAGGCAGGCATCACTGGATAAATGGTGACATCAAAGATCAAAGGCAGGTTTCACCATGGTTACTGTTGCCATGGTAACCATGTCAAAGATCAAAGACAGACATCACCATGGTTACTGTTGCCATGGTAATAGTAACTTTCTACGGGCATGCAGAAATGTTTGTTTACACTTGCTTTCTACGGGCATGCCAGGGTATGCACTAGTAATAGTAATAATAATACTAACTAGAAAAGCACTAAGAGAGCAAGGCTCCTTCCGTCCCTCATGGATCACCTCCAAAATGTAATGGGTTCATGTGTCGGCCACAAGCCAGGTCTGGTGAAAATTCCATCAAAGTCAATCCAGTAGTTTTCGAGGATTCTTGCTAATACACTGTGAGAAGATACAAGCCTTGGTGGAGGTAGGCATTCTCGGATCATCACGAAAATGTCATGGGTTCCTCTCTAGCACAAGGACCCCCTCTGGTAAAAATTTCATCCAAATCCATTGAGTAATTTTTGTGTAATCCTGCTGCAGGTGGAAATATGCACTCTCGGATCATCACCAAAATTTAATGGGTTCATCCTTGGCCCAAGGGCTGCCTCTGGTGAAAATTTCATCAAAATCCGTACAGTAGTTTTAGCGTAATCCTTCTAATAAACAGACAGACAGACAGACAAACCACCCGATTACATTACCTCCTTGGCAGAGGTAAAAATTTCAGCTTGGAGGCATAGAGCTGTTTCAGAGGGCTGCTTTATGCATCCAGATACAGTCTGTGATCATTTCTCCCCCTCCTCCTTCTCCACCTACTGTGCACTCAGATCCTGATGAGAGCAGGCAGATAAACGTTCCCAGCCCCTGTTATTTATTTCAGCCCTGCTGTCAAAACAGGTGATAGTGATGGCCAGATGTTTTCTGATTGGCTCAGAGTGTTTTTATTGTTCATAAAAATCGCTCTGAAAGTGATCCCAATGATATCGTCTGCCACTGTCATGATGGTTATCGCTGAAGTTTGGACTCTGCCATCCATTTGAGTTAGAACAATTTTTAAAACAATAATCTTATAGTTATCTTTATTGTGTTTGGTGTGGACAGCCCTTAAGTCTGGCCCTTCACCCAGGACCAGCGTGCCTTAGGAGAGCCTAACAGGGGCAAGTTGCCCCCGACGACATAGCTCCTGGTGTCACGAGGCTGAGCGCGGTGCATCACTGTGCTCAGGCTCTTTAATTTATTTCTGATTATTTACTGCATTTTCCCAGTGTTGTGTGTTTATTTTACTGTATGTTGGTTTTGGACGTATTTCTAACTGTCAGTAGTTCTGTTATGCATTCATGTCCTTGTTGTGATTATTATTACTATGGCATTTAGTTCCTGGTGTTTATATTTGTTTCTTTGTGGCAGGAGCCCTCTACTTCAGTTTCCAGACACTCCCACCTTGTTATCACCCTGTTTGTGCTGCTCAGTCGCTTATGCCTGGTTATTAGGTCCACCTGCCCGCTCATGTGTTCCACACCTGATGGCACTTGCTGTGTTTAACTGCCTGCCTTATTTAAGGCCACTTCTCTATTCACTCACTTGTCAATGCCTTATGGTTATCTGTGATTGTTTCTCAACTCCGTTGGAACCCCTACCCCATTCCAACGTGCATTTCTGTTTGTATCCTCGCCGTTTCCCTGCACTCCTCAGTTGATGTAAGTTTATTTTTGCTCACTGTTTGGGCTTTATGTTCTCCTTAATATATTGCACAACTAGCAGTCCAGTGTTTGGGTCTTTGTTCCTGCCCTGCGGGGCAAATCATGACAGTAGGCACTGACCAATTAAGACCCAGCTGCTGCTAGTTTGTGGTTTTTTGGTTCACCCACCTCTTTTTTTTGGAGCGGTCCATATGTTGCCAGCTTCCATGGACTCTGCAGGTGGGCGCAGGTACCCGATGAGCCCGGGGTGGGAGCGCTGCAGAACTCTTATGGAGATGGATGGGCTCATCTCTGCAGCTGGCATCGATCCTACCCCGAATGGCGCACTGTGATACCTGGGTCTCGCAGAGGCAGCTGCTCACCGGTGCCCTCAGCTCAAGGAGCATGCTGATGGGGTGGAGAGGATTTCTCTGGTGGTGGCTCTGCTACGTGAGAACAGTGAGATGGTGAGGAATTCCCCGAGGAAACCTGGGCCCACGCCGAAGGGGTGGCATTGCGGGCCTCTGTAGTATTGGCTCCTCACCAGTCTACGGCACCCGTTCCTGCTCCCACTCCACCTGCTACAGAACACCGCTATCCAGAGAAATCCCGCTGGAAGAACGCGTCCACCTCTCAGGCAGCAGTTTTTCCTTCGCTGAGGCAGAAGACTCCTGCAGCAGTGCCCTCTTCATGTTTTTCCTCTCCAGCTGTTCCACCAGCTTCCTCTCTCTCCACAACTGCTGTTTTCTGCTTCTCGTCGACGTTCCCTCCTGCTGCTGATAGGTCGGCTGTTTTCTCTCCAGCTCCGCCTGTTTCCATGTCCACAGGGGCGGCTCCTCCATGATCCTCTGAGGGGCCCATGTTCACCATAGCCACGGAGAAGGATGACTCTACACCTGCTGCAGCAGGAAACATCATACCCCGGTAACACAGGCAAGTGTCTTTTCATTCGCCCACATTTTATGATGATATGCCTTGCCTGATTCCCAGTAGTGAGGCTCAGTGTTCGCAGTCCCGTGAGCCCTCACTGCTTGCTGAAGCGATTAATTTCTCACCTGCACTCTCCGTGTCTCCTCCTATTCTCCCCAAGTGTCTGCCGATTGCTGGGTTGAGCCGCCGGGTGATGGAGGAGCCTGCAGCCCTGGAGAACCTGGCTCCAGCCTCGCAGCCATGGTTCGGACGGAGAAAGAGTGCTGCCTGTGATCCGGAGCCTGTGCTGATGAGTAAGCGTCCCTGGGCTTCAGCTGTGCCGGATCCAATGCCTACAGGGAACAGACCTCCTGTTGCCATGCCGGGCGAACCACCTGCGTGGGTCACATCGCTGGGGGTGCTGGGACTGCATCGACCACCATGCCTGCTGCTGGAGCCGCCACATCAGAGTTTGAGCTGGACCTCCAGAGGGCCAGGCCCGAGAAACCATCGCCTGGATCGACGGAGTCCTGGACGGTGGTGGAGCTTGAGATCAGGCAAGTGCTGTCCTTTGTCTTTGTTGTTTCTATTTTGGAGAGAGCTTGCCTGGCTCTTGATGAGGAGAGCCAGGTGCAGCCACCAGCTGCGCCTGAGCTCACCTTGCCGGGCTCCTCTGCCACCGGTGACCCTGACCCTGTTTCTCTACCTCTTTTGCCTGAGCTTTCCACCAGGGTCACCGAGGATTGTCCAGCTTCGCTAGAGGTCTTCGTGGGTCCAGCCTCGCCACCTGAGATCTCCGTGGGTTCCTGCTCCCCCTGCCGAGGTCGTCGCGGGTGCTCTGTCCCAGCCCGGGACCTCCAACGGTGCCGCTTCCCCGTTGGCTGAGATCATTGCGGGTGTTCTGTCCCAGCCCAGGACCTCCGTGGGTGCTAGTCCCCCTCCGGATGAGGTCTTTGTGAGTGCTCCGTCCCAGCCCAGGACATCCGTGGGTGCAGCTCCTCCTCCTCAGTCCAGGTCTCCATAGGTGCTGTGTCCCAGTCGGGGACCGTCATGGGTGCTGTGCCCAACCTGAAACCTACTTGGGTGCTGTGCTCCAGTGTGGGCCTGCCGTGGGTGTAACTCTCCAGCCCGGAGCCCACCATGGGTGCGGCTATGACCCAGTCCATGCCCACTGTGGGTGCAGCTTCGGACCAGCCCGGGCCCACCACGAGTGTAGCTATGTCCCAGTTCGGGTCCACCATGGGTGCAGCTCCACTCCAGCCCGGAACCACCAAAGGTGCTGCAGAGCAGTCCAAAACCGTTGTGGTCCCGTCTCCTACTTCCAGATGCTGTCGTGGTTCTCCCTCCTCTGCCAGACGCCATTGTGGTTCCCTCTCCTCTGCCAAGCACCATTGTGGTTCCCTCTCCTCTGCCCGAGGTCGTCATGGTTCCCTCTCCTCATCCTGACATTGTCATGGTTTCCCCGACTCCTCTATCTTACCCGCCATTGGTTCTTCCCATTGGGCAGCTGCTTCCTGGACCACCCTTTCTGCTCAGGTGGCTAAAAAACTCTGGCAGACCACCTGACAGACTGTGCTGCAGGGTTGGGTGGCCCACATTCTCTGGTAGGCCACCCGACTCTTTCCATCATGCCATCTGCTGGGCCTGGGACTTTGGCCACCCACCTGAACTGTCCAGCTCTTCAGTCCAGGGGGCCTAGGTGGTTGGGGTTTTGCCTGGTGTGGGTCCTGAGTGGGGTCTTGTTTTTCCGGTCCCTCCTAGCCTGGTTCCCCCACCGCCCTCCCGGGTTGGTTCTTTGTTCTTCTCCTGTTTGGGGAGTGGGGAGGGTCCTTTCTTTTTCTTTGATGTTACCCTGGGGTATCTGGAATCCACCCCTTAAGGGGCGGGCTCTGTCACGAGGCTCTTAATTTATTTCTGATTATTTCCTGCATTTTCCCAGTGTTGTGTGTTTATTTTACTGTATGTTGGTTTTGGACGTATTTCTAGCTGTCAGTAGTTCTGTTATACGGTCCTTATTGTCCTTATATGTGATTATTATTTTCATCCTGGCATTTTGTTCCTGGCATTTATATTTTGTTTCTTTGTGGCAGGAGCCCTCCACCTCGGTTTCCAGACACTCCCACCTTGTTATCACCCTGTTTGTGTTGCTCAGTCGTTTAAGCCTGGTAAATAGGTCCACCTGCCCAATCATGTGTTCCACACCTGATGGCACTTGCTATGTTTAATTGCCTGCCTTATTTAAAACCGCTTCTCTGTTCACTCACTTGTCACTGCCTCATGGTTATCTCTGATTGTTTCTCATCTCCATCAGAACCCCTACCCCATTCCAATGCACATCCCTGTTTGTATCCTTGCCATTTCCCTGCACTCCTCAGTTGAAGTTTATTTTTGCTCACTGTTTGGACTTTATGTTCTCCTTAATAAATTGCACAACTAGCAGTCCAGCGCTTGAGTCTTTGTACCTGCCCCGCGGCGCAAATCATGACACCTGGGATCATCAGCGCATGCAAACCCTTCCAAAATGATAAGGTGGAGATCCACAGAGAAACAGTGTGGTTACATGCCCACAATAATCCAATAACTGAGAATGATCAGATATGACATATTTACCTGCAGTGAATAAAGGTTTTATTGGGCAATAAGCTGTGTGCTGATGTGATCGCTCATAACTTGATAATGGCTTTTATCCAGTTATTCTGTTTACATGATGACTTGAATAATCAAATAACTTCAGAAATCCAATTGTAATCAGTCTATTTATGTGCATGTAAGCAGAAGTGATTGTGCCTTACGCAAAAATTCACAGGGGGCCTTTCCAACCAACATTCATCATCCTTATATAATAAACAATCCGACACTAGCAAAAAATATGAAACACACTGAGCTGCTCTGAGCTAAATTACTATTTACCAATGTCTTGCTTTCC
The DNA here is from genome assembly GCA_020510985.1 of Pholidichthys leucotaenia. Classification (NCBI taxonomy): domain Eukaryota; kingdom Metazoa; phylum Chordata; class Actinopteri; order Cichliformes; family Pholidichthyidae; genus Pholidichthys; species Pholidichthys leucotaenia. Next base: position 426,670,488 of record CM035840.1, on the reverse strand, counting down.
TTTCTCCTCTTCCTCTTTTTACTTTTTTTCTTTTGTTGCTGCCAGACAGATAACTTCACATCATTTTGATACAGCCACTCTCACTTGTTTGTTTACATAAGACACACGCAGGTACTTGCGAGAGTGAGAGGTGGGGGTGGGGCCCCTTAAAGGAGTTCTGCGATGGCCTACTAGTGTCATTCCAAGCTCCCCACATTGTTCTTGCTGTAGTGATTCAAAGTTGGTTGGGCCCTAAGCATTTGCCTGCTTTGCCTACCGGCATGCAGCGCCTCTGTGTAAACACAGCCATTGTCTCACAGTGCTCGGTGAATGTTAGCAACACTGAAAAGAACTGGATTTGAATGGATGGGCACTTGATCAACAGCAACAATTTCCATCCAATACCAGTCCAGTCATTTGAGTCATATTGGAACCAGGATTGATACCGATATTGGATCAACAACCAGCCAAGTCAACATTCTAGAGTTTCTAGAATGTAAACCTATAAACAGACAGCAATAACGAATATGCAAGTCTTTCATAATTATTGATTATTGTTAATTATTGCATGAAGAATGACTAGGGCGTCTATCAAGTGGAGATATACTGTACCTGTAAGCATTAAGGCTGCTGTTCTACTCCCGGCTAGTGCAGACATTTACCAAATGCCACATCCCTGCTACTCCTTTCCTTCATTTCTCTTGACACTGTCAAATAAAGACATCAAAAATGTCTCCAGAGCTCTTAAAATCAGAATGCTGGTGTATGCTGCTTTTTGAAATCTCTGACTAACCCCAGCCTCATCTTAATTTATAACAGTCCAAGTTAAGGTGCAGTACTTAACTTAAGGGTTGGACCAGCGTATGCTCATTTTTATGAACAATTATACTGAACACTATATCACAACACAGCCTCCTGCATCATAGTTATTAGCTAGCTGCTAACCCAGTGGCAGCAAACATTCCAATTTTTGGATTTCCCAACTTTGGTGAAAGTCAAGCTAGTGTCTCAGAGTGGCGAGGAGCGGCGAATGCTGGCAAACCCTGAGCTTTTTGGGTTTCATAGGGGTTTGTTAAAGGCTGCAAAACAGTTTGCACACAGGCTTTAACATCACCAACAGTTTTGTCATAAAGGTTCTTAAACAGTTGCTAGGGTTTTTGTTGGTGAACCAACAAGAACTTTACCCCCGTATCTCATGGAGCAGCGAATGCAAAGGAATGTCCATGAACATTGCTGTTTTTGGGTTTCATCAGGGTTCATAAAAGGTTGCCAAACAGTTCGCCAACAGGTTTTAAGGTCGCACAACAGTTTTTCTTGTCCCCCCAACATTTTGAACATGTTAAAAAAATGTTGCAAATTTTTCCACAAACAGTTGCAAAACAGTTTCCAAACAGTTGTAACACATGTCACCAAAGTTCTTTTCGGTTCATCGAGTAGTGACCACTACCAACTGTTTAATACGCTTTACAACAAAACTGTTGATGACCTTAAAAACTGTGTGCAAACTGTTTTGCAACCTTTTATGAACCCCGACAAACCCTGAAAAGCACAGTGTTTGTTAATGTTCCTCAGCATTTGCTGCTTCGTGAGGTACTAGCTTGATATTCGCTTCATTTTCGCCAACATTCGTCAGAAAAGTTGGCAAATGCAAAATCAAAAAAATGCCACGATCATCAGCAATCGCCGCACCATGAGTTACTACCCTTAGCGACATGCGCTACAACTGTTTTCAAATGCTTACAATTACTTTGCAGAAAAATAAATTGGCAACAAAAAAAACTGTTGACGATCTTAAAAGCTGTTGGCGATCTGGTAACCTTTTACCTACCCTGACGCAACCCAGAAAGCATAATGCTTGCCAGCATTTTCCGCTTCCGTGAGATATGGGGGTAACTGACCCCTTCTCCTCTTCTTAAATATAAAAACATTCACAATAGAAATTTGGGATTTGTCACAAATAAAGATTTTTCGAATGTGATAAAATTGGATTTTTACCACCAGCAAAATTCTAGAACATACAAGGAAATCACATAAAAGATCAACTGACATACAAGATAAACAGTGTGAAGATTCACATGCATTAATAATGTGCTGCTTTGTCTTTTTTGTGACTGCGTGGGGGTGTTTTTCTTCTTCAGATAACTGTGGTTAAAGGATTTTTTCCCGACAACGATGACCTTCATGTATTCTCTGGGTAGGCTATCAGTGAAGGTATTCTGCCGCGGTATTATGATGAAGTGCAGATGAGATGCGAAGGTAAGGCTGCATGTGGGTGGTTGCCTCTCAGGTTGAGAATCTTCCTGGCAGCTATAGAGGGCACGGTGGAAAACAGGCTGCAGCGAATACACCAGCACAGTGTTGGCAGGGAAAACCCTCACCGCTCCCTTTTGGTGCAACGGATTTATTCCGCATAAAGTTACTAAATTTACCCACACAGAAGCACAGCTACAGAGAAGTCAGTCTCAATTTAAGATAATTTAATTCACATGTAAGACTGCAGCATTTGGTGTTTGTGCCTTTGTTACATGTAACTTTAATCAACAATGTATTTAATTTTTACAGATTATATTTAAGAGCTTTTTCTGGCTATAAAGCAGAGTGCACAAATGCCACACCCCTCCCCCCACCCCCTCCAGCCACTAGGGGGCCCCAAAGCTACTAGTTCACCCTCAAAATTTTGGGGGGAAAATTAAAATTATCTTCACCTTTTTTTCCTGTAAATGTGCAACTTTCTTCTTATAATTGTGCAGCTTATTTCATATTAACATTGTTTTGTTTTGTTTTTTGTAAATTTGCAAGCTTTTTCGCATAAATTTGTGACTTTTTTGTAAATTTGCAGCTTTTTTCTATTAAATTTGCAACTTTTTCATGTAAATATAATTTTTTTCAAAAATTTATTTTTTTCTTTAAAATTTGCAATTTTTTTCAAATTTGCATTTTTTTCTCATCAGTATAACATTTTTTCTTTCACGTTTGCAGTGTTTTTCCTCATAAACATGCAAGTTATTTCTCAGAAACTTCCTACTTCTTTGGTAAATTTATAGTTTTTTTTTTTCTCTTAAATTTACTTTCACTTTGCAGTTTTTTTCCTTGTAGATTTTAAAAAAATTTGTCCTCAAATTTGCAACTTCTTTCTCATAAATATGCAACATTTTTCATTGTAAATTTTCAACCTTTTCTAGTAAATTTGCAGCATAAATTTACAAGTTATGTCTTATAAATGTGACTTTTTTTTCTTATAAAATTGCAATATTTTCTCCATAAATGCTCATAAACTTGCAATGTTTTTGGTAAATTTGTTTATTGTTTTTTCTTGTAAATTTGTGACTTGTAAATTTATAAGATTTTTTTCTCAAATTTAAAGCTTTTTTCTTGTAAATATGCAACTCTGTCATTGAAAAGTTTTAACCTTCTTTCTTGTAAATTTACATTTTTTTTCTCCTAAATTTATGACTTTTTTCCTGTAAATTTTTCACATTTTTTTCTCATAAATTTGTAACTTTTTTGTAAATTTGCAAGTTTTTTTGTAGTAAATTTGTAACTTTTTCTTGCAAATTTACAACTTTTTTCTCATAAATTTGTGATTTTTCTCTTATAAATTTGTGACTGGTAATTTTACAACAAAAATTTATAATTTACATTTTTCTCAAATTAGCAACTTATCATAAATATGCCACTTTTTTATTTGTAATTTTCCAACATTTATCTAGTAAATTTGCATGATTTTCTCGTAAATTTACGAAATGTATTTTTCTAATAAATTTGTGAATTTCTTGCAAATTTGCTGTTTTTTCTTCATAAATGTGCAAGTTATTTCTCATAAACTACATTTACAAGTTTTGTTTTTTCAATCATTTTTCAATTTTTTTATTTTTTTTTTGCGGGGGGGCGGGAATTTGCAACCTTTTTCTTGAAAATTTGTGACTCTCTCTTTTTTTTTTTTTTTTTTTTTTGTAAATTTACAAGTTTTTTCCCCCTCATAAGACAATAGCTTTTTTTTTAAAAGTTTCCTGTCAGTTTTCAACTAAATTTGCAACATTTATTCATGATAAATTTTCAACTTTTCAATGTAAATTTGCAACATTCATATGGATGCTGGCTCCATTTTTATTCTATGTAATGCATTTTTTCCCTGTATATTTTAATTCTAACCCAAGTTTATTTTTTTCATGTTTTTGTTGGTGAGAATCTTGCATAGAGCCCCCAGAAAGCTACAAACAGCCCTGCTGATACCATTCTTTAGTGTAAAGAAAGCTTATGACTCAATGGGAGAAATTCAACAAATCCCCTTTAAACTATAGAACCTGTGACTTTATCCAACAATATATTTGATTTGCCCTGTATCTGAATGTTGCATCCTTAACCACTGATCGCCTTCTGATGGACTCTTTGGACCACACAGAGTACTATTTGATTCAGTTTTGCTGTTGTTCGCCAGCAGGAAGAAATGAATCAGTCGAGTGCTTTAAAGAGGCATTAGAGGATTTGTGTTAAAACTGCATTTGGCAACTTGGCACGTTGGCTCCAGCTCCACATGACAGCAGGAGGTACAGTAAGTGGTTGAGGGATGGACTTCAGTGTTTAGAAGTTATGTAATGATGTTGCTAAAAAGCACACTGTGTGCTCATTTTTTTCCCAAAGCTTGACTGATTCAATTTTTAATCCAGAAAAGATGAGTTGCCATGGCATTTTTTCCATATTCTCTTAGCTACCATTGACTGGAAATTCATCAGTCTCAAGTGAAAATTAATGTGGTCTCAGGACACATCAACCATGGCTTGTTGGTTTCATTTTTGATATTAGAGATGCACCAATATATTGGCTTAACATCGGTATCTGTTGATATCCACCTTGTTTAAAAAAACTACCTTGCATATATTAAAAAAAAAATAAAAATTCCAGAGTACTTTGTGAGCCTGTCTTGTTACTGTAGACTGCATATTTTTAACAAAAAAAAAGAACCCTTAACAAACCTTCCTGAATCTAATGTATACAACAATACAAGCAATGTATACAATAATGTATGCAAACAGTCCTCTGTGTCTGTTTCAGACACAGAGCATGTTCAAAATGCAGTTTTAAAAGAAACCTGTACTGGCCATTATAACAACATTATTCATGCTTTAGGTTTTACTTAAAAACCAAAAATGTGTTTATTCAGTAAAAATAACCCCCTAGAGTCAGTATACTGAATAATTTTATCCCATTGAAACCACTCGGTCAAAACCAATGTGGAGCAGCCATTGCCGGCCGGAAGTAACGTACAGTCGTTGATTCCGATTTTACCGCGGACAAGTAATGGGTTTACCACGGATGAGTGAACGCATTCAGCAGATGCTCAGTGGGTCGAGATCCAAGCTGAAAACAGTGCAAAATCTGCACAAATATATACTGCACAAACCATCCTTGGAAATGGCCTTCATTGACGGCATGATCCGCAGTTACCTCCAGGGACTGGCAGCTGAAAGGAACCTAACAAACAGGCAAGTTCCCAGTCATGTAACTTCAGAACACCCATCCATCCATCCATCTTCTACCGCTTTTCCGGAGGTCCAAGTCGCGGAGGCAGCAGTTCAAGCAGAGAAGCCCAGACTTCCCTCTCCCCAGCCACCTGCTCCAGCTCTTTAGAGAGGATACCAAGGCATTCCCAGACCAGATGGGAGACATAGTCTCTCCAGCGAGTCCTGGATCTGCCCCGGGGTCTCCTCCCAGTGGGACGTGCCCAAAACACCTCAAGTGGGAGGCGTCCAGGAGGCATCCTAATCAGATGCCCAAACCACCTCAACTGGCTCCTTTCAATGTGGAGGAGCAGCGGTTCTACTCTGAGCCTCTCCCGGATGACTGAGTTCCTCACCCTATCTCTGAGGGTGAGTCCAGCAATCCTACGAAGAAAGCTCATTTCAGCCACTTGTATCTGCGATCTCGTTCTTTCGGTCATTACCCAAAGCTCATGACTATAGTTGAGGGTAGGAAAGTGGATTGACTGGTAAATCGACAGCTTTGCCTTAGAGCTCAGCTCCCTCCTCACCACAACAGACCGATACAACGTCCGCATCACTGCAGATGCTGCTCCGATCCGTCTGTCAATCTCTCACTCCATTCTTCCCTCACTCGTGAATAAGACCCCAAGATACTTAAACTCCTCCACTTGGGGCAGGAGCCTGTCCACAACTCAGAGAGGACAATTCACCTTTTTCCGGCTGAGGACCATGGACTCGGACTTGGAGGTACTGATTCTCATCCCAGCCGCTTCACACTCAGCGGCACACCGTCCCAGTAAGACCTATAGGTCATTGCTAGATGAAGCCAGCAGGACATCATCTGCAAACAACAGAGATAAGATCCTGTGGTCACCAAGCATGACACTCTCCGTTCCCTGGCTCCACCTAGAAATCCTGTCCATAAAAATTATGAACAGGATCAGTGACAAAGGGCAGCCCTGGCGGAGTCCAGCTCTCACTGGGAATGAGTCTGACCAAGTGTTGGCAATAAGAGACAAACTCTCACAACAGTCATACAGAGACCGAATAGCTCGTAACAACAAGCCCGATGCCCCATACTCCAAAAGCACCCCCCACAAAAAACTACGAGGGACGCGGTCGAATGCCTTCTCCAAGTCCACAAAAAACATGTAAACTGGTTGGGCAAACTCCCACGAACACTCGAGGATTCTTGAGAGGGTAAAGAGCTGATCCAATGTGCCATGGCCAGGACGAAAACTACATTGCTCCTCCTGAATCCGAGCTTCAACCAACGGCCGGACTCTCCTCTCCAGTACCTTGGCATAGACCTTCCCAGGGAGGCTGAGGAGTGTGATCCCTCTAAAGTTGGAGCACACCCTCTGGTCCCCTTTTTTGAAGAGAGGAACCACCACCCCGGTTTGCCATGCCAAAGGCACTGCTCCCAACCTCCACACAATGTTGCAGAGGCGTGTCAACCATGACAGCCCTACAACATCCAGGGCCTTGAGGTACTCAGGGCAAATCTCGTCCACCCCCGGGGCCTGGCCACCAAAGAGATTTTTAACCACATTGGCGACCTCAGCCCCAGTGATAGGCAAGCTGTCCCCCTTGTCCACAAGCCCTGCTTCCTCTGTGGAAGGCGTGTCAGTGGGATTGAAGTGATCCTTGAAGTATTCCTTCCACCACCCGACGATATCCCCGGTCGAAGTAAGCAGTGCCCCATCTGCACCATACACAGTGTGGACAGGGAGTTGCTTCCCCCTCCTGAGCTGCCGGACAGTTTGCCAGAATCTCTTCGAGGCCAACTGAAAGTCTTGTTCCATGGCCTCACTGAACTCCTCCCACACCCGAGTTTTTGCTTCAGCAACCACCCAAGCTGCACCCCGCTTGGCCTGCTGGTACACCTCAGCTGCTTCGGGAGTCCTACAAGCCAACCAAGCTTGAAAGGACTCGTTCTTCAGCTTAATGGCCCCCCTCACCACTGGTGTCCACACTTGGTTCGGGGGTTGCCACCACGAGATGCACTGATGACCTTGAGGCTGCAGCTCTGGGCCACCGCTTCAACAATGGAGGTGGAGAACATGGCCCATTCAGACTCCATATCTCCAGACTGCCTCAGAATGTGGTTAAATTTCTGGAGGTGGGAGTTGAAGACCTCCCAGACAGAGGCCTCAGACAGACGTTCCCAGCACACCCTCACTATACGTTTGGGTCTACCGGGTCTGAATGGCATCCTTCCCTGCCATCGGATCCAACTCGCCACCAGGTGGTGATCAGTTGACAGCTATGCACCTCTCTTTACCTGAGTGTCCAAGACATACGGTCGCAGGTCTGATGACACAATAACAAAATCGATCATCGACCTGCAACCTAGGGTGTCCTGGTTCCAGGTGCACATATGGACACCCTTATTCTTGAACATGGTGTTCTTTATGGGCAGCACGGTGGTGCAGTGGTTAGCACTGTTGCCTTACAGCTAAAAGGTTCCTGGTTCGAATCCCCAGGCTGGCAGGGGTTGGAACCTTTCTGTATGGAGTTTGCGTGTTCTCCCTGTGCTGTGTGGGTTTACTCCGGGGGCTCCGGTTTCCTCCCACAATCCAAAGACATGTATGTTAGGTTAATTGGTTGTTCTAAATTGTCCCTAGATATCTGTTTCCTATAGGCCCTTAGAATAGAGCGTTAGCATTAGTGAAAGTGCTTTGAGTGGTCTTTGTGACTAGAAAAGCGCTATATAAGTGCAGGTTAGTTAGTTAGTTTATGGACAAACTGTGGTTAGCACATTAGTCCAATAACTGAACACCACTCGGGTTCAGATCGGGCAGGCCATTCCTCCCATCACCCCCCTCCAGTTTTCACTGTCATTGCCCACATGCGCTCTGAAGTCCCCCAGTAGGACAATGGAGTCTCCAAGAGGAGCACTCTCCAGCACCCCAGTCAGAGACTCCAAAAAGGGTGGGTACTCTGAAACATCATTTGGTGCATAAGCACAAATAATGGTCCGGACCCGTGTCCCAACCCAAAGGCGCAGGGAAGCAACCCTTTCATCCACCGGGGAAAACTCCAATATAGAGGCAGCACGGTGGGGTAATACAAGGATACCCACCCCTGCTAGTCGCCTCTTACCCGGGGCAACTCCAGAGTAAGCCAAGCTCCAGCCCCTCTCCAGGAGACTGGTTTCGGAACTGGAGCTGTGTGTTGAGGTGAGGCTGACTATATATAACCGGTATCTCTCAACCTCATGCACCAGCTCAGGCTCCTTCCCCACCAAAAAGGTGACATTTCACATCGCAAAAGCCAGTTTAGGAAGCTTGGGATCAGACCCCCAAGGTCTCCACCTTTGACTGCCACCTGATCCACATAGCACCAGACCCCCATGGTCCCTCCTGCAGGTGGTGAGCCCGCTTCAGAACACATTGAATAAAATTAATCTTGATATACTAGAATTTAATTTCATTAAATTATATGCGGGTAGATTTGCTTGTACATGGTTGTAAAAAAATTACATAAAATTCTGATGTTTAAACTTTGTTGACTGCTATACTGCAGCCCACTCATTCGCACAAAGCAACGACTGTGTGTCACAACTGTGCTGAAACAGCCCATGGAAGAGGCAAGATGTCCCTGACCATGACTGACTGACAAAGCAGTGACTTGAAACTCACACGTATTTGAGAAGGAATCATGACCAAAATTACCAGACAGAACCATTTGACATGTTTCGGGACCCAGGAGACAGACACTGACACGGGCAGATAGTGAACAATAATCTTTATTAGAGTGAAAGGGTGTGTAGTGCAAGTGTGAGTGCGTGGATAGAGCTCTGGTCACTGGAGCTGAGCACCCTGGACGGAGACCCGGCAACCCTGGAACATACAAGCACAAACAATTACTTTTGTCCCATGCAAGTGACAGGCTACAAGTAGCGAGGCTTACTTGGTTGGAGCACAGGTTACGTCCTGCTGAGAACCAGCGGCCGTGCAACGTGGAGGTGAAGGTGTCCATGAACGTGCTGGGGCTTCCACCCGTGGCTGTGGTAAGGACAGTTCTTCCCGTGACACCGGCTGTGACACCACAGACCGGGACGATGACAATCCAGATAATGATGAGGTGAGTGATTCCACAGAACATGGTGATGATGAAACAACAGATGCTGATGACAGTAACTCCACTGATAACGGTGGCCAATACTCCTGCAACTGATACAGTAATAGTTCAGGAATTTGAGGAGCAAGACGTACCGGTAGTCGTGGTGGTAGCGAACTGCTACGTGTGCGTGTTGGCGTAACCCCGTCAGCTGGGGCCGCAGGTCCGCCGCCAAGGGGGTCCACCTGTGCACAGGGGTAGAGGTTAGGAGTAGAGTAACAGACAGTCCTCTTACGTGTTTGACTCTGAAGAGAAGTCCTTGATGAGGTAAGAGAAGTTCTTGACGAAGCCAGAGAAGTTCCTGACGAAACGAGAGAGAAACCTGACGAGGCCAGAGAGCGGAGTTCAGGTTCTTTCTCCGACGAGGAGGACAGACGACTCCGTGCCGGGCTGTCAGCAACGCTGGCTTTTAACAGCTGCTGATTAACACCTGTGGGTCTGTGTGCAGCTGGAGTTAATGATGCCAATGACGGCCCAGAGGCCGCCATGACAGTACTTCCCCCTCTAGCAGTGCCTCCAGGCACCTGCCCAATCCTACCTGGATTCGCCCGATGGAAATCGCGAATCAGCTGTTTATCCAGGATCAACGCTGGGCGAATCCAAGAACGATCCTCCGGTCCAAAGCCCTCCCAGTCCACCAAATACTGAAGGCCACGACCCCGCCTGCGGACATCCAAGATGGCAGTCACCCCCCAGGCCGGATGGCCATCGATCATCCTTGGGGGTGGGGGAGCCGCGGGAGCAGGGCACAGGGGGTCAGAAACGTACGGCTTGACCTGGGAGACATGAAAGGTGGGGCAGATACACATCGAAGAGGGGAGAGACAAGCGCACAGACACAGGGTTAACAACACGATTAATGGTGTAGGGACCAATGAAGCGCTTAGTGAGCTTACGTTTTTCAGCCGGCACACCAATATTCCGGGTTGACAACCAAACCTTCTGACCCACCTTATAGTCCGGGGTGGGTCTCCTATGCCGGTTGGCCACCTGGATATTACGTTTAGTGATCTTCAGCAAGGCTTGACGAGCGAGGAGCCAAACTCGCCGGCAGCGCTTAATATGTGCCTGGACTGAAGGAACCGCTACCTCCTTCTCCTCCTCTGGAAACAACGGAGGATCAAACCCACATGTAGCTTTAAACGGGGAGACGCCCGTGGCCGTGGAGATCGTGGCGTTGTAAGCGTACTCAATCCAGGGCAGGAACTTGCTCCAGGAGGATGAGCAGGAGGAGATGACACAGCGAAGGGCGGCCTCCAGCTCCTGATTAGCCCGCTCGCACTGGCCATTACTTTGGGGGTGATAACCACAAGAGAGGCTGGCTGTGGCTCCTAGTGCCGCGCAGAAGGCCTTCCAAACTTGAGATACAAACTGGGGTCCTCGATCAGACACAATATCCGCAGGGATGCCATGAAGACGGACCACATGTTGCACCAGGAGGTCCGCAGTCTCCTGGGCCGAAGGCAGACCCCGAAGTGGCACAAAATGGGCCGCCTTCGAGAACCGGTCCACGATGGTTAACACCGTGGTGTAGTCATCTGAAGTGGGTAACCCAGTCACAAAATCCATCGCTACGTGAGACCAGGGGCGTGAAGGAACCGGCAACGGATGTAGTAGGCCCGCCGGGGGGATGATGTCGTCTTCCCGGTGGCGCACTGAGCGCAGGCCCGGATGTAGCCTACAACGTCCCTCCGTAACCCTGGCCACCAGAAGGTCCTTTGGAGAAGATCCACGGTCCGGCCCACTCCAGGATGACAAGCCAACTTGGAAGCGTGACCCCACTCAATCACCTTGCCTCGGACAGCGCGTGGAACAAACAAGCGGCCCGGGCCCCCCCCCCCCCCCTCCCGGGGTTCGGCTCGGTCTTCTGAGCCTGGCGAACCGTCTTGCAGATTCCCCAGGACAGGGCGCCCACGACGCAGGAAGGCGGCAGGATAGGGGTCTCCTGGTCCTCGGAGGATGGGGTGTCAAACTGCCGGGAGAGGGCGTCCGGCTTACCGTTCTTGCTTCCCGGCCGGTACGTGATGGTAAAGTTAAACCGGCCGAAGAAGAGGGACCAGCGAGCCTGGCGTGCATTCAGGCGCTTAGCCGTCCTGAGGTACTCCAGGTTACGGTGATCAGTCCAAACCACGAACGGCTGAGCAGCCCCCTCCAGCCAATGTCTCCATTCTTCCAAGGCTAGTTTCACAGCCAGTAACTCCCTGTCTCCGATGCTGTAGTTCCTCTCTGCAGGGTGAGACGATGAGAGAAAAAGGCACAAGGGCGAATCTTACCATCCTCAGGAGATCGTTGGGAGAGTACTGCTCCAACTCCCGCATCAGACGCGTCCACCTCCACCAAGCACTGCAGCTTCGGGTCCACCTGGGTAAGGACGCGGGCCGAGGCGAACTCCCTCTTGAGCTTCTCAAATGCACCGGCTGCTTCCTTACTCCAGCAAAATGGGATCTTAGGGGAGGTGAGAGCAGTCAAAGGACGGGCAATATTACCAAAGTTGGGCACGAACCTCCTATAAAAATTAGCAAACCCCAGGAAACCTTGAAGCTGCTTTCTGGAGGTGGGTGCAGGCCATTCCACCACTGCTTTGACCTTGGCAGGGTCAGGGAGCACCTGGTTCCGAGCAATAATAAATCCAAGGAAGGAGGTTTGATCAGTGTGGAACTCACATTTCGCGGCCTTGACGAACAGCTGGTTCTCCAGGAGGCGCTGTAATACCCTGCGGACATGCACCTGATGTTCCTCTAGTGTGCGGGAGAAGATGAGGATGTCATCAAGATAAACAAAAAGAAACGAGTTCAAAAAAATCCCATAGAACATCATTTATCAAACGCTGGAAGACGGCTGGAGTGTTAGTTAACCCAAACGGCATTACCAGGTACTCAAAATGACCGCTGGGGGTCCGAAAAGCCGTCTTCCACTCATCTCCTTCTCTAATGCGCACAAGATGGTAGGCATTCCTAAGGTCCAGTTTAGTAAACCATGATGCCCCCTGGAGGGAGTCAAAAGCAGTGTTCATCAAGGGCAGAGTATATTTATCTTTGACTGTTATTTCATTCAGTCCCCGGAAGTCGATACAGGGGCGTAGTGAACCGTCCTTCTTTCCAACAAAAAAAAAATCCGGCCCCCACTGCCGAAGACGACGGGCGGATGATACCAGAGGCCAAGGACTCCTTAATGTACGTATCCATGGCCTCGCGCTCCGGGGCTGATAGGCTGTAAAGGCGGCTAGCAGGAAGAGGGGCCCCAGCCTTCAGATTGATGGCGCAGTCATACGGACGATGGGGGGGTAAAGACAACGCCCGAGACTTGCTGAACACTTGCCCCAAATCGTGATAAACCTCTGGCACTTTAGACAAATCCGGTGGGGATGAATCAGGCAGAGGCACCTTAACGGATGGGGCGCACGCCACTGATTGGAGACAGGCACTAAGGCAGAACGTACTCCATGCCGTTATTCTCCCAGCTTGCCAATCAATGGTGGGGTTATGTAGGCGCAGCCAGGGGTACCCCAGAATAATGGGCGAAGAAGAAACGGGCAGCACTAAGAACTGAATCTCCTCCCTGTGATTCCCTGAGACAATTATTGACACAGGGGCCGTCTGAAGGTTAATGGTGGTCAAAGAAGCCTTAGACAGGGTGATCAATTTGACAGGGGGTTCTAAAGTCTGACAACTAAGGCCCATTCGGGTTGCCAGGTCTCTAGAAATGAAATTTTGCTCAGCTCCAGAATCTACTAACGCTAGTGTGGAGTGTTCAGTGTGTGTATGAATGAGTCTGAGGGGTAGACGACAACAAGTAAGGGGTTCCTCTGAGTTTTTGCCCGTGAATCCCCCTACTGCGATCCACGGGCCCTCCCTTTTTAACTTACTTGGACATTCGGACACCCCATGTGACTCCTTCCCACAATAGAAACAAAGGCCTTGATCCCTACGGCGTTGTTTCTCAGCTGCTGATACTTTTGAATGACCAATAATCATGGCCTCCTGATCCGGGGCCTCCTCTGACGCAGGTAAAGTGAGAAGAGGAGAGTTAGGGACGTGAGGGCGGGGTTTAACCGAACGGGAAGTAGTTCGCCGTTCAGCCGCCCGCTCCCTTAATCTGCTATCGAGACTAACAGCTAGGGCAATCAAATCTCGCAAATTGTCTGGTTTATCCCGAGCCGCTAACTCATCCTTTAGCTCGTCGTTGAGACTACGTAGGAAAATGCCACAAAGTGATGGCTCCCCCCACCCAATCTCTGCGGCCAGGACCCGGAAGTCAATGGCATAATCTGCAGCCGATCTCTTTCCCTGCTGTAAGCTTAAAAATCGTTCTGTCAACACCTCACCCCCATCCGTATGATCGAATACTGACAAAAATTCAGACACAAATTCCTGGTAAGAAAGCAGGGAATAGCTAGGTTTAGCCATGATCGAATACGCCCAGTCTAAGGCTCTACCTGCCAGCAAATTTATGACATAGCCTATCCGGCTAGAGTCGAGAGAAAAATCCCCTGGCACACGCAGAAAAACTGACTCACATTGTAATATGAATCCTCGGGCTTCCCCGAGTTTACCGCTGAACCGGGCAGGTGTCGGAATAGGGGTGAGGCGAGAGGACGAGGAGATGTTAGCTTGTCCTGACGCTAAGCCTGCAGGGGCTGAGATATTTGCGGTCGGGGGAAACGTCTGGTGTCCTTCCAAACGATCCAGCCGACCATTAATTAAGGTTAATTGGTTCAAGATTACTGTCTGCTGGTGAGCTAGTAAATCTACCCGGGCGCTAAGAGTGTTAATTAAGCGCGACAGTGAGCTGTCCGCTGGGTCAACGTGACGGAGTCGTACTGACATGTTTCGGGACCCAGGAGACAGACACTGACACGGGCAGATAGTGAACAATAATCTTTATTAGAGTGAAAGGGTGTGTAGTGCAAGTGTGAGTGCGTGGATAGAGCTCTGGTCACTGGAGCTGAGCACCCTGGACGGAGACCCGGCAACCCTGGAACATACAAGCACAAACAATTACTTTTGTCCCACGCAAGTGACAGGCTACAAGTAGCGAGGCTCACCTGGTTGGAGCACAGGTTACGTCCTGCTGAGAACCAGCGGCCGTGCAACGTGGAGGTGAAGGTGTCCGTGAACGTGCTGGGGCTTCCACCCGTGGCTGTGGTAAGGACAGTTCTTCCCGTGACACCGGCTGTGACACCACAGACCGGGACGATGACAATCCAGATAATGACGAGGTGAGTGATTCCACAGAACGTGGTGATGATGAAACAACAGATGCTGATGACAGTAACTCCACTGATAACGGTGGCCAATACTCCTGCAACTGATACAGTAATAGTTCAGGAATTTGAGGAGCAAGACGTACCGGTAGTCGTGGTGGTAGCGAACCGCTACGTGTGCGTGTTGGCGTAACCCCGTCAGCTGGGGCCGCAGGTCCGCCGCCAAGGGGGTCCACCTGTGCACAGGGGTAGAGGTTAGGAGTAGAGTAACAGACAGTCCTCTTACGTGTTTGACTCTGAAGAGAAGTCCTTGATGAGGTAAGAGAAGTTCTTGACGAAGCCAGAGAAGTTCCTGACGAAACGAGAGAGAAACCTGACGAGGCCAGAGAGCGGAGTTCGGTTCTTTCTCCGACGAGGAGGACAGACGACTCGGTGCCGGGCTGTCAGCAACGCTGGCTTTTAACAGCTGCTGATTAACACCTGTGGGTCTGTGCGCAGCTGGAGTTAATGATGCCAATGACGGCCCAGAGGCCGCCGTGACACCATTAGTATCATATTTGATCCTTTGAAATAGCTATTGATTAAAATTCACTACTGGTACCCTTTAATCTAAAGATTAAAGCTGCAGTAGGTAGAAATCTCAGATACCAGAAAAAGCTAACTGAAATTTGGAAGAAAAAATGGTTTGCTTCACTTTCTTTCCTTGTCCTAAATCACTTCCCTTTTGAAGTGCATATTTATAAGGCTTTTGTAGAACAGCCGATAGCAAAGCCTCTGGCTGACAGGGCCAGTGATTGGTCAACAAAACTGTCAGAGGTATGAAACTTTCTGCAAGCTGAACTTAGCCCAGAGGTATTGGTGCAAATCACACTGAAACATATATCTTACTGCCAGTTATTGTGTGGCTTATTTTATTATTAATTTATGTGTGCAGCATTCAGTGACTACTGCTATTGTTTGAGAGTCCTGTTAGTAGGGCTTGGCAATTTGACCTTCAATCAACATCACAGTTAATTGACCCTTTCATGTTGGTTTCTTTTTTTTTCCTCTTTCTTCTTCTCCCTTGTAGTTCACTTATAAGGATTAAGCAACATTACACAAATTAATTAAGCAACATTACACAAAAATGTGGTATCATATCACTGCTAGTAAATGAACGTAATATAATAAAGATTAGGTTTATTGTCATTTCACACACAATTAAGCATTGTCCAGTGCAGAAATCAATATTTGTTTATGTACCTCTTGAGGGTTTGTGGGTCACGTGACTCGTGATGGTGGCTAATTAGCTTGTTAGCTGCATTGGGGGAGTCCTTTACACATCTGTGATTGCATTATTGCCACATAGTAATTATGAGTCTCTTATCGGGTTCATAAATGCAGCCTTAGCTTGTCCATTTTGCTGTGCAAAAATGAGTGAAATGATGCAGATAGCTCCCAGAGGCTAACAG
Organism: Pholidichthys leucotaenia; assembly: GCA_020510985.1. Lineage (NCBI taxonomy): Eukaryota > Metazoa > Chordata > Actinopteri > Cichliformes > Pholidichthyidae > Pholidichthys > Pholidichthys leucotaenia. The sequence goes on along the minus strand of CM035840.1, from coordinate 426,654,251 downwards.
CAACTTAGCTTCAGGCATCTACATGTTAGTTTCCATGCACTTCACTCACTTTTTCTTTGCATCTTCATATGAAATAGTCAGTCATCACATATTATGTGGATGGACACTATATTTCTTTTCCTTACAAGCAATTTAAATTTTTCTGTAGTTTTCGGGTGCTTCTAAACAGCGCTAACTGTGGTACTTCCAAGGTGCAGTGTTACATGCTTACACACGTAACTCAGCGGGCATGTCTTAAAGGGGCGGTACATGAAAAGCCCTCTATACACATGCATACAACAGAGAGAGAGAGAAAAAAAATGACATGAGCACCATTACGTCAATTTCACACCCCAAACATCAGTTTCAGTTTTATTTTGGTTAATTGCCTATAGCTACCTGATGGCATTACATATTGTAACTAATGTGTTTGCTCGTATCATTCCAAATAACATTGAATGTGCTCTAATGAGCCTGTGAAATAAACTGAAACAGGTCTTAGTTCTAGTGGTCATGTGGCTACATTTATTATTAACTTGTGTGCACACCCATCGGTTATTACTGCTAGCATTACTGTTAGCATTCCAGCCCAAAGATCTTCTTTGAAACAAGGCCAAAAAAATTACACCCAAGCGAAAAGGGAGCACCTTGCAAAATGAGGTCATCTTCACACATCCTTTGATCCCTACTTTCTTTATCTTGGAGGTGAGTGACACATAAGAGGATCCATCTTTGTGAACAGTTTTGAGCCCCCAAAATTACAAACAAACTAAAGGCGAGGGATCGATAGAGTGTGTCTCACAGAATGATGAACTGGCACTTCAGAGGGTGAAAATCGATGTCGTGCCCCCCCTCCCCCCGATCTTCCATCTCGCCGTCTTTCTCTGCGGGTCCTAACCTATCCTCACAGTCCTCATGCTGCAGTGTTTAAGCGTGCGTGTTGCTTGGAGTTGGGTTTCTTGCTGTGATTTAATGGCCCTTTGTTTCTTATTCCTTTTTAGCCCGGACGACCCCTGCCACTTTGATGTGTGAGCACACCCACCAATAATGGCCCATTGGATACACAGTGGAAGTAAGTGCTTCTGCAGTGATTTACTGTTTCAGTGTGCTTCCCCACCCCCCCACCCCACCTGATCCTTTCTCTGCTGTCCCTCTGAACTTCAGCTCATTTGTTGTGAACGTATTGATCAGTATTCCATGGCCATCTTTAAATCATAGGACAGCACTTAACAGGAAGCTACTAAAAGAAAGGCGACTGTTTATTGCAACGCACAGCTTGGACATGTGGATGCATAGCGCTGGATTGTGTTTTTATAGCTGTGTATGTGTTGGAGCCCAGGGAGCCCTCTGCAATTGCAAGAAAATTATAGAACTTAAATGTGGAATTAAGAAAGTTCCCTGAGGAGAAGATTTGATATCCAACAGCCCTTTGGTGGAAATTAACTGTCATACTATAGCAATCCTGGAAGATCACATTCAAGAGGAAAAAAAAAAAAAAACTGTTTCACACCACAGTACTTGCTACTTGCATAGCTCTTTATTTTTTTCCCATTCTGCAGATTAAAATTGATTACCACAGCATGATTTTTTGTTTATTCTTTCTAATTTGGCACCTGCCCTACCTGAGAATTCAACTCAGGAAAAAGTAAAGCTTGTGAAAGGCAGTTGTTTCATTTATTCTTAGCTTATTCAGTGTGGTTCATTAAAATAAAAGACAAGCTGAGGAAAAGAAAAAAGGAAACTGAAAGGGGGTAGGTTGAAGCAGAGGGTTATAAAACACCTACCATTAATTACATGACAAAGAAGGTCAACCCATAAAGAAAATTAAATCAATCTCATAATTAGCCTTTCATGTAAAACACAGCTTGGGAGCTGGAACAAAAAGCTGGAATAAAAAGCTAAGACAAAAATCAGACTAGGCAATGACAAGACATACAGTAGGTAAAGCAGGACACAGAACTCAACCATAATATGAAGCGTATTGTTCACACCATATGACAACAAGGAACCCGTGCAGGACACAGACTGACATGGACATATAAAGACAACGGGTAATGATGGAACACAGGACAGGTAGGAGACAATCAATGACAAACAGAGACAGCAGGGAAGTGGCTGCAGGTGCAGACAATAGGACGGGCGGGACTGCACAGACAATCACAGACAGGGGACGCACATGAACGGAGGACTAGGGAAGACAAGACCATGACAAGCGTGACAGTAATAACAATAATAACTAGAAAAGCACTCGGAGAGCGCAGACCTCCGCCAAGCGCCACAGTTCCCCCCATACAGTGTTTGTGTGTACGTTTTCAGATTCATTGAGCATGAAAACATATGACTAGCAATTGGATTCACAATGATTATTTGTTTATTTGACAGGGACAGTGCAATAAACATAGACAATTAATCAATGACAATCAATCTGATAGTGATAGGATTAGTGGTTCAGTAGTAAAAGCATTGCCTCCTTGGCGGAGGTAATAAACTGAAGTGTTGCTGTTGTGTCCATCTCCTCCACTGACGGATGCAGATTGGGTAGACAGGTTGCCGTGGGTTTTATATTATATTATATTGGGGTTGCGCTCCGCAGCAAATGAGAATTTAGGAGCTTCCCCGGCAGAGAGCTCGTTTTTGTGCAGCGCCTATGGCTGGCCGGTGAATTTCTGCCAAATGCGCAGCGCCTATGGCTGGCCGGGGAATGTCTGCCAAGGAATCCGGCAGCGGACAGCTGCCCGTGTCAGGTTTTGCAGCTGCGCGCAAACACAGGCACGCTGGCGGACCCAGGCCACCAGTGTTTTCCGCGTGCTTTTGTGCGTAAAACATTGAAGAACGCGGAGTTTGTGTTGCAGACACGCCGACCAGCGCCCTCCATTGCGCCTGCGCACATGTTGAAAATGGCCATATGTCACAGTGTTAAAAAAATGCTTTAAAAAATTCCTGTATCCAGACGGAGATCCGGATCATCCCCAAAATTTAATCAGTTCTTCCTTGTGCCATTTCCAACAACGCCTGAAAGTTTCATGGAAATCCGTCCAAGACTTTTTGAGTTATCTTGCTAACCAACAGACAAACAGACAGACAGACAGACAGACAGACAGACAGACAAACAGACAATCACACAGACAAACTCCGGCAAAAACATAACCTCCTCCTGGCCTTTTCGGCCTGGCGGAGGTAATAATAATAATAATCAACTGAGAACCGGGCAGGGACAAAACCTATGGAACACGAATAAAGCCCGAATAACAAAACTGATAACCAAAGATTCAAGACAGAAAACCATACACAAAGAACAGCAGCAATATAATACTAATAAACAACAAGAACTTAAACACAGAATCACAAAACTAATTTAAAGGGAAGACATGGGTAGGAACCCATGCCCTGGAGACAAAAAATACAAACTACAAAACAAGGTGAGGACATGGGGCACAGCCTGGCAGTACCCCCCTCTTACGGGGTGGATACCAGATGACCCTAAAAGGAACACCAAAAAAACAAACAAACAAACAAACAAAAAAAACACCCTCCCAGGGTGGGCAGTGGGGACACAAGGCCAGGCGGGCCGAAACAAACTCCTACCCCCTCACCCCCCCACAGAGTGTAAAACAAAACACAATTTGTGTGACTAAGCAAAGTCCACAACCCCAAACTATAACATTAGGCAGGTTGGGTGGTCTACCAAAGTCCTTGAGCCACCAGACCAAAAAACCAGGTGGGTCAGGAGGCCAACTCAACTCCAAGGGTGCCCCGAACGGAGAACAAGGTGGATCTGGTGACCTCCCAGAGTCCTTGGGCCACCAGATCATAGGGCAAGATGGTTCAGGGGGTCTACCCAAGTCTGTCTGTGGACTCCCGAACTGGAGAACAAGGTGGTTCAGGGGGCCTACCCCAGTCCATGGAACCCCAGACCAGAATCACAGAGCAAGGTGGAATAGCAGCCGCAGGGGCACAGAGCTGTCCAGACACAAACAACGGAGCTCTATGTTCTGCGACTGGTGACTGCAGCATGCTGACCTCAGAAGCCGATGGTGGAGGCACACTGGCCTCTGGAACAGCAGGTGGAAGTGCACTGGCCTCTGGAATGACAGGTGGAGGCTCACTGGGCTCTGGAACAGACAGAGGATGCTCACTGGGCTCTGGAACAGATGATGGAGGCTGATCAGTGGTGAACCCAGATAATGCACGCCAATCAGCGACGAGCCCAGGCGACTCAGGCTGAAGGACCTTGAGCCCAGCTGCTTGGGGATCCATCTCTGACATAGCCACTTCAGACGGGGAGAAAGAGACACATACCGGGTCACTACCAACCATAGCCATGGAGTCTGGCGGGATGAGCCCAGAGCTCTTAGTGGGTCTCCCCACCAAGAGCTAGGCAAGACCCACCCCCCCAAATATTGATGTAGAAGAAATAATGGAAGGTATTTGCCTTAGCTGTCGCTCCACAGCTGGCGGGGACCCCTGCAGCTCTACTGCTGGAATGATGACCTCTAGAGGAGCTGCCACCTGAATGCCTGACGTAATGATTGATGCAGCTGCAGGCGAGGTGACGGATACTGGAGCTGGAGAGCATCGTGAATCTGGTACTGGAACTAAGGAGTGACGTGGAGCTGAAATTGGAGCTAGGGAGCAATGGGGAGCAGGTGCTGGAGGACCCCCATGGTCTCCAGATGCAGGGTGGAGAACCAGATTTGGAATCTAAAGCTGCTTGGAATCCACCCGTAGAGACAGCTGCTGCTGGTAGAGCATCCAACAATGAGGCAGTGGCTCACAGGACCTCAGATGTGGTGCTTGGGAAGAGCTAGAGGGGAGACACAGGTGAGGATGGATGGATAGAAGCAGTAGCAGAGGTGACAGCAAAGATGGGTGGAGAGAGCTCAGAGTTTGGAGTTTGGATTGTTTCTAGCTTTGTAAGTATTCCTGTTCAATCTGATTGGTTACAACATTAACCAATCAGGTTAAGCACTGGGCATGACTACAGACCTGAGTTCACTGCCTCGGGACAAGAGGGAGAAGCCGAGGAGCAGCAGGAGCTTTTACAAGTTGAGAAAGATGGCAGATTCAGATGTTCAGTTTTTGGCCGTGTGAGCAAGAAATCCTCTTCTTTTAAATTACATGTCTTATCCACAGGCATGAAAATACAGCAGCAATGATTTAATTTATTTGGAAAAACCTCAGTGTCCCTGCTAAAATACCGGAGAGGACAAGGGTTTGTAGACTGCATTTTACCCTGCATGCCAGGGGAGACGGAGGAATTGGAGGCATATGGATGGAAGGCTGAACCAGAGAGAGATGTCTGCTCTTATGGGGAAGAAGGTGCCAAGACTGCCACCCATCTGCACGTGGTGCAAAGGCCAGGGTGAGCCAGCGAGACTGGTCGTGGTTCCATGGCTGTGGGCGGGCACACTGGACCGTCGGCCCCCAGGGAGCTGCTCTTGGTAAGCTGCTCTCAGCTTAGTTTGCCTGTGGATGGGGCGCCGCAGGGTGCCGGGAGTGTGCAACCAGAAACCGGAAGACAGCCCTCTAGCCTCTATGCAGGACCAGGCAGCAGCTTTCCACTCCACCAAGAACGATCCTTCAGCCGCTGTCTCCCCCGGTATGTAGGGTAAAATGCAGGCTGCAAACCCGCTTCCTCTCCGGTATTTTAGCAGGGACACTAAGGTTATTCCAAATAAAATTAATCTGCCATCTTTCCTAAATAGAAAAAGGTCCTGCTGCTCCTGGGCTCCTCTGTTTTCCTACAAGGGAGAGTGATCCTTCCTCAAGTTGGATCGCCTTCTCGGAGCCCTGACTTTATATCAGCTGATCCGGAATCTCTAATATACACTACCGCACCTACGGACATTATGTACATTATTTATATATTATAGTTAGTTAGTTTTTTTCAAGTATGTCTCAGGGATGTGTGAATGGATGTGGTGGGGTGGGGGGTGAAGATATGTGTGAGTGTGTCTTAAATCCTGTTCTTTTACTTATATGGATGCCGAGAGAAACGCAATTTCATCTTGCCTGCACTACAGTTGTATGTACAGCAATATGACAATAAAGGTTGATTTGATTTGATTTGATTTGATTTGATTTGATTTGAAAGTTCAATTCTGTTTTTACACCCGTCAAGAGATAATTAGCATGTTAGGAATTTGTTTTTGGCACAAAATCAGTTCAGCTCGGCGTTCCCATTCTCCACTGACAGCTGATGTCACAGACCTATCTTTAGAGTCCCAAAAAAGGAACAGGAAAACACAGTAAAGCTAGCAACTAGCTGGCTAGCTCTCATGCTAGCAGTTGCAAAATGCTAGCATATCCTCATGTAAAGAATAATTTAGTTTTTTATGCTTATTTGTTTATATAATGTTTTGGTCACCTTGTACAGTACAGTCCTTCAGGACAAAGGAAGCATAGTTGTTAGTCTTTCAGATTTCAGTCACCCTAACAGACATCCCTGTTTCCACCTAGTTCACTAATCCATAGTCAATAATTAATCTTGCATCATTTTGGCTTATTTTGTTATATTTTCACCTTGATGCTATATTGAACCATTAGCATTAGTGTGCTAGGCGTTCGGAGGCAATCATTGTAACCAGATACAGCTAGCGTCGGCAGGGGGGTGACTGACATTCCGCCTGGCGTCAGCTTAACTGTCGGTGGGTTTTGATCGCTTTTTTCTATCAATCCTATTCACCCCCACTGGAATCCTTGTTCATCTAACAACATTTGAGCATTTCATTCTTAGATGTTATTTTTGCTTAGTTAAAGTTTTATTTCATCAAACCAGGATCCAAGGGTGCCAGCAGAAGCTAGCAGTTTAGCGACTTAGTCACATGTTTCTGTGCTTATTGTATTCCAGGGAACAGTCATATCCTATCAACCAGTAAAACCATGCACCCCTGTCAACCAGTGATGCATTATTTCAGGCTCAGGGGTAACGGGTCAGGTTGGCCACTGGCCTGGTTGCCTCCCCAGCTCAGATTGGAGATCTTTGGTAGCGTGAGCTGAAAATTTCTTACGATATTCTTTACATTTGTTGGTGACCGAGAAAAGTCTTTTTAACAGTTTTACAGAAATTGTCCGCTCATACCATTACTCCCATATTTCACGGAGCAGCAGGGAGTGGCAAATAATGGCAAGTGGTGCAGTTTGAGGGGTTCTGTTGTTGATTTTATCTTAATAAATGTCCTTGTGAATTTGGTGAAGGAATAAGGTACAGAGTCAAAGATGCCTTTTCTGGGTACAATCATGTGAAAAAATTAGGACACCCTGTATTAGCCTGTGTGTTTTTTTTAACATGTTTGGACATATGGATATTTAATATCAATGTTAAAAATACTAGAAGATTTATGTGATACAACTAAACAATTAAAAAAGAATTAAAGACTTTTTTCAAATTTTCTGTAAAATGTAATTCTAAACAAATAGAGAGGAATAAATGAGGACACCCCGATCTTTTTTTAGGGCACCCCTACATTCATTCTCATTTAAAATGGCTAAAGTAAATGTTAAAAAATGCAAATAAAAACAAAAACAAGGTTAGACATAGATATGTGAACATTTATTAATAAAGAATTGAATATTTAATGGGGTGTCCTAATTTTTTCACATGACTGTGTTTATTCTTGATAAAGAGGAAGATTTCATGCAGCAGTTCAGCAGAAATGTTCACAGTCAAAATGGTGCGGGCAGATTTTATAACTTGGAACAAACAAAGATAATATGAGAACGTTCTGTGGGAGTACGAAGCTTAGCTGTCTCCTGGGACTGACCTTGACAGGCCAGTCTCACTATCAGGAAGAAACATGATATGCTCTGTCTAGAAACATAATAACAGGGACACAGTGTAATATCAATTGGAAAAACAAGGAAATCTTTCATAATTCCATTGAGGTTCCACCAGCAGTCCACAACCATAAAAACTATCTGCTACCATAAAAACTGCCTCTCCTCGCTGCTCCATGAGATACTGCCCTTAAAGATCCCGAGGCTGACTTTGGGGGCTGACTTGATTTGTATTTGGCTCCAAGATGCAGCCAAGCTAAAGGCTAGGAGCTAGCCACAGTCAATGTTAACAAGATGATGTAAGAGGGAGGGTGATGTTGAATCCAGTCTGAAGATTTATACTCTTAAAACAGGCTGTTTTCAGAAAGGTTGGGAAAAAAAAATCAAATTTGCTGCAACAGTTTTTAGCAATTAAAGAAAAACTGAACAAAATATGTTCCAAACATTTCATTAAAGATGCACTCCAGTGGCTATAAATCCCCTATAAAAACAAATCTACATTGTCTAAAATAGTATTTATGCCCTTTTTTTCTACAAACAAAACCTTTCATTGTTTTACAGTTTCGTGTCAAAATCTTTTAACCCTGAGCCCCCCCAACTTCAAACGCCAGAATTGGTGACTAGACCAAACCCGCATACCATAAGGCTAATAGTGGCTAGTGCTATATTAAACAGCATAAATCCTGTGATAAAAGATTTACCGGTTTAAGGACATGTCCAGCTGTATGCATGAAGGGCCCAGGGTAATGACTGAAACTGCATCAGTCCTTGAAAGCAATTTAATGGTAAAACCCATCTTAATTTTTTGGGTCAAGTTTTCAAAACAGCTAGCCCCAAAATGCTAACTGGCTGGAGGCTAACTTCAGTTAGGCCAGAGAGCCTGGATTGTGTCAACACTACTCACGTGCCAGTGGCTGTACATAGCTATGCCACCAAAAATGATCTGTTTCAATGCGCCTTTTTTCAGGGGGCGGGGCTTAAGTCAAGCTTTAAAGCAAAAAATATCTGAGACATGAGACATCTGAGTGATTTCACTCTTGATATGTCGTGTAAGTCATAAAAAAAAACATGTTACAGACATGTTAACAAGAAAAAAAAACTTAATTTTTGGCAGAGTGTCACTTTAAGAGTGTGAACTGTGGAAAAAAAGTGCAATCAGTGACCCCTTTAAATGTTCTGAATTCTAAGTGTGCATTTCTTGAGTTGATACCAACTTCTGGTAAAAATTTTATGTCAATAGCCTCATTGTATGTACTGAAAAAAACATGACTTACTTATCCCCCCACCCCCATTATATACGTATGTTCTAGAGGATGTCAAATCAAATGTCAAATCATAGACTTAATTCTGTGTCTATATATAAAAGTGTATGACTTTTCAATGAGCATCAGTATGGGAAACTGTCCTGGCTAGCCATTTGTTGTTTATTGGTATTTGGTATTCAGTCTGATTGAAAAGGGTAAGTTGTTCTTGCTAACTGTATTTTTGTTTAAAAACTGCTGTCTTTTTAATTACACTGTAAACTGAAAGACAAGTTATCCATCTCATTGAACATCTGTCCATGAGAAAGTCCAGCTAAAGGGAGAACATTCAGTAGATAATGATGCCGATGCAGACAGTTGTAGAATATTCAGATAATCACTACTGATTGCTTCTTATTATCTTTGCAGCTCTTGTAGGACGTCAGTGTGATTCCCAGCACATACAAAAGCATACAGTACATATCAGCTTGCATGGCTGCAGCCTTCCTAATTAAGCCAACATTGCACCAACAAATCTCTAACCCTCCCTCTTGCACGCTCTTTGCATCACATTTCCTCCCCGTGTGCACGTGGCTATAGGGTGCGTGTGATCTACATGAGCGGGGCGTGCTGCCCGTTTGAAAGCGGCCTGCGTGTGACTCCTTTTCTTGGCCTGTCCTGGGCGTTGTGTGATGTTGGTGAGCTCTCAGACAGCCCTCCCGCTGGTGCTGGAAAGCAGCGCTGTCAGCTGTGGAGAACTCCTCCTGTCAGCCCTGCCTGCTGAAATCTGGGGCTGCGAGATGAAGCCTGAGACAGGTGTCCATGCGGGGTGAGGAGGGCGGAGGGAGACGGCAGGTTATCCGTCTACAGTGTATGCCCAGCTATCCATCTTCCTATACCTATGCCTGTCTATCTACTATATCTATCTGCAGAATCTATTTGTCTCCATTGCTTTGTCTTTGTTTGTCTCCTGGGTGGTGTGTGTGTTGGGGGGGGGGCGTTTTTTTGGGGTGGGAGGCTGCCCATGTCAGCAGTGAAATATTCATCGTACGTGCTGGGAGTTTGACGAGGAGCTGTGACACCTCCATACTCTCCGCCACCCTCATTTTCATTTCCTCTCCAGCGTGGCTCCCTCGGTCTGTCTTTTCAGCGCAATATTGTTCAGGCTCAGTACAGTCATGATGAAAACAAACCCGCAGCATGCCGCCTTTACACTTCATACCAGAGAGAGCGTGATGCTGAGAAGGAATAGAGAAAGGCCGAAATATTGAAGGGGAAATGTATTCTGAAAAATATTGATTTCTATTACTATCAGCATTGTTCGAAGGTTTTTGGGCATCCTCTGTAAGACTATTCTCCTACCCATAGCCGTTTCTTCCATAGGGCAGTGTATGCAAATGCGATGGGCTCCAAGTCACTAAGGGGGCCTCGAAGTGAGATAATGGGATCTTGTATCACTGCAAAGCTACTTTGGTGCATACATGTTAAAACTCATATCACAGCATCCATACCTTGGACATACGAGGTGTGTCAAAAGAAACAGGACTGGGGTCACAGAAAATTTATTTCAAATGTAAACTACAAGCTTTCCCCTTCAAAATAATCCCTCATCAAGTCTAACGCTCTTTCCCATCCTCCTCCGCCACACCTCCATGCACTCCTGGAAAGATTCCCCCGGGATTCTCTGCAGCACTGTCATCACAGCCATCTTGATGGCTTTCACGTTCAGAAAACGTGTCCTCCTGATGACCTCTCTGAGCTTGAGGAAAAGGAAAAAAAAAAAAAAATCACATGGATCCAGGTCAGGTTCGTAGGGAGGTTTCTCCAAGTACAGCGATGTTTTTTTCTCAGCCAGGAACTGCCGGATGCTGAGGATGCTGTGAGCCGATGCGTTGTCATGGTGAAGCAGCCATGAGTTGTTTTACCACAACACTCGCCTCTTTTTGTGCACTAAAAGAAGCAAATGCTGCAGGATCTCTTTGTAGACATGCTGGTTGGTCGTCTGGCCCTGTGGCAAGAATTGAGTGTGGACAATGCGCCTCACATCGAACAGCGCACCAAGTCCTGTTACTTTTCTGACACACCTTGTATATAGAACAGTAACACAGGGTACACTTGCAGTCAAACTAAGAAGATGATGTTTATTTCCAACATTTAACATGAACCCATCGCCTGCAAGGGTTGCTGGGAAATGGTAAGCTTGTTTTATTCTTGTTACCAGACTGATGCACTAGGGGGCCCTACAGTGGAATGTTGCATAGGGCCCCCCAAAACCAGGGAACGGCCCTGCTTCTACCCTCCACCCCCCGTCCTTACAGCAAATGTTGAACTAATTTCACTTCTAAAATTTTCCTGTACTTTTCATAATTCCACCATTAAATAACAGGTTCAGTTTGAGAATGTAGTGAAATAAAAATAAATAATTTTAACCAAAATAGATCTCCTAAACAAATACATCCAGATTTCAACTCAGAACGCATTTTTCTTCCACTTATTTTAATTGACTGTATACAAATTAAAAATAAATGCAAGCAAAGTGTGTGTTTAAAAACCTCATCTTGTGTAAGAGGTCGGGTTTGGTTGTAAATGGGAAATTTTTACTTGTTTTAAGCAACTTGATAAGTAAAATTTACTTACTGCACGGACACAATTCTTTTCTTAAAACAAAATTAAATTGCTTAAAACATGTAAAAACATTTCATAGCAAGTCAAAATTTTCTTACCGAAAACTGTACGACAAGAAAAAACATCTTGTCAGACAAAAACATATGTAGCCTTGATTTAAGGTATTTGATCCCACTAAGGTTTTATTTTTGCTGTGCATCATCTATGTGAATACACAAAAGGGAAATCCAGCCTGTTCCTTTTTGTAAAATAGACGAAAAGTGACTCACTAGTGGTGTGATGTTTGCAAACGATTCATTCAAACGTGCTAGTTTTTATGGGTGACTCATGGTACTGAATCACTTACCAGAACTGTAGTGGAAGCCAGGGATCACCACCTAAATTACACACCCAGTGAGCTAGCCCCGCCCGCTCTGTTCATCCGACTCTCAGTTCAGTGAATGGTAGGCATTTGGAGCTGCAGTACAGCACTGAGTGATTCGGTGCACAGATATTCTGAATGGATCTTTTTAGCGGACGAACCGGAAGTGACTCAGTAGGTTTTAGTGAACTGTGGATCCCATCGCGTCACTGCCTCTTGAAAAAACGTGTAATCTGGCTGGAGTTTAATCGCCATTCTGAAATGACCATGTAACCGCCACCATGTAACTATAGCAACTGTAAAAAAAAAAAATCTGCAGCAAAAACTTACTTTCACAGTTTGCGAACAGACACTTTTCAGATTCCAGCCATCGGTTAAGAAATGTTTGTTTGTCATCAGACAGTGTGAACCCGAATCAGTTTCTTATGACAGAGGTAAGGCTGACCTTGTTTAGGAACGAGATCCTCCCTTTTCTCCATGCGTGCCGAAATATTTAACATAGGTTTGTGTTGGAGAAAGACGGGGGTGGGGGAGGGGCTTAGCGCTGGAGGCTGCTGTATGTATTCTAATGGAAACACTGAAAAAATGAAACTAAAAATATTTATTTTGTGGGAAGAATTGATTCAGTTAATTTTAATTAAAAAAAAGCTTCCAAACAAAAGTATTCAAATACTAACTTTTCTCAAACTTAGTTGACTATTAGGGGGCAGCTTTATTTTTTACAGTATTGTAAAACTGCTGCAAAACCTCTTGGTGTGGCATTAAACGTAAATTTTTAGGACTGTAAAATAAAACCAAACAATAAAATCACACTGAAATAAATGTGTCAGAGTGATTTTGAGGCCACTTAGACAAATAAACAGGCCTCATTCATCACCGCTGCTTTTGTAATTAATTCAGTAATCTAACAGTGTTTTAATCTTGCTCTCCGTATTTGCTGTTCTTTCCACTGGTGCACCGTGTTTTCGGGTGTAAACGGCCGTTAGACTGTCAGCCCTCTTGCAAAAGCACATTCTGACGTGTCAGAAACAGAAAAGCGTCTCTCCTAACAGCCGCTCTGTGCACATCCACCTGTGAGGCGGCGGCCATCGGGTCTGTGGCCTCTGCAGAGTTCTCACCATCATCCTGCAAGAGACTGATCGACCTCGGGGGGGAGGTGGGGGGAAGTAAACAAGAGCGGGTGAAAGTTGCAAATCATGATGCCATTATATTTTTATGGCGGCGTCCTCGTAAGTCATGACTACAGAGAAGGAGGGGGCCTCTGCTTCCAAACTGCAGGAATATCAATATGGATTTAGGAGTCTCCCTGAAGCGAGGGCCTCAGCTAATTAAATCTGTAATCACTTTGTACTGTAAAAACACAAGCAGGGTGGGCAAGCGTGGGTAGATGGCGATTTAAATGAGGGCCAGTGGAGTTTTATTTAACAAAGACAGCTAATTGGGTCAGAGCTCTTTATCCTCATAAAGCACTGAGGTTTCTCAGCATCCGGTGAGGCGGCCCTCGTGGGTTTCACTTGCTCAGAGGCAGTGAGGCAAACAGGTGCCTTCTATTGTCCTTCAGGATTCGAATCAAGAGCAGCATGTGGAAGTGAACGGGACAGAGAAGAGCTGGGAGCTGGGAGGGAGTTCTAGCATAGCGAGGTGCTACAGGGAGTCACACGGTTATGAACGTCTGCCGCGTTTTGTCAAGAGGAGTGATCGTTGAAACATCACCGTTCCGGGGGGCGGGGGGCAGGTATACAGAACATTTTATCAGGAGTAAATATTGAGGGGGACACGAGTTATTATTTTTGCTCTTGAAAAATGACAAATTTATGACACAGAAGTTACAGAATTATAGGTTGCAGTTTTATAAGGAACAAAGTTGCAAATTTACAAGAAAAAGTTGCAAATGAAAAAAAAAAAGTTGCAAATTTATGGAAAAGACTGCAAATTTACACAAAAGACACTGAAAATTTAAAAGACAATTTGCAAATCTGAGAAAAATTTGCAAGTTTTCAAGAACTTGCAGATAAACAAGAAAAAAGCTGCAAATTTACAAGAAAAAAGTTGCAAATTTATAACTTTATAAGAAAAAAATTGCAAATTTACAGGAAAAAAGTTGCAAATTTATGAGAGAAAAAAGTTGCATTTTTTTAAAATAGCAAATTTATGAGAAATTTTCCAAATTTCCAAGCATTTCCAAGCACTTTTATTTAGCATTGGTGCTTCAAATGCATTTTATTCTGTTATGTACACTGATATAGCGAGGCATAGGTTGATATTTGGAAGGGAGGGACAACTGTCTTATTTTTTCCTGGTTGGGGGGACATGTCTCCCCCACATCTGTCCCTTGATTTACATCATATCAAATTTATATCACACAACCTTTTACTTTTACTATACTGTGCAGACATTTAGTGTCAGGAGGAATTTGATATGCAGACGCCTTGTGAACAGTTTCTACATTATATTTTTAAGCATTCAGTGTTGCGAAAAGTCAACCGAAACTTCTGAACAGAATTGGACAGATTAATGTTTTAAATGTGCAGCTGAAATGTAGATATCCACAATGGGTTACACATTAATGCATTAAACATTTTAAATGCGATTAAATTGTAGCTTCATCCATTTTTCTAACAGCTGAAGATGAAATGCTCAGTATATTAACTAATGAAAAGTGAGAGCTTTGCGGGGCTTCTGTGGTGGCATACTGGCCACCTAATTTAGTATGAATAATTTCTACTTTTTTAATAAATAATGAGTGGTAATAATTTTAAAAAGTGCTCATTTTTAACTGGCCTGTGTCAAGCATTTATACTGATAATCAGCAAGTGATTTATTAATTTTTAACAAGGGGAATGCTACAAATGTTTAATATGGTACAAATATATAAATGTAAATTAAGGTGATTTGCAAGAATAAAGATGCAGAAGTATAACAAAATATGCAAATTTATAATTTTAAAAAGTCCCAAATTTATGAGAAAAAAGTTACAAATCCATGAGAAAAAAACAACTTATGAATGCAGAGCAGAAAAAAGAATTTCCAAGAAAAATAAATTCACAAGAATATACAGTAGTCACAAATTTACAAGAAAAAATGCACATATGTATAAATTTAAGACTTTTCTTAATAAATTTCCCATTTTCTCTGCAATTTGTGAGTTTCTTTTTTGTAAACTTGAAACATTTTTGGAAATTTAATTTTTCCCTTGCAAATTTTGTGATTTTTTTTTTTTTTGATAAATTTAGTTAGCATTTCATTTAAAGTTGCCACTTTTGGTGACAAATTTGCTACCTTTTTTCCACACTAACTTACAGAGATGTACTCCTAAATTTGACACTTTGCGCTACTGAATTTGCAACTTCTTACTCATCAATTTTCAACATTTTTCTTGTACATTTCCGGCTACACTCACCAATCTGTGACATTTGTCATAAATTGCCCTTTCAGGGACAGAACTGAGGACACCAAACACGAGCTGTAGATTTGCACATTTAATAACGAAAAAACACACAAGTACAAAAATACTCAAACATTTACGAGTAAGGCAGGAAGGGAGACATAGGATTAACGTCTGAGGACCAGAAGGCTACTGCGAGGAGAAAGCCGTGCGGCAGTCTTTAAATAGGGACAAACCAAATGATCAGCAGGTGTGGGTACATGAGTGAAGATAATCAGAACAGATTAACAAACAGATGTGACAGCCTGTGGACAAGGTTTGGCAGAAGGAAGTAAACAAACGTGACTGTCAAAATAAAGCACAAACCTTGATGACTGAAAATCAGGGAACAAACACATGAACAAGAACACCCTAATAATAATGATGACTAAGTACAGACCGGATAAAAGTAAGAGACAAACTAAAAATACACTAAGAACAGGAGCAGGAAACTAAGAACAGAAAAAAAGAGGACAACTAAGATACCAAAAATACAGCAAACCAAACTCAATACAAAATAACCCCGAAAAGAAGAAAGTACAAAACATAATCAGAAACAACTGAGGCATGCACCCGGTGCTGGCCCCCGTGCCCTGCAGCATGACAACATTTTCCTCTTAGAAATGTTCGTTTGAGTGAAATCATATGAGCCAGACCCGAGTCATGAAAGTACAATTTTGAAAAATAGCACCTTCAATACCTGTAACTCTTTGCCCCTCTTTTGTTAAATCTGAATATCAGTGTAAGAGATGTGTAGTTTTATTCAGTAGGTCATTTGTTATTTTTTTAACAAGAGTGAATACAATTTAATTACGCAGAATAAACATTTAACCAGCATCCCTGAAAACTTGAAAATTTAAAGGAAAAAAATGCTAATTTTTGAGAAAAAAGATAAAAATTTAAAGGAATAATGTCTCAAATTTGTGAGAAAAAGTTTAACATTTTGAAAAAAAGGTGAAAATTTATGAGAGCAAAATATGAAAAATTACAGGAAAAAAGTCAAATTTTTGAGGAAAAATTTGCAAATTTATGAGACAAAAGTTGCCAATCTACAAGAAAAAAAGCTCCAAATTTGAGAAAAAAGTTGCAAATCTACAAAAAAAACCTTGCAGATTTATGAGGAAAAAAGAGCTGCAAATCTGCAAGAAAAAAAATGGAAGTTTATGAGGAAAGTCATGAATTTTTAACAAAAAAGTTGCACATTCATGAGAAAAAAAGTTGAAATTTTACAGGAAAAAAATTGCAGTTTTACAAGAAAAAAGTTGCTAATTTTTGTGGAAAAAAATCACAAATTTATGACCAAAAAAAATCACACATTTATTAGAAAAAAGTTGAAAATTTACAGGAAAAAGTTACAAATCTATAAGGGAAAAAAGTTCCAAATTTATGAGGAAAAAAGTTTTAAATTTACAGGAAAAAGTTGAAAATTTACCAAAAAGGTTGAAAATGTACACGAACATGTCCTTCAGGGTCGTGTTATTCAGCTATGTAGCCTGATATAGAAGGTTTGCTAATGGTGATGGCAGTTTAACAAGAGGGATGCTTGTGGTTCATTTCACTAACAAGGGGGATGCCCCCCCCATCCCCCCTTATTTCTAATAATCACCTCGAGGTTTAATGTAGTCACTTTAGATCACTGAAGGTAACATTTCTGTGTTATCAACATATAAATGTCCTCATGTATAAGGACATGTACATATAGAATAATTATATATTCAGCACCAAGGCAGGAGTCTGGAGAGTGGTGTAATTATTGTTAATGATGATGACTGTTATTTTTTAAAATATGGAACTCCTGTATAATAGCCGACTTGCCAAAAGCTTAGAGGACCATGTGTATAAAATCAAGTGAAACACCACACATGAAGTCAGATCCTGGCTTGTTCTGTTTTTAGTGAACTCGCAGCTGTTCTGTGCAAATGCACACATCCCTCTCAGTTTTAAGCAGCTCTTATCTTTTCTGCCTCTGTTCCATACTGCAGGTATTTGTTAAAGTCAAATCTGATCAGCAGCCAACAAACAGTCTGTGCAGCGTTGCATTCAATGACACTTGGGTATTCGAGAATCCGACACTAACACATTTTTCAGATCTGCCGCTTGCATTAAAATGTGTATTTTGCAAAGATATTTTAATATCAGCGTCTGGATGCTTGGGTTTCTTTAAACATATGAAAAGGACAAAGCACCACTGCGCGTGCACATTAGTTTTTTTATGCCTGCTGCAGTTTTCAGCATAGACCCATTAGTATAAATAAAAAAAAGAATCTTGAAACTGTTAAAACCTCCCTGCAGTCAGAGTTGCAGGTGGCAACAGTGCCTGTTTTATGGTATTTACAACGAGCCCCTCTTACGCATGTGATGTCCGGCTGTGTTTGGAAGACTAGAAAGGTATTTCAGTATCCCACATCTGTGTATAACTAGTGGAGCTTTAGTGCCTGTCATGGTTCACTGGGAAAGGACTCAGTCATGGCCAAGAGAAGTCCTACACTAACAGAAGAGCGTCATGTAGAGACAGTATGATCATGAGGCGAAAGCGAAGAGTTAGGAGAGTAATCAGCAGATCGCACCCAGGTGTTACATCACAGCACAGGTGAGGCAAATGTCGTGTCCATAAACGCAGCCTTTCCTCCACATGTACACACTGTTCTTGGGCACTAAAACTTTTTGAAAGTCCTTGCAGGGTGAAGATTTTTACTGACCTGTGTGTGGACCAGAGGCTATCATTTTTTTTTCATGGCACTAAGAGTACTGATGGAGAAGTGCAGAGAAGGTCAGAAGGAGTTAAACTGTGTCTTTTTGGATCTAGAGAAAGCATATGATAGGGTGCCCGGAGAGGAAGAGTGGTACTGTATGAGAAAGTCAGGAGTGGCACAGAAGTATGTGAGGGTGGTGCAGGAGATGTATGAGGACAGTGAGACAATGGTGAAGTGCATTGTAGGAGCGACGGATGAATTCAAGGTGGGGGTGGGATTACACCAGGGATCAGCTCTGAGCCCCTTCTTGTTTGCCATGGTGATGGACAGACTGACAGACGAGGTCAGGCAGGAGTCCCCGTAGACTATGATGTTTGCAGATGACATTGTGGTCTGCAGTGAGAGTAGGGAGCAGGTGAAAGAGAACCTGGAGAGGTGGAGGTATGCTCTGGAGAGAAGAGAAATGAAGGTTAGTAGAAGCAAGACAGAATACATGAGTGTGAATGAGACGGAGACAGGTGCAATGGTGAAGATGGAAGGAGTAGCGGTAGTGAAAGCAGATGAGTTTAAATACCTGGGGTCAACCATACAAAGCAATGGAAAATGCACAAGAGAGGTGAAGAAGAGAGTGTAGGCAGGGTGGAGCGGGTTGAGATGAGTGTCAGGGCTGATTTGTGACAGAAGGGTAGCAGCAAGAATAAAAGGGAAGATTGATAAGACTGTAGTGAGACCTGCCATGATGTATGGTTTGGAGACAGTGGTACTGACAAAAAGACAGGAGGTGGAACTGGCAGAGTTGAAGATGCTAAAATTTTCATTTGGAATGACAGGATTTGAAATGAGTATATCAGAGGGACAGCTCACGTTGAGCGGTTTGGAGACAAAGTAAGAGAGGCAAGGCTGAGATGGTTTGGACATCTGCAGAGGAGGGATAGTGGATATATTGGACAAAGGATGTTGAAGATGGAGCTGCCAGGCAGGAGGAAAAGAGCAAGACCACAGAGAAGATTCATGGATGTAGTGAAGGAGGACATGGAGAGGGTTGGTGTTACAGAGGAAGATGCAAGGAACAGGGTGAGATGGAGGCAGAGATCCGCTGTGGTGACCCCTGAAGAAGATTTTTGATTTTTACAAAAACACTTTCTTTACAAATTTATAAGGACATCAAGACAATAGAGTAAAAGTGCATACATGATTTTTAAAACATGCTGAACACATAAAATAAATCAACCAAATATGAAATGTGCAACATACAGTTCATCCTCACATACACCACAAAGGACGTCTTTATAACACCGTATTTGCCTAAAACCGTCCAAGTTCCGAGTCATCTTAAAAAAAGCTGAACTCCAGTCTCAGTCTGGACCGGATGTTGCAGCGCCACACTAAGGCCGGTTCTTGAACTGGTTTACCTTGTACTTTATTTCTTCTGCTTACATGTATTGCCATCTTGGCTTCATCACTGATAAAAATTCAGCAGTTGCCACTTTTCCTTATTTTTTTTTGTATCCTGCACCATAAATAAAATGACTTATAGAAAATTTTTCACCAAATAAATTAAAAACTTTTGTTAAAAGAGTGAAGAGCACTGTAAGCCTCTTACACTCACTAAAAACATGAAACACAGTCTCTCAGAGACTGCAGAAAGGGCACTGGTTTGAAACAGCGGGATTGAGAACAGAAATAAAAGCATTTGAGCCAGTTGCTCCATGTAAAACTCTCCACTGGAGATCTGCTGTCCTTTTTTTAATTGGAGGTTTGTACAAAACTCTCCACTGTGGACTCACCCAGTCAGCTTCTCAGTCCACACAGTGGGGTCTGCTGTGCTGTTGATGACCTTAACACAATTGATGTACAGCATTTTTTTGTCAGCATTGTGCAAGGTCAGCTGTCTGGAGTTGGGTGTTTTTAACAGATGTCCAGTTAGATGACCAAGATCAGGGCTCATAGAGATGTTTGGGAAAGGGTCACTATGGTTGGGTTCAGTGGCTTCTCTGCTGTGGTCCACCAGAAGCCGTCTTTCCCTCCCATCGAGCCTCTGCCTCCACAGTTCCAGGACCCTCTGAGCCACTCTGGCAGACCAGATACCCAGTAAGGTAGCTACAGCTAGGGAGTCTGTTAGCGTTGGTCCTGCTGCATTCACTAGTTGTTGAAGAGTCACAGTCTATGTTCTCAGGAGTGCTGCCATCAATCCAGGAGTGGTCTCAGTGCAGATATCCAACCTTGCGCCATAAATCAATGGCTCCCTCAAGAGCCAAAAAAAGAGAGTCAGAGTTTTTACATCGTTTAGCATTAAAAAGGTTCCAGGTCTTAAAAACACTTCGATAAAATGGAGGCAACCCACTTAAATTTAAACATTTTGAATTAACCCCTTGCACTCTGGTCAATTTCCCTAAAAACGCCAAAAAATAATGTGCCCAAAGTAAATCAAAAGCTGTTCTTCAACCCTTTGCAGCATCTTCATGGGGTTGGTCTCATTTAAAAGAAAACACTTTGAATTTTTTGGCAAAACAGTCATAATCTCTCTAAGTGCTCCGGCCACTGAGTAACAGTCATCTAAACATACTGAACTTGAAGAAAATAAAGTTCGCCTGGGTGTTTTTTTGGATACAAATGCTTGCAAATAACACACAGCTTCAGATCTGGGCTGGAAAATGCAACAGAAATGTAGAACCAAGTGTTATCCAGCTGAGGTCAAAATTTTGTAACAATACCACAAAAAATGAATATATTACACAGCTTTGTTCTCAGGTTGTTCCCAGGCATTTTTGAACTGTGCCAAGTTGTGCCAAATGGCACAGTTTGGAAAAACGTTTGTAACTTTTGAATGATTCAATATAGAAGCTTCATCTTGGGCTCTAATGAAAGGTGACACTCAGGGCTGTGTGTGTGTGTGGGGGGGGAGGGTTGTCCCCCCCCCCCCCCGGCTACAGAGGACGGACATCGCCCGTTGCGCCGCGGTCATGGTGCGCCGCGATCACGGTGCGCCGCGGTCTATGACGCACAGCTGTAATTTACCGATCGGTCAAAAGTCATTTTTGATTACAATTTTCAGGGATAAAGAATAATTTTGCTTATAACACTTACCTGTTCACAACAGCAGCGTAGCTGGCGAACTTCTCTTCCTCATTGTCAGACGAACGCGATGCTGGTCCGCTTGTTACGGACTCGTGGTTCTGGTCTCGCGACCCGGTCAAACCATAATTCCATTATTGTGGTTTTGCGCTTCCATGATTGCGGTTTTGGCAAACGATTTTTCAAAACAAATAAGAACAGTAGTTGGAAAAAAAGACTGGCGAATGCCTGTGTGTCACCCAGCCTTACACAAAACAGCTTTCGAACTTCTGTGCTTCAATTGGCTTGGCTGTGTTCACAGCCGTTGGTAGGCGGGTCCTTCTTGCTAGGTTTTCAGTCATTGGTTCTTCAAAGTTTCAGAAACCCAATTCAAGGCTCTTATTAGTCGAATGAGAGGTCAATCACATCTAAACCAATCAAAGCACTTCTTTGGCTTTCTGTTCGCGGCTGTGTCTGTAGTGGAAGAACGGAAATGCAGGTGGGGTTTTTTTTCAGTGCCTCCTAGGACACACAGTGTGCGTACTCGGACGCCCTCGTGCGTCCTAGGACGCAGAGACGTGCCCGCCCACGGTACACAGAAGTGCAACAGGTTAATTAAAAACTGAGCATAATCCAGCCCCAGATTACTCACACGCCTGAAGATGCAGTTGGCCACTTCTCTCCAAATTGTATCTGCCGGCCACGTCAGAAACCTCTGCACAGACTGTAACCTAAAGGTGGCAGTTCTGCTGGCCAGGTGTATGAGGCCCTGTCCCCCCTCCTCTCTGGGTAAAAACAGCACCCCCTGTGGCACCCAGTGCAAATTATCCCAGAAAAACTTCACAATTTTTGTCTGGATCTGGGACAGTAAACCTGATGGGGGATCTAGGCATGTTAATTGGTGCCAAAGCAGGGAGGCAACCAGGTTATTTAACACAAGCACCCTCCCTCTGTATGACATCTGAAGGAGCAGACATCTCCACTTATTCATTTTGCCTTCAATTTTCTCATCCTCATTCTCCCAGTTCCTCCGGACCATGACATCATTACCAAGAAAACCCCCCAGGTATTTTATGCCATCTTTTTTCAAAGCCATGTCCTGTGGCAGAACTGGGAGACCACAAAGCCAATCACCAACAGCAAGGGCTTCACTTTTTCTCCAGTTCACCCTTGCTGCTGATAAAAGGGTGAAAGCACCAGTTGCATCAATTAAAACATTAATGTCAATCTGATTTTTTATAAAAACGATTACATCATCCGCATAGGCAGATAAAACTATGTTTCTATTAACACCAGGTAAGGCAAGGCCATCAATGCCTGTGTATATTTTATGGAGGAGGGGTTCTAGGAAGAGTGCATAGAGCATACCAGACAAAGCACAGCCCTGCCGGATGCCTCTATGCACTCTGAAAGGAGCACACAAACTGCCATTGAGTTTCAGTATACTCTCAACACCAGCATATAACACCTGGATCTTGCCTATGAAACCAGCGCTGAACCCACATCTCTCCATCACCTTCCAGAGGAAGTCATGCTCAACGTGGTCAAAAGTCTTTTCCTGATCTAGAGAAATCAGACCAGTGTTTATACCCAATGAGCTGGAGACTTCCAAAACATCTCGAATTAGGTAGACATTGTCTACCATAGACCTGTCCGGCACACAGTACTTTTGGTCCCGATGGATGACCTGCCTCATAGCTTCTCTCAGTCTGTTAGCCAAAGCCTTGGACAAAATCTTGTAATCCGTGCAGAGGAGAGATATGGGCCACCAGTTTTTTATGTCCTGTAAGTCTTTTTTTGGCAGGAGGGTGACCACAGCCCTGCAGCAGGATGTCAGCAGAGAGCCTGAACACAAACTTTCATTAAAAAACTCTAAAATGTCAGGTGCTAAAATGTCCCAGAAAGCTTTAAAAAAAACTCCACAGTGAGGCCATCTGTTCCTCCCCTTCATACTTTGAAGGACAGCAGACAATTCGGGCAACTGAAGAGGCCGGTCTAACTGTGAGTTGGTCTCCTCAGAGACCTGAGGAGACAGGTGGAGCTTTGTTTCTACGGCGCTTAAGAGAAACCTGTCCGGATTCACACACCTCCATATCCTCCACGTCAGCTGCAGCACCATCCTCACACAGACCTCCTGATGCTTCACCTACCTCACACTGTCCACTTGTTCCTCCACCAGTCATACACAATTCACCAGCCAACTCAGCTTCTTCACACAGCTCTCCACTTATTTTATTTCCCTCACCCACATTTCTCATTTCACCATTCAGAGCACCAACTTTGCCAAGCTCACCCGTGACCCCACCTGTCTCAACTGTTTCATCGCTCAAATCACCTGTTTTCTCACCCAAAACACTGTCCACCACCTCACCCACTTTATTTTCCACCTCGCACGTTTCCCCAATCCCTTCACCTGCTTCACCCACACCCTTTTTCCTCTCATCACTCACCACAGTGCTGTTCTCGTCTGGACTCTGTCTCTCTTCTGGCAGCTCCTCAACTGTAATGCTGGCGTCTTCAGCCTGCACAGAGATGCCGTGCTACTCGGTGGCGGCCGGCCTTGGCCCCAATGTGGGCTGGTCGACGGCGGCAGGCACTCACTGCTCAGCGCAAATGGCCCCCCCGCCACCGGCGGAAGTCCCGGCCGCGTCCCTCGGGGCAGGGCCAGCACAGTTAGGACAGGCCTTCACCAGATGTTCCTCTTCACCACACCCAAGACATTTTAACGTGGCGGACGTTGCAAAAAGAACATAATCAAACCCATCAATCCGCACCCGAAACACACAGTTAAATTCCTCCACCTTATTGTTGGGGATCATGAAGAGCTGCCTGCAGTGGGACATGACGTGTCTCAGCAGGGGAGACTTGCAGCCCGACAGAACTTTTCTAATGGGTGACACCACTTTTCCAAACTTTGACAGCTCTCTCACAAGACGCTCATCACTAATAAATGGGGGAACGTTCGAGAGAGTTATTTTTGTAGCGGGCTGTGACAGCGGCATGATTGATTCAAACGTCCCATTTACTGTGATTCCACTTTCAATCAAAGTGTTTACCTGGTCCACCCTTTCCACAAACAACAGCCCCGTTCATGCGGCCATGGATTTAATGGCATCATGCCCGATAATTCCCCCAACAGCAATTGCAACCTCCTCCATGCTGTGCAGTGAGCCAACGCCAGTTTTGATGCCATGCTTCCGCGTCAGCCTGGAGAAGGCCATAGTGCCTGAGACGCCGGCCAGCACCACAGAGCCTGGCCAACAAAAAAAACCCAAACACAAAAAACTAAAACAGACAAACACCACAAACTTAACAAACCCAAAGTAATATAAACCACCAGTTGTGACAAAAGAACAGAAAAGATAGAAATATAGCACAAACTCTCAGCGTTTCTTCCACTCACACTCCTCTCACAAAGAAGAAGAATTTTCAATATAAATGTTGGCCAACTGAAAAATGTATCCATGTACACACTCAATACTTGGTCGGAGCTCCTTTTGCATGAATTACTGCATCAGTGCGGCATGTCATGGAGGCGATCAGCCTGTGGCACTGCTGAGGTGTTATGGAAGCCCAGGCTGCTTTGATAGTGACCTTCAGCTTATCTGCATTGTTGAGTCTGGTGTCTCTCATCTTCCTCTTGACAATACTCCATAGATTCTCTATGGAATTTAGGCCAGGAGAGTTTGCTGACCAATCAATCACAGTGATACCATGGTCATTAAACCAGGTTTTGGTACTTTTGGCAGTGTGGGCAGGTGCCAAGATCTGCTGGAAAATGAAATCAGCATCTCCATAAAGCTTGTCAGCAGAGGGAAGCATGAAGTGCTCTAAAATTTCCCGGTAGACAGCCGTGCTGACTTTGAATTAAAAAATAATAATTTTTTAAAATTTCTTTTATGTAATATTCTATTTTTTTGGGGGGGGGGGGTGAATTTGGGGTTTTCAATACCTGTAAGCCATAACCATCAAAATTAAAAGAAATAAACACTTGAAATATATCACTGTGTGTAATGAATCTACTGTATATAATATAGGAGTTTTATTTTTTTTTAATTGAATTTCTGAAATAAGTCAGCTTTTGGATGACATTCTAATTTATTGAGATGCACCTATCAGTGAGAGGATAGGTGCAAATGTACAAGAAAATCATGAAAATATTTGAAAAAAAAGGTGAAACATGGCAAAAGTTTAAAAAAAAAAGTGATAAACTTGCCAGGAAAAATTGGCAAGAAAAAAATCTCACTGATTGTTCAGAAAATTGAACATTTGGACATTTAGAGGTTGTTTTTTCTGCGTCAGCTCAAGAAGTTTGATTTGCCTCAGGAGCTGCTGGTTGTCTTCTACACCGCCATCATCCAATCTGTCCTCTGCTTTTCCATCACTGTCTGGTTTGGATCTGCCACTAAACAGGACAAGACCAGACTGCAGCGGATCATTAAGTCTGTGGAGAGGATCATTGGTACCGACCTACCCTCCATTGAGAACTTATATCGGTCCATAACCAGGAAACGGGTGGGAAACATCTGTGCTGACCCGTCACACCCCGGCCACAAACTGTTTGAACTTCTATCTTCTGGTTGTCGTTACAGATCACTGAAGGTCAAAACCACCCGTCACAGGAACAGTTTCTTTCCTCAAGCCATCACTCTGATGAACTCCTAACATTCACCTAGGCCTACCTGTTGCTGTACTCATGACTTTTCATCCATTATTACATTGCACATAACTCTCACACTGCTTTTTACTTCATTCACATTATATCACTGAATCTGAGTCCACATTGAAATACTGTGTGATTGTATATTTTTTCATATATTTCTGCAAAGTGTGGTTAGTCCGAGTAAATAACTGCATATATTCCTGTATATATTTGCATCCTTTTATAGAAACGTGGACAGACTGTAATTTACTGTACATACTCTGTTTGTCATTGAATCCTTATTTAAATCCTCCACCTGAACAACGAGAGCAAGTTTTTAGCCAAAGTCAAATTCCTTGTATGTGTTGTGCATACTTGGCCAATAAAGCTGATTCTGATTCTGATTCTGATTCTGATTAAGGGAGAAATAAAAAGTAAAAAAAAAATTGTTAAAATATGTGTGTGTGTGGGTGGAGGGGCAGTCCGCCCAGGGTGTCACACAAGCCAGGACCACCCCTGCCTGAAATAAATAACTCTGTGCATTAACCAGCCTGTATCACTTAAATAAACAACCAAAACTTACAGCCAGTGCTTTCTGAAGTCTCCTACATACACCATAGAGCTGTCTACACATACGGGTTACTTGGTGGTCGGTGCTCCGGCAGGAAAAATGTGGAGGTACTGAAAACCAGCAGTTTACCATTGAAACAAAAAGTCATGTCAATATTGTGACGAGTTTTCCCCTCAGATCAGATCAGAAACTTCAAATTTGTGATCTGAAAAGTGTCCCTACCATCTACCAGCCAGTAACATTTATGGATGTTTGTAACAACTGATAGATGTGGCAGATTCGCTGTGCACTGGTGGAACACTAACAATAGAAAATAAATTGTACCTGTTATGGAAATCCCCCAAAAGCCGTCATGTTTATATTTCCAACTTATCTGGCAACGCTCACAATTGGGAACTATCACTGCCTCCACATAGGCGGGTGACCAATGTCTGTTAATTTACACTGCTAGCCCTCATTAACACATTCATAAGGTGGATGAATAAACTCTTGGTTTCAGCTCTACAGAGCGTCTGTGTGCAGGTAAGTGAGTGGCAATCTCACTTTGAAACGAGTTTAGTTCCAGTGTTGATACGTTTACTCTGATGCTGATTAGCTATCAACTCCCCCAGATGAAAATTTGTGTGTTTTCTGCATGTTCGCATAAACTTTATGTGTAGGCAAATGACATTTAATGCTAAATAAGAGTCTATAGTTTTGGTAAGTAGACATGCCTGTTATCTTATCTTATCTTATCTTATCTTATAAAGTGGTCAGAACAGACGTGGGTCACATCATCCCTCCTCCTCCATATCCCCTTATGAAAAGGCATTCTCCTTGGGCAGGCATTAGCCCATGACACCCTCCTTCGGTAATCTTTGCTGGCCAATGGGAATCTAAAAAACTTATGTGTCTGCTTGCCATTATCATCTATCACGAGATGGCAATGGCTACATGATGGAATTGAGCACCATTTCCTCATATTCCTGGTTTAAACACAGCTAACATTTGCACTGAAATACACTGAGATCTGGGTTTGTGTGCACCTTGCTCTGCCGCTAGGGCTCAAGTCACGTGAACGGTGACGTAAGCAAAGACAGCGCTATGTTCTCCTCTGTGCTCTTCCTCATCCCATAACGCACTGCATATCCCTTATGGCATTTCATAATTAAAGCTGACTAATAGTTAATCAAAAACTAATAAACTGATTTCTTCCTGTATGATAACTTTTTAACATAAACACTGATTAATGGACAGAACAAGGGTTCCAGACCAAGTCCTACATACACGGTGGTCTTGGACGTGACCCCTGAAAGTCTTTGTCTTTCTAAACTCTGGTATCAGTCTGGTATTGACAAAATACCAGACAAAAGAGAGGAAGCACAGCTAGCCCGTTTCCAGAACAAACTGGCATTACTCCAAGCATGCATCACTTAAAGCTAAAATACAGCTGTATGGCCTCCGACAGCACAGCTCCAACCACAGATAAAGTGTATATTTTGTGGAGTGCTTGTGTTTGGCTTCAATCCGCATGCTTTCAAATACTCTAGATTATAACTCACTGTAACACATTCACAACACCTGACTCACAGTTTCTGGAGGTTTGACAGAGAGAGACAATCAGCAAACAGAAACCAGAACCTTGCCTCGCTAGTGTCCGCTGTTCTTCTCCCTCTGAATTTCCAGCCTGAGGAGTCTCTGCATATCTTCCGTGTCTCTGAGCAGCGGTGACCTCACGCTGCCTCCATCCTCTGTGTTACTCACATTTGTGTCTGTCCCTGGGGCTCCTCAAGTGAAGAGCCTGGACCGAAGCGGCAGGCGGGCAAAGTGCAGTATGGCGGGGTTAGCCCGCCCCGGAGAAATCTTCACGGCCTGATTTCACTCCCTTTATTCCCCAGATCTCACGCTTACGTTCACCTGATCCTCTGCTAGGGAAAAACTTGCTTAACAGCAGCGAAACAAGAGCGAGGCTTGAAATTCTGGCAATGGTGGACTTTTGAGGTGTTCTTGGGGTCACGGGCGATATTTTACGTCACAGAACCTTTTCTCCAGAGTAAAGATTGAGGGGGACACTATAGGTAGTCAGGGCCGATGCCAGATTGTGTTTAGGAGCCCCTATTTTTGTAATAGTGAAGAGTTCAAAACCTTTAAATCAAAAACTTCATAAAAGCAAACTTGAGTCACTGTCTAGATCAGGGGTCAGCAACCTTTACCACTCAAAGAGCCATTTGGACCCATTTCCCACAGAAAAGAAAACACTGGGAACCACAAAAACCCTTTTGACACTTAAAATGAAATAACACTGCATATAACTTTTTTTCCCTTTATGCTATGTACAAACAAACTATAATGTGTTGCATTTATGAAATGAGGGAACTCCTGCAGAGAAAACAAAATTACATTTCTGCATGCAACAAAAACATTTTGAACTCCGAAAAAAAAAGACATTGGGTTGAAGGTTGACATTGGGTTGAAAGGAGAGTGCTATTTCTAGCACTGATGACTCCTGATCCTTCGATAAAAATCTCATAATTCCGCTGAAAACAATACCGAAAGCTCAGAATTCCAACACGAACCAGCGATGTGATTTGGGGTTGGGGAAATTATCTGAAAATTCAGCAGGGGGTCTGGGAGACACAGTTCCCCAGTGGGGTCCGGGCCAGAGCCCCGGTGGGGTGGGGGGGGGGCAAGGGGGGCAAAGCCCCCCGAAGCTCCTGGGTTTTTATGATTTTTAAGTACCAGGACTGTGCTTAAATGACATAAAACAAACAGCTGAATGCCACTTATTAATGTATAATATTGACTTATGTTCCAAGAAGATAGCATTCCTAGAATATTCCAACAAGCATTATCCATCACATGCTTTAACACTTGATCAAATCAAAATCAGTTAATTTTATCTGTTCCATAATAGAAATAAAATTCCAACATACCATTACTTTTTATAATTTCAGCATTCATTTCAGGTCACCATTTTCAATCTCCATTGAGACTTGAGCTGTTCATTTTGCACAATCACTGATGTAGCCAAGTCTTAGAAATATTCAAAAGTTATGAGTCAATGTCCACTGTGCACTGTCAATTTCAAACTGTTTGGAATCATAAAAGGGGATGGTTAACTTTTATTACCGTTTCCTCCTTTGCGCAGCCCAGCTCATACAGCCGTTGTCCGCCGCCAGTAACAGAGAGTTAATGACTCTCCACCTGGCCATACCGATTACCGGAAGTGGCCATACGCCACTTCCAGTCCTGCCTGAAAGGGCACAGCTTCACTGCGTTCGTGGACCACAAGTCGCTAACGTACTTAACGTACTTTATCTTCCTGGAAGATAAAATAAAGCGGAATTCGGCGAATTAGCAGAAAATCACATCCCTGAGAACACGCCGCCATGAATCTTTGAAAAAGCATACAACGAGCCATTTGATTGGTCCAATCGTTTGCAACTATCCAATCGCAGGGCTGTCAAGCTACTGCAATACAGCAGTAGCTTGAACACAACACATCCGGGTTATCGCGGGAGACGACTTCCGGGGAAGCGCCGAGCGCTTATGTTATCGTGTTGATTTTTCGCTGACGGTGATTAAACTTTAACACGTTTTTTTTTAGATTTTACAAGATCACCATAATCTTCAAATTTAGAATTACATTTTAAAAACTAATGAACTAAAATAAAATACATTTTAATTAAATACTCATTATTTATTTCCCAAAGCCATAGGGAGCTGCAGCAGAGGGATGAAAGAGCCGCATGCGGCTCCAGAGCCGCGGGTTGCCGACCCCTGGTCTAGATGAAGAGAGAAAATGTAAGGCATTACACAGAATGAAAACTTAACCAGCATTAATATGAGTGTTGCATATTTAAAAGAGAAAAAGTCACAAATTTACAACCAAAAAGTTTCAAATTTATGATGAAAAAAGTAGCAAATTCATGAGGAAAAATAGCAAATTCATGAGGAAAAAAGTTGCACATTTACAGGAAAAAGTCACAATTTGATTTAAAAGAAGTTGCAACTTGACAACAAAAAAGGAGCAAATTTATGAAAAAAGTTGCAAATTTAAAAGAAGAAAGTTGCAGATTTATGAGAAAAACGTTGCAAATTTATGAGAAAAAAGTCACAATTTGGTTAAAAAAAGTTGCAACTTTATAACAACATGTAGCAAATTTACAAGAAAAAAATACAAATTTATGCGGCAAACGTTGCAAGCTTAAAAGAAAACAGTTGCAAATTTATGAGAGAGAAAAGGTGAGTTTATGAAAAAATGTTGCAAACTTACAAGAAAAAGTTCACAATTTGATGTAAAAATAAAAAGTTGCAACTTTACAATAAAAAAGCAGCAAATTTATGAAAAAAGTTGCAGATTTAAAAGAAAAAAGTTGCAAATTTATGAAAAAAACAGCAATTTTATTTGAGATTCAAGAACTCTATTGTCATTATGTGTGCACATAACAAAATTCTGTATGGCAGCTCTCAGCTTTGGAAAAACACAATACCTTGAAGGGCAAAAGCAAACACTCGATAAATGTAAATGAAAAAAAATTAGGACACCCTGTATAAGCCTGTGCTGTTTTTTTTTTTTTTGTTTTTTTTTACATATTTGGATATATGGATGTTTAATATCAGTGTTAGAAATACTGGGAGATTCATGTAATACAACTAAACAATTATAAATGAATTAAAGACTTTTTTCATATTTTCTGTAAAATGTAATTCTAAACAAATAGTGAGGAATAAATTAAGACACCCCCCATCTTTTTTAGGACACCCCCACATTCATTCCCACATAAAATGGCTAAAATAAAATGTTAGAAATGCAAATAAAAACAAAAACAAGGTTAGACATAGATATGTGAACTTTTCTTAATAGAGAACTGAATATTTAATGGAGTGTCCTAATTTTTTCACATGACTGTATATGCACAATGGTATAAAAATATATAATATGGATATGAAATATAATTATTATCCATCCATCTTCTACCGCTTTTCCGAAGGTCCGGGTTGCGGAGGCAGTAGTTCAAGCAGAGAAGCCCAGACTTCCCTCTCCCCAGCCACCTGCTCCAGCTTTAGAGAAGATACCAAGGCGTTCCCAGACCAGCTGGGAGACATAATCTTTCCAGCGTGTCCTGGGTCTGCTCCGGGGTCTCCTCCCAGTGGGACGTGTCTGAAACACCTCAAGTGGGAGGCGTCCAGGAGGCATCCTAATCAGATACCCATACCACCTCAACTCGCTCCTTTCAATGTGGAGAAGCAGCGGTTCTACTCTGAGCCTCTCCCGGATGACTGAGCTCCTCACTTTATCTCGAAGGGTGAGTCCAGCAAACCTACGAAGAAAGCTAATTTCAGCCACTTGTAGCTCCACAATCTCATCCTTTCGGTCATTACCCAAAGCTCATGAACATAGGTGAGGGCAGGAACGTAGATTGACTGGTAAATCGACAGCTTTGCCTTAGAACTCAGCTCCCTCTTCACCACAACAGACTGGTACAATGTCCGCATCACTGCAGATGCTGCTCCAATCCATCTGTCAATCTCCCGCTCCATTCTCCCCTCACTCATGAATAAAATCTCAAGATACGTACTTAAACTCTTCTACCTGGGCAGGAGCTTGTCCCCAACCCAGAGAGGACAATCCACATTTTTCCAACTGAGGACCATGGACTTGGACTTGGAGGTGCTGATTCTCCTCCCTCCGCTTCACACTCAGCAGCAAACCATCCCAGTAAGACCTGTAGGTCATTGCTGGATGAAGCCAGCAGGACAACATCATCTGCAAACAACACAGATGAGATCCTGTGGTCACCAAGCATGACACCCTCCGTTCCCTGGCTGCGCCTAGAAATCCTGTCCATAAAAATTATGAACAGGATCGGTGACAAAGGGCAGCCCTGGCGGAGTCCAACTCTCACTGGGAATGAGTCTGACCAAGTGTTGGCAATATAGAACAAACTCTCAAAACGGTTGTATAGAGACCGTATAGCTTGTAATAACAAGCCCGATACCCCATACTCCCAAAGCACTCCCACAAAAAACCACGAGGGACGTGGTCGAATGCCTTCTCCAAGTCCACAAAACACATGTAAACTGGTTGGGTCAACTCCCATACACTCTCAAGGACTCCCAAGAGGGTAAAGAGCTGGTCCAATGTGCCACATGTAACGGGTCCCCTTTTTGGGCACCCTTAAACGGCTGTGATTGGGGACACTAGTGTATACGTGTAGGCGGCACATGGATCACGATGACACCAGACTGATGTTTCCCACAATTTATTTGCTCCTGTTGGAGAAATAAAACAATACACATCACTCTTCGTCTGTACCTCGATCCCACACAGGCTCCTACATTTACAAAGATAAAAGTTACACAACGGCACAAGCTGCCAGAGTCACCATAGAGCTTATATTGGCGCGCAATTGAATCGGTGAATTCAAAAAGGGCCCAAGTCCACACTTTTTCAAAACCCAGATATTACATGTTTAATGAACTTTAAGAGACAAGCTATCTGATTATGTGCAAAAACGTCCCAAGTCAACTTTAATGCATTGACTATTCACAGCATTGTTTATGCATTGAGTGCAAGAGAGACCCAAGTCCAGGACTTGGGCCCCTCCTGCATGGATTAAACTTAAAGTCATAGGTGGCAGCACCAGTCATCCAAGATGGCAGCGCCAATGCAACACGAGTTTGACTCAAGTGATGAAGAGGTCAGGCCAAAAAGAAGGCGTAATGAAAAGGAATGGGCCAGAAACAAACAAAAACGATTACGCGCTGAAGGCAAAGAATATGTCAATACCAAAAAAGAAGTGAAACCAGCAAGGAAAACGGGTGTTAACTGCAGGTAAGGGTTCCCACTTATCATGTTGTGTCAATGCAATACCTGTATACTACTAAGTGCTTTGTACATGGTGTGTCTTTTGTACAAAATGAAGTGTGTGATGGCTGACTCATCAAAACAATAGTTTGAATATAAAGTGATCATAAAAGGTGTTCAAAACATGGCATAATAAATAAAAACGTTTTCAACATGTGAGAAATAGATGTTATGCGCTTCTTTTCATATGTTCTTATTGTTTAATTCAAGAAGGGCCCAAGTCCAGGGACTTTAGTTTGCCAATCCTCTGAAATTAAAAAAGTGAAATGCTTCATATTAAAGCATTTCTAAGCTATGGCCTTGTGCTATATCTGAGTAAAGTATGAACCATCTGGCATAGACTACCTTTGAGATATGCAATTTATTTGATTTCCTGCAAAAACATATTTCTTGGACTTGGGCCCCTTTTGAATTCACCGATTCAATTCTAAAATGGCGACTAGTGGACTTCTAAGGTGTGCCGAAAACATCCATAAAACTCTTATTTACAATATAAACAGCGAAAAATATACTACAGTAGCATGTCAAATTAATAAGAAACAATTACAAACCAAGGTTGCAGGTTAAATGATAAAACTGATGAACAAAACAGCCATTTAATGCCAGCAACGTTTTAAGCACGACTTACCCCCAGCAAAGCAACGCAGTACTGTGGGGGAAAGGAGAAACTACCGGAGCCTCGGAGGTACGGGAAGAGTGGATGTGGGCAGTGTACCGCCAAAATAAAAGCACTCAAGTAAATAAAATTCACAATAACATAAAGGAAAACATGACTGAGAAAAGGAATGTTTAAGGTGCATTTTCGACTCCGTTACACACGGCCAGGACAAAAACCACATTGCTCCTCCTGAATCCAAGGTTTGACCAATGACCGGACTCTCCTCTCCAGTACCTTGGCATAGATCTTCCCAGGGAGGCTAAAGAGTGTGATCCCTCTAAAGTTGGAGCACACCCTCCGGTCCCCCTTCTTAAAGCGAGGAACCACCACCCTAGTTTGCCATGCCTAAGGCACTGTCCCCTACCTCCATGCAATGTTGCAGAGGCGTATCAATCATGACAGCCCTACAACATCCAGGGCCTTGAGGTAATCAGGATGAATCTTGTCCACCCCCGGGGCCCGGCCACCAAAGAGTTTTTTTTTAACAACTTTGGCGACCTCAGCCCCTGTGATGGGTGAGTCGTCCCCCTTGTCCACAAGCCCTGCTTCCTCTGTGGAAGGCGTGTCAGTAGGACTGAGGTGATCCTCGAAGTATTCCTTCCACCGCCCGACGATATCCCCAGTCGAAGTCAGCAGTGCCCCATCCGCACCATACACAGTGTGGACAGGGAGCTGCTTTCCCCTCCTGAGCCGCCGGACAGTTTGCCAGAATCTCTTCGACACCAACCTAAAGTCTTGTTCCATGGCTTCACCAAACTCCTCCCACACCCAAGTTTTTGCTTCAGCAACCACCCAAGCTGCACTCCACTTGGTCTACCAGTACACCTCAGCTGCTTTGGGAGTCCCACAAGCCAACCAAGCTTGATCGGACTCATTCTTCAGCTTAATGGCCCCCCCTCACCACTGGTGTCCACCACTTGGTTCGGGTGTTGTCACCACAAGATGCATTGACAACCTTGTGGCCGCAGCTCTGGGCCGCCGCTTCAACAATGGAGGTGGAGAACATGGCCCATTTAGACTCCATGTCTCCAGACTCCCTCAGAATGTGGTTGAAGTTCTTCCGGAGGTGGAAGTTGAAGACTTCCCAGACAGGGGCCTCGACTAGACATTCCCAGCACACCCTCACTATACATCTGGGTCTACCAGGTCTGAATGGCATCCTCCCCTGCCATCCAATCCAGCTCACCACCAGATGGTGATCAGCTCTGCACCTCTCTTTACTTGAGTGTCCAAGACATACGGTCGCCGGTCTGATGACACAATATGGTAAATGGCCTTCACTTATATAGCGCTTTTATTCTCATCTCTTGATGACCAAAACGCTGTACAGATCCTGCTATCCACCCATTCACACACACATTCACACACTGATGGCAGCATGCTACCTAACATGGCGCTTCCAGACCCACCAGGAGCAATTGGGGTGAAGTGTCTTGCCCAGGGACACAACGGCAGGATATCCGGGGAGAGTGGGATTCGAACCACCAACCATGTGGTTATTGGACGACCTTCTCTACCTCCTGAGCCACTGCCGCCCCCTAACAAATACACAATAACAAATAACAATAACAAAATCAAACAATAACAAAATCGATCATCGACCTGTGACCTAGGGTCTCTAGCACTCTCCAGCACCCCAGTCAGAGACTCCAAAAAGGGTGGGTACCCTGAACCATCATTTGGTGCATAGTCACAAATGATGGTCAGGACCCGTTTCCCAACCTGAAGGTGCAGGGAAACAACCCTTTTGTCCATAGGGGAAAACTCCAATATAGAGGCAAAAGGTGTGGGGGAGGGGGGTACAAGAATACCCACCCCTGCTCGTTGCCTCTCACCCGGGGCAACTCCAGAGTAGGTCAAGCTCCAGCCCCTCTCCAGGAGACTGGTTCTGGAACTGGAGCTGTGTGTTGAGGTGAGGCCGACTATATCTAGCTGGTATCTCTCAACCTCATGCACCAGCTCAGGCTCCTTCCCCACCAGAGAGGTGACACTCCACGTCCCAAAAGCCAGTTTAGGAAGCTTGGGATCAGACCCCCAAGGTCTCTGCCTTCGACTGCCACCTGATCCACATAGCACCGGACCCCCACGGTCCCTCCTGCAGGTGGTGTGCCCACTGGCGGGTGGACCCATGTAACTCCTTCAGGCTGAGCCCGGCCGGGTTCCATGGGCGGAAACCCAGACACCAGGCGCTAGCCATTGAGACCCTCCCCCAGGTCTGGCTCCAGGGTGGGGCCCTGGTAACCCCATACCAAGCGGGGTACTCTGAATCCTTGTTCCACGTTCATCATGAGAGTCTCTTAGATCGTTCTTAGTCTGGCCCTTCACCCAGGACCAGTTTATCTTGGGTGACCCTACGAGAGGCAAATTGCCCCAGACAACATAGCTCCTGGGATCACTAGGGCACACAAACCCCCCACCACGATAAGGTGACAGTTCATGAGGGCTTTAATTATTATACTGTATATATAGAATATTATATCCATATATATACTGTATATATATACTGTATATATAATATGGACAAGGAGTATGGATATGAACAATAGCAACAAAAATATAAGAGTGTAAGAATATTAGTGATAATAGCAGCAATATGGATCATATATAATATCAGTGGGAAAGTGTAAATGCCAATGCAATAAAGTGCAGCACAGTGCTAGTCTCACTTCTTTAGGGCAGGAAGAGTGAGTGTGAATGTGTTTGCAGGGGTCCAGGCATGACAACGTGAGCAGCATGTCTGGTGGGGGGAGGGTGTGTGTGGGTGTCTTCAGGAGCGGGGAGTGTGTGTGTGACTGCATGTGAGGGGTCTGTGTGTCCGCGGGGGGAAGAGATGGCTTTCACAGCTCTGAGAAAGAAGCTGTCACTCAATCTGGTGGTGGTTGTTTTAATGTTCCTGTACCGTCTTCCAGAAGGAAGTGGTACAAACAGTCTGTTGTCCGGGTGGGTGGGGTCCGCTGCGATACATCTGGCCCCCTTTGGGAGCTGGACAGTGTATACTGAGTCCAGATCTGGGAGAGGGCATCCTACAATCCCCTGTGCTGTTCTCACCACCCGGGCCAAGTCCTTTCTGTCCTGTGCCGTGCATGTGCAGATTTAAAAGAAAAAAGTTGCAAATTCACAAGAAAAAAAGTCACAATCTGGTTAAAAAAGTTGTAACTTTACAACAAGTAGCAAATTTACAAAAAGTTGCAAATTTATGAGGAAAAAGTCACAATTTTAAAAAGTTCTAACTTTACAAGTAGCAAATTTACAAAAAAAAAGTTGCAAATTTAAAAGAAAAAAGTTGCAAATTCATGAGGAAAAAGTTGCAAATTTACAAGAAAAGTCACAGTTTGGTTAAAAAAAAGTTGCAACTTTACAACAAATAAATAGCAAATTTAAAAGAAAAAAGTTTAAAATTTAAAAGATAAAAGTTGCAACTTTATGAGGAAAGAGTAGCAATTTTATATGGAAACAGCTGCACATTTCAAAGAAAAAAACTGCAAATTTATGAGAAAAAACATTGCAGGTTTAAACGAAAAATGTTGTAGATTTAATAGAGAGAAACCTGCAAATGTACAAGAAATATTCCAAATTTGCAAGCTTTTTTTTTTCTTTTTTCCTCTTTGGGGAGTGCAGTTCTGTGTTTTTTCCAGGTTGGCGGGAGGACATGCCCCTCCCCGCCCCCCCTTCCTTGATTTACGCCGTTATTCCTGGAGTTTACTGTTTCTGTGCCTAATTTGCCACATAATTTCACTCATTGTTCGAAACGAGGACTGCGCCCGCCTTCACGAGCCCCCATCAAAGCCCCCGACTTTCGAACCTCGGCGTGAGAGCGACGCGTTGGCAATGATCTGCCGTCACATCCATCTCCTCGCCGAGATCTGAATTAATATTAGCGATTGGTCCCCCAGTCACGTTCAGCCCCATCCTTCCACGCCGGCATCTGGATTTAATTGGTGCTCCGCTGTAAAGCCACAGCTGCTCCGCCTGTTAGAACAATAAATTACCCCAATTAGGAGGCGAACAAAAGAGGGGGCCGTCTGACATCACAGCCCCCCTCCCCCCACCCCCTGCCCGCTACGCCTGGAGATGGAGCCGTAACACCTGCGACCATCTTCTCCTCTGATCAAAACACGGTTCTAGTCCAGTGGACATATAGGGCGAGACGATGGGAGACTGGCTGTACAGTAGCTCCAGTATTGAACAGAAAAGTGTCATGATGTTGGTGATCAGCGTCGGGTCTGTTGTGTAATTGCGGCGGGGATGATTAATTGGTGCTTGGATGATGAGTTGTTGATGTAACTGGGTTTCCTGGCAGCTGCCCGCCGTATCGATGGCACCTGTAATGAAGGCAATAATGAGGGAAAATTCGGGAGGATGTAGAACGAGGATGGGAACATCTGTGCCTCTCTATGGCAAGCGTATAATTGAGACTATATTTCATTTTTGCTTTTTTTCGGTAAGAGTAGCCCAGTAAAGTTTGTTGATTGTTTTGGACTGAGTCAAAACTTTGATGGCGAGATCACTGGAAGATCACTGAGAAATCACTGAGACATGTTGACAATTGCTGGGCGCTCACTGAAAGTTCATTAAGAAATCTGGCCATTTTTCCATCTCTCAGCGATCTCCACACCCCCCCCCCCCCCCCCGTGTGAAAGAGGCGATGGCGTCCTCCGTCATGTCACCATCGACACTCCTTCCACGTCTCATCCCGGCCACGCCATCCCGTCATCTCACCCCTCGCTGAGAGCGTGCCATTAAGCCGGCCGGGAGTCTGACAAGAGAAATGAAGTACGCCGTTTGCCATGGCCTCGGGTGTCTCTCTGATGAACGAGCGCTTCGCCCGGACCCCCCCTTGTCTCCACTGCTCCCAACCATCACTTTAACGCTTCCCCTTGAAGTCCCAGTCTGGCGGGAGAGCGGAGGGGTCTTCAGGTCTTTGGGAAGTGGAGAGGGGATGAAAAAAAAAGCAGCAGCCATGGAAGATCTGTCCCACTAAATCTGGAAAAATCCAGAGAGAAGAGGATTAGATGAATGAAGTGGATTTTATTGATATAATCCTCATCCCATGTCACGGCATTAGGGAGTGCAGAATAGGGCCGCCTGGATCTTGGGGAAAACATCCGCTATGACAGAGCGTCACGAGATGGTGCAAACAGCTGCAATTTTTTGTCAGCTAAATTAACTGCCCCCCACCCCCACCCCCCCATCTCACATCATTTCCCCACCTCTTTCAAACCAGAAAACAAATCGCCTGGCGGAAGAGAAAGTGGAGCCCCCCCCATTTCTCCCAATTACCAGTGTGTGAGCAAACAGTGTGACACGACTGACCTCCCTCGTGGAGGGCTGCGGCCGTGACTGTGAGGCTCTTCCCTGCTTATTATGACATAAGCGTTATGGTAATGGAAGTGTGTGTGGGGGGGGGGGGGCTCTGCGGTGCGGTGATAGCACCTCAGGAGTGGATGGCCTATTATCCTCCGCTGGTGGCAGTGATGGTGGGATGGAGGGCGTCCGATCTGTTATGGTGATGGTGATGATGCATTTGGAATGGCTGGTGCCCGTTATATATCAGTGGATGGTAATGGCGGGGGAAGAGCATCCTCCGGGATGCGGTCGATGATGCCAAGGAAAATGGTGAATAAGACCGTCTGGAGTATACAGTGGTGGTGGCGGGGGAAGGGGGGTATGGTGATGGATGGAGGGGAGCGGCGGGTTTTCCTTCTCTCTGCTGTAGGTGATCTGAGGGGAGATACCATCCCCTGCGTTAGCAAAATGACCCCAAATCACCCCCCTTGTTAACCTGCCCCCCCGCCCCATCCATAGGTGTGTGTGTGGGGGGGGGGGGCAGGGAGTGCATTTAGTCCCCCAAACTGTGAAAAAGACAATTGTCCCTCCCAGTATGATCATAAACATTTCTGTATCACATTATAGAACTGACTAGCACCAATTCTAAGCAGAAATGCAAAAACAATCTTTGCCACGTGTTTCTAATAAATTTGCACATTTTTTCTTGTAAATTTGTAAATTTTTTATCATAAAATTGACACATTTTCCACATAAATTTGCAACTTTTTTTCATAATTTTGCAAATTTCTTCTTGTAAATTTGCAACTTTTTTATCATAGAATTGCAACTTTTTTTTTTCATAATTATCCAGCTTTTTCCATATAAATTTGCAACTTTTTTCTCGTAATTTTACAACTTTTTTCTTGTAAATCTGTGACTTGTGACTGTAGTTTTGGGATTGAAAGGTCAAAGGTCAACATCAAAATGGCTTATAAACTATATCTTAACAACAAAGAAAGCTAAGGTCATCAAACTTGGTACACAGGCTCACCATGAGACCATGACCTCTGACTATCGGTTCGGGGTCAAAAAGTCAAAGGTCAAGGTTAGCATTCGATATGCCCTTTACTACAGAAGCTCTCTAGGGTCACCAAACCTGATGCACAGGTTCACCTTGGGATCCTGGCCAACAACTATGGATTGCATAAAACTATTTTTCTTGTATATTCATGGATGATAGGCTTTTAGTTTGATTCTGTCCCAATCATTATATGGAAAAGTTCAAAACTGCATTCCTTCAGTAACACTGGGATCTTCAAAGAAAACGGAGGCGTCAGAGCGCCCTTGTTTCATAAGTCTGCAATGTTTTTTCTCGTCAATTTGTGACTTTTTTTTTACAAAATTGCAACTTTTTAATGTAAAACTGCAACTTTTTTCCTCAAACTTTTTCTTGTAAATTTGCAACGTTCATAAATTTGCGACTTTTGCAAAACTGCAATTTTTTTCTTGTAAAGCTGCAACTTTTTTCTCCAGAATTTTTAATGTTAATTTTCCTCATGACTTTGCAACTTTTCTCTCATAAATGTGCAACTTTCTTGTTGTAACTTTGCAACTTTTTTCTAGTAAATTTGCAACTTTTTTCCTGTAAATTTTCTGTTTGTTTTTTTTTTTCTTACACATTGCACATTCATTTGGATGTTGGTTAAATTATAATTTGCAACTTTTTTATTTTTAAATTGGCATCTTTCATCATATTTTCCTCCTTTATTCTTGCAAATCTGTACCTAATTTATATACTGTATATATATATATATATATATATACAGTATATATATATGCATATGTACCTTTTGCAAAATTTGGCCCTCCTCCCAGTCCCCCTTGGTAGAATATAACAGGGCACCTACTGGTTGTAATGGTGGGCCGGCTCATGTGTCCAGAGAGCGTGAACATCCAGGGGAAAAGGGAGACAACGAGGAGCGGCGCGCGTACGTGCGCGTACGACAAAGGGGGAAGCGAGCGCGCCTCAGTTAGCCGTCTTGCCGGCGCTCCGCCGCCCCGCTGATGTATGTTTATGGCCCGTCATCTCGAGCCAATTACCGCGCCTCAGCGCGGGGAGCAGCGCGCCTCCTCATCACGGCCGTCACAGTCTGCGCGTGTGGAGAGAAAGAGGGAGGCGGTGACGGTTCCTGGACATCCCTGGCAGCCACATCCGTCTTCAGGAGTAAGCCGGTGGGGCAGAGGAGTGTGCAGAGTCCACTCGTGTGTGTGTGTGTGTGTGTGTGTGGGGGGGGGGGGGGTGCACAAGAGACCTTGTGAGTGTCGCGTTCGTCCGCGCACTCGTTATGAGCTCTGGTGAGAATCGCTCGCAGGTTGACGGCAGCGGCGCCTGCGCACGCAAACGAAGTGTAAACGCGACGCCCTGACAGGCCGTCAGCCGTGTAATCACCTCGCCTTCTGTTTTGTGCTCCCAGATCCAGCTGAGGCAGACGCGCTCGTGCATCCGGTCCAGGTCAACGCGCAGACTCTGTCCGGCAGCTACGTCTGACTTTCACCAGGTAATTCTCCTCCTCTCTCTTTTTACTTCTCACACACACACGTGTAGACAAGGAGGGGGTTCGAACCCACAACCTCCGGCTCCAGAGTCCAGCGCTCTGCCCGTGTCGCCAAGAGGAATGCTTTTATTGACTCTGCCACACACGCGCACGCGTCTCCCCTGCAGAACAGACTAATGTGCTTCTAGCTGGAGGCTGACGAGTCTAACTTTATTGGAAGCAGCGCTTATAAACTCCACATTTTGGCTCCTTCCTCTGTAGAAGTGTGAATGCGGAGCGGAAAGAAAAGAATTTATATCAGTGTTTGTAAATCTTTTTTTTTTTTTCCCATATTCACAGCGTGTGACAGATTGAAGCCCAGCAAAGCTGTGTTTGTGTTGGCGAGACCAAGGAACGCTCCTGCCCAGAGGGTTGATCAGGCAGAGAAAATATTGACCGCCAACGGCTGCACTTGCCTGCCGCTATTGCTTTTCACACTTGCGCGACGCAGACGGCGGTCGCCAAGTACAACAAGCGCAAACCTGCCGCCATACTGACGGCCGCGTCGCGCTTCAGGACGGGCCGCTTATGGTGTTTACTTTTTCACTCCTATTTCACTCCATTGTTTATTTTTGCCGATGAGCAGGATAAGTGTGCTGAAAGCTGGAGAGGAGGAAGTACTTCTTCTTTCTTGAGGTACCGCTGAGATTCCCGCTGACTGAAGAGCACAGAACAAGCTGACGGAACAGCTGCAGAACGCGGGGTGCGTTTTCTTTGCTGTGTGGGACTGTTGCGCTTAAAAGTGTCTGGAAACAAAGTGCCGCGTCAGACCAGTTTAATATAGTGGTGAAAGTGTTAATCTCGATTAATCACACGTAGATGACAGGGCAGCTTGCTTCTTCCGAATCACATCTCACTGAGAAGCGTTTTAGTGCGATTAATCGCATTAGTGCGATGAACTCGACGCAGCTCTCGCTCAACTACAGTATGTGCTGCCTCTGGCAAAAATTGCATTAATCGCAATTAAACAATTAACTTGCCAGCGTGATTAATCATGATTAATCACAATTAAAGTGACACCGCTAGTTTAATCGTAATGCATTACTTCAGTTTTCATGCTGTTAAGAATAAGCTACAGACAGCACAGCTTTTCCATTTCTCTGTGGGTCATTTTGGGGTCGACTGTGAGTTCCTATTTATTTATTTTAATATATATATATATATATATATATATATATATTTTAATTCAGGGGTTGCATAGATTATGTTGGTGCCTAATGATAAGTAGTCTATAGTCAGAAGGTGATTTATTATTTTCTTTTAACAAGGGGGGTGATGATGGTTGGGAGGTGCTCACAAATTTGGCATGAGGTACAATATAAATGTAAATTAAAGGGGTAATTGACTGCACTTTTCCACATTTTAATAGCTCGCACATGTCTTAACGAAATGTTTGTGACATATTTTGTTCACATTTTCTTATTTTTTTTTTAAATTATTGAAGCAAATTTGTTTTTTATTTTTCCTGGCTTTCTTTAAACGCGCTTATTTAAGGCCTGTCACTTTAAGAGCCATCTTTAACCATTTCAGCTCCACCCACCCGTTTACGTCAGTTAGCCTTTATAGCTGACTAGCTTGGAGCCTTCCAGCTCGGATGAGCAGCGCTCTGGTTCACTGATCCACAGTCGATGGTGTATCTCTCATCAGTCCGGCCTATCTCCCAATAAATGTTTACTTTCAGCTTTTGCTGTCTGTAATATTGTCAAGCCACTTTAAAATCATAGCCAGCTATTAAAGGGACAGTGTGTAAAATTTTTGGATAATCAAAAATATTTTATGCAGCATAAAGCCTTTGCTTTGTTTTCATTGTTATGTAATCAATTTTCAGTAAAAGTTGTTGCAGTTTCTGTACCCTAAGATGGGATTGTTAAGACACAGGAAGAGGGTCCCTCTCTATGGAGGTGGCCATCTTGGACCATGAAAATGTCTTTCCAACTTTTTGTATCAAACTTCCATCCATCCATCCATCCATCCATCTTCTACCGCTTTTCCGGAGGTCCGGGTCGCGGAGGCAGCAGTTCAAGCAGAGAAGCCCAGACTTCCCTCTCCCCAGCCACCTGCTCGAGCTCTTCAGAGGGGATACCAAGGCGTTCCCAGACCAGCTGGGAGACATAGTCTCTCCACCGAGTCCTGGGTCTGCCCCGGGTTCTCCTCCCAGTGGGACGTGCCTGAAACACCTCAAGTGGGAGGCGTCCAGGAGGCATCCTAATCAGATGCCCATACCACCTCAACTGACTCCTTTCAATGTGGAGGAGCAGCGGTTCTACTCTGAGCCTCTCCCGGATGACTGAGCTCCTCACCCTATCTCTGAGGGTGAGTCCAGCAATCCTACGGAGAAAGCTCATTTCAGCCGCTTGTATCCGCGATCTCGTTCTTTCGGTCATTACCCAAAGCTCGTGACCATAGGTGAGAGTAGGAACGTAGATTGACTGGTAAATCGACAGCTTTGCCTTCGAACTAAGCTCCCTCTTCACCACAACAGACCGGTACAACGTCCGCATCAC
Organism: Pholidichthys leucotaenia; assembly: GCA_020510985.1. Classification (NCBI taxonomy): domain Eukaryota; kingdom Metazoa; phylum Chordata; class Actinopteri; order Cichliformes; family Pholidichthyidae; genus Pholidichthys; species Pholidichthys leucotaenia. The sequence goes on along the minus strand of CM035840.1, from coordinate 426,610,011 downwards.
TGCAGATGCTGCTCCAATCCGTCTGTCGATCTCTCGCTCCATTTTCCCCTCACTCGTGAACAAGACCCCAAGATACTTAAACTCCTCCACTTGGGGCAGGAGCCTGTCCCCAACCCGGAGAGGACAATCCACCTTTTTCCGGCTGAGGACCATGGACTCGGACTTGGAGGTGCTGATTCTCATCCCAGCCGCTTCACACTCAGCGGCAAACCATCCCAGCAAGAGCTGTAGGTCATTGCAGGATGAAGCCAACAGGACAACATCATCTGCAAACAACAGAGATGAGATCCTATGGTCACCAAGCATGACACCCTCCATTCCCTGGCTGCGCCTAGAAATCCTGTCCAAAAAAATTATGAACAGGACCGGTGACAAAGGGCAGCCCTGGCGGAGTCCAACTCTCACTGGGAATGACTCCGACCGAGTGTTGGCAATACGAACTAAACTCTCACAACGGTCGTACAGAGACCGAATAGCTCGTAACAACAAGCCCGATACCCCATACTCCCGAAGCACCCCCCACAAAAATCCACGAGGGACGCGGTCAAATGCCTTCTCCAAGTCCACAAAACACATGTAAACTGGTTGGGCAAACTCCCACGAACCCTCAAGAATTCTCGAGAGGGTAAAGAGCTGGTCCGATGTGCCACGGCCAGGACGAAAACCACATTGCTCCTCCTGAATCCAAGGTTCGACCAACGGCCGGACTCTCCTCTCCAGTACCTTGGCATAAACCTTCCCAGGGAGGCTGAGGAGTGTGATCCCTCTAAAGTTGGAGCACACCCTCCGGTCCCCTTTTTTGAAGAGAGGAACCACCACCCCAGTTTGCCATGCCAAAGGCACTGCCCCCGACCTCCACGCAATGTTGCAGAGGCGTGTCAACCATGACAACCCAACAACATCCAGGGCCTTGAGGTACTCGGGGCGAATCTCGTCCACCCCCGGGGCCCGGCCACCAAGGAGATTTTTAACCACCTTGGCGACCTCAGCCCCTGTGATAGGCGAGTCATCCCCCTCATCCCCAAACCCTGCTTCCTCTGTGGAAGGCGTGTCAGTGGGATTGAGGAGATCCTCGAAGTATTCCTTCCACCGCCCGACAATATCCCCAGTTGAAGTCAACAGTGTCCCATCCGCACCATACACAGTGTGGACGGGGAGCTGCTTTCCCCTCCTGAGCCGCCGAACAGTTTGCCAGAATCTCTTTGAAGCCGACCGAAAGTCTTGTTCCATGGCCTCACCGAACTCCTCCCATACCCGAGTTTTTGCTTCAGCAACCACCCGAGCTGCACTCCGCTTGGCCTGCCGGTACACCTCAGCTGCTTCGGGAGTCCCACAAGCCAACCAAGCTTGATAGGACTCCTTCTTCAGCTTAATGGCCCCCCTCACCACTGGTGTTCACCACTTGGTTCGGGGGTTGCCACCACGAGATGCACCGACCACCTTGCGGCCGCAGCTCTGAGCCGCCGCTTCAACAACAGAGGTGGAGAACATGGCCCATTCAGACTCCATGTCTCCAGACTCCCTCGGAATGTGGTTGAAGTTCTTCCGGAGGTGGGAGTTGAAGACCTTCCGGACAGGGGCCTCAGCCAGACGATCCCAGCACACCCTCACTATATGTTTGGGTCTACCAGGTCTGAATGGCTTCCTCCCCTGCCATCGGATCCAACTCACCACCAGGTGGTGATCAGTTGACAGCTCTGCACCTCTCTTTACTCGGGTGTCCAAGACATACGGTCGCAGGTCTGATGATACGATAACAAAATCGATCATCGACCTGCGGCCTAGGGTGTCCTGGTGCCAGGTGCACATATGGACACCCTTATGCTTGAACATGGTGTTCGTTATGGACAGACTGTGGTTAGCACAGAAGTCCAATAACTGAACACCACTCGGGTTCAGATCGGGCAGGCCGTTCCTCCCAATCACCCCCCTCCAGGTTTCACTGTCGTTGCCCACGTGCGCATTGAAGTCCCCCAGTAGGACAATGGAGTCTCCAGGAGGAGCACCCTCCAGCACCCCAGTCACAGACTTCAAAAAGGGTGGGTACTCTGAAACATCATTTGGTGCATAGGCACAAATGATGGTCAGGACCCGTTTCCCAACCCGAAGGCGCAGGGAAGCAACCCTTTCGTCCACCGGGGAAAACTCCAATATAGAGGCAGCAAGGTGGGGCGATACAAGAATACCTACCCCTGCTCGTCGCCTCTCGCCCGGGGCAACTCCAGAAAAGGCCAAGCTCCAGCCCCTCTCCAGGAGACTGGTTCCAGAACCGGAGCTGTGTGTTGAGGTGAGGCCGACTATATCTAGCCGGTATCGCTCAATTTCGTACACCAGCTCAGGCTCCTTCCCCGCCAGAGAGGTGACATTCCACGTACCAAAAGCCAGTTTAGAAAGCTTGGGATCAGTCCGCCAAGGTCTCCGCCTTTGACTGCCACCTAATCCACATAGCACCGGACCTCCATGATCCCTCCTGCAGGTGGTGAACCTACTGGAGGGCGGACCCATGTAACTCCTTCGGGCTGAGCCCGGCCGGGTGCCATGGGTGGAAACCCGGCCACCAGACGCTAGCCTTCGAGCCCCTCCCCCAGGCCTGGCTCCAGGGTGGGGCCCCGGTAACCCCATACCGGGCGGGGTACACTGAATCCTTGATATACAATTTATCATGAGAGTCTGTTGGATCGTTCTTAGTCTGGCCCTTCACCCAGGACCAGTTTGTCTTGGGAGACCCTATCAGAGGCAAATTGCCCCGGACAACATAGCTCCTGGGATCACTGGGGCACGCAAACCCCCCCACCACGATAAGGTGACGATCCATGAGGGGGTGTATCAAACTTTAATTACGCAAATGACCTCTGAAAGATTCCCTGTACGCTTTGGAAGAGAGTGATGACTGATAAAATGCAAATTGTTCTCATTTTTAAATCCGACTACTGGTTTATGCTGAACATTACACATTGCATCTATAAGTAGAACTTAATATGGAACATCTCATAGTACATAATGAAAGAGGAAACATATTATTGGCTCCACCAAGAACGTTGGGAGATGTGCTTGGTCTTTTCACCAGTTTGTTGAACAGAAATACTCAACAAGTAACAGACAGATTTTCATGAATACATCAATTTTATTAGAGTTGGATTTATTTAATTTTTGAAATAACATGTCAAAGACTGAGATCACAGGAAAAAAAGAACTGGAGAAAATCACAAAATGACATTTAAAAAGCATATGAATAAACATTTCTTCTCCAGGACTGCGTCTTGAGATGAAATCAGACTTGGCTTTTATTTCCTCTCAACACACCGAGAAGTCCATCATCAGACCTTGGCAGAGTTATGTGCTCTCTTCACGCTGCTGTTCCCTCTGCTAAAGAGGTCATGGGTTTGGTTGGTTTAACTCAATCAGACGGGTTTTCTGAGGTGAGGGCTGGCCTCCAGTGTAGAAATGGCTTCAATTTAATGGGTCAAAGGAGAGTGGAACAGTGGTGGTGTGGAGAAAACACTGGAAGGTTCCAGCTCCAAAATTAAGACAGGCCTTTTTCCAGGGAGTTTGTCTGTTGTTCTTGCTCCTGCGTGGGTTCTCCGTTTGCCTCCCTCCTGGAATACAGGTACATCTCAATAAATTAGAATGTTAATAAAAAGTTGATTTATTTAGGTAATTCAATTCAAAAAATTAAACTTGTATATTATGTAGAGTCATTACAGAGAGAGTGATATATTTCAAGTGTTCATTTATTTTAATTTTGAGGATTATGGCTTACAGCCCATGAAAACTCCAAATTCAGTTTCTAAAAAATTAGAATATTACAGTATCTCACAAAGGTGAGTACACCCCTCATGTTTTTGTAAATATTTTATTATATCTTTTCATGGGACAACACTGAAGATATGACACTTTGATACAATGCAAAGTAGTCAGTGTACAGCTTGTATAACAGTGTAAATTTGCTGTCCCCTCAAAATAACTCAACACACAGCCATTAATGTCTAAACTGCTGGCAACAAATGTGAGTACACCCCTAGTGAAAATGTCCAAATCATGCCCAGTTAGCCATTTTCCCTCCCCAGTGTCATGTGACTCATTAGTGTTGCAAGGTCCCAGGTGTGAATGGGGAGCAGGTGTGTTAAATTTGGTGCTATTGCTCTCACACTTCCTCATACTGGTCACTGGAAGTTCAACATGGCGCTTCATGGCAAAGAACTCTCTGAGGATCTGAAAAAAATAATTGTTGCTCTACATAAAGATGGCCTAGGCTATAAGAAGATTGCCAACACCCTGAAACTGAGCTGCAGCATGGTGGCTAAGACCATACAGCGGATTAACAGGACAAGTTCCACTCAGAACTGGTCTCACCATGGTCAACCAAAGAAGTTGAGTGCATGTGCTCAGCGTCATATCCAGAGGTTGTCTTTTGAAAATAGACGTATGAGTGCTGCCATCACTGCTGCAGAGGTTGAAGGGGTGGGGGGTCAGCCTGTCAGTGCTCAGACCATATGCCGCACACCGCATCAAATTGGTCTGCATGGCTGTCATCCCAGAAGGAAGCCCGTTTTAAAGATGATGCACAAGAAAGCCCGCAAACAGTTTACTGAAGACAAGCAGATTAAGGACATGATTACTGGAACCATGTCCTGTGGACTGATGAGACCAAGATAAACTTATTTGACTCAGATGGTGTCAAGCGTGTGTGGCGGTAACCAGGTGAGGAGTACAAAGACAAGTGTGTCTTGCCTACAGTTAAGCATGGTGGTGGGAGTGTCATGGTTTGGGGCTGCATGAGTGCTGGCTTCACTGGGGAGCTACAGTTCATTGAGGGAACCATGAATGCCAGCATGTACTGTGACATACTGAAGCAGAGCATGATTGGAAACTGGGCCGCAGGGCAGTATTCCAGTATGATAACCACCCCAAACACACCTCCAAGATGACCACTGCCTTGCTAAAGAAACTGAAGGTAAAGGTGATGGACTGGCCAAGCATGTCTCCAGACCTAAACCCTATTCAGCATCTGTGGGGCATCCTCAAATTGAAAGTGGAGAAGCGCAAGGTCTCTAACACCATGATGTCATCATGGAGGAGTGGAACAGGGTTCCAGTGGCAATCTGTGAAGCTCTAGTGAACTCCATGCCCAAGAGAGTTAAGGCAGTGCTGGAAAATAATGGTGGCCACACAAAATATTGACACTTGGGGCACAAGTTAGACATTTTCACTAGGGGTCTACTCACTTTTGTTGCCAGTGGTTTAGACATTAATGGCTGTGTGTTGAGTTATTTTTAGGGGACATCAAATTTACACTGTTATTCAAGCTGTACGCTGACTACTTTACATTGTATCAAAGTGTCATATCTTCAGTGTTGTCCCATGAAAAGATGTAATAAAATATTTACAAAAATGTGAGGGGTGTACTCAATTTTGTGAGATACTGTCAATAAAATTAATTTTAAAAAATAGTTTTTAATAGAAATGTTGGCCGACTGAAAAGTATGTCCATGTACACACTCAATACTTGGTCAGGACTCCTTTTGGATTAATTACTGTATCAATGTGGCGTGACATGGAGATGATCAGCCTGTGGCACTGCTGAGGTGTTATGAAGGTCCAGGTTGCTTTGATAGTGACCTTCAGCTCGTCGGCATTGTTGGGTCTGGTGTCTCTCATCTTCCTCTTGACAATCCTCCATAGATTCTCTATGGGGTTTAGGTCAGGAGAGTTTGCTGGCCAATCAAACACTGTGATGTCATGGTCATTAAACCAGGTTTTGATACTTTTGGCAGTGTGTGTGTGTGGGGGGGGTGCCAAGTCCTGCTGGAAAATGAAATCAGCTTCTCCATAAAGCTTGTCAGCAGAGGGAAGCATGAAGTGCTCTAAATTGTCCTGGTAGATGACTGTGCTGACTTTGGTCTTGACAAAACACAATAGACAAACACCAGCAGATGACCTCTTTTCAGATAAAAGTAAATTTTGCGTTTCATTTGGAAATCAAAGTCCCAGAGTCTGGAGAAAGAGTGGAGAGGCACAGAATCTAAGTTGCTTGAGGTTTAGTGTGAAGTTTCCACAGTCAGTGATGATTTGAGGAACCATGTCATCTGCTGGTGTTGGTCCACTGTGTTTTATCAAGACCAAAGTCAGCGCAGTCGTCTACCAGGAAATTTTAGAGTACTTCATGCTAATTTTTGATTTTGATTTTGTATACTTTATTGATCCCCAGAGAGGAAATTGAGGGCATCCACCTGGATGGATGAAGCAGCCACGGTACAGCGCTATCCCCTAACCATTCACACACACATTCACACCTAGGGCCACTTTAGAGTCTCCAATTAACCTAACCTGCATGTTTTTGGCCTGTGGGAGGAAACCGGAGAAATCCCGGAGTAAACCCACGCAGATACGGGGAGAACATGCAAACTCCACACAGACCACTGTTGGTCAGGGGCTGGGATCGAACCAGGGATCCCATGGCCAAGAATGAGTTGCTGTGCTGGTGCAGTGCTAACCACTGCGCCACCGCACCGCCCACGGTGCGGTGGGTTTAATTTCATGGCTAATTAGCTTGTTTACTGCATTGGGGGAGCCCTTTATGAACCCATGATTGTGTTACCACCATATAGTGGTTGAGTCTCTTATCGAGCTTTTAAATACAGCCTTAGCTTGTCCATTGCCTCTGTAAAATGGTTGAGATGACGCAGATCGCCATCCCAGACTAACAGTGACTTCACTTCTGCTCCATTGAGTGTCAGTATCTGTGCACTGCACTCACTTTTTCTTGGTATCTTCAGATGAAATAAAGAGTCAATCATCACATACTACATAGATGGCGATTGCGTTTGTTCTCGTTACAAGCCATCTCTTTTTGTTCCAGCCATGTTCTGCTGCATCTGAACAGCACTGACTGCGCTGCTTCTGGAGTAATGGCACATGTCCACTGGATCTATCATTTTTCTGCTTCCCATTCATTGTGTATTGGAAATGTAACGGAAAGCATTTGGGTCCGGTGGGTAAAATTTGGGCTGCGGTGTGTCAAGTAGTGCGTACTTTCCCCTGCTGCCATTTGCATGAAGCTGAAATGTTTTTAAGTTTATACAAATGAGTTCCTCATGCCCGCATGCCTCGGAGGCAGTAATCTCATGTTGAACGTTTAAACCAGCGGTTTGTGATGTCAAATATTGACATCTTCTTTAACTGAACCTACTATTTTTCTCACAAAGTGTTGCTAGAAGCACTTTTCGCTGGTTTGCTTTACTGATATGAGACTCGTAGTCCACCATGTTGTCCGGGAGCTTCAGTCCATGAAAGACCGCTCACGACCAGATCCGGTGACCAGTCAGGAGCAGCCTTTGTGTTCTCAGCAGCAGGACAAATAAGAGCGTTTCTCCCGGGACAGAGCTCTTTGACTATTGGTTTTCTATAATATCACACATTTTCCATAACTCCACCTGGTTGCGCCTCTCCCCGCACCGCAACACAATCCCTATGCAATGTCTTCCGACAAAAATGGACCAGCTGACATGTGCCATTATGTACCAGTAACTCTGCAGTCATGTCTTAAAGGGCAGTACATGAAAAAGCTCTCGCATACATGCACAACAGGGAGAGGGGAAAAACGGAACGTTGGTTCCGGCTTTATGACGGTAAATCGCCCAGCCCTACTCGACAGTTAAGCTAATGCCAGGTGGGCTGTCTGTCAGCCTCTCCCCGCTGAGGCGAGCTCTAATGCGATTAGACTGACCAACTCTGACTGTCTAGCCAAGCTAATGCTAACAGTTCAATGCAGCATCACGGCAAAAATAGAACAAAATAAGCCAGAATGACATGCTGTTGACTGTGGATTAGTGAACCAGGTGGAAACAGGGATGTCTATTATGGTGAATAAAATTTAAAGAAAATAACAATATAAACTGTTGCCTGGTAAACTAACTCCCTTGTAGCACTGTGAGTTCTGAAGCTAATGAATTTGGCTCCCCACTCATCTGAGCGGGGACTGGATCATCACAGCTAGTGGCATGGTGATGGTCGTAACTGAAGACCGAAGCTTTTGTCAGTGATGTAATGAAAAAGAGCCGGAAGAGCAAATCCAGCTCGTCACCACATTTAAACTTGCCTTTTCTCAGGGGGTGGGGCTTAAGTGAAACTTTAAAGCAAAAAACAGAGACATGAGACATTTGAGTGATTTCACTCTTGATATGTTTTCTAAGTCATAAAAAACACATTATAGACATGTTAACAAGAGAAAAAGCTTGATTTATGGGGGGAGTGTCACTTTAAAATCTAATTATTTCTATGTGAAGACAAAGCTTAATATTTTTATTGTAGTCATATGACCCCAAAAGGGTTTTAGAAGGTTAAAACCCACAAACACACCAGGTATGAGTGAATGGGACCTTTAAGGTACATTTCAAACAGATTTTGAAACGCGTTTTGTGACTAATCACAGGCTAACTGTGGGAATCATGCAATTAGTTGTGAATTTATTTTTTTTTTAATGGTCGACAGTGACGTACAGCTGTCTTGCATCCTGCTTCACTCATGCACAGGCCACATTGCTCTCAAAATTCTGCAGTATTTGCATAAATGGAAATGGAGATAGACGCCAAATCTCCAGCTCCAACGTCCAAATTCATGCCGAAGCCCGGCGCTACAACCCGACTAAACTATCATCTGTTTTTTTGCTTTTCTAACCTTTTAGCATTTTAAGTGGCGCACTCCAGTCAACGAGATGTTTGACATTCTGAAATGGCAGGGACTTGAAGCAGCTTAAACCACAGGACCAAGGTGATCCTCCACATTCTCGTCTGCTGAAATGGCAACACCGGTGTGGGCGTGCATTAAACATTCATGCAAACAGCTGTTTCTTCTCCAGGACAGCGTGGCACAGAGCGCGGCCGTGTGCCCGGATTTCAAATCAGGCGAGCCTGCGAGGGCTGGCTGCATACGGTTGCAGCGTGAGAGGGTAGGAAGTGAACACGTGCTTGTCTCGGCAAAAGGAAACGAGAAATGAGCTTTTGGATGTTGGCAAAAAGGAGTGGAATCACTCCTGCAGGATACCAAAGCAAGTTCTAGAAAGAATGTGGAAACTCAGGCTAAATAGCAAAGAAAAAAGTGAAATTTGCTCAAACCCATTCATGTGCATGCTAAATGCAAAGTGGCGTGTTCATATGGTCATGCATTGCAGCTGATGTTTTTAGCTGGATTCATGCTGCACATCTGCTGTCTGCGTATGTATAACCGGAAACCTTGTGTGACGAAATTTACGTCATCGTCTCCACTCCGCTAGTGTCCACAGTGCTTGACTGCGGACGACCACGTGCAGCCCAAATTTTGTGACCACGCCTCCTGCCCACAACCTGAACGCGTTGAAAAGCGCATGCACAAGACTGAACGTCCTACTCACGAGGTGGCGATATCGGCACTGCATACCAAGACAAAGTAGACGAAGAAGACAATGAGGAAGCGGAAGACGAGAATAAACATAAATGAATCATACATAAATACTTCAGCAGCAGCAGCAAAAGCAGCGCCTTCATGGAAAAGGAATGAAAACCGGGAAGTCAAGCAGCAGAAAGCAAGCAGCGTTTCTTCATTGGTGAAAATCCTGGCGTGTCAGTGCATTGGCGCTACCTATTGTGGCAAGCTTGGATGACTTGTAATTTCCTGCTATTGGATCCTACAAGCTTGGATGACTTGTAATTTCCTGCTATTAAATTCAGATAAGACTGAAGTCATTCTATTTGGTCCACAAAACCTTAGAAATACCTTTCCAAATCAAACTCTTAGTTTGGATGTGGTTACTCTTTCTCTGAATAGTTCTGTGAGGAACCTTGGAGTTATTTTTGATCAAGATCTGTTTTTCAATTCACATATTAAATTTGTTTCTAAGACTGCCTTCTATCATTTGCATAATATTGCCAAGATTAGGAGCATCTTGTCTCAGAGTGATGCTGAGAAACTGATCCATGCTTTTGTTAGCTCTAGATTAGATTACTGTAACTCTTTATTATCAGGTTGTCCTAAAACATCTTTAAAAAGTCTTCAGTTGATCCAAAATGCTGCTGCAAGAGTTTTAACAGGTAATAGAAAGAGAGATCATATCTCTCCGGTTCTGGCCTCCCTTCATTGGCTTCCCATAGAGTTTAGAATTAAGTTTAAAATCCTTTTCACTTACAAAGCTCTTAACAATCAGGCCCCTTTTTATTTAAAAGATCTGATACTACCCTATTATCCTAACAGAGCACTACGCTCCCAAAATGCAGGATTACTTGTAATACCTGGAATCTCCAAACATGCAGTGGGAGGCACAGCCTTCAGTTATCAAGCTCCTCTCCTTTGGAACCAGCTGCCAATCTGGATTCAGGAGTCAGACTTGACCTCTGTTTTTAAGAATAGGGTTAAAACCTTCCTTTTTGATATAGCCTACAATTAGGGAGGGATCCTGTGTCTCTGAATCCTTCCTTAGTTATGCTGCTAATAGGTTTAGACAGCTGGGGGACTTCGAATAATGCGCTGGGCTTCACTCCTTTCTTCACTCTCAATGAAATATTTTTGCTGGTCATTAACATCTGTTTGTTCTCTCCCATACATTGAGTCCCCGTTGTGCTGTTTGCTCTCTACATGTCTGTTCTTTTCATCTTCTCTATCCCCTCACCCCCCAGCCAGTTGCAGCAGATGACTGCCCCTCCCTGAGCCCGGTTCTGCTGGAGTTTTTTTCCTGTTAAAAGGGAGTTTTTCCTCTCCACCGTCGCCAAGTGCTTGCTCACAGGGGATTGCCTGATTGCTGGGGTCTTTCTACAATTGTGGGGGTTTCCCCTACAGTTGAAAGTGCTATGAGATGACTGTTGTTGTGAAATGGCGCTATATAAATAAAGTTGAATTGAATTGAACCTGTTGGGCGGGAGTGAAACTACAGATGATGGTTGTGCGCATGTGTCAACCGCTTGGCCTGGGTAGATGAAAAAAGTGAGCATGAACAGTGCTGTGTTTGTGCTGGGCTGGTCCAAAGCGCACACGGACCAAAGTGGACTAGAGGGGAAATGCAGCATGAATGAGGCTTTAGGTGTGAGGTACATATTCACAGCCGATGCGCTGCTGCCGTCATCCTCTCTCTCTTTCTCCATCTGGAGCCTTCATGATGCAGCTCAGCCCTGGTGATTGCACCTACATTTGTTGGGAGTTGTTTTCACCGTCCCCCGTCATGTATCCCGGTACACTCTCTCCTTCTTCGCCCCCGGTGTCGGGAGAGACTAAAGCTCCGTTACAGCTGACATGCAAACACGGTGCAGATGGAAATCACAAGGGAGGGTTACGTTTGCTTTACAGCAAACAGGAAAAAGACAAGAGGATTCTGTCTAACGGTGGACCCAGCTTTCCTCTCACAGTCATTCTAGCCCGTCTCATTGCAAGTAAACAGATTATCACAGTAATCAGATGATTTGAGGAGGATGACCCAAAATCATCCCCCTTGTTAACCTGCCCCCCCCATTCCTGTCCCTATTCATAGGTGTCAATCAAAGAGGGCCCCACCCCCATCTGGAAGAAACAGAATTGGCTTTGAACTGCTAATTCTGAAATGGAAAAAAAAATAATTTAGCTTTCTTCTTATAGACTTGCAACTGTTTTTGGAAAAATTTGTGACTTTTGTCTAATAATTGCAATTTTTTTTTTTTATAAATTTGCAACTTCCTTTCTTGTAAAAAAATTTGCAACTTTTTTCCATAAATTTACACTTTTTTCCTTGTAAATTTTAATCATTTTCCTGTAAATTTCCAACTTTTTTCTCATAAATTTTCATTTTATTCTTAAAAATTTGCCTCTTTTTCTCATAAATTTGCAAGTTTTTTCTTTGTAAATTTGTCATTTTTCTTATAAGGTTTGAGAATTTTTTTCCTTCTTTTTTTATCTTAAAAAGTGACTTTTTTCTCATAAATTTTCAACTTTTTTTCTCATAAATTTTCAACTTTTTTCTTATAAATGTTTATCTTCTTTCCTGTAAATGTTCAACTTTTTTCCTCATAAATATTCAGTTTTCTTGTAAATTAGCAATTTTTTTCTGTAAATTTGCAGTGTTTTTCCTCATAAATTTTCATTTTTTTCCCCAAAATTTGCATATTTTTTCATAAATTTGCAACTTTTTTCATAGATTTGTGAATGTTTTCTTAAAAATTTGTGACTTCTTTCTCATAAATTTACAACTTTTTCCTGTAAATTTTCAACTTTTTTCCTCAGAAATTTTCAGTTTTTTTTCTTTTAAATTAGCATTTTTTTTCCCCTGTAAATTTGCAACATTTTTATTTATTTATGATTTTGAATATTAATGCCAGAGGGGAAATTGAGGGCATCCACCTGGATGGATGAGGCAGCCATGGTGCGGCGCCAGTCCCTTCACCACTCACACACACATTCACACCTCGGGCCACTTTAGCGTCTCCAGTTAACCTAACCTGCATGTTTTGGGCCTGTGGGAGGAAACCAGAGTACCTGTGGTAAACCCACGCAGACATGGGGAGAACATGCAGGCTCCACACAGACAGGTCACTGATGGACAGGGGGTGCGACCCACGATGGTTGGGGGTGGAATCGATCCCGTGACCTTCTTACTGTGCTGCCACAGTACTAACTTCTGCACCACTGAGCTGCACCATAAATTCCTCATAAATTTTCATGTTTTTCCCCAAAATTTGCATCTTTTTTCATAAATTTGCCACTTTTTTATAGATTTGTGAATGTTTTCTTAAAAATTTGTGACTTCTTTCTCATAAATTTACAACTTTTTTCCACATAATTTTCTTTTTTTTTCCTCTCATAAATTCACAACTTCTTTCTTGTAAATGTTCCACTTTTTTCATCAAAAATTTGCAACTTTTTTTTTTTTTTTTTTTTTAGAAATTTGCACTTTTTTCCTTGTAAATTTAAAATTTTTCTTGATAAATATATTTTTCCGGTAAAATTTCAACTTTTTTCCTCATAGATTTACAACTTTTTTCTCAAAACATTTAACTTTATTTTCTCATAAATTTGCAACTTTGTTAAAAGCAGCCACAGTTTAAAATGTTCACGATAAAAAGTTTCCGAAGTAGCATAAAATATCAATAAAACAGGCCGCACTTCTATGCCAGTGGTGGTAGTTATCTTATTTTTTGGGGGGATGGTTCTTCATATGCCAGTTAATCATCACTGTAAGACAAAGGAGATGCAAACAGGCGTTAAAAAAATATGCGCATAACGGTATCGGCATCGGCAATCAGTATGACTATTTTTAAAATGTTGGCATATTAATTATTGGCAAAAAAAAATCATGGTCAGCTGATTGCAAGCAGGCTCCCCCTGGTGGTGGCAATTCAGAATGCATGAGGAAACCAGGATTGTACTTCAGCAGGCCAAGCGAACAGTTCTCTAAACTCACTCATATGAGGATGCTGGCAATTATCACGGAAATTATTATCCCATTAATAGACATTCATAGCAATAAATTAATTGTTTTTATTGCGATACACTGAGCCGGACCATGACCTCCTCACATATGACATAAGGTGTGCAGTGACCATTTGAATGATAACATCACATTGTGATTGACGATATACGACCCACACAAAATCATCACCAGTACGAACAAACACAAACAAACCCATTTTTTTTTTTTAAATTATTACTCTCCATCACAGTGCCTGGGGTGGGAAAATGATGGAAAACAACAGCAGCTAAAACCAAAGACGGTGCGTTGGCTTTTCAGCTCCAATCCCAACCTCGCACCTCAAAGCCGCCCGCCACGCCAAATCACACACTGGCGAGGCTTCCCTGCTGGATGGCGCGGTAATAAGCAAATGATCCCCTTTAGAAATAACAGCTGGTTGTGTGTTTTTTCTAATGGTGAGGCTCCATCACTGCCCGCCACTCCTCGTTCATCAGCAGCTGTTAGCCGTCACTCTGCCTCTCTGCTGGAGTGCTCTGGGTTTTTTCTTTTTTCTTTCTCGACTGCACTCAGGAGCAGGAGAAACGAATCACAACACGAACGGCGAGGTAAACGAGGACCATGGTCATCTCTTCACAGGCGTCTTCCACTGAGTAGCTGTGGGATGGTTATGATTGGGGGCTGAAGCACACTTGCCAGTTCTGAGTAGCCATCTGCCTTCTGTTTTTTAATCTCTGAGACATTCCCATATTTTCTGGAATTCAAGGGCATTCCAAGCACTCCTTCAAGTTTGCATAGCTTTTTCGTTTTCCAATTAATTTTGAACTGTACCAGGGGAATGCCTTGCTTAGGCAGCCTTGTACAACCTAATCATTGAAGGCTGAATTACCTCTAAAACTAAGATCCTGACATTGCTTTTTTCACTTAAATGAAAATCCACTCTTAATGTTTCTTTAAAGTTTAAGGGTTCCCCCTCTACATCTGATGAAGTTTTATGAAACATTATCCGCTGTCTGTCCTTAAACGTCTAGTTGCTGGTGTCAGCCGCTCTGTCCTGACACATTTCAGCATTTGCAGAGACAGGAATCCGTCATATTTGACGGAAGCGTGCAGCTTTTCCTGTACTTACATTACACGCCAGAACCGTCTGGGGGTGTTACAGCTGCCTGGGTGTAGTTTTTGATGTACAGTAGATCTAGTGTTCTTCATCCCAGGACACAGCTGCTGGACTCATCTCTGTAAAAAAAAAAAAAAAAAAAAAAAAAAAACACCTTCACACTGGATGAAGACCATGCTACAACCTAAGAAATCAGCCAGGACACAAGTGGTCTTTGCAGGGTCTTGGCGAGGTTTTCGAGAGTGTATTAAGAATGTACTGGGACCCCCATTACACACGATAGAGAATGGAGACTTCTGAGCAGGGGCAGAACTTCCATAGCGAGGCTGTGCTGGTTATACCCACTTTACATAGGGGTAGAGACCATTGAGAGATCGCTGAGTGATGACAGAAATGGCTGGATCTCCAATCGATTTTTCACTGATCTCTCAGCAATTGCCAAGATGTCTCAAGGATCGTCAGTGATTTCTCCAGTCCTCAAAGTTTCGAGTCATTCCAAAACAATCTCTCAACGAGCAATCTCCCAGTGATTTCTCAGCAATCTTTCAATGGACTCTGTTGGTCTTTCATCAAACGCTCAGTGATTACTCACCGATCTCTCAGACATCTCTACCTTCAAGGTGGAAAAATTTGGCATTCATTGAAGGTTCACTGAGAGATCATGGGGAGATCAATGAGATTGCTGAGCACTCATTGAGAGTTCATAAAGAGTTTAGTGATCATTGAGAGATTGTTTTAGACTGAGCCAAAGAAATCTCTCAACTATGGCGACCGTGGGGCTCACTGGAAGGGTGTAGACGAGGACTGGAAACCTCTCAAATATATATATACCTCTTTGGTTACACAGTACACTCTTAATGATCCCTCAGTGATCTCTCCTGGTTTCTCAATAATCTCTCAAGGATCTTTCAAAGATCTCTATAGATCACCATAAAAGTCGAACAAAGATCTCCCAAACATTTACAAAGAAATGGTTTATTTGAGGCTTTGGGAGATCATTCAGCGATCGGGTCAGTTTTTGATCTCTCACTGATAACCCAGTGATCTCCGTCTGTGCAACGAGTCCCTTAACGATTGTGGTGGCATCGTATCAGGGTCATGGGTGGAGCGTGGTGGCAACAGTGGTGTTGCATCAAAGTCGTGGGGCCTATGTGCACCAGCATAGCTTGGTTGATGAGAATTTGAAGCAGGACTGACCGCGCTGCTAAATGGGGCAGCAGCGCTGTGCTAGCATGGCATGATCTTCTAGCACGTAGCATCAGGGCATGTCCGGAGCATGGTGTTGACCGTGGACGTACGTATTGTTGAGGGAACATGCTGGTGATGGATTGAACCTGGTGGTCGGGGGGTGGGGGGCAGGAGAGTGTCTCGACAACGTGGAAAATGGCAGGAAAAACGTGTAGCAGTGTCATGATTCATGCTGAAGGAGATTCTCCATTTTTCCATCATTCAGACACTTTCGAAAAAGTCTGGAGAGCTTAAACAGATTCTGTGTATCAGTGTGTAAAATTAGTGGGACAAGATTTTACATGTGAAAAGTTGAGTTTTCATTTTGTCATCCCCTCACTCATGATAAAAGTGCTGTAGAGAACGTTTAAAACTCCAGTCATGTCTGACAGGGTTCTCAGGCCATTCCGTCTTTGTCAGGAATGAATGAATGAACGAGGCCACGTTCTCCTACACAATAAAACCAGTTGTCCCTGAAGGGGACTTTAAAGGTTCCCTTTCTAAATTGGGTAGCTGTCTCGAACCACATTCTGTCCCACTCCCCACTCTACTCCAGCTTCACCGTCCTGGACTTCAGCTGAAGGTCATCCTCACTCTGCTGCGGGCTGAAGGGCCATTACAAAACACCAGCCGGACCACCGGGTGTCTTCACGGCCTGTTTTGGCTGTCGAGCTGCTGACTGCAGTCGAGACAGGGAAGCGGTCTGATTCGTTCCTTTTCCATCTGAGGCTGAGGACCAGCTAGCATGTCATTTGCTAGCACGTCCTCGCCTATTATGCAGTGCGAATCTGGGGCATGGGTGACACCTGTGTCAATAAAGCCATATTTCGAACCACACTGCTGTCATTTCCTATTCCATGCAGCTTTCTTCTTCTTTTCAGTCTAGGACACTTCTGCTGCCTCATCTGTGGGCCTTTCCCCCCTTGACGAAGAAGCTAGCTACAGCGCCTGAAAAAAAATGAGTGACCGCTGCAGATGGTAGCCATTCAGTTTGAGTATCGGTTGAATTCCAACACAAAGACTTGTCGATCTACTTAAGGAGGTACCGATTAGGTGACCATCTAAGCATGGTAGGACACATGAGTGGTGTGGAGAATAATCAGGTATTCCACAAATACAGATTTCTGAGTTCTTCCCAAGTTAAAACTTAGATATTGTAGTGTTTAAGAATGAACATGAACTTGTTTTCTTGTATTATTTCATCAAAAACCAACATCTTTTTTGTTGTTTTGGCCACTTGTCTTTTTCTGTAAATAAATGCTCTAAATGATGACATTTTGACTTGTTTTCAGTAGGTTAGTTAATTTAAAATGAAAATATTCTTTACTTTACTCAAACACAAACGTGTAAATAGTAAAGGCAGATAAAGTGATAATTTTGCAGAGGTTCCGTTGGTCCCTTGTTCTTTTTCTTTCAGAGCTGTATGACTGTTATTTTTTTATTCATTTAGCCTAGCTAGCTTGTCTGTTTAATTTTCGAACATCACCGCTAATTACTGACTGAGATAGGTGTGTGTCAAGACCGTACAGACATAGAGGCAGACGTGTCAGTCACGGGAAGAGCAAGAATATCCAGTATTTTTTTTTTTTTTTTAAAAAAGAAGAAAGCACCCAGCAGACTTTGATATTTATTATACAGAAGAACAGAATAAATTATTTCGTTTTTCTCTGTGGCTCTCTATGAACCGGTGTTCTAACATTTTGGCATCCGTATCAGAACATCATACCGCTGTATTAAACTAGTATGCTTTACCGTTAGCATAAATGTACCAACCGGAACATCATAACATACATAGCTATGCTATTCTGACAAAGTATGTTAGAATGTCAGAACACCGGTACCAAGTGGTCCACAACCAGGTGCCAGGTCACAACTCAGTGGTTGGGGGACCACTGGTCTGGAGAAACACTGAAGAGGACTTGTTAAATATGTCCCAAGTACACCATGTGAGCTAGTTCTCGTAGTCGCATCATGCTGCGCTGCATCGTTCAACATAACTACACGCCACATCTTGAGCAGACCCTGCTGATGGGTCAGCCTGTGGACAGTGAGCTGCAGAATTTTCCATCTCTCCCTCTCTGATGAGTTGGTGCCACTGCTGTCCTCCAGTTCTCTGTCTCGTTTCATCCTTCCACCACCTCAGCATCCACCTGTAGGCTCCAGAGACTAAGTATCGCTGTGCTGCACACATCAGTACAGAGGCACTGCGGAAGATTTCCTTACTTAAAGTTAAAACTGGGCTGTCTTATGGCTCCCATGTGGGTTTGTCCACATGAACTTCACCTTACCAATTTTCAACTTATTTTCTCATAGATTTGCGTTTCTTTTTTGTAAATTTGTGATTTTTTCCCCCCAAATTTGATATATTTTTCTTTAAAATTTGAAACTTTCTCATGAATTTTTAACTTTTTTTAACTTGCAACTTTTATGCATAAATTTGTGATTTTTTTTTCTTGTAAATCTGCAGCTTTTTCCTTGTACATTTTTGTTAGTTTTTCTTATAAAATAGCAACTTTTTTTCTTGCAAATTTGCTGACTTTGTCTTGTAATTTTGGAACTTTTTCATAAATTTGTTACTTTTTCCTTGCAAATTTGCTATTTTCTTGTAAATTGGTGACTTTTTCCCATAAATGTGAGACATTGTTTTGTAAATTTTGAACAAAAATTGTAATCATAAATTTGTGATCTGTGAGGTTTTTTTATCATAAATTTTCAATTTAAAGCGAGTACACCCCTCACATTTTTGTAAATATTTTGTTATATCTTTTCATGGGACAACACTGAAGATATGTCACTTTGATACAATGTAAAGTAGTCAGTGTACAGCTTGTATAACAGTGTAAATTTGCTGTCCCCTCAAAGTAACTCAACACACGGCCATTAATGTCTAAACCGCTGGCAACAAAAGTGAGTACACCCCTATGTGAAAATGTCCAAATTGTGCCCAATTAGTCATTTTCCCTCCCCGGTGTCATGTGACTCGTTAGTGTTACAAGGTCTCAGGTGTGAATGGGGAGCAGGTGTGTTAAATTTAGTGTTATCGCACTCACACTCTCTCATACTGGTCACTGGAAGTTCAACATGGCACCTCATGGCAAAGAACTCTCTGAGGATCTGAAGAAAAGACTGTTGCTCTACATAAAGATGGCCTAGGCTATAAGAAGATTGCCAACACCCTGAAACTGAGCTGCAGCATGGTGGCCAAGACCATGCAGTGGTTTAACAGGACAGGTTACAGTTAGAACAGGCCTCGCCATGGTCGACCAAAGAAATTGAGTGCACGTGCTCAGCGTCATATCCAGAGGTTGTCTTTTGAAAATAAACGTATGAGTGCTGCCAGTACTGCCACAGAGGTTGAAGGGGTGGGGGTCAGCCTGTCAGTACTCAGACCATATGCTGCACACTGCATCAAAAATTGATCTACATTGCATCAAAAATTGGTCTACATGGCTGTTGTCCCAGAAGGAAGCCCCTTTTAAATATGATGCTCAAGAAAGCCCACAAACAGTTTGCTGAAGACAAGCAGACTAAGGACATGGATTACTGGAACCATGTCCTGTGGTCTGATGAGACCAAGATAAACTTATTTGATTCAGATGGTGTCAAGCGTGTGTGGCGGCAACCAGGTGAGGAGTACAAAGACAAGTGTGTCTTGCCTACAGTCAAGCATGGTGGTGGCAGTGTCATGGTTTGGGACTGCATGAGTGCTGCCGGCACTGGGGAGCTACAGTTCATTGAGGGAACCATGAATGCCAACATGTACTGCGACATACTGAAGCAGAGCATGATTGGAAACTGGGCCGCAGGGCAGTCTTCCAACATGATAGCGACCCCAAACACACCTCCAAGACAACCAATCCACATGGTGAGGACATCGATGGCCTCATTCACACCTTCACGGGCTACCTCAGCTTCTGTGTGGACAAATCCGTTCCCACCAAGACCATACGGCGTCACTCAAACAACAAACCCTGGATCAACCCTGAGATAAAAACACTTCTGAGAGAGAAGAAGAGGATCTTCAGGTCGGGGAACAGGGAGATGCTGAAGTCCGTACAGAGGGAGCTGAGGAGAAAGATCAGAGAAGGCAAGGACAGCTTCAGGAAGAAGATGGAGGACAAGCTGCAACAGAGCGACATCAGCGGGGTCTGGAGAAACCTCAAAACCATCTCGGGGCTCCAGAATACCTCCCCCCAGGCCACGGGGGGCAGGGAGTGGGCGAACAACCTGAATCTGTTTTTCAATAGCTTTGACCAACCGCCCTCCCCCCTGTCTGCACAACAACCACTGCTGCCTCTAAGAAATCAAGTCCTGCTACCCACTCCCCACTCCACCGACACCCCCCCCCCACTCCCAACACACAGCCCCCCATCCTGACCCTGACCAAGACCCAGGTGAGGACGGAGCTGAGGAAGATCAAGGCGAGGAAGGCGTCGGGACCGGACGGCATCAGCGCAAAGCTCCTCAAGTCCTGTGCAGACCAGCTGTGTGGGATTGTGACATATATCTTCAACATGAGCCTGAAACTGGGGGGGGTACCACAGCTGTGGAAAACATCTTGTGTGGTACCTGTACCAAAAACTTCCCACCCCAAAGACCTGAACAGCTTCAGACCGGTGGCCTTGACGTCCCACTTGATGAAGACCCTGGAGAGACTGCTCCTTGCTCATCTCCGACCCCTGGTGGAACCAGCGATGGATCCACTCCAGTTCGCCTACCAGCATGGCATTGGGGTGGAGGATGCGGTGATCTTCCTCCTTCACCGTTCTCTGTCCCACCTGGAGAAGCCCGGGAATATGGTGAGGATCATGTTCTTTGACTTCTCCAGTGCTTTCAACACCATCCAACCGATGATCCTGAAGGACAAGCTGCTGCGCGCAGGGGTGGACCAGCACCTGTCATCATGGATCCTGGACTACCTCACGAACCGGCCTCAGTTTGTGAGAACCCGGGACTGTGTTTCCGACACGATCATCAGTAGCACGGGGGCCCCCCAGGGAACGGTGCTGGCTCCCTTCCTGTTCACTCTTTATACTGCGGACTTCTCACACAACACAACACATTGCCATCTACAGAAGTTCTCTGATGACTCTGCGATCGTTGGTCTCATCTCCAGCGGAGATGAAGCTGAGTACAGAGGGCTTATCCAGGACTTTGTGGACTGGTGCCATCGGAACTGCCTCCAGATCAACGCGAGGAAAACTAAGGAGCTGGTGGTGGACTGCCGCAGGCATGGGCAGCCCCTCACAGCACCAGTAAATATACAGGGAACAGACATCGAGATGGTGACATCCTACAAGTACCTGGGTATTCATCTGAACAATAAACTAGACTGGTCACACAATACTGACGCACTCTACAAGAAGGGACAGCGCAGGCTGTTCCTGCTGAGGAGACTCAGGTCTTTTGGTGTACAAGGGGCGCTGCTGAAGTCATTCTATGACACGGTGGTGGCATCAGCCATCACTTTTGGAGTGGTCTGCTGGGGCAGTGGCATTACTGCAGCCGATAGGAAGAGACTGAACAAACTGATTAAGAAAGCTAGCTCTGTCCTGGGGCAACGCCTTGATCCGATGGAGGAGATAGGAGAGAGAAGGACGGTGGCTAAACTGTCATCTCTGCTGGAGTCCGAGTTCCACCCTATGCAGGACATACTGGATGCACTGAGGAGCTCATTTAGCAGCAGACTACATCATCCCAGGTGCACAACCGAGAGGTTTCGTAGGTCCTTCCTACCAACGGCTGTCAGACTGTACAACCTAAGCAGGGCTGCTCGCAGAGATAGCAAAAAGACGTAACAAACTAATAGTTTTTTTTGAATGCAAAAGATGCAATAGACTTACACAATGGTCCTCTCCGGCATACAACTAGGAACATACCGGTCGCTATGGAGGGTGAGAATATGTATGGGCACATAATCATACCATGTAGGATAACTAAATAGACGGTTATGCTGTTTCATCCCACCTAGCAACAATGCTCTGCACTGTGTGTGTTTATATATTTACATATTTATTCCATCTAGCTACAATGCTCTGCACTGGGTGTGTTTATATTTATATATCTATATATTTATTCCATCTAGCTACAATGCTCAGCACTGGGTGTGTTTATATTTATATATCTATATATTTATTCCATCTAGCTACAATGCTCCGCACTGTGTTTTTATATATCTACATATTATTCCATCTAGCTACACTGCTCCGCACTGTGTGTGTTTATATACTTGCATATTTATTCCACCTAGCTGCAATGCTCCGTACTGTGGGTGTTTATATATTTACATATTTATTCCATCTAGCTACAATGCTCTGCACTGTGTGTTCATATATTCATATATTTATTCCATCCAGCTACAATGCTCTGCACTGTGTCTGTGTGTGTGTGTGTGTATATATATATTTTATAGTAATATGTACATATGTATATTAGCTGCTCTTGCTTGCTTGTTTTTTTTCTTGCCTTCTGATTGTTGCTCTGAGTGTTGCTATCCCTGTGCTGTTGCAATCCTGGAATTTCCCCGTTGTGGGACTAATAAAGGCTTATCTTATCTTATCTTATCTTAACCACTGCCTTGCTAAAGAAACTGAGGGTAAAGGTGATGGACTGGCCAAGCATGTCTCCAGACCTAAACCCTATGCAGCATTTGTGGGGCATCCTCAGACGGAAGGTGGAGGAGCGCAAGTTCTCGAACACCATGATGTCGTCATGGAGGAGTGGAAGAGGATTCCAGTGGTATCCTGTGAAGCTCTATTGAACTCCATGCCCAAGAGAGTTAAGGCAGTGCTGGAAAATAATGGTGGCCACACAAAATATTGACACTTTGGGCACAATTTAGACATTTTCACGTAGGGGTGTACTTACTTTTGTTGCCAACGGTTTAGACATTAATGGCTGTGTGTTGAGTTACTTTGAGGGGACATCAAATTTACAGTTACACAAGCTGAACACTGACTAATTTACATTGTATCAAAGTGTCATATCTTCAGTGTTGTCCCATGAAAAGATATAATAAAATATTTACAAAAATGTGAGGGGTGTACTCACTTTTGTGAGATACTGTATATTTGCTACTTTTTTTGTTAGTTTGCAACTTTTTAAATTTTTTTCCTCACAAATTTGTCACCTTTTTTGTAAATTTGCAAATTTTTTTCTTGCAAGTTTGTAACTTTTTTCAAACAATTTTTCAGTTTTTTTTTTCTGATAAATTTGCAACCTTTTCCTCATAAATTTTAATGGTTTTTTTTCTCATAAAGTTGAGATTTTTCTCATAAATTTTTGACGTTTTTCTTGTATTTTTTTTTTTCCATGGTGGCCCCAGATGGGTTGAATGCGGGTAATCAGATTACCTGCTTGCCTGTGCCACAGGTAAAGTCCATGTGGGCTAACACAGATGGGGCCAGTGTGGAACCCGCCGGACAAACCCACATGGGACCCATAATGCAGCCCAGCTTGAACCTATCATGGGGCCCACATGTTAATGCATAACTCCAAACATGCCGTCTCTCTGAAAACGCGCATGCAGGATGTGGGAAAAACAGTTTTCAGTCGTGTTTAGGCTGAGTTTACTGATGACCTGTACCACTTTCAGAACAAGTGGTATGTGGCGTTCACTGACACCGTGCAGGCCTGTGGGCGCCGTGTCGGCTCCCCCCTGCACTTAACGGACAGGCAACTTGTCGTATCTCTGCCGTTTCCACAGAGTGCAGTATATTTGGGATTTTTTTCACTTTATTTTAAGTTTTTGCACTTCTCTCTAACGCCTGGACGCCTCGTTAGACCCCGGCTCCCAGCACAGACTGTGTACTGTGATTCTGTTGGAAACTGATCATCCTTATGTGAGATGAGAGCGTGTTAAAATCTGAAGCAGCCTTTTTCATCTCATGCCTTCACAACAGATTTTTTTAACTTTATTTGAGGTTATTTAAAAAAAAAAATCAGTATTACTTATATTAGTGTGAGCATGTTAAAGTGTGGATTTTTCTTGGAAATACACGTCAGAGATGTGTAAAGCTGACCCCCCCCCCAAAAAAATTGTTAGATGGTGCTATCTTTAGCATACACCCACATGTGTTTTTTTTATGGAAACCCTCTAAGCGTTCAGTGTTTCTCTCACTCTGGTACGAGGGGAGACTTGGTTGCGCTGACCCCCGCAGAAATGTCGATTCCCACCAGTGCTCGCAGACTTACGGTACCGTGTTGCCCCACCCCCCCCAATGTCAGGGAAGAAGGAGAGGAGAAGCGGAGCGAAAGAGAGAAGACTGCGAGCTTAATGTAGATCCGTCATCAGCTGGCTGCAGATCAAGAGAGCAGCGTTGGCAGGCGGAGCACACCATCCACCCGAGCCCCCTCTCCATGCCAAGCCCCCAGATTCTCTGAGGTAGACGAGCACGGAGGGGCCAGGCTCTTGGCGAGGACAGTGTGTATCTACTTCTTCTGTGTATGTGTGTGTGTGTGGGGGGGGGGGGGCGCGCACACCCTCTGAAGGCAGTGATCTGGCACTGTGGAAATGTCACCAAAATCCCAGAAACAGAAGAAGAATAGAACAGAGGGAAGACACATGGGGAGAGAGTGATGAACAGACACTGGATGCTCTGGGAGGTGTGGGATTTGGAGACCATGGAAGGCAGACTCTTTCGCTCACAGTGGAGGACAAAAAAAAAACAATGGCACAAAAAGACAAACGGAGAGATGCAGGCCATCTTCCCTGCTCCTCAGCAGCTTCCACTCACGTGTGTTAAGTGGATTCAAGGACACCACTACATTCCAGCCTGAATGCCCAAGTCATGGTGGCAAAAACGCGCTGGTACGCGAGTGGACGCAGTGGACGCATTTGTGCGCAAACCCTACACAGAGGCTTTGCGTTGACTGAGCGTATGCAGGCCCAAAAAGTGACCGCACATACAAGAACGCAGTGGTCACGGTGAACTGCGCATGTGGGGGGGGGGGGGGGGTTGTGTTATTGAGCAACTCAACAAAAACAGGGAAAAGACAAAGAAGAACTTTGACACATTGACAGACCAAGCAACGTGGATGCTGCTAACAGTAACAACAACAAAAGCTCCTGCTTGTCCTCATCGTCATCATAGTATTCATGTATCTCCATCGCCTCCACCATCAAGCTCTTCTTTTGTGCTTCGATTGCAGCTGTTCAAAAGTTTAGTGGCTCTTGGCTGCTGCCAACAGTACAGGCATGTGAACTGCAGATTATTTTTACCGCGCATGCACGAAAGATCACACAGTACTTCTTAATAAACTTAGCAAATATGGTATAAGAGGAGTGGCATATTAGTAGATACAAGTTACCTAAAAAAACACAACCCAGTATGTTCAGATAAATAGTATGAAATCAGAATTATATGAAATAAAATGTGGTGTACCTCAAGGTTCAGCCTTTGGGCCAAAACTTTTCAGTACCTCCACAGAGGAGGTAATGTAATCAGGGTGGTTTGTCTGTCTGTTAGTAGGATTACACAAACTGGATGGATTTTGATGAAATTTTCACCACAGGTGGTCCTTGGGATAGAGAGGAACCCATAACATTTTGGTGATGATCCAAGAATGCATACCTCCGCCAAGGCTCTTAACTTCTCACAGTGTGTTAACAAGAATACTCCAAAACTACTAGATAGAATTTGATGCAATTTTCACCACAACTGGCTCATGGCCTACACATGAACCCATTACATTTTGGAGGTGATCCATGAGGGACAGAAGGAGCCTTGGTGGAGGTATGCACTCTGAGTGCTTTTCTAGTTTTATATTATATTTCTAATATTTCTTTTGTTTATATGTTTTTGTAAAGAGTCATTTTAAAAAAGGGGCAGCTTATGTAAGATTTTTCTTTCTTCTGCTCCTTTTCATTCTTGTTTTAGGTTGTTTTTGCGTTGGTTTCTAGTAAGAATGAAATGAATAAATAAAATTTTTAAAAAAATGAAAAAATGAAAAATACAGACTCTCCACAAACGATAGCTAAATGGATCCTTTGAGTTCTATCTTGTTAAATCTTAAAAAGTGATAATTTTAACCAACATCCCACGATTTCATAACGATGCTTGTGTCACACTTTTCTCAGCTCCTACGAGAAAGCATTTTTTTTTTAACCTCGCCGCATATCGGGGAAACGGTTGTTTTCTGAGTCGCAGTGTGAAACGGGATTACAGCATTTTTTTTGATTTTCTAATACCACACCTGTAAATACCTGTCAACACCTCTGTCCAACTTCAGTGCAAGCAGGAGGGTGGGTGGGTAAAGACTGAGGTGTGTGGAAGCATGTGATGTGTCGACCCAATCCCCAAAGGAGTCAGGAGTGGTAGAGAAGTATGTGACAGTGGTCCAGGACTTGTATGAGGACAGTGAGAAGCCTGTGGGGGGGGGGGGGGGGCAGGTATAGTGAAGATGCCAGGAGTACAAGAAGTGAATAGGGATGAGTTTAAATTAGGGATGCATGATAGTCGCAATCTCCTTTTGTAGTGATGATTAACAGGCATACAGTATAAAGACATGTTCCCCAAGGAAAATAGGACAACTACCTCAGCTTAACAAGGATTTATTTTGATATTATTTGTTTTGTGTAACATGTTCAGCAGAACCTCCTCCTTTTAACAGGCTTGGAGGATGTTATAACTGTGACTTTCATTACAACAGCCACAATCAGGGCAAAAAGAGACATTTAAATAAGTCAAATCTGTCCACAGGGATCATGTGAAACTGAAGTGCATTCACCTTGCAGCTGTACAGTAACGAAAACAATTTGCACCAACATAAGTCATAGTCAGTATAATATTTGTACACTACTGAATAAAGAAGTACAAATAAGGCTGTGTGTGCTTTACAGACTTACTTAAACTCAGCATCATATAAACTGGATCAGACAAATCATTTCTAAATAGTAAATTAGAACCGTGTCAATATGTGATGATGTGAAAAATTACAGCTTGCAACTCGGGTGAGGCAGAGTCTGAAAATTGCCTGCGACTGGGCCATGGGTGGCGGGGCTCGTTGGAGTACGTGGTGCTGGTCTGCTGACGTCTTCAGCAGGTGGGGATGGCTGGTTTTCAGGAGCGACGGACTCCACCGGTTTGTGGGTGGTGCCTTTGGCCATCTGGTGATCATGAGCTTGTTTTTTTGTCTCTGTTTGACCGCTGTGGAGGAAGCTGCAGTTTACCACACATAGTTAATAGTTGGCAGTCTAACAGGTAGAAGAATAATTTGTCACTTATTTTTGCTTTTGGTGTGTCTGTGTGCAATCAGTTCTTAAATTAAAAAGCCGCTCACTCTTATTTTGAAGGTTTATGACACTGGATGTGAGCTCTTATTTTGAAAGTTGGCTCATGAAGTGAGAATGGTTTACATACCTGCACAGTGCAGACTGCACCACAAACATGCAGTAGTAGTCAGAATATTTATCTTCATCTGGCTTCTCTGTTTCGTGTGCTTAGAGAAGGACCTGCTATGATTCTGTTGGTCGGGCCTTTTTCTTTGCTGCTGGCATTCTGTTGGAGTCGGTGCGAGTGAGACATTCTTCATGAGCAGCAGTTAGGGGTGTTGGGGTGGCGGATGCTTTGGACAGTCCAACCGCTGCCTTTCAAGTCAATGTCATAAAGCATTTGTAACATTAAACACTTGAAAGCATATATATATA
Source organism: Pholidichthys leucotaenia (assembly GCA_020510985.1). Classification (NCBI taxonomy): domain Eukaryota; kingdom Metazoa; phylum Chordata; class Actinopteri; order Cichliformes; family Pholidichthyidae; genus Pholidichthys; species Pholidichthys leucotaenia. Next base: position 426,582,621 of record CM035840.1, on the reverse strand, counting down.
TATATATATATATATATATATATATATATATATATATATATATATATATATATATACTGTATATGTATATATATATATATATGTGTGTGTGTGTGTGTGTGTGTGTGTGTATATATATATATGCCAAAGGGATTTTCAGAAGAAATAAATCCATTTCCCTCCTCTTCAGTTTCAAAAGCACTCATGTGTCCTGGAGGTTGTTTTCTGGTTGCAGCAGCACTGGTGTGAGAGGAGGAGGAGAAAAATGGAACACTAAACTAGAGCTGGGCAATTTGACCCTAAATCAGCATCATGGTTATTTGAAGCTTTCATGTTGTTGTTGTTACCTCCGCCAAGGAGGTTATGTTTTCATCGGTGTTGGTTTGTCTGTCTGTCTGTTTGTTTGTCTGTCTGTCTGTTTGTTTGTTTGTTAGCAAGATAACTCAAAAAGTTATGGACGGATTTTCATGAAATTTTCAGACATTGTCAGAAATGGGGTATCCTACAGATGATTAGATTTTGGTGGTGATCCGGATCACCATCCAGAAGAAAACCACCATTACGGAAAATGCGATTTTCGTGAATAACTTTTGAACCACTAATCCTATCATTGTGAATCCAATTGCTAGCCATATGTTTTCATAGTCAAGGAATCTGAAAACGTACACACAAACACTGTATGGGGGGAACTGTGACGCTTGGCGGAGGTCTGCGCTCCCAGAGTGCTTTTCTAGTTTTTTTCTTGTTCCTTTCTTCTCCCTTATAGTTCACTAACAAGGCTATTAATTACTGTAAACCACAAGCGTGTGGCATCGATGAATATATGACTATGGTGATTCAGCTGTAAATTAACATAATAAAGAATAGGATCATTGTCACCCTGCACACATACAATCAAACTAAACACTGTCCTGTGCAGGAGTCTGTGTCCACACATACCTCTTGGGGGCCCCCAGGCCACGCGACTCATACCGGTGGCCATCCAGCTGTCAGCGTCTCTGGGGGAGCTCTTTACACAGCCACGACCATGCTATCACCTCACAGGAACTGCAAATCTCTGATCAGGTTCATAAATGCAGGCTTAGCTCGTCCACCCCCACTGCAAAATGGTTGTTAGTGTGGACAGCAGTCAGAGGCCAACAGGACTTGAAAGATTTCCTGATTTTATTCATTAATATCACACTGTGTTCCCATTGTTATGTTTCTAGACACAGCATATCATGTTTCTTCCTTAGACACTGAGACTCTAGCCTGTCGAGGTCAGTTCCGGGAGACAGCCAGGCTCCATACTCGCACAGAATGTTCTCATATTATCTTTGTTTGTTCCAAGGTATAAAATCTGCCCGCACCATTTTGACGGTGAACATTTCTGCTTAACTGCTGCATGAAATCTTCCTCTTCATCAAGAATAAATACCCAGAAAAGGCATCTTTGACTCTTCACTTTTATTTATTAAAGAGATCAACAAGGGACATTTATTGATATTAAGAAAATCCACCACAGGACCATGCTTTGGTGCACTGCAGCCAGCCTCCGCGCACCCCACTCATGCCCTCAATCATCTCAGACTATGAGGAGGGACACTGCGTTTTTGGTAGAAGCCATTTTATTTTTTCCTCCACGTTTTGCTGCTTCCAAATGGCGCTGACTGTGCTGCTACTGCTAACGGGTTATGGAGTCACGCGACTATCCGTGTGTGACACGTCTTAGAGAGGTAGTACATGAAAGCAATCATATACACACGCACAGAACCGGAAGAAGGGAAGAACCAAAAAATTGACATGAGCAAGATTATGTCAGTTCTATGTCCTGACGGTCAGTTTTTTTTTTTTCCACAATATCTTTATTGAACCTTTTTTTTTTTTTTTTTTTAACAAACATGATACAAACAATCAAACACTAACACTAAAGTACTACAAAAAAAAAAAAATGCACTAAAAACACCAACAACCACCAACAAAATCAAGTCTTCAACAATGCTCCTCTGTTTAGTCTAGACAATCCAATACATAAGTATACATATTATGTTCACCAGTTTGGAATTTACAAGGTCCACACACATCATTCACCTTCTTCTTCAAGAGTTATGTTTAAATTTTTTACATAATCAATAAAAGGTCTCCATATATTCTCAAACACAATTTCCTTTGATTTTAGTATATATGTTATTCTTTCTAATGGAAGGTTTGTTAACATCTGTCTTAACCACTGAGTCACATCTGGTCTATGAGTCTTTTTCCATAATAGTGCAATACATTTTTTGGCATTAAGCAAACTGAGGTCTATGAATGTTCTTTCACTTTTATTAAAATTATGCTTTTCTGGGTACAGACCCAACAAAAACAGTTTAGGATTCAATATGATTTGTTTTGAGATTATTTTTTCAATTGTTACCCTCACCTCTTCCCAAAACATTCTTATTAATCTACATTCCCATAAACAATGAAATAGGGTTCCTTTACTTTCCATGCATTTTGTGCATGTATCTGGTATATTTTTGTTATATCTATTTAACTCCTCCGGTGTAACATACATCCGCATTAACCATTTGAAATGTATCAATTTAAGGCGTGCATTTATTGATTTGGTTTGAGCTTCTGTACAAGCCAATTCCCATTGTTCCTCTGAAATTTCAATTTGCAGATCTTCTTTCCAGTAGTTTAATCTTTTCAGTGAATTTTCACTTGAAGATAGTGTCAGTGAGTTATAAAACTCTGAAATAATACCCTTTCTTTTACTATCTTTCATCATCATTTTTTCCAAGGATGAATAAATAGGTCGAGTGAGAGCTTTATTTTGATTTGATCGAATAAAGTTTCTAAGTTGAAGATATTTAAAAAAATGTGTTCTATTGAGATTAAATTTGATCCTCAGCTCTTCAAAAGACATTATGTTGTCTGCACATGGCAAATATAAATCCTGAATCTTTTGTATCCCTTTTAAATTCCATACTTTAAATACAGCGTCCGCTCTCCCTGGTTTAAAATATTGATTACCCCATATTGGACTAAATTGTGACAATAACTGTGGTTCTTTTAAATAGTTTTTAGCTTCACACCATATTTTGATCATATGCTTTACAAATGGATTTTTAACTTGTTTTTGTAATTTTTTTGCCGAATCTGAGTATATGAATATGGGAAGAGGTAAAGGTAAATTGTATGATTCCATTTCAGTCCAGTGAGGGAGATCATTTGATGAAAAATAATATGTCATAGACCTCAGTTGTGCCGACCAATAATACAACATAAAATTTGGACATTTCAGACCTCCACGATCAAATGGTAAATATAATAAAGACAAACGTAATCTAGCCCTCCTGTTGTTCCATATAAATTCCACTAACTTTTTTTTTATTCTTGAGAATAGATCTAAAGGTGGTGATAAGGGAATGTATTGAAATAAATAAAGTATTTTAGGTAAAATATTACTTTTAAGTATATTGATTCTCCCGATCATCGACATTGGTAGTGACATCCATCTCTGAGTTAACTCATTGATATCTGACATTAAGGCTTCATAGTTGACACTGGCGACTGATTCTAGCTTAGGCATAATTTGGATTCCTAAATATTTAAACTGATTTACAACATTGAATTGATTTACCTCAGGGGCTGGGTAATTTCTCTGGGTCTCATTTAGCATTAATATTGAAGATTTAGTTTTATTTATTTTATATCCTGATATTTCCCCAAAATTCTTTATTAAATTCAACAAGGTTGGAATTGATTTTTTTAGATTCGACATAAACAAAATTATGTCATCGGCGTACAGGGAGATTTTATGTTCTGTTGGTCCAACTTTAATTCCATATATTTGTGAATGTAAACGTATCGCTATCGCTAAAGGTTCAATTGCCATAGTAAACAGTAAAGGTGAAAGTGGACAGCCTTGTCGACATCCTCTATTGATTTTTATTGGTTTTGAAATATTGTTATTTGTTAGGATTTCTGCTGTAGCATTATTGTATATTATTTGAACCCATTTTATGAAATTATTTCCAAGTCCAAACCTTTGTAGGACTTCAAAAAGAAAGGGCCATTCAACTCTATCAAAGGCCTTTTCGGCGTCCAATGATAGGAGAGCTGTATCCGGTGCTTCTTTATTAAAATAAATAATATTAAATAGTCTTCTTACATTATGGAAGCCTTGTCTACCCTTTATAAAGCCATTCTGATCTCGATTAATAATATTTGGTAAACTTTCTTGTATTCGTCTTGCTAAAATTTTACAGATTATCTTAAGGTCGGCGTTTAATAGGCTTATTGGTCTCATATTTTCACATTTATTAGAGGGCTTACCTGGTTTTGGCAGCAGTATAATTAAGGCATTATTTATGTATGATGGTAAATTATTATTTTGAAATTCTTCTAAAACCATTTCCAAAAAAGGTTTTATTAATTTATTCTTAAATTTTTTATAAAGGTCAACTGGAAGACCATCTGGTCCTGCACTTTTTCCTGATTTCATATTATCAATGGCTAGCCCAACTTCTTCTTGACTAATTTTAGAATCCAATATCTCCCTGTTTTCATTTGGAATACACGGTATAGATAGTTCGTTCAAAAACCCATTTAGTTTTGTTAAATCAGGTTCATTTTTGGTATCATATAATTTTTCATAGTAATCTCTAAAGGCTCTATTAATTTCTAAAGGATCTATAACTACCTGTCCATTACTTATAATACTGGTAATTGGTGTTTTAATTTCCAATTGTTTAATCTGCCATGCTAATAATTTTCCCGATTTTTCACCTTGTTCATAAAAAGATTGTTTCAATCTTAGAAGACTCGAGGCAGCTCTATTCGCTGATTTTTTGTCGTATTCAGCTCTCAAAATCAGTAATTCATTCTCCAACCTTGGGTCACTTCCTGCATACACTTTTTCCTGAAGATTTTTTATTTTATGTTCCAATTTAGCTCTCTCCTCTCGAGTCTTCTTAGATTTTGATCCTGTATAACTAATAATATGTCCCCTAGTAAAAGCTTTGAAAGCCTCCCACTTTACACATGCTGATGTTTGTGTAGTATTGATGTCAAAGAACTCGTCTATCTGTTTTTCTATATACTTGACAAATTCCTCATCCTGAAGCCATTTATGCTGAAATTGCCATCTACCTGATTCCTTTGTCAATTTTTTATCTACATATATTAGACAACAGGGTGCATGATCAGAGATCACGATGTTATCATAAAAGCAGTTTTGAATCTTGGACCTTAATTCTGTGGAAATCAAAAAATAATCAATATGTGAGAATGTCTTGTAGGTACTGGAATAACAAGAATAGGCTTTAACTTGTGGTTTCATTTCTCTCCATATATCTAACAATCTCAATTCTTTCATAAAATGATTAATAGTCATCCTACATCCAATGTGCGTACAATCCAGTCCTGTTGATCTATCCACACCTGGATTCAATGTACAATTAAAATCCCTTGCTATTATATGTTGCCCTGTAAGTGATGATAAGATGAGAAATAAATTAGCAAAGAACTTCTGATCATCTATATTGGGACCATATAAGTTCACAAGATTTATATTTTCTAATAGCAAAGAACCTTGAATGATTACATATCTTCCAAATTTGTCTCCAATTACATTTTTCACTTGAAAAGGAACTGATTTATGTATGAGAGTCATAACTCCCCTGGCTCGGGATGAAAATGAAGAGGTGAATACACTTCCCTGCCATCTACTCCTAATTCTTTTAACATCCTCCTCTATCAGATGAGTTTCTTGTAAAAACACAATTCTTGAACCCATGTCCTTTATTTTATTCATAACTTGTTTAAGTTTTTTTAAATTTTGTAGACCTCTGCAATTCCATGAAGTTAAATTAAGGTTAACACTTTGGTCCATGATCAATAGAGAGTTTGGGATTACCTTGCAGTGTAAACATGCTCATACAGAGAAGCAAAAACATGAGTGGTTGAACATTCATCCTACAAACTACACACAAACAAATTTCCCCTTCCCACACTTGTGGCAAACCCCCCAAAATCAAAAGAAAAATTCTGTCTCCCGATATAGCCATCGACCGTTCCACACCCACGGGGAACAGCCTAAGCCACTCCTTCTTCATCCTCCCAATCACCCCAACTCTACTGCTTTTAATGACGTAACATTAACTCTCCTCTGTAGTTTTCCAACTTAACTCCAAAATTTTTAACAACTTTGTACATCATAGTTTTTTTTTTGTGTTTGTTTTGTTTTTGTTTTGTTTTTTTAATATATAATACAATCTATATTTTGTAAACTTACTATTTACTTCAAGTCAGTCAGATGGCTGTGCAAATGCTTAATTATTCTACCTTATATTTTGTTCATGCTTAGCTCCCACCAGTCTCTTCTTCTTCTTTGATCTTCTTGATGAACTCCTGCGCCTCCTCTGGGGTCTTGAAGATGTGGGTTCTGCCCTCATACGTGGTCAGCAGTCTCGCAGGATAGATTACACCATGACGAATCCCAAGGTTGCGCAGCTCCTTACGTACGGGATCAAACTGCTTCCTCAATTGCTGGATTCCTGTGGCCAAATCTGGGTAGAACCGCACCTGCTGGTCCTGGTGTTTAATCTCTCCTTTAGCACGTGCAGCGTTGAAGATCTTCATCCTGTCTCTGTTGCTAAGAAACTTCATAATTAAGGTCCTCGGCGGTCCCTTATCTCTCCGTGGGCCAATACGATGTGCTTTTTCCAGAACCACTGCTGATTGCAACTCCTCGCTGCCCAGCACCTCCGGAATCCACTTTTCCAGAAAGGAACATACGTCCCGACCTTCTGATTCCTCTGGAAGACCCACCAGCCTCAAATTATTCTGTCTCGACCGAGATTCCAAATCCAAAATATTATCTTCCAGAGATTTATTTTTTTTTTCCAAAGTGCGCACCTTTAATTGAAGACGGGTGACGTCATCTTCAGCACTAGCGAGACGGAGCTCCATCTGCGCCGTTCGTTCTACACAGTCACCCAATTCCTTTCTTATTCCTTCCAGCGCTGTCATAATCCCATCAAATCTAGAGGAAAAGTCCGCTCTCATTGAACTCATGGCAGCCATCAGCGCATCTGCGCCATTCCCCGCAGAAATCGCACCGCCGCCAGCCTCCTCCGCCATATATGGAGCCTTGTTTGCTGCGTCACAGACCTGAAAGTCCGTTAATTTGGACTGTTTCGGCGGCTCGCTTTTTCCTTTTCCTGGTTTTCCAGCCTTAGGCTTCGCCGACATATCCTCGCCCAAATGCTGGGATACGTTCTGTCCCAAATGAGAGAGTTATTTGCCGATTTTTTTTCTCCAGGAGCAGAGCAGAGCGAGACACGTCCGTCCTACGTGGCAGCCATAACCGGAAGTTGACGGTCAGTTTTGGTTTGAATTTGGTTAATTGCCCAGTCCCACTTTGAACTGAACTGAACTGGAATTTCCCATTGTGGGACGAATAAAGGCTTATCTTATCTTAATTACATACTGTTTGCTTACAATAACGAGACAAATTATATATCCGATAGGCACAGTACAAGCATTTTATGTATCTCATGGAAACAAAATGGCACATGTACGTCAGGCCAATGTCGGCAAGTTTACATCAGAAATACATCTTATAGAGGTTGTTTGCAATGAAATGTGCAAGCAACCTCTATAAGATGTATTCCCGATGTAAACTTGGTATGTCTGTGTGCTGTTGTACTGTTGTGTATGTGTGCTTTTGGGTTCATTGTTACCTACTACACCTTTAAAGCTGGATTCATGCTGCATTTCCTCTCTGGTCCACTTTCGTCCACATCCGCTTTGGACAAGGCCGCTGCGCACATGGCTTTGTATATGCTTCACTTTTTTTGTCTGCCAGGCGATTGATGCATGCGCACAACTGTTATTTTTAGTTTCACCACAGCCCTATGGGTAGCAAAATGCACTAACACACCAGTTTGTTCGCCGGCTATAAACGCGAGAGCGGCACACATTTTTTTGTAGCAACAACAATGGTGTCGTTTCAAGGAAAAGGAAGAATAACTGCTTTTAAGTGTTCTTCTCCGCTCAAGCTGCCGCTGCTGCTGTACAACAATTCATGTATGTTTGTTCTTGTCTTCCTCTTCCTCTTTGTCTTCTTCATCTACTTTGACTTTGTATGCTGTGTTGGTAGCGCCACCTCGTGAATGAGAGGTTCAGTCTTGCGCATGCGCAGTCAATGCGGTCAGAAAATTTGGGCTGCACATGGACGTTCGCGGACCGGAGACGGTGACGTAAATTTCATCACACAAGCCTCGCGGTCGAGCGGACGCAGACAGCGGAGGTGTAGCATTTATTAAGAGCTTTTGTATAAATGATACCATTTCATTCCATGCCACATGAATTGTTGCCAGAATATTATCAGAATATTATCCCAGGATTTCAGTTATTTGGTTGTAAATACAGATGTTGGGCTTAAGAAAGTCTGAAGCCAAATAGCGCGGTGATCAAAAAGACCAGGCCCGACTTCCGGTTATGGCGGCCGCCTAGAAGGACACGTATCACTCTGCTCTGCCCCTGGAAATAAAAATTCGGCAAATAACTCTCTCATTTGGAACAGAACTTTTCCCAGCGTTTGGGTGAGGATATGCCGGTGAAGACTAAGGCTGGGAAATCAGGAGGGGGAAAAATTGAATTGCCGAAGCAGTCCAAATTAACGGACTTCAAAGTTTGTGGCGCAGTAGAAAAAGCTGCGGATATGGCGGATGAAACTAGCGGTGGTGCGGTAACTGCTGCTGCTGACGATGGCGGCACAGGTGCAGTGCTGGCTGCCATTAGCTCAATGAGAGCACACTTTTCCGCTAAACTTGATGGGATTATGGCAGCGTTGGATGCAATGAGAAAGGAGTTGGGTGACTGCGTGGAGCGAGTGACGCAGGCGGAGCTCCGTGTTTCAAGTGCGGAGGATGAAATCAGCGGACTTCAAATAAAGGTGCGCACTTTGGAAAAAAAAAATAAAGATCTGGAAAATAGCGTTCTGGACTTGGAATCTCGGTCCAGAAGGAACAACCTGAGGCTGGTGGGTTTACCGGAGGGAGCCGAAGGTCGTGATTCATGCTCCTTTTTGGAGGGGTGGATCCCGGAGGCGCTGAACAACGCGGAGCTAAAATCATCAGTCGTCTTGGAAAGCTCCCACCGAATTGGCCCACCGAGAGGTAACAAGGCAGCACCGAGGACGCTAATTATGAAGTTTCTCAGCTACAGAGACAGGATGACGATCTCCAACGCGGTGCGGGCCAAAGGAGAAATTAAATACCAAGATCAGCAGGTGCGGTTCTACCCAGATCTGGCCTCAGGAATCCAACAATTAAGGAAGCAGTTTGACCCCATCCGCAAAGAACTGCGCAACCTTGAGATTCGTCATGGAGTGATTCACCCTGCAAGACTTCTGGTCACATATGAGGGCAGAACACGCATCTTCAAGACCCCCGAGGAGGCGCAGGAGCTCATCAAGAAGATCCAGGAAGAGACTGGTGGGAGCTAAGCATGAACAGAATATAGGGTAGAATATTTGAGCATTTAACTGATTAGAAGCATATAACAAGATTACAAAATATAGAATGTATTACATATTAAAAAAAAAAAAAGTACAAAATTGCTAAAAAAATTTTGGAGTTAAATTGGAAAATTACAGAAGAGAGTTAATGTTACGTTATTAAAAGCAGTAGAGTTAGGGTGATTGGGAGGATGAAGAAGGAGTGGCTTTGGCTGATCCTCGTGGGTGTGGAACGGTCGATGGCTATATCGGGAGACGGAATTTTTCTTTTGCTTTTGGGGGGATTGCCACAAATGTGGGAAGGGGGAATTTGTTTGTGTGTAGTTTGTAGGGTGAATGTGCAACCACTCATTTTTTTGCTTTTCTGTTTGAGCATGTTTACACTGCAAGGTAATCCCAAACTCCCTATTGATTATAAATCAAAGCGTTAATCTTAATTTAACTTCATGGAATTGCAGAGGTCTACAAAATTTAAAAAAACTTAAACAAGTTATGAATAAAATAAAAGACATGGGTTCAAAAATTGTGTTTTTACAAGAAACTCATCTAATAGAGCAAGATGTAAAAAGAATTAGGAGTAGATGGCAAGGAAATGTTTTCACCTCATCATTTTCATCCCGAGCCAGGGGAGTTATGACTCTCATACATAAATCAGTCCCATTTCAAGTGAAAAATGTAATTGGAGACAAATTTGGAAGATATGTAATCATTCAAGGATCTTTGCTATTAGAAAACATAAATTTGGTGAACTTATATGGTCCCAATATAGATGATCAAAAGTTCTTTGCCAATTTATTTCTTATCTTATCATCACTTACAGGGCAACATATAATAGCAGGGGATTTTAATTGTACATTGAATCCCAGTATAGATAGATCAACAGGACTGGACTGTACACACAATGGATGTAGGATGACCATTAATCATTTTATGAAAGAATTGAAATTGATAGATATATGGAGAGAAATGAAACCACAAGTTAAAGCATACTCTTGTTATTCCAATACCTACAAGACATTCTCACGTATAGATTATTTTTTGATCTCCACAGAATTAAGGTCCAAGATTCAAAACTGTTTTTATGATAACATCGTGATCTCTGATCATGCACCCTGCTGTCTAATGTATGTAGATAAGAAATTGACAAAGGAACCAGGTAGATGGCAATTTCAGCATAAATGGCTTCAGGATGAGGAATTTGTTAAGTATATAGAAAAACAGATAGATGAGTTCTTTGATATCAATACTACACAAACATTAGCATGTGTAAAGTGGGAGGCTTTCAAAGCTTTTATTAGGGGACATATTATTAGTTATACAGGTTCAAAATCTAAGAAGACTCGAGAGGAGAGAGTCCAATTGGAACATAAAATAAAAATTCTTCAAGAAAGAGTATATGCAGGAAGAGATCCAAGGTTGGAGAACGAATTACTGATTTTGAGAGCTGAATATGACAAAAAATCAGCGAATAGAGCTGCCTCGAGTCTTCTAAGATTGAAACAATCTTTTTATGAACAAGGTGAAAAATCAGGAAAGTTATTGGCATGGCAGATTAAACAATTAGAATCTAAAACACCAATTACCAGTATTATAAGTAAGGGACAGGTAGTTATAGATCCTTCAGAAATTAATAGAGCCTTTAGAGATTACTATGAAAAATTATATGATACCAAAAATGAATGTGACTTAACAAAACTAGATGGGTTTTTGAATGAACTATTTATACCGTGTATTCCAAATGAAAATAGGGAGATACTGGAGTCTAAAATTAGTCAAGAAGAAGTTGGACTAGCCATTGATAATATGAAATCAGGAAAAAGTGCAGGACCAGATGGTCTTCCAGTTGACCTTTATAAAAAATTTAAGAATAAATTAACAAAACCTTTTTTGGAAATGGTTTTAGAAGCATTTCAAAATAGTAATTTACCATCATATATGAATAATGCCTTAATTATACTGTTGCCAAAACCAGGTAAGCCCTCTAATAAATGTGAAAACATGAGACCAATAAGCCTATTAAATGCCGACCTTAAGATAATTTATAAAATTTTAGCAAGACGAATACAAGAAATTTTACCAAATATTATTAATCGAGATCAGAATGGCTTTATAAAGGGAAGACAAGGCTTCCATAATGTAAGAAGACTATTTAATATTATTTATTCTAATAAAGAAGCACCGGATACAGCTCTCTTATCACTGGATGCCGAAAAAGCCTTTGATAGAGTTGAATGGCCCTTTCTTTTTGAAGTCTTACAAAGGTTTGGACTTGGAAATAATTTCATAAAATGGGTTCAGATAATATATAATAATGCTACTGCAGAAATTCTAACAAATAACAATATTTGTTAGGACAAATAAGGACAAATTCCTAGTTTGTGTACTACATGAACAATGGCAATAAACCTGATTCTGATTCTGATTCTGATTCTGATTCTGATATTTCAAAATCAATAAAAATCAATAGAGGATGTCGACAAGGCTGTCCACTTTCACCTTTACTGTTTACTATGGCAATTGAACCTTTAGCGATGGCGATACGTCTACAGTCACAAATATATGGAATTAAAGTTGGACCAACAGAACATAAAATCTCCCTGTATGCCGATGACATAATTTTGTTTATGTCGAATCTTAAAAAATCAATTCCGACCTTGTTGAATTTAATAAAGAATTTCGGGGAAATATCAGGATATAAAATAAATAAAACTAAATCTTCAATATTAATGCTAAATGAGACCCAGAGAAATTACCCAGCCCCTGAGGTAAATCAATTCAATGTTGTAAATCAGTTTAAATATTTAGGAATCCAAATTGTGCCTAAGCTAGAATCAGTCGCCAGTGTCAACTATGAAGCCTTAATGTCAGATATCAGTGAGTTAACTCAGAGATGGATGTCACTACCAATGTCGATGATCGGGAGAATTAATATACTTAAAAGTAATATCTTACCTAAAATACTTTATTTATTTCAATACATTCCCTTACCACCACCTTTAGATTTATTCTCAAGAATTAAAAAAAAGTTAGTGGAATTTATATGGAACAACAGGAGGGCTAGATTACGTCTGTCTTTATTATATTTACCATTTGATCGTGGAGGTCTGAAATGTCCAAATTTTATGTTGTATTATTGGTCGGCACAACTGAGGTCTATGACATATTATTTTTCATCAAATGATCTCCCTCACTGGACTGAAATGGAATCATACAATTTACCTTTACCTCTTCCCATATTCATATACTCAGATTCGGCAAAAAAATTACAAAAACAAGTTAAAAATCCATTTGTAAAGCATATGATCAAAATATGGTGTGAAGCTAAAAACTATTTAAAAGAACCACAGTTATTGTCACAATTTAGTCCAATATGGGGTAATCAATATTTTAAACCAGGGAGAGCGGACGCTGTATTTAAAGTATGGAATTTAAAAGGGATACAAAAGATTCAGGATTTATATTTGCCATGTGCAGAAAACATAATGTCTTTTGAAGAGTTGAGGATCAAATTTAATCTCAATAGAACACATTTTTTTAAATATCTTCAACTTAGAAACTTTATTCGATCAAATCAAAATAAAGCTCTCACTCGACCTATCTATTCATCCTTGGAAAAAATGTTGATGAAAGATAGTAAAAGAAAGGGTATTATTTCAGAGTTTTATAACTCATTGACACTATTTTCAAGTGAAAATTCACTGAAAAGATTAAACTACTGGAAAGAAGATCTGCAAACTGAAATTTCAGAGGAACAATGGGAATTGGCTTGTACAGAAGCTCAAACCAAATCAATAAATGTACGCCTTAAATTGATACATTTCAAATGGTTAATGCGGATGTATGTTACACCGGAGGAGTTAAATAGATATAACAAAAATATACCAGATACGTGCACAAAATGTATGGAAAGTAAAGGAACTCTATTTCATTGTGTATGGGAATGTAGATTAATAAGAATGTTTTGGGAAGAGGTGAGGGTAACAATTGAAAAAATAATCTCAAAACAAATCATATTGAATCCTAAACTGTTTTTGTTGGGTTTGTACCCAGAAAAGCATAATTTTAATAAAAGTGAAAGAACATTCATAGACCTCAGTTTGCTTAATGCCAAAAAATGTATTGCACTATTATGGAAAAAGACTCATAGACCAGATGTGACTCAGTGGTTAAGACAGATGTTAACAAACCTTCCATTAGAAAGAATAACATATATACTGAAATCAAAGGAAATTGTGTTTGAGAATATATGGAGACCTTTTATTGATTATGTAAAAAATTTAAACATAACTCTTGAAGAAGAAGGTGAATGATATGTGTGGACCTTGTAAATTCCAAACTGGTGAACATAATATGTATACTTATGTATTGGATTGTCTAGACTAAACAGAGGAGCATTGTTGAAGATTTGATTTTGTTGGTGGTTGTTGGTGTTTTTTAGTGCATTTTTTTTTTTTTTTGTAGTACTTTAGTGTTAGTGTTTGATTGTTTGTATCATGTTTGTTTAAAAAAAAAAAAAAAAGGTTCAATAAAGATATTGTGGAAAAAAAAAAAAAGACCAGGCCCCCTTTGACCACTAAGGTGCAGGCGTACACCTGCATGTTTTTCTCCTCCTTAAAGAGGCAGCTGAAATCACAGCGTGGCCTCGCCCGTCTCACCTCCAAGTTTTAGTTTCACAGTTCAACAAAAGTCCACACGAGGGACCCAACATCTCTTCCTCCTAACGTGCTCGTCATTGTTTGTTTTGTGCATTTCCGTAACTTTTTTTACTCGAACTCAATGTCAAACCTATTTCCAAACCACTGATTCAGCTAGTTGTGGAGATATATGGCGGCGGTGCCAGTGCTAACCTTTAGAGATTACGGTGACATTAAACACCACGTACGGTGGAGTGGGAGGACCACCCCCCCCCGCCACTCGGCGCCTCATCTGATGCAAATGTCCTCTCTCACCTCTATCAGCAAAAGTAATTACGGCCAACCACAGTGACATCTCAGGCTGTACACGAGAAGGAGGGTGTACCTGCGATAGGTCATAGAAAAACACTGCCTCCCCGGGTAAGAAGGAGACAATTATCTGTCCACTGGAGTGGGGTGGAAGGTTTCTCCCTCCGCCTGCTCCTCAGACTGAAGTATTTGTTATGCTGGCAGCCTTTGGGGGACTCTGTTGAGAAACTAACACCGCTGTTTCCAGGCTCGGGGCGAAAGGAGATGCATGTGTGGCTGCACCGTCTCTCTCCACAACTGGGCTTCATCAATATGTCAGCAAATGTATTATTTTTGTTGAACAAACAAACATGAAAGTGATAAATAAAGTGGCAACGTCTGCGTTGTTTAAGTGTCTGAGCAGAACAGGCCTATAAGAATGTATTAATGTGCACTTTTTCTGAAATCTGTCATAAAAAATAGCTTTAATCCCACTTTGTTGCCATGCCAGAAGCAACCAGAATCTATTTTCCGTTACAGTTGTCATGTTTGTGTTGTGCGGTGCTGTACCTAGCAGGGGGGGCTCCACGGCCCCCACAGCTGACCTCGCTGTTCAGAGTCAGTGGGCTGTGGTGGCCCAAAGCGGCTTACCCTAACCTCTAACCCCACCCCCGGCAGTCGCCGCTGGCTTTGCCGACTGAGCGGAGTTGGCTGTGTGCCCAGAAGAGGCGACCTGTGCCAGTGTCATCTGCTCCTGTGGCGGGATCCCTCGCGCCTCGGGGTGAGCCCCGGCACATTATCCAGCTCCCTCCAGAGATGGCATGGCATTTCCTAAGGCTGTCCTTTATCCGCAGACCTTTCAGCAGTGGCTACATTTACTTCCATGTGGCTGTGAATGCATTCAGGAGATAGCATTTTTGTCTTGCAACTGCTGAGCGTGCATGGCTGAAGTAGCAATCCACTGCAGCACGGATTCTGGAGATGCTCTCAGAATGCTCTGATCTGGTATGCTGCTGCCATAGGCGTAAACCACGGGGGGAAGGGGGGACATGTCCCCCCCAACTTGGAAAAAACAGAGAATAGTAACCCCCCACCACACCACCAATATCATCATAATCCTTTAATATCATGTTAGATAAGACTTTGGAACAGCAATGCTAAATGCAAATAAACGGTTGTAAATTTGCAGATTTTTTTTTCTCACAAATTTACTTTTTGTTATAAAGTTGCAACTTTTTTAATTAAATTATGACTTTTTTCTTGTAAATTTGCTGCTTTTTTCTCTTAAATTTGCAACTACTTTCATTTAAATTCACATCTTTTTTCATAAATTTGCTACTTTTTTGTTGCAAAGATGCAACTTTTTCAAATTTGCTACTTTTTCTACATGAATTTGCTACTTTTTCCATAAATTTGCAACTTTGGAAATTTTTTTTCTTGTAAGCATGCAACTTTTTTTTGCATAAATTTGCTATTTTTTCTTGTAAATTCTCTACTTTTTTATCATAAATCTGCAGCTATTTAGTTGTAAAATTGTGACTTTCTCTTTGTAAATTTGCAACATTCATATGACTGCTGGTTAAGCTTTTACTCTATGTAATGCCTTAAATTTTCTCTCTTCATCTAGACAGTGACTCAAGCTTGTTTTTATAAAGTTTTTATAAGGGTTTGAACTTTTCCCTTTTACAAAAATAGGGGCCCCTAAACACAGTCTTGCATCGGGCGTTGATACCTATAGTGATCCCCCTCGAGCTTTACTCTGGAGAAAATATTATTAGATATTATAAAATGTATATGATAGAATTATTAAAATATTGTCCATTACAAGGCAAAAAAATGAAGACAAAGTGGACATCTTTGGTTGTCTTCTAGAAGTTTAAAAGTTAACGTCACTGCTGTAAAACAGACGCAGACTTCAGGGTGTCAGTATACAGAGAACACTAGTTTCAGCCAAGCCTGCAGTTATTCTGTATACAGTGTCATATACGGCGCATTCTAAAATAGATTTACTGGAAACTGCCAGCAAATGCGGATTTGGCAGTTGTGAACATTGACACAATGTTTTATTTTTAACATTTGCCGCTTCTACTTTGGTTCTCTACTGTATAGGAGTTAAAGCTGCAATAGGCAGAATAATTGAGTATGATTGTGAAAATAAAACCTTTATCATCCTTTGGGAGTTTGTAATGCAAGTGGCCTGACAGCAAACTGCACCGCAGCATTTCTGCTGGCTTCTGTTCAGCCCACAGAAAGTTTTGCAGCCTTTGACCAGCCACAGGTCCTGTCTGACGGAGACTTTGCTATTGGCCGCTCTACAACAGCCGACACGTGTCGTACACGTGCACTTCCAGTCCCACATACCTGTTCTGTGGATTTTCATCTGACGGGCAGCAGCGGTGGAGAGTCAAACCTGCTCCGGGTCAGCTTAGTTGTCCTCTTACATATACATATGTTTTTTTACACTTGTTGTGATCAGGAAAAGTCTTTCCAGAATCAGAATCAGAATCAGAATCAGGTTTATTGCCATTGTTCATGTAGTACACAAACTAGGAATTTGTCTCGGTACAATGCTGCAACATTAAACATGATAAGATAAGAGAAATAAACTATACATGTAATAAAGTGTAGGATAAGATTAAGTGATACTGGTCAACAGTTAAAATATATATTAGCCAGCAGCAGATACTGTGGAGAACTATATAGTGCAGTCGGTAATGCAGGAAGAAAACAGTGATGATTGACATGAGTCTGGTTGAGCTGCTGTACATGGTGCACGAGAGTCACTTAGTGTTCAGCAGTCTAATGGCAGAGGGGAAGAAGCTGTTCATGTGACGGGAGGTTTTAGTCTGGATGGACCGAAGTCTTCTACCAGAGGGGAGGGGGGCAAACAGTACGTGACCAGGGTGTGAGGGATCGGCTATGATCCGGCCAGCACGCCTCCGGGTCCTGGAGATGTACAGATCCTGGAGAGATGGGAGCTTGCAGCCGATCACCTTCTCAGCAGTGCGCACGACGCGCTGCAGCCTTAGTCTGTCCCTGGCAGTGGCTCCTGCGTACCACACGGTTATGGAGGTGGTGAGGATGGGCTCGATGATGGCTGTGTAGAACTGCACTAACATCTTGGTGGGTAGCTTGAGCTTCCTCAGCTGCCGCAGGAAGAACATCCTCTGCTGGGCTTTTTTGATGAGTGAGCTGATGGTCAGCTCCCATTTGAGGTCCCTGGTGATGGTAGTGCCTAGGAAGCGGAAGGAATCAGCAGTGGTGATGGGAGAGCCTGAGAGGGTGAGGGGGGGCAGAGGAGTAGTGACTTTCCTGAAGTCTACAATCATCTCCACTGTCTTCAGAGCGTTCAGCTGCAGGTTGTTATTGCTGCACCAGGACGCCAGCTGGGCCACCTCTCTCCTGTAGGCGGACTCGTCGCCGTTGGAGATGAGCCCGATGAGGGTGGTGTCGTCCGCAAACTTGATCAACTTGACAGACTGGTGGCTGGAGGTGCAGGAGTTGGTGTAAAGGGAGAAGAGTAGGGGGGAAAGTACACAGCCCTGGGGTGATCCGGTGCTGATGCTAGTATAGTCTGAGACAGTCTTTCCCAGCCGCACATGCTGCCTCCGGTCCGTCAGGAAGTCGATGATCCACCTGCAGAGGGAGTCAGGCACGTTGAGCAGGGACAGCTTGTCCCGGAGCAGAGCGGGGCGGATGGTGTTGAATGCGGAGCTGAAGTCCACAAACAGGATCCTGGCGTAGGTTCCCGGGGAGTCCAGGTGCTGCAGGATGGAGTGGAGGGCCAGGTTGACTGCATCGTCTACAGACCTGTTGGCTCGGTAGGCAAACTGCAGCGGGTCCAGGAGAGGGGTGGTGATGGACTTGAGGTGGGACAGGACCAGGCGCTCAAAGGACTTCATGACTACAGAGGTGAGCGCTACAGGTCTGTAGTCATTAAGTCCAGTGATCCGTGGCTTCTTGGGGACAGGGATGATGGTGGAGGATTTGAGGCAGGATGGCACGTGGCATAACTTAAGGGAGGTGTCCAACAGCTTTACACAAAATATTACGACGTTGTACCTCAGCTCTACAGTGCGCGTCACAGTGCAAAAGCCCTGGCTCTCGACAAGGAAATACCTTGGCAATAAAAGTGGAAATAGATTTTGAAATTTGCTTTGCCCTTTCCGAGTTGTGTGGAAGTTCTGACATTGCTTAAGCGACGGTCCTCTGGTCGGCGGTGTGCATCGATTCAGAATCGTTCATGTCTGCATCAAGATGCATCGGAAAAATGATTATTTCTCCCACCCCTGCTAAATATGTAGTATATTTATGCGGGGGGGAACACTGGATTTTATGTGGAAAAACTTGTATGTATACATGGGTAAAAAACATAGTTTTATGTCAAAGTTTTCATAAAAAAAGTCACAAATTTATGGGATAAAAGTAACGTATTTTCTGTGGAAGAAAGTCTCACATTTATGTGAAAAACATCACAAGTTTTATAGTAGAAAGCTGCAAAAGTTACATGAACAATTAAAAGTTTATGAGGCAAAAAACCCAGCAGATTTTCTGTGGAAAAGTCACAAATTTCTAAGAAAAGTATCAATATCACAAATTTATCAGAAGTATTTGTTTAGATGCTGCAAATCATCACAATATTCAACAGTACTGTGTAGCGTATAAACTGCTGCAGCCCTATCGCAAATCCTTTAACAGTACCCCGAAGGCTGGTGACTTTTGCAACACTGGCGAACAGTTTTCTCTTTTATTAATCATACGTCATAAGTTTACAACTGTAAAATATCTAGAATCTTTGTGAGATAAAAAAGAAGTGGCTGTTTCACAGTTCTGCTTTCTTTGTTCTGCTTTTGAAGGTTTTGGTCACATTTGTCACGGACACTGAAATTCAAATCAGACTTAGTTTCCGTATCAAACGTAAGATTTAAGATTTTCATTTGGGCGGATTTCAGGATGCCACGATGAGGAAAGAGCTTTGAAGCCGGTGTATTCCTGCCATAAATGGATTTTTTTTTTTTTTTGGAAGTTATCAGTCCTGAACAAGGAGCACTTATTAATTTTGAGTGTGGAGGTAGAGCGGAGGACGAGTGGGGGGCCTCTCCAATTACTTACCGCGTCGAGCGAGAAAAGGCGTCATATTCATTCTGGGAAAATATGGCCACCATGAAGGAGCCTCTTGAATTGTAATGAAGAAGGTCCCTTGATAACCATGAATTCACCAATTAAGGCTCTCATATAAAATTCAAATTATGTGCATTTTAACAACTAGTTTTGCCACAGAAACACATGTGTTTTCCTTTGGTCTCCAGGAGCTTCCCCGGCTCCAACTGCAGGAGTAATTAAGATAATTCTAAGCTTTGATGTTCCACATATAATCCAATGTATGGCATTAGTGAAAATGCAAAAAAAAAAAAAAGTTGTAATGAATTTTAAAGCTCTGTCCTTCTCTTTCTGTTAACTAGGAGCTTGTATTGTTGGCAACTCAGGGTTTTTTATGTAGCATTTCTCGTTAGTGGGAAGTTAATTGGCTCATCTAGTTTTCAGAATTAAACACTTTGTCTTCTTCACATGTCGTTTTTGTAGCTGAAACCGCCATAACACTTCCTCTTTATTGGATTTGTCTTTTCTTTCTGAAGATACTTTCTCAGTGTTGGCCCTCTTGATACGTGCTTATATCATAAACGCATTTATTTATTACTGAGATCAGTGGAACCCTTTTACTTGGCTGCTGACAGCGGGGGGGGGGGGGGCTTAAACCACAGGTTCCACTGTGCATGCGTTTAACTCATTTTTGTCCCTGAAATGTTCCTATTTCCATTTCCGCCAAATGCTTTGTAACATGACAGCTTCTCTAAAGCAAAAAATAATATCTTCTTGAGATCGACTGAACGCACACGCCTGCATTATGTATGATGTATGTGTGAGGAAGAATAAGGCAGACAGGGTTAGGAGGCGGGAGAGCTCCCCGGCTGAGTTTTTATCATCCTTAAATGTACCAAAATGAGTCTTGGGGAAAAGGAAGCCGTGTGGCTGTTGAAGAATTAATAAGCCTGTCTCATTTAAATGTGTCTGGTGTCTCGGACAGCCTGTGGAAGCCCCACTTCCACACTTGCCTGACAGAGTCTTTGATGATCACTGATAAACGTACAGCGACTCCCAGGGAGTGAGGCGTCCAACAATGGGGGAAGAGTCAGTGGAGGATGGCTTCACTGATCCAGGCTGAGCTTTATTATCTGGCCTCTCTCCAGCTAAGCGGTGCATTAGGTATTCTTCAGGCAGCATTTGGGATGGAGAGCGTGCCCATTGTTCTGTGCTTCAGTCAAGGAAATCTCGTCCTTTGACGAAGGTCACCGGTTTACTCACCTGCTGGGTGCAGGCTTCTTTTCACGTGGCTTTGTTTAAGAATTTGGTAAAGTTATGTAGCATAATATCCGTAATATGTTTCAAACAGTTATGAGTGTAGCTAAGTCAAACCAAAGCTGATCAGCTGGATAGATCAATTGGCTGTTGGATAGTTCCTCTGTCCTGCCCAGCAGCTCCGCAAGCAGAACAAATATCTGCTTGCTTCATTGCGCCAAACAGATTTACTTTGCCAAAAGGAGCTCTGCTCATATTTGATATATGCTGTATATAAATAGTATTTATAGACTCCTCTTGCTGCATGATGACTTTAATACTTTATTTAACTTGTCTTATTTATGCTGGACCTGACAGGGGGAGTGGGGGAGGGACAGCTTCCTGAGAAGATCTCAGCACGAGCATGATATCTGCACTTGAAAAAGAATAGATATACAGTCATGTGAAAAAATTAGGACACCCTTTATAAGCCTGTGTGTGTGTATGTTTTTTTAAACACATTTGGACATATGGATATTTGATATCAGTGTTAAAAATACTGGGAGATTCATGTAATACAACTAAACAATTAAAAATGAATTAAAGACTTTTTTCACATTTTTTGTAAAATATAATTCTAAACAAATACTGAGGAACAAATTAGGATACCCCCCCATCTTTTTTAGGATACCCCCACATTCATTCCCACTTAAAATGGCTAAAATAAATGTTAAAAAATGCAAATAAAAACAAAAACAAGGTTAGACATAGATATGTGAACATTTCTTAATAAAGAACTGAATATTTAATGGAGTATCCTAATTTTTTCACGACTGTGTGTGTGTGTGTGTGTGTGTGTGTGTGTGTGTGTGTGTGTGTGTGTGTGTGTGTGTGTGTGGTTTGTAGTTAAGAATTTACAGGAGTGGTAGCCTAGTAGTAGAACATCCCCCCCTCAATCAGGTCATACCAAAGACCATAAAAATGGCACTTTCTGCCTTCTAGCTTGGTGTTCAGCATAACAGAATGGGGAAAGGAAAGTTGGTCGCGTGGGCACCCTGAATAGGGAGCAGCCAAAAGTGTGTGTATCTGTAGAAATTGGTGATTTCCTTGAATTGAAAGAAAGCTGACGAATAATATCCTGTAATGTCTAGTTGCAATATTGTGCTACAAGGTGACGAATCAAAAGGAACTAATGTGACGATGTAGTATCCGTCAGTCCACATTTCACGGGAATTCTTACTCATCCAAGACGAGTCTGCATGCAGGATGTGCACAAGGTCAAAGGTCAGGAGATGGGGCATTTATGTAATTTCAGAAAATTGCTTTGATGCTCACCAGACTCACTCATAATGATCCTCAGGTTGGTCTGCATCGAGGTTGTGCTCAAGGTCAAGGTCATTGTCAAAAGTCAGGAGATCTGGGCATTTGTGGTTTCATGAAAATCGTTTCTTCTTCTAGGCAATTGCCCCAGTGATTGGTTAACTTTTGCACAGTGATCCTTAGGTGGGTCTACAACTCGGTGCTGCTCAAAGTCAACAGTCAGGGAATCTGAGGGCACTCTTGAGAATGAGCTACTCTGTCAATGATGGACTGGTTGTAGTTTTGAGTTGTTGCTCCAAGTTAGTAATTGGACATAGTCGGGTTTTTATCATATGTGAAATACAATATGTACTGCAGTTACATGGAGGAATGGCATTGAAAGGACAATGTTCAGTACAGTTAATCCTGTCACAATAATTCCAGTATTGACTTATTGTTTAAAGTGATTTATCTTGTTCATTTTTATCCTTGTGGTACACTATTTTTATCCCCCGCCAGTCAAAGACCAAAGGGAGATAAAAATGCTATGGTGATGTCTGTCTGTCCAACAAAATGTGCCTGTTCTGTGAAACCACCTCCTTCATGTTCTTCCTCCTCATTTTGTTTGATTCTGGGTGTTCAGACTAGCCTGCATCAAATTTGTGGGCGTAAGAACAACAATTTTTTTCCCCCATATCAATTTCAACGTTGAGTATTGTTGATAAATAAAAGTTCAATGCTCTTTTTAAGGATGCACATGGATTATTATCATTATATCACGGGCATAAAATGTTAGCAATAATTCAGTTATTTATCTTGATCATTTCTAGGATAATTTATCATCGAACAAGATTTGCTGTATTTACAAGTACAGTAGGACTCGCCCTTTAACTACCAAGTTGAAGGGTGTTACAGAATAAGATTATATCTGCGCTGGTGCTGAATGGTATGAATATTCCTAGACAGTGAATGCTTATACAGAAGGCCTGTTAGAGACCTTGTGACTTGTTAAGTGAAGTTCTTCAGAATATAATAAATGCCGTGGGAATAAATAGGCCGGCTGTCTTAAGTCCCTTCATCAATGAAGGGACTGTGGGCTGTCTGTAAAAGAGTAAAGGACTCTGCTATTTTGAACTGGTGCTTGCAACGGTATTTCCTTACACTGCAACCTCTGTAGACTGGATATAGTGGCAAATGAACAACAACAACAAAAGAACTGTTGTCAATGTCAGTTGCAGTCAGAGTTGGTGGAGTCAGAGTTCTTCTGACCACAGGACAACAGATGAAAGAGCTGAGGAGAGCCAACACCACATTAGGCCGACTGCTGCGGCTGTTCAGGGGTAGAAGGTAGTTACAGTGGTGGGAAAAAGTGTTTGCCCCCTTCCTGATTTCTCATTTTTTTTGTATGTTTGTCACACTTAAATGTTTGAGATCATCAAACAAATTTAAATATTAGACAACGATAACACAAGTAAACACAAAATGCAGTTTTTAAATGAAGGTGTTTATTATTAAGGGTAAAAAAAAATCCAAACCTACATGGCCCTGTGTGAACTCAGCTTTCCAAAGATATCACCGGAGTGGTGGCTCAGTTGGTAGAACATCTGCCCCACACCCGAGAGGCAGGGGTTCAAATCCCGGCCGGGTCATGCCGAAGACCATATACAAGCGAAACTTCCTGCCGTCCAGCTTGGTGCTCAGCAGTAATGGAATGGAGGAGGGAAATCTGTGGCGGCGCCTTGCATGGCAGCGGCCCTCTGAGTCTACATATGGGGTGTGTGTGATTAACACTGTAGATAAGAGAAACACAATTTCGTTCTACTGTACATGATTGGTTGTATGGTGGAATGATAATAAAGGGTGATTTAATTTATGTAATAAACCACAGTTAATTTATGTTTTAACGGGGGGCAATCACTTTTTCACACAGGGAAAAACGTTTGGAATTTTTTCAGGTCAGGACTTTGACTTGGCCACTCCAAAGTCTTCATTTTGTTTTGGACTTGCTGGTGTGTTTTGGATCATTGTCCTGCTGCAGAACCCAGATGCACTTCAGCTTGAGGTCATGAACAGATGGCTGGACATTGTCCTTCAGGATTTTTTTTGGTAGAATGCAGAATTCATGGTTCCATTTACCACCGCAATTCTTCCAAGTCCTGAAGCAGCAAAACAGCCCCAGACCATCACACTACCACTACCATATTTTACTGTTGGTATGATGTTCCTTTTCTGAAATGATGTGTTACTTTTATGCCGGATGTAATGGGACACACACCTTCCAAAAAGTTCAACTTTTGTCTCATCAGTCCAGAGTATTTTCCCAAAAGTTTTAGGGATCATCAAGATTTTTTCTGGCAAAACTGAGACAAGCCTTTATGTTCTTTTTGCTCAGCAGTGGGTTTCATCTTGGAACTCTGCCATGCACGCCATTTTTGCCCAGTCTCTTTCTTATGGTGGAGTCATGAACACTGACCTTTAGCTGAGGCAAGTGAGGCCTGCAGTTCTTTGGATGTTGTTGTGGGGTCTTTTGTGACCTCTTGGATGAGTCGTCGCTGCGCTCTTGGGGTAATTTTGGTCGGCCGGCCACTCCTGGGACGGTTCACCACTGTTCCGTGTTTTCACCATTTGTTGATAATGGCTCTCACTGTGGTTCGCTGGAGTCCCAAAGCTTTAGAAATGGCTTTATAACATTTTCCAGACTGATAGGTCTCAGTTACTTTGTTTCTCATTTGTTCCTGAATTTCTTTGGATCGCAGCATGATGTTTAGCTTTTGAGGATCTTTTGGTCTGCTTCAGTTTGTCCAGCAGGTCCTATTTAAGTGATTTCTTGATTGCGAACAGGTGTGGCAGTAACCAGGCCTGGGTGTGGCTAGAGAAATTGAACTCAGCTTTCCAAAGATGTGATAAACCACAGTTAATTTATGTTTTAACGGGGGGGGGGGTCACTTTTTCACTCAGGGCAATATAGGTTTGGATTTTTTTTTACTATTAATAATAAACCCCTTCATTTAAAAACTGCATTTTGTGTTTACTTGTTATTTTTGTCTAATATTTAAATTTGTTTGATGATCTGAAACATTTAAGTGTGACAAACATACAAAAAAAATGAGAAATCAGGAAGGGGCAAACACTTTTTCACACCACTGTATGTGGCTGGTTTGTGGTGACTGGCTGGTTCTCACAAATTAAATCATAACTGACAGCCCATCGAAGTATCATCCATCAGTGAAATTTTCTCTCCCGTCGTTATAAGATTTTGTACATTTCATTTTGTGACTCATGTCAGTAAAAAGCGCTATAATACCACCTCAGTGGTGGCTGGAAAACTAAAAGTTCACCTTCCCTTCTTTATGTGGCTCCTACAGTCCCCTGTGAACTTCAAACATGTCCCCATTTCACATCCATACGGAGCTTTGCCCACTTGTCCCATAATGCCTCTCCCGTGTCACATTGCCGTGGCTTGGCTAAGTAGCGTCTCTGATTAGTGCTATTGTGATAAAAGCCTGGAGATTTTCAGAAATGTGATGAGCTAGAGGGACAGAAATGGGCTGTGGCAAACACAATAATTGGGCAGAGGTACAACTGAAGCTATGAGCCCTTGCCAGGTAATTTTCTACTCAGCTACTCGTAGCCTTACAGGAAATGACAAAAAAGCATTAGCCGCCTTTGCTGAGGACAATTTTGTGATTATGGAGTTGATGGGTACATCCTGCCATCTGATGGCGGCCACAGATGCCCTTTTTTGGGTTACTTTGGCATTCCTAAATGTGTCCCACATCCTTTCATCCTTTGTGTATAGCTGTGTGATTACTTATGCCTGTGTTTGGCACAGTGCTGAGTGGGCAGAGACTAGATCGAGCAGTGAGAAATGTTGACAGTCACAATTTCTTTGATGCAATGCTCTTGGTGGGGCTTTTAAGATGAGGCTGTTAGAGCTGGACATTCCACTGCTGTATCTATTCAGTATAATGTCGAATGTCTAATACTGTGTTTAGATACGTTGATGAGATGTACAGACAGTAGTGCACTTCTGATTTATCCCACTGTAACCAAAAATGACTTCACAGAGGGAGTTTGTGACATGTGTTAGGAAACATTATTTAAAGACTTGATGTGCCTGTTTGCTTTTCAGAGGTTTTATGTCCTTCCGTGGACCATGATGTCTGCAGACGACATTGTGATCTGTAGTGAGAGAAGGGAGCAGGTGGAAGAGAACCTGGAGAGGTGGAAGGATGCTCTGGAGAGAAAAGGAAGGAAAGTCAGTAGAAGCAAGACAGAACACACGAATGTGAATGAGAGGGAGGCAAGGAGTTGAGATAGTGAAGGTAGATGAGTTTAAATACCTGGGGTCAACCATCCAAAGCAATGGAAAATGGACAAGAGAGGTGAAGAAGACAGTGCAGACAGGGTGGAGACGAGTGTCAGGACAGAGGGATAGCAGCAAAAGTGAAAAAGTGAAAGGGAAGATTTACAAGACGGTAGTGAGACCTGCTATGATGTATGGTTTGGAGACAGTGACACTGACAAAAAGACAGGAGGCGGAGCTGGAGGTGGCAGAGTTGAAGATGCTAAGATTCTCAGTGGGAGTGACTAGGAGGGACAGGATTAGAAATGTGTACATCAGAGGGGCAGCTCAGGTTGAGCGGTTTGGAGACAGAGAGAGGCAAGGCTGAGGTGGTTTGGACATGTGCAGAGGAGGGACAGTGGACATATTGGACATAGGATGTTGAAGATGGAGCTGCCAGTCAGGAGGAAAAGAGGAAGACCACAGAGAAGATTCATGGACGTAGTGAAGGAGGTGGAGACAGACAATCTGCTGTGGCGATCCCTAAAGGGAGCAGCCAGAAGAAGATTTAAAGCCCTTCCCCCACGCCGTACTTCGGGAAATCGGAAGCAAAGCAGCACACCATGGACAAAAGCCTCCATGAGCCAAAACGCACGTAGTTCAACTTTACATTTACATTCTAACAGATGGAGAAGTTGTGATTAAAGTGTGTTTAATCAAGAGTTAACTATGGACATCATGTTATTAATCATGATTAAAACTTACATACAGTGTACATGACTACGAAATCATCACACACTTTATTGTACAAGATAATGGCTTGTCTATGGTTTTAGCTTAGCATGCATCAGAAGGAAAGTCAGAAGTAACGTTTTTCTCCTCGGTTTTTTTAAAAAAAATGAATCCTGCCTTTCTGCTTCTCGGGTAGAGACATCCCACAGTTCACTGCAAATGTACTGAACTTTCAGGGAGGTTGATAGTTCATAATTGCTACCAAACAGTTGGCTAATAGCGTGTTATTTTTCTGAATCACTGCTTTTATCTAACACCATTTTCTCTCATAATGGACTTCAATTTCATGATTATCTCTTTATCTTTTGACATTCTACTGAGCCATTGTAAGAAAACAGGAGCGTTAAATGTTACGGCTCCTTCCCACAGACGGAGATTGTTGGCTGATCATTGAGAGATCAAAAACTGACTCCTAAAGCTTCAAAAAAGGAGTTTCTGTGTAAATGTTTGGGAGATTGTTGATTGCTTTTAAAGATCCTTGAGAGATCATTAAGAGACTAGAAGAGATCATTGAAGGATCATTGAAAGTTTGTTGAGTGACAAAAGAGGTGTATATATAATTGAGAAGTTTCTAGTGCTTTTCTACTCCCTTTACACGGGGGTGGAGATCATTGATCATTTCGGAGATCTCCCGACAATCGCTAAGATCTCTCAATGATCTTCCAGTAATCTCCACAGTTGCCACAGAAGAGAGGTTGTTTTGAATCTCTCCAAAACAATCTCTCAACGATCACCAAATGAAAGCGATCTCTCCACAAACCCTCAATGAACCCTCAAGGAGCACTAAACAACCTCATCGATCTCCCAATGATCTCTCACCCCCATATGTCACAGAGCGGTGAATGCTGAGGAACGTTTATGAGCGTTGAGATTTTTGGGTTTTCATCAGGTTACCAGTAGTTTTTAAGATCACCAGCAGTTATTCTTGTCACCCAAAATTTTTGAACATGTTCAAATTTTTTTTACAATTGTATTTTTCCTCAAACAGTTGAAAAAAATATTGTAAGCCTTTGCAAATGGTTGAAACTTGTGTCGCTAAAGTTCTTTTTGGTTTGTTGATTAGTGGACACTAGCAGCCGTTTAAGACCTTTAACGGCAAAACCGACCTTAAAAACTGTGTGCAAACTGTTTTGCAACCTTTTATGAACCCAAAAAGCACAGCATTCATGAACGTTCCTCAGCATTCACCACTGAGATACTAGCTTGATTTGTCAGAAAAGTTGGCAAATCCAAAAATTGTCACACTTTGTCAGCATTCGGAACTAAGTGAGACACTCTCCTGAGTGATCTTTCAGTAAACTCTAGTGGTCTTTCATCGAATGCTCAGAGATACCTCACTGAACTCTCAGCAATTAGTTCAACAATCTCATTGATCTCCTAATGATCTCTCAGCAATCTTTCAATGATTGACAAATTTTTCCCCCACGAAGGTAGCGATGTCTGAGAGATCAGTGAGGGATCACTGAGCGTTTGATAAACGACAAATAGAGTTCAAGTGCAAGTATCATGCAAGTATCATTATGAGTCATAATGAACTAACCCACCATATTTCACTAGCTTAAAATAACTGTGGAATTACTTTTCAAAGACCAGTTATATCTGCAGAGGTGGCTTGTATTTACATTACTGATGCTGTCGCTCTCCAAATATCATCATTACGCCATCGTTTTCACACACATTCCAGCCTCACCTGAAACATACTTGTTACATCAAGACTACGTCTTGACAAGGAGCCCCAGGGAAAGCTAGCCCGTGACCCGGTTTTAATATGTTGCCTCGGGCTGTTTCTCTGCTGCAATAACATGATGTCACTCCTGTAACCTGAAAACAGAAGTGAAAACCTTGAAAAAAGATGCAATGTAGCAACAGAATGCTGGAAGACGGATGGCATGCATGCTATCTTAGAGACTTCAGTTGTATAGTTGTCAGATTGCTGAAAGAATGCCTATTATGCTTCTTTGGGGTCCCCCTTTGTTTTAATGTATTCTGGAAGGGCTTTTGTGACATCATGTGGTCTGTAAAGCCAAACTGCTCAAAGTCTTCCTGTGCAGGAACTCTGCTCTTCTACAAATGCTCAGGACTACAACTCTGTCTGAAACGTCATGTTTGGATTTGCTGTTCTCTTCTGTCAGACCTGATGCCGTCCTGCAACGTGGCTGGTCTCCGTTTAGCAGAAGAGCAAGTTTCCACCTAGCCTCAGATCTCGCGTAGCTACAGTGCAGCTAGCTAAGCTAGCGAGTTAGCTAGCACCCAACTGTGGTTTTTAGAGCTCTTCTCTGTGAATTCTAGCCCCCCATTAGGCATGTGTGGTCCCCAACTTTTTCATTAATCCACAGATGATATACAGTATCTCAGTCCATTCTGGCTTATTTTCCCCCAACATAATACGGAAAACTGTTAACTGTCAGAAATAAATGAGTCTTAGAAAAGTTGTCCGTTCTTTATTGCAGAGAGCGCACTGAAGTGTCACAATAACAAGAAGTCTTTATATATGAACAGTGACATATTTTGGGTGAATGAGGAGGAGGAGGAGGAAAACTTCTGCCATAGTGCTCCATGCCGGTTCTTCTTATGTCAAGGTCAAAGCCCTTCATTTGAAACAGGAGAAAGAAAATACACTGAACTCAAATGAACTCAGATCTATGCAATGTGCAGTTGGTGAAAGAGAATGAAATGCAACATTACCATACTGAAAGAAATCAATCGTTTACAATAATTTTCTATCATTAGCATATTGTCATTTTTGGTTTCATTACTGCTTATGGGACAGAATCACCAGAGGCCACGATCTTTTGATTTGCTGAGTATTGCAGTATCATATATCCTGCTCATAGACTGTATAGATGAAAGGACAGGGCTTCCTGTGGCTCTCCGTGAAGGTGTTCGGGTCCCATTGAGATACACTGGCACTAAAGAATGAATATCTAGCTCCATAAACCTTTTGCTAGATGCCTTGAGTCATAGATCATTTGGTGCTTGCTTACTTACTACTCCTGCGGGGTGAGGGCTGGGTGGCCATCACTATGCGTAGAGCCAATCAGGTTAACTAGTGCGTGCCGACATTATTGTCGGTTTTGGGCCAGTTCCTCTGCATTGTAAACAGTGACTCTGAGCTGTCTGAGGTCTCTCTCCAGCCCATCGAACCATCTGGTGCGTGGCTTGCCACGAGGTCTTTTTTTTTGGCTGATGTTTGCAGGCTCGGAGCACGTCATTAGAAGTGCACTGGAGCCACCTGATGTTCTTGGTGGTTCTGAGGGCCCGATTATCAAACCCGTCCACACTTGAGGCCAGAGTCTTATCCAGTGGCCATGTCTCTGACCCACAGAGTAGGATGAAAAAGACTGAGGCATTGTATATGCGGCGCTTCATCTTTCAGGAGATTGAATGATGGCACCAGAGAAGTTTCCATAGTGCCTGCAGGGCTGATGCAGCGAGGCCACATCTGCAGTTGATCTATGGTTTCATGTCCCCATTGTTGGTCACTGTGGAGCCCAGATACACAAAGGAATTGGCAAGCTCAGCGGCATCATTCCCAAGCTCAATTGGTAGCACTTTCTAAATCAGAACCTGAAACTGTTCTTGTTCTATCTACAGTATCTTAAATTTAAAAGTAGTGTTTGTTTCCATAAGTGCTCCTGTCCCATTGAAAGACACTGGCATTCAAGAATGGATTCATAGCTCTAGAAACCTGTAATCAGCCACCTTGGGGCATTAATCAATTGGTATTGCTTTTCTCAGGTAGAATAACAAATTATTTTTGTTCAGTCTATCGCAAATTACAATTTGAAATTCAGCTTCTATTAAGCCTTTTTGTATGGAAAATGCCAACGTGAGGGCTTCCTTTACCCCTCCATTCAACACAACAGCATTATGATTGTGATTTCCTATCCTGATCTTTGTCTCCTTCAACTCCCGGCTGGATCGCATGAGCCTCTTCTTTGCTGTGCTCACCTAACCAGACAGTCAGCATTTAACACCATCTAGTGGACTGAAAAGGCTTTTTATTACTCTGGTACCTAAGCTTGTATATTTATTAATAATTTTTAGGATCACAATATTGTTGTCTCTGAACCCATACAGTATCGCAACCACAAAATATCACATTATTATGCTGTATCACCCCCCCCCCATTATTTCAATTTTAAACCATACATTAACAACATAATTTTAAAGAACTTTGGAATTTTCTTGAAACTTAAGAATTATTCTTATTTTCTTGTTCATAGCTTATGCTGATTACCTTCTCGCCTGCCAAAAATGTTCTAATTGTGATTATATGTCTAATATAGAGTTGCCAGTTATTTACAGTAGTATAAAGAAATAATATTAATGTTGACAATTGGATAAAATTGCTAACATCATGCAACTTTACATTAGAGTCGTCATGAACTGCCCTGTCAAGGGCTGATTAGGACACCATGCGCAGGACTGTGAGTTGCAAATTTATTAAAGGTGAACACAAAGTCCAAACACACAAAGTAACCGGGGGAAACTACAAAAATAGACAAAAAATGTAATAAAGAGTCAGAGGGCTCAGGGAAAATATTGGCTGGAGTGGAGGTGCATTGCCCAGAATAAGCAAACAAAATAGTTTGTCGGGTGGTCTTTCAGCATCCCTGAGCCAACGGGCCGTGGAGCACCACACGCCCCCTCCTGTAGGCAGTATCTGGAACCAGTGCTTAACACGGATCACGGGAGCTAGGAGATGGGAACCCGAGGAGGAGGATGGCTGCCCAGAGACAAAACTAGATGAGGGTGGCTGACCAGCAGCAAAAACTAGACGGAGAACCCTCCATGACCTCAGGCGACAACAGGAGACCCTCAGAGACTTCAGACGGAGGCGTAGCACCCACGGTGGCCTTGGACTGAGGTGTGGTTACCTCGGACGGAGGGGGATGAGGACCCACGGCGACTTTGGACAGAGGGGGATGAGGACCCACAGTGACCTCGGACGGAGGGAGATGAGAACCCACGGCGACCTCGGATGGAGGGGAGCGGCACCCACGGCGACCTCAGATGGAGGAGGGAGCAGCACCCTCTGCGACGTCAGATGGAGGAGGAACAGCACCCATGGTGACCTCGGGCGATGACGGGGGACCCTTGAGGACCTCAGGCGAAGGCAGGGTAGGATCCATGAAGACCTCAGGCAACGATGAAGAACCCACGGTGACCTCAGGCGAAGGAGGAGGGCAATCATCCGAGGACCCAGACAAGGACTCAAGCAAAGGAGAAGACACAAACACCAGGTTATTACCACCGGTAGCAGTGAAGCCTGACAAGGAAAGCTCAGAAGCAGTTGGCGACTGGCTCTCCACACCAAGAGCTAAGCAAGATCTCTCTAATACAATTACTGTGAAAACAAAGAAGAGTACTTGCCTTAACTCAAGCTCCACTGCTGCCCAGGACTCCGGCGATCAAAGCAGGGGTGTCTCGAGTGTCTGCATCTGGGTGCCCTCTCTCGACATGGTCACCTTGGGAGGAGGACAGAAAGAAAAAACCAGAGAAGAATCACTGGCAGCGACGGAGTCCGGCAAGGAGAACTCAGGAGTAGAGGACATCTGCAGCTGATTCTCCCCACTATGAGCCAGACAAGATTTCTCTGAATCTGCGAAAGGAGAAATGGAACAGAGCACCTGCCTGGACTCAAGCCCCACCGCTGTCCAGGACTCCGGCGAACCTGCTGCGACGACCCCAGCAGCAGGCGTGGTGGTGGATGCAGCTCTGGGACCTCCAGACAAGGCGGCCAATGCAGGTGGCTCATCCAGCATGGCAGCTGGAGGTTGCCCCAACGCTGGCACCGAATCCCGGGCAGCTGAAACTAGGGGACATTCCATTGTTGGCACAGTTTTCAGATCACAGAGGGTGCACTCCTCCCATCCAGATTGTGGCTGCGGGGCTGGACCCTGGTTTTCCATGGCCACAGGCAATTGCATCATCCGGCAGCTCCATTCCGGGACCGGCAGACACAGAGAATGGAAGAGACACGGGGGTTGCAGGTGAGGAAATGATAACAGCAGCAGGTGGTGAGGACTCAATGAGCTGCAATTGCTGAGCCTTACCACCGGGAATTAGGCAAGAGGATTCATTTTTAGGTAAAGGAGAATGAAAAAAACACTTGCCTGAATTCCCGGGGCGTGATGGTTTCTGCTGTTGCGGGTCCAGACGAGGTCCATCCAGGAACTGCGGAGGTCTTCTGGTGAGGAGAGCGAGGCTTCCGTACCCAGGGGCATTTCCTTGTCGGCACAGGCACGGACTCGACACAGTGCGGAGGGGGAGCAGACTCTGGAGGCATCTGCACCCGGGAACATTCCCTCATCGGCTCAGGTACAGACAGCAGAGAACCCCCCTCCAGCCTGCGGAGCATGCGTTGGGTGTCGGTAGCAGACACGAGGAGGGACATGAGTTCTGGGTGGCTCTACAGGCTGGGGTTTGCCTCAATGAGATCAGCCATGCTGCTAAAAACTCGCAGCAGCTCCTCGGGGGTGTGGTCAGCACGAGCATCCGAAATAATGGTGGCTCCGGAGTGGTGGCTCAGTTGGTAGAGCATCCGCCCCACACCCGGGAGGCAGGGGTTCAAATCCCGGCCTGGTCATGCCGAAGACCATATAAAAGTGGAACTTCCTGCTGTCCAGCTTGGTGCTCAGCAATAATGGAATGGAGGAGGGAAATTTGTGGCGGCGCCTTGCATGGCAGCGGCCCTCTGATTCTACACTTGGGGTGTGTGTGATTGACACAGTAGATAGGTAAAGCACAATCTCGTTCTACTGTACATGATTGAGTGTACAGTTGAATGACAATAAAGGGTGATTTGATTTAATTTAATTTTTAATGTCCACAACTAATTCGGCTGCCCAACACTCCACCTTGTCTAACCCAAAAGTGGTAAAGTCTGTGCGAGCAGTCATGATGGAAAAAACTGACTTTTTTGGGGAAAAAAAAAAAACAGGTGAAGAGGGAAAAAAAGGCAAACACACGGACCGCTGGCATCTTGACTGGCTGCGATCTTCTGTCATGAACTGCCCTGTCAAGAGCTAATTAAGGACACCACACGCAGGACTGTGAGTTGCAAATTAATTAAAGGTGAACACAAAAAATGCAATAACAAGGAGTCAGAGGGCTCAGGAAAAATATTGGCTGGAGTGGAGGTATGTTGCCCAAAATAGCAGAGGCTAAGGCATGCGGGGATGCCGAAAGGCAGGGAATGGCTGTCAGGGCAGCACAAACCACCAGGGAAAAAATAAACTGACAATAGACTCCTGTCAGGGAGGAATTGTACTTACAGTTTTAAAGGGCAGACCTGGAACACACGTCTCATAAGTGAGAAGACCGAAGCACCGAATGATCAGCGCTGTGGGCTTAAATAGGGCAGTAGGTAAGAGTGATTACACAATTTGAATCAGCTGTGAGTCATGAGAGGAGAGGAGACGGGACTGACAGCTTGATAGGCGGACCGCCCGCTACCAGAGCAAAACCCGGAAGTGCCATTGACAGCTGCAGCCCCAGAGAGAGAGAGAGAGAGAGGAGGAGCACAGGGTCAAAAGCACAATTACCAAATGAGAACAAACATAAAGACAAAATAGACCCGGGGAAAAAAACTGGAAGGCAAGGCAGAAAGGAAATATATAAATGCCAACTCTAAGGATGGCAATCATCATCACATCATCATAGCAGTCTGTCAGGGGCGACAATGACTGTTTCATTTAGGTCTGATCAGATTCCTCCACGCAGCTCTGTCCTTCACCCTCCGCTGCCAGGAACTCCTGACCTTGTTAACCCAGGCGACATCTGAGCCGGTATGAGTTGCTTTCTGACTGACTATTTCATGAAACTGCTCGCAAAGTATGTGAGTACTGCTAGCTATTGCTGAACTAGCGGCACATTCTTGGCAGATAGAAATATTATCAGTGGCAAGGACAGGCCAAGACAAACTGACTCCAGTATCTGTTGCAGTGACTGACCAGATGATAGGTTTGTTTATCGCTGCTCTTTGTGTAGTGCATGTCACGATTCACCAGCTGGCAAAAGTCCACCACAGACCTTGCGACAGATGTGCTTATCTGCCAGGATGTCCAGTCCCACCCTGTGTAACTGGGAGTGGTCCTCCACAGACCTGTGACAGATATTGTTTTTAGTTCTGCCAGGATGCCCAGTTTCACCCTCCACGCCCTCGGAAGGACGGGATTGCCGGTTGAGTCGCTGACGGCCTGACCCACGAGACACATAGTACCGGTTTTCATGGTTATCCTGTAGCAAGCAAACCAATGCCTGACCTGACATGAAGGATGGCAATAAACAGGAAAATAAATTACACTACATAATATAAGGAACCCAACAAGAGATAATCATAACAGGACACAAAGAACCCAAAATACCAAAGTCTATCAACTAACCAGAAACAAATATACAAATGTGGAAAAAGACAAGGAGCTGAGCATGGTGGTTACCTCCTGTTCAGCTCATGACAAGAGTAATCAATTCAGGTTCAGGTTCAGGTTACTTTATTTGTACCCGTAGGTAGATTTGTTTTGCAGTCTGGTGACATCCATATTTACAAGCCACAAATTACATTCAACATAGACACAAACACAGGCACATATGAAGCTGACTATAAACATGATAAAAAAAATACTCAAGGCTCCATCGATCAGGGTATAAAAAGACAAAGAGATGGGAGAAAAACCAGAGGTAAGAGAGAAGGGTCATATTAAAAGTTAAAAACTAGTCAAAAAGGTTAAAAACTCAAAGGTCTAAAACCCAATAAAATATTTAGAACCCAAGTAACATCTTACAAAAATAAGTAAATATAAAATGGAGTTAATAAATAGGTACCTAAAATATGTGCAATATATTGTTACAGCTTGTTCAACTCTTTGACAGCAGCAGGAACAAAGCTGTTTTTGTAGCGCTGGGTTCTACTTTTTGGGACAGCAAACCTCCGTCTTGAGGGAAGAAGCTGAAAGTTGCAGTGCAAAGGGTGGGAGTCATCATTTAAAATGGAGGTAGCCATCCTCTGTACTTGTCTGGTGTACAAGGATGTCAGGCTCAGCTGTGGCTCACCAAGCAAACGACTGGACCATCTAACAACCTGATCCAAGGATTTCCTCTGTTTCAGTTTTATCTGACCAAACCATGACACTAAAGAAAAGGATAAAACAGATTCAATAAAAGCCCAATAAAACATTGTCATTATGGTTCGGTCAGTTTGGAAGCGTGCAAGTTTTTTCAAGCAATGCAAATGTTGCTGACCCTTTTTGCACACCCTTTCACAGTTCTCTTCAAAGTTTAAATTACTATCAATAATCGTCCCAAGATATTTGTAGGATTGTACACATTAGGTGGTCTGGCCTTTTAGTACGGTGACTTTGTGCCTGGGACTTTTCCTCCTAAAGTCAATAATCATATCTTTAGTTTTTGTCGTACAGTGGTACCTCTACTTACGAACGTCTCTACATACGAAATTTTCAGGTTACGAG
This sequence comes from Pholidichthys leucotaenia, assembly GCA_020510985.1. Taxonomy (NCBI): domain Eukaryota; kingdom Metazoa; phylum Chordata; class Actinopteri; order Cichliformes; family Pholidichthyidae; genus Pholidichthys; species Pholidichthys leucotaenia. The sequence continues at coordinate 426,546,043 of CM035840.1, read as the reverse complement.
ACGCCTCAACGGGAAAATATTGCCTCTAGTTACGAACAAAATTTCAGGATACGAAAGGCAAAAAAAGTATGCGCTCCTCGCAGCTCCCATATTTTACCGAACGTAAACATACCTGTAGCTGCTCTGCCATTGGCTATCGCCTAGCATCTTCCTGGTATCCCATTGGCCACGAATGGGTGCGTTTGGTTGATCTCGCTTTATCTTATTATTATTTACTATTCTTACTACTTTATTTTATCCTTCTTACCTCTTGTAAGACTGTTGACTGAACTACACAATTTAGAGAAAAAAAAATTGTTAACTGCCATGTTTATCACCATCTACGTTATAACTCTGTACTTTCACCTTGTTCTTAATAAAGTTTTGGGAAAAAAAAAACCCAACATCAACGATCAGCACGGTATTAAAACAAAAGGAAGCCCTTACAAGCCGATAAAAGCAAACGTCCTTGGATCGTTTCATCACAAAACGTCAGGCAAAAACCACTGATGAGACAGAACATGAACCAAAGAAGGCAAAAGGTGACGCTGACGCCGACGCCGACGATCGCAGTTAAAAGGTAAATGAACATAATTTTTATTATTCTTTCTCTTTTATTATTCTTTCTCTCATTTTAAACTCTCATTTTATGTTTATTGTGCAGTAATCTAATTGTAACATGTATTTGTTACATGTTTTGATGCGTTTTTACGATTTATAAAAAATTTATGCCCGAATTTTGGGGGCTTGGAACGGATTACGGCATTTACATGTAAAATGCGCCTCTACTTACGAATTTTTCACGTTACGAGAATTCTTCCAGAACGAATTAAATTCGTAAGTAGAGGTACCACTGTATTCAGCTGCAGGTAGGAATCCTCACACCAGTGAGGCCGTGGCCACTCTCACCATCCTGGAGGAGACTGACAATAACTGAATCATCAGCATACTTTATAATGTGTCTGTTGTCATGTCTGCTCTGACACATGTTTGTGTACAGGATGAAGAGTAGTGGTGACAACAACCCCCCCCCCCCCGAGGAGAGCCAGTAGAAGAGCACTTTAGGTCAGACAGTGTACCATTGACCCTTACTCTCTGTGTCCTGTTGGTTAAGAAATCCAGAATCCAACCCACCAGATTATTGCTCAAATCAAATTGTTGCAGTGCAATGTCACTGATTGCAGTGCAATCAGTGCAATGATATAATTTTTACATTTTGTACACACTAGTGAAGTTCTTATCAAGTAAAATGTTCCTCACGCTCATTTTTTCTGCATATGTCCTGACAAACCCAGCAGCAGAGATTGTCTCGTGTGTTTTCCTTCTCTTTGTTGTTCTTTGCCCCTCTGTCCCTCCCCATGTCTGACCACTTCGTATCCCTTCAACTTCCTCCCCCGTTCCCCTTCAGGGCCACCATAAGTAAGACAATATAAATAAAATGTTAAAGGTATTATACAGCAAGAGGAGTCTATAAATGCCATTTATAAACAGTATATATGTACACTGGTGTGGAAAAAGTGTTTGCCCCCTTCCTGATTTCACATTTTTTTGTATGTTTTTCACACTTAAATGTTTCAGATCATCAAACAAAGTTAAATATTAGACAAAGATAACACAAGTAAACACAAAATGCAGTTTTTAAATGAAGGTGTTTATTATTAAGGGTAAAAAAAAATCCAAACGTACATGGCCCTGTGTGAAAAAGTGACCCCCCCCCCCATTAAAACATAAATTAACTGTGGTTTATCACATCTTTGGAAAGCTGAATTCAATTTCTCTAGCCCCACCCAGACCTGATTACTGCCACACTTGTTCTCAATCAAGAAATCACTTAAATAGGGCCTGCCTGACATAGCAAAGTAGACCAAAAGATCCTCAAAAGCTAGACATCGTGCTGCGATCCAAAGAAATTCAGGAACAAATGAGAAACAAAGTAATTGAGACCTATGAGTCTGGAAAAGGTTATAAAGCCATTTCTAAAGCTTTGGGACTCCAGCGAACCACAGTGAGGGCCATTATCCACAAATGGTGAAAACATGGAACAGTGATGAACCTTCCCAGGAGTGGCCGGCCGACCAAAATTACCCCAAGAGAGCAGCGATGACTCATCCAAGAGGTCACAAAAGACTCCACAACAGCGTCCAAAGAACTGCAGACCTCACTTGCCTCGGATAAGGTCAGTGTTCATGACTCCACCATAATAAAGAAACTAGGCAAAAATGGCCTGCATGGCAGAGTTCCAAGACGAAAACCACTGCAGAGCAAAAAGAACATAAAGGCTTGTCTCAGTTTTGCCAGAAAACATCTTGATGATCCCCAAGACTTTTGGGAAAATACTCTGTGGACTGACAAGACAAAAGTTGAACTTTTTGGAAGGTGTGTGGCCCATTACATCCGGTGTAAAAGTAACACAGAAAAGGAACATTATACCAACAGTAAAATATGGTGGTGGTAGTGTGATGGTCTGGGGCTGTTTTACTGTTCAGGACCTGGAAGACTTGCTGTGGTAAATGAAACCATGAATTCTGCTGTCTCCCAAAAAAATCCTGAAGGAGAATGTACGGCCATCTGTTCGTGACCTCAAGCTGAAGCACAGTTGGGTTCTGCAGCAAGTCCACCTCTGGATGGCTTAAGAAAAACAAAATGAGGACTTTGGAGTGGCCTAGTCAAAGTCCTGACCGATTGAGATGCTGTGGCATGACCTTAAAAAGGCGGTTCATGCTCAAAAACCCTCCAGTGTAGCTGAATTACAACAATTCTGCAAAGATAAGTGGGCCAGAATTCCTCCACAGCACTGTAAAAGACTCATCGCCAGTTATCACAAATGCTTGATTGCAGTTGTTGCTGCTAAGGGTGGCCCAACCAGTTATTAGGTTTAGGGGGCAATCACTTTTTCCACACAGGGCCATGTAGGTTTGGATTTTTTTTCTCTTAAAAATAAACACCTTCATTTAAAAACTGCATTTTGTGTTTACTTTTGTTATCTTTGATATTTAAATTTGTTTGATGATCTGAAACATTCAAACAAACATACAAAAAAAAAAGAGAAATCTGGAAGGGGGCAAACACTATTTCACACCACCATATATATCAGATATCTGTTCTGCTCATAGTAGCAAAAGTTTTGTTTTATGTTATTTTCTTTGCGTTTCCATGGGCTGTCTTACTTACACTTTAACAGTTTTAGCAAACAAACAGAAGTAAACCTAAAAAAGTAAAATGCTGTACAGTTATGTTGGGTGTTCCACTGTATTGAGTGGACCCACCCGAGCCCAGTCTTAGCAAAAAAATGTTCAATTGCACGTTTTGTCAGTCAGAGAAAACATACAGAGGCACGTAAAAACAATTGTTGAGCTGCAGTGGGTGCGTGGCGTTTACAGCTTTAAGAAAGGTGTGTGACGGCATTTTTTTTTTCACTTTTATTGTGTGTGAGCATGGAGCAACTACCCTATCCTAACCCGTACTTTAACACCTAACCCTAACCTCACAGGAACCTTTCATTAGTGGAGTGAAAAACAAAGTAAGGGGAAAAAAACAAGGAAAGAAAACAAAGAAAAAGGTCAGTGACAGACGGGAGTGGGAGTCAAACCCGTGTGTTTTTGCTGAAACAGCTGTGTAAGTTAGCGTCCACCAGCCCTCTCTCACCAGCCGAGTGAGTGTTGGGAAACCAAAGTAAAAGATGCGTTGTTCTGCGCATGCGCGGTGAGGACTGCGCAGTGGGTGAACCTGTGAAAATGTAGCGAGGCACGTTATTTTTTGATTTAACGTGGAAATGTACGTGTATGTTTTTAGAGGGGTGTGAAAACGTTTAGCAGATACGTTTTTACTGAGACCGGGTTGACTCCCCCATAGTCTTGCTCACGCTGCACAGGACGCCTTAACTCTCAAATCTCTCGCCATATGAAACTTTGCTAACCAGGAAGCTGTTAACAAGGTAACCAAAGCAACATAACTAAAAGACACACTGATTGGAGCAAGAAAGCCTAAATGAAAGAGACCTATAAGCAGGATATCGACACGGGGAGCAAAATTAGAATTGATTTACAGGGAAGGGGGGGTGTTGAAGAAAGGAGCGGCTCCTGTGAATTCCTTATCCAGCAGCGTTTGAGGAAATCTCTGTGGCAGAACGGGCCTCTCATTACTCTCACAGACAGGCTCGAAGTCTGCAGCAGATTGGAAGCTAGACAAGCATCAGCCCGTATTAAGATTCAGCCCCTCTGTTGTGGTGTTGGCAGGCCACGGGCTTGATGGGAGTCTTGTAAACAGGCAGCTCACCAGTGGACATCTGTCTACTGGGCACTTAAAACGGTAATAAATGGCAACCGGGGTTTGCCTTGAGCTGTTTGTTTTATGATTTGTCAAGTGTTGTTTTCTTCACGTTTTCTGGGGTTTTGTGAATATCTCTGTTGAGAGAAGGTGATTTGATGGGGGGGTGGGGAGTTCTCTCCCTTGTTAGCAAAAAGATCCAAAAGCATCACCCTTGTTAACCTGCCATCCCACCCATAACGGGATGGAGGGACAGCCCCACTCGACCTGGAAGAAAGAGAGAATTGTCCCTCCTTTGTCATCGTAAACCTTTATCATGTTACCGAAATGAATAAAAAGACTTTGAATCACCAGTTCCAAGTAGAAATACAAAAAAACCTTATAAATTCACAACATTTTTCTCAAAAATCTAAACCTTCTTTCTCATAAATTTGTGGATTTTCTCTTGTAAATCTGAAACTTTTTGTCATAATTTTGCACTGTTTTTTCCTCATAAACTTGTGATTTTTCTTTTGCAAATTTGCAATAATTTTTGATAAAATTTGTAACTTTTTTCTTATAAATTTTCTATTTTTTTCCATAAATTTGCAACCTTCTCCTCATGCATTTGCAGCTTTTTTCATATAAATTTGAGATTTTTCTTTGCAAATTTTCAACTTTTTTTTCTCTTAGATTTGGAAGTTTTTCTCAAAAATTTATAAAATTTTTCATGTAGATTTGAAACTTTTTCCTCATAAATTTGGGATTTTTCTCTTTCAAATTTGCAACCTTTTCCTAACAAATTTGCAGTTTGTTTTTCGGTTAATTTTCAGGTTTTTTGCTTCATAAAATTACAACCTTTTCCTCATAAATTTGCTTTTTTTTTTCTTAAAATCTGCAACTTCTTTCTCATATATTTGTGAATTTTGTCTTGTAACTTTGAAACTTTTTTCATAATTTTGCAGTTTTTTTTCATAAATTTGTGAGTTTTCTCTTGCAAATTTGCAACAAATTAACAACCTTTTTCCTATAAATTTTCTATTTTTTTTTGATAAACGTGCAACCTTGTCCCCATAGATTTGCGACTTTTTCACAAAAAATTTGTGATTTTTTTTTTTACTTTTTGCAAATTTTCAACTTTTTTCTCATAGATTTGGAACATTTTCTCAGAAAATTTGCAGCTTTTTTCCTCATGAATTTGTGATTTTTCTCCTTAGCAACTTTTTTCTCAAATTTTCAACTTTTTTCTCATAGATTTGTAAATTCTTCTCATATATTATCAGCTTTTTTCTCAAGAAATATCTCAGAATTTTTTTTCTCATAAATTTGCACATTTTTTTTCTTGTAAAGTTTCATTTTTTTCTTGGAAATTTTCAACTTTTGCTAAATTTGCAATGTTAATCTGGATGCTGGTTACATTTTTTTTTATTCTATGTATTGAAATTGTAATTTGCAACCTTAAGTTTTTAAACTCTTTCATCATATTTTTGCACCTTTATTCTTACAAATTTGCACCAAATTCACTTTAGATCCAAAACAGAATTTTTTTTCAGGAAGTAATTAAAACTAGTTTTGTTATTAATTTAGCAGCTACATGATTTATTCACATGGGTTTTCTAATGCTTATAATGGCTTTGAAATTAGTTAAAAAAAACCATCCTGAGACACAATGGGTTTATTAGAAAATAAAAACAACTAAATTAGGAGATAAATTGCCTTGTGTCTACAAAGCCTCATTGGGATGACAGTTTAACTACTTTATGTCAAGGAGCAGCAGCAGCACGAACCGAGCCCCTCAGAGGGAAGCTGGTTTTTAATCCCAGTCCCCTACAGCGTTAATTGGACAGCAGGTCTTCTACAGTGGTCGGAGCTCCCGCTGCAGCAGCTTTAGTGCCAAGTCTTAAAGGGCGGCAGTGAAATCTAAACTGAAGTGACACTGACTGACTGGGCCAAGAGGGAAGGGAAAATGAGCTTTTTCCCGGGGAAAGGGGGAACCTTTGAATAGGCAGATTGACAGGTTGAGCAGTCGGAGGAGATGGAAAGCACTTGTTGCCGCTCGGACGCGCCCAGAGGTCAGACGCCGGGGCTGACAGCTTCGCTGCATGGGAGTGGTGGCCGGTTTTCCCCGTGACATTCTTGTCAAACATTTGGCACCGAGGTCTCTCACAACAAACGCGGTGGGAAGCTGACAGTTAATCTAATTTCTGTGGCTCCAATCACGCGCGTGGCCTCGGTGGGGGTCGTTTCGTCTCGATAAGATGTTAGCGTGTGTAGACAGAAGTCTCGCCTTCGCCGCGCGCGCTTCGTGGCAAAGTGTTTGAGGGGAAACCTTTAAAGTGACAGAGCGAGGTATACATCAAAATGGAAAATTCACCTCTTATTACTCTTGCGTGTCAGACTGTGTTGATACCGAAGAGGAAATTGCTTTTATCACAGAAACACCACAAGCAATGAGGTACAGAGAAGGAAGGGAAATCATGACATGTGTCACTTAGAGTACAGAAAATTGCCGTCAACGCCAGTGGCAACCTGCACTCAGAGGAAATGCCGCGTATGAAGAATGACTGCTTTAAATGAAAACAGTAATTGAAGAGAAGGTGTACTATATTACTGAAAAGCATAAACGTTTTCTAGGCTGAAACGTCTTTAGTGCAGTTCACTTTCAGTCGGGCAGTTCATGTTTGAAATGAGTGCAGCAGTAAACTACAGGGAGGAGCTCATCACTCCTACAAGTGGGACGTACTGTATGTAGATGTCCGCTCAGTGTTCACTGTGGTGCATTTCTCAGAACAGAGCCGAAGTCTGCACAACGCTGAGTGCATTTCATCAAAACAAAATTATTGACCCGCAGAAGTGTGTAATTTGCTCAAAATGTTTAGTCTGTGTGTCAAAAGGAAAAATATTTATGTCACTGAAACTGCCACTTAGGGCCGTCTTTATGAACAAGGCAGTCAAAATGTTCAGCCATGTCGTCATTAGAGCAGTTTACGGTGTATTTTCTAATGACAGCTGTTTGGGCTGTTTGGTCAGAAAAGGAAGAGGGCAGCAGTTTTCTCTGTGTTGCAGAGCAATTTCTAAACTATAAAGTCACATATTAGTGTGTGAAAGACACTGGATGTCATTCAAACTTTTTACTGTACTGTACTGAATGATGCATTTGGGCATTTTACAATAAACATACAGTATTGCTGTGTGTACAGTACAGCACACATATTTTAGATTACCTTCCCATTCTCCTGAGGAACTGTTCGGATAATCGAGGACACAGCAGTTCTCCCAGCAGTTTGTTTGCACCCCCGACCAACCACAGCCACAGTAAGACCGTGATGAGGAACCGGTCCATGGACTCGGCCTGTCTTCCTCTTCCTCTCCTTCTTCCACCTCGCATCCTCACGCCTCTTCTTCTGGCCCGTTGACCATGCCCGTTCTCTTGATATTCTTCCACTTTTGTGTCAGAAATGGTTAACTGCTCTGTGAAGGCTTCATATCTGCTGCCAGTTGAAGGTTCATAGGATTCACCTCTGAGCTGTTCCATAGAACTGGAAGGTCGCTGGTTGACCAAATCCTGAACACACTTCCCCTCATGAGTGAAAGGCAAGGCGAGTTTGTTTGTGTAGCACATTTCATGTACAAGACAATTCAGACTGCTCTACATAAAACATTAAAACATTACAGAAAGTTGCAAAAGAAATACAAAAGAATTTAAAAGCAAAGTGAAAAATACATTAAAGAGAAACAGAAATGAGCTGAAATAGAATAAGGCAGATAAAGTGCAAGAAATAAAAGGTACAGTGCATTGTGGGAGATTAACAATTGTTCTACTAAAAGGCAGCAGCAAATAGTGAAGTATTTAAACTTGATTTGAAGCAGCTGAGAGTTTCAGCAGCGCTGATGCTTTCTGGGAGTTTGTTCCACATGTCAGGAGCATAAAAACTGAACGCTGCCTCACCATGTTTGGTTCTAACGCTGGGCACAGACAGTAGGCCTGAAAGTAAGAGTCACCTAAAAACAATCAATTTAATGCCCTCCATCCATCCATCCATCTTCTACCACTTTTCCGGAGGTCCGGGTCACGGAGGCAACAGTTCAAACGGAGAAGCCCAGACCCGTATCCAGCTCTTCAGAGAGGATACCAAGACCAGACCAAGATCAAGACAAGACCAAGACCAGCTGGGAGACGTCATCTCTCCAGCGTGTCCTAGGTCTGCCCCGGGGTCTTCTTCCAGTGGGACGTGCCTGAAACACCTCAAATGGGAGGCAAGTTCAACACTTTTGCATGTAATGGCTGAAACAATGAACGGATGCCTAAGTGTTTTGGGGTGAGGGGCTATTCAACAGAAAACCTGTTTAATGTATTTTAACCAACATGACGATAGCAAAGGATAATGTAAAAGACAGCAGACCGTTGTACACAATCAGCTGCATCATCATAATAATAATGCATCAGATTTATAGCACTTTTCATAGATGCTTTACAATGGATACATTATTCATTCACTCCACAGACATTGATAGTCATTAAACTACTGCTGTAGCCACAGCTGCCCTGGGGCAGACTGATGGAAACATAGCTGCCAATCCATGCCAACAGCCTCTCCGACCACTACTGAACTGGGTAAAGTGTCTTGCCCAGGGACACAATGGCAGGATGTCTGGTGAGCGTGGGATTTGAACCACCAACTGTCCAGTTAATAGATGACCCGTTCTACCTCCTGATCCACTGCCGCCCACATTTCCCTCCTCCGTTCCAGTTTTGCTGAGCACCAAGATGGATGGCAGGAAGTTCCATTTTTATATGGTATTGGGATGGATGCTGTACCTCTAGGCCAGAGATTCCCAAATTGAGGGTCCCATGACACTGGGGGGTGTTGATTCAGAATCCTCCTGAGGTGATTACGCAGGTGACATGTCATTTTAACTGTGCCACAGTAAACGTCACAGGTCACACACAGGTCAGTGTGCACCAGTAGCTTTTGTCTGAACAGCTCAAATCAACACACTACGCTTTAAGCCCAGGATAATATCTTTAAAACTGAAACATTGGTTAATACCGACCAAAGACAATGCAGAGAGGCCAGCGGAGACGGCAGCGGAGGAGAGCGGAGAAATGTGTCAGAAAGGCCATCGACTTGTGGCACATGGCGGGGGGGGGGGGGCAGCACTGTAAAGGGCTCCATAAGCAGTCAGACCAGCCTTCCTCCAAGTTTCACAAGTATCTTCTTCCGCTTAATCCTTTTTGGGTCGCGGGGGGGTGGTGGCTGGAGCCTATCCCAGCATCTTTGGGCGAGAGGCAGGGTACACCCTGGACAGATCGCCAGTCCATCGCAGGGCCAACACAGAGAGACAGACAACCATTCACTCTCACAGTCATACCTAAGGACAATCAAAACGGGATTATAAATTGTCACACGTATCGAGAGGAATATATTCAATATGGATTAATGCATCATTATCAGTGAAGTACAACATCCCCGATATGTAGTGTGCACCGAGGTGCTTGCACATGAGAGTTTAAAGCCCATAAAAATGCTCAGACACTTGAAAACCAAGCACCCCTCTCTTGCTGCTAAACCAGCAGATTTTTTTTCCACCGAAAGCAGAGAGAATTGCAAGGCCAAAAGAAAGTCATAGCTAACCAAATAACAACCACTACCAAAGCTCAAAAGGCATCACATGAGGTGGCATATCTAATTGTACAGGCAAAAAAGCCACACACAATCAGAGAAACCCTAGTAAAACCAGCTGCTATTGCTATGAGTTGGACAATGCGTGGGGATAAACAGGCATGGGAGCTGGAAGCAGTGCCGCTGTCTGATGGGACCATATCCCGGCGCATCACGGACATGGCCCAGGACATAAAGTGTCAGCTGATTGACAGAGTGAAGAAAGGGAAATATGCTTTGCAGTTAGATGAATCTACAGATATATCAAACTGTGTGCACGTTTTCTTATGTATCAGTCACCTCCGGGGATAGTGGGGGTTGCCAGTCTCTGTCACCATTATTTTGGGGGTCACGAGTTGAAAAGTTTGGGAACCCCTGGCCTAGGCCACCACTCCGGTAAGTTGAGTCCGGTGAATGGTGGCCTGGAGGCCATTACTCATTTGTACAATAATGTCCAAAAGTATTCGCTGTTTGTTCAAAATGATGAGAAATTGCTTTTATGATGAGCACAAGAGACTCAATGATGTGGAGGTTGAACTAATAGTTTTGAGAAATGCACCAAAGCGACAGAAAAACTGTAAATTCATAGGTGAATGTAGTGGCGGCGGAGGGGTTAAAATGGGCAGCAGTGCTGGGGGCAAGAGCAGTGGCGACACATCAGGGAGAAAGACGGGATATTCTACTGCTTAAACCCCAGTTACACTGGATGAAGACAACGCTACAACCTCAGAAATCAGTCAGAGCATGGATGGTCTTTGCAACATTTTGGCAAGGTCTTTGGGCATGTACAAAACTTTTGTATTCTGTGGTAGTTAAAGATCATGACGGCATAGTGTCAGGCTCCTGGGTGGAGTGTAGTAGCAGTGGTGGCGTTGTACCAAAGTTGTCAGATCCACAAGCACCGGCGTGGCTAGGTCATCAAGAATTTGAAGCCGGAGTGACCATGCTGATAAACGTGGCAGTGGCATCGTGCTAGCGTAGCGTGATGTGACACAGTGCCAGGATGTGTCTGGAGCGCGGTGCGATCACAGGCGTTCGTGATAGAACCATTGAGGGAATGTGCTGTTGATGTGTAGAGCGTGCTGGGGGAACAGCAGAGCATCTCGGAGAGTGCCTGAGATATGGAGAATAGCGGAAAGTAGCAGGGAAAAAGTGGAGCAGCGTCATGGTCGCCTTCACACCGAAGGAGGTTTTCTCATTTTCACGATCCAGCCACATTCTTAATAGGTCAGGAAGATCATGGAGAATGTAGCAGAGTTTGGAATGTGTTGCGTGAATGATGCAGTGCAGCATGTGTTGGCTGCTTGACCTACCTTACACATTGTTCCATTAAAGCAAAATTGGTCAAGATTTGATATATCCTTGTTGAATTAAACTCTGACTCTTAAAAGCTTAATTGAACCATTTGAACATGCATTGAGCATTTACTCATGGGTTTATTCTTTTAATTGTGCTGCAATTATTGATTTTTGGTGACTTATATTGGCCATCTAGATAGGAAGCAATATACTCCTGGGGAAGCACTGAATCCTGGTGTAACGGACTCGAACTAGTCAGCTACATTAAAATAACAAAATAAAATAAATCTTGGCCGATGCAGAGAAGTAGACGTCAGGCAGGGTCTCGATCAGTCAGTAGTCTGTTTATTTCTGAAACAGATTGGGGCAGACAATTTACACATGACACGGGAATGGGGACAAGTGCTGGCATTCCCCTTCCCAGGCTTCCAGCGTGTGAGACATAGCTTACAGCTACTTGGACTACATAACTTTAGATCGTATAGTTACAGTATACCACAAGCAAAGAAAAAGTTTAGCACCAAATACATGACAGCATTACATGACAGAGTTACATGACTGATCGTTTTTTCTATTTTTTACAACAGTACATTTAACATTTTAACATACCTGAAACAGATTGGGGCAGACAATTTACACATGACACGGGAATGGGGACAAGTGCTGGCATTCCTACAGAACAATGGACTCGTTAGCGCCTACTTAACTAGCCATCAATCATCGGTATTTATGACACTACTTTGAATATTTTACATCGGTATTGCAAACGAAAATGTAACAGAAAATCTTACAATCAAAATTAGTACAATAACTTAAAGAAAACTACAGTAAATCAATCACATTAATCAATTTCGTTCCCTGAGGAATTACACACAACTTACCCCTTCCCAGGCTTCCAGCGTGTGAGGAAGTTCCCAGATGTGTCACACTAATTATCGCCCCATCAGAAACACTTGACATATTTACAACACGGACATTTTGGAAGTTCATTACTGCAGGAACATATTTATTCTTAAGACTACTACATACTCCCCTCTGAACTTCACCAAAATACCACTACAAGTCAACCACCAAAAAAACCACTGGATAAGTACTGTATATCCCACAGTATACTGCAACATGTATGTCACCCAATTCAAAGGGAAAGCAACTACGGAGGGCTGCGCAGACCCCCCCCCATAGTGTACTTGCTACAGGAGTGCCGTATACACTACCCATATCATACCAGACTAAATACCACCAGTTGACTTCACGTGAATTGGAGAAAAGGAAATAAAGAGAAGAAAAAACAAAGAAAAAGAACAAATCTGTCATTCTTCAACTGGACAGAAGGCCTATGTGGTGTGTGTGTGTGTGTGTGTGTGTGTGTGTGTGTGTCTTCCCCTACGGCATCAGTGCCCTAGCCAAACTAAGAACTGAACTGTTTGAGCGTTGAGTATACTGTTGGGCCATGTTCTGAATCAGCCGATTCACTGGTTTAACTACCCTCCCTAACCTGGTTCTCACTGCGCCCACTGTACTACTAGGGGAACTCCCAATGCTGGAAGGCGGCATGGACACTTCAGATCTTTGGTCACCACAAAAACTGGCAGATAGACAGGGCATTTCTGAAAGATCATTGGTCAACTGAACAGTCTCCGCTGTGTTCAACTGCACGGGCAGGTCAAAATCTTGTGTGCATGAAGCCTCTTGTAGCTGATTGGAGGCAGAGGCCCCTGCCACCCAACTGGCTGTCCAAGCAGTCCTGTCGATCTCTGATGCAGCAACATGTGAATCAAGATCATCACCTGACTCATACGACTCACTCAGGGTCACTTCATGAGCAGCACTGTCCATTTCAATTGGCAGAAAGTTGACCAAGAGAAGCAGATTGCGGTGAACAACCCTTTCTTGCCCATTGGTTGTGTTCCTGACACGGTAAGTATGGCACCTAGGGTCGGCAGAGACGACGACATACGGGGTGGACCCCCACTTGTCTGCTAATTTCCTGCGCCCCCGTTCACCCTGGTTTGCCAACAAGACTCGATCACCTTCCACAATGTCACGTCCTTTAGTTCTCCTATTGTACAAGTCTGCTTGACGTTCCTGGCTTGAAAGAGCGTTGGCCTGAGCAGCTGACAGAGCCTCCTTCAGATCTTGTCTCATCCTAGCAACATACTGGTCATAGTCCACAGTGTCGCAGTCCCTTACAGCATTCTGAAACATGACATCCACCGGTAGACGTGGCACTCTGCCATACATTAAAAAGAATGGCGCGTAACCGGTGGATTCGTGTGCAGTGCAGTTGTAAGCAAACGCTAGAGTCTGTAGCATCTGCGGCCATTTCTGCTTTGCTCTAGGGGGAAGGGTTCTTATCATGCTGCCCAAAGTTCTATTGAACCGTTCAACGTTCCCATTCCCCATGGGGTGATAGGCAGTAGTTCGGGACTTTTTGACCCCAGCAACTTGCAACAATTCCCTGATCAGCTCACTTTCAAAACTGGCACCCTGGTCTGAGTGAATTCTGTCAGGGAACCCATACACACAAAAGTATTTGTCCCAGAGCTGGCGGGCAACTTGTTTTGCAGCTTGGTCACGGCAGGGGTAGGCATGGGCCATTTTAGTAAAATGGTCAGTGACCACTAGCACATCCACACTTTTCCCACTGCTGTCCTCCGCGGACCAAAAATCAATGCACACAAGTTCTAATGGGCTCGTTGTCTTAATGCTTTCGAGGGGCGCTCTGGCTTCCGGTTCAGGAGTCTTACTGACCACACAACGCTTGCATGTTTTCACATATTCACGGACATCCCGTTCCATGTCAGTCCAGAAGAACCTCTGCCTTGCCAAGTATAAAGTTCTCTGCTGGCCCTGGTGGCCTGCGTCATCATGGATGCCTTGCAGCACTCGCTGAACCAATGAAGCTGGAACAACATACTGGTGTCTTTTCTTGCCAGTCAGTGGATCTTTGCTCACCCTGTACAGTAGCCCATCTAACATCTTGAGTTTGTCCCAGTGCTTCAACATTCTCAAGACGCCATCTGTCTCGTGAGGCCTTTCTCTTCGCGACGGTCGTCTCCCGCGTGTCACAAAAGAGATGACTCTGGAGAGGCAGGCATCTTGCTGTTGCTGGCCTTGCAACTCCTGAATGGAAAACACAGGTAAGGGGTTCTGACCACAGGCAGCCAGCTGCTGCACGTCCTGGACAAGCCAACACGAGGCTCTTTCAGCTGATCCCATCTCCCACTCAGCATGACCCTCGAACACGGCCTTCACTGTTTCGCTGTCGAGTGAGGAACGCTCCAGCCTGGAGACTTGTGAGAGACAACTGACCCCCTGGTGGTTGGCACTCAGTCTAAAGACTTCCTGTATCATATTGTCCTTAATCAGCTGTGCTTCTTCCAGCAGCGCTCCGTATGGCTCAGACACAAGCCTCTTGCTGACACAGCCCTGAACGAAAGGCTGCCTGCTGAGGGCGTCCGCCACAATGTTTTTCTTGCCAGGAATATACTTGATACTGAAGTTGTACGGGGCTAACTTCGCAACCCATCTCTGTTCGCATGCGTCCAACTTCGGCTTAGTCAGTATATATGTCAATGGATTATTATCCGTCCAGACAGTGAACTCATGCCCTTTTAACCAATGACTAAATTTATCACAGACTGCCCACTTAAGGGCCAAGAACTCCAGACGATGCGCTGGGTACTTGGTCTGGGATTGCGTCAGAGACTTGCTTGCGAAAGCAATCGGACGGGCCTTGTTCTCCCCTTCCGGGACATGAGAGATGACTGCCCCTAACCCATCTAATGACGCATCAGTGGACAGGATAAAGGGATGGCTGAAATCTGGATGAGCTAAGACGACTGACTCGAGTAGGGCCAACTTCAGTTGCTCAAAAGATTTCTGTTGGTCACTTGTCCAGTCACTCGGCTTGAGTTTCTTAAAAGCCACATGCCTTGTCTGGCCTTTACTCTTCTTTGGCGTTGCAGTGAGGGCAAAGAGAGGCTTAGCAATGCTAGAGCAATTCTGAATGAAGCGCTGATAATACATGACCATGCCCAAAAAGGACTTTATTTTTCTTGGGGATGGGGTCACGCCATCTTCATGCATTAGTGCTTGTTCAGTCATGGCAGCAATTGCTTGTACTTTCTCCGGATCAGTCGCTACTCCACTCTCGTCAACGACATGGCCCAGAAACTTCACACTGCGCTGAAGAAAATGGCACTTTTTGGGCGCAAGCTTTAATCCGTGCGCACTTAGCCTGCTGAACACTACATCGAGCCGCTTCAGTGCCTCACCTTCGTTTGGCGCGAAAACCAAGAGGTCATCTAAATAACACAACAGTGTCAAAAAATTCTGGTCGCCAAAGATGTTTGTCATGAGGCGCATAAAGCTGGCTGGCCCATTACATAGCCCCTGAGGCATGCGATTGAACTCATGCAGCCCCATGGGCGTGGTAAAGGCAGTCAGTTTCTTATCCTCTTCACACATGGGGATATTGTAATATCCTGATGTTAAGTCCATGGTGCTGAAGAATGCACTCCCCCCAAGAGCAGCCAGGCAATCCGCCTGATGAGGCAATGGGTGGGCATCTTTGATAGTCCTGGAATTCAGCCATCTGTAATCCACACAAACCCTCAGATCACCGTTCTTCTTCCATACGAGTACCAGAGGTGACGCCCACTCACTGGAAGACTTACGGATGATTTCTTTTTCCTCCATCTCAGACAGCACCTGTCTCAGCTTTTGGTAATGACCAGGTGGGACACGTCGATACGGGAGTCTGAATGGCCGAGGATCAGTCAGGTGGATCCGATGAACAAAACCGGTGGCCTCACCGCAGTCCAACTTGTTCCTAGAAAATAGGCTCTCATATTTCCGTATCAAGTCGAACAACTGGCCTTTCCAATAATCTGTAACATCACATGAATCAATGTCGAGGTCACTCAATCCGAGTCGATTCAGAGCATCACTGAAATCAGGGGTAGAGGAGGATGAGTCAGCATCATGTAGGCTCTGGCTGTTCACCAGAAGGTCATTTGGGGGGGTTTTGGAAGTGGGTACATCCAGGTCTTCCAACGCAACACACGGGAACACATCAGCTAACTTAGTGTTTCGCTTCAATGTAATTTGTTTGTCACTTGGATTGATCACTTTAATAGGTACCCATCTGTCCCCTGACATTGTAGCGACAGCCCTCCCCACCATGATACCCTTCTTGTGTGTGTTGGAACTTGGAGCGTCAACGAGAATAGCACTCCCTGCTGAAACAGGTGAGTTGGCTGGGAGCCTACCCCACACAAGGTGTTCATGATGTGGCAGCAGTGTTACGGCTTGTGTCAGCTTGGCTGTACCTATCATGTCAGGAATCACATTCCCCCTCCATCTGTTAATTCCAGATAACATGTTAAGAAAATGTTCAACCCCTGGGTCATTCGTTGATTCAGGCTTCTCAATCACTTTCCAGTAACTGGAGTTTTGTTTGAGGTGATGAATCAAGTGCTTTATCACGTTGGAGCCCAGGATCATTTCGTCACACTGACCTGGCACGACCAGTGTGGGAACACTCACATCCTGTCCATACAGAGTCATCTCCAGCTGATAAATGCACTTCGGCTTCACTTGAACCCCACCACACCCCACCAGTACCATGCCTGTGTCTGCAGTAATGCTCTCAGCACATAAGCCCACACTACGTAGTTTCTGTTCGGCCTCTTCATTCATTGTGCAGGCCATGGACCCACTGTCAATTAATGCATGCAACAAAACTTGGTTCTTCACTGAGACGTCAGTATAAAAGAGACTATCGGAATTTGCTAATTTGTGCACATTTTGATAAACAATCTTATTTCCAGCAGGAGCACACTTGCATTTTTCTTCATAAGTAGATTGCACATCATCTTCAAAACTGAGGGACTGACTAAATGCACCCACATCGTCCCCTCCCACATGTGGGTGGCCTAGTTTCCCTGAACAGGCGCAGTGGTATTGGGCATTGCTGTCCTGCGCTTGGAGCAGTCCTTTTTTTTGATGTCCAGTTTCAAAGCAAGCAAGGCATCGCTTTTCTCTCATGCAGTGCGATCTTGTAGAGTGGGTGCTGTCGCCACAGACGCGGCAGGGAGTGACTCGAACCCACTGGGCTGGTTGCGCAACACCCGGTGCTGTGGCCTGGTTTGTCTTCTCCAGCACCCTCTCCAGCATACACAGGACACGCTCAAACGCACCCCCCTCCGCACTGGAGGACTCGCTGAATCTGGACGGGCTAGACGCACTAGGCTCACGAACACTCACTTCCTCCTTAACGTCTGGCATGGAGTAAGCGACAGCCGCAGTCACCTTAGATGGTTTAACTTCCACTGGCTTCCTCTTGGACAGGAACTCCCTCTGATACTCATCGATCGCTTCCTGCACCTCTGTCAAAGACCACTTGCTCATAGGTTTACTCTTAAATACACTGGACAGCTCAGGATCATTGCAGTTCCTAATAAACATCATGGATATTTCAGCATTCATGTTCTCCAATTTCCTGCCTTGCTTTTTCAGGAGACGATCTGCCTGCTCTGCTGCTGTATTCAAGCGCACCCAATAATCCACTGGATTCTCACCCACACTGGGCTGAGTGGCATAAAAATCAGCCAACGGTAAGCATGATGCAGGGGACTCACTGAAATACTTCCGCAGGATATCATAGATCATGTCTGGCTGGACTGCATGGTCCGGGGTTAAGCTACTCCTTATTCCCACTTTAACTATTTTCTTGGCCTTTCCCATCAGATGACTCAGGATCTCATCAACTTGATCTGAAGTGGGGAATTTCTTTTTGCGTAAATACATTTCCATCAGCTCTATCCATTCCTGTACTGAGCATTTATCAGACCCCTCCCCTCTGAACACAGCAGGCTCACGAACATCTGACTTGACTACCACATTGACATTGGTGAGATCAAGAGTGCCACTGATGTTACTAGATTGTTCATGCCTGTCTGGCGCCATTGGAGAGACTGGGTCACATGACTGTGTGACAGGCTGAGTAGAAGGTAACAGCCGACTGGCTATGGAATCTCCAATTCGATTCCCTAATTCAGTAATTAGATCACGCAGCTCAGCTGAGGGGTCATTGCTACCAGGAGGAAACATGGGCGTGGAGGATGCGGGCCCTACCTCACATGCCTGTGCTGGTAAATCCCCCTCCCCATCACTGATATGTGGCTGTGGTGTCTGTACAACATAAGTAGCCCCCACTGGGTGTGTATGCATAGTACCACCCTCTCCCACCATGTCAGTGAAAGTTAACTGTTTAACTCCCCCACCCCTCAACAAAAAAAGACCCCTGCCTCTACCTGCCCCAGCTACAGGGGTGTGAGAATAAAGGCTATGAGACATATCACCATCCATTACTAAAAACTAGCTTAATTAATGGTAATAAACACAAAATAGAAATTTCAAAACAGGCTACTCTGATATAACACACATAAAATAAAATTCAAAGCCAAATAATACTGAATGAGCTTCTGTCAAAAACCTTAAGTAACTGAAGGATGCGTTGTGTTGATGAAGACTGGACTCTCCTTGCGAACCTCCACTTGTGACAGAGATCATCCTGCGCAGTTCGCCCCACACGGGACACGAACCCGCGACCTCTCAGTCAACTACACAGTTCGAGCATGGGAGACACAGCACGATCGCGCTGAGCTAAAGGTCCGACCGGTAGCTCAGCGCTACCATCTGGGGCTCACAGCACCACTTTTAACTAACTGAGGTCATCAGCGCAGTTCGCCCTACACAGGACGCGAACCCGCGACCTCACAGTTAACTGGTCAGAGACACGCACAGCACGATCGTGCTGAGCTAAAGGTCCGACCGGTAGCTCAGCGCTACCGATACTGTATGAGGCTTTGGGAGGGAGGTTTTACTAACGTTCTACGCCGAACAGCACTAGTTGGCATCCGTTACACACTCAGCAGGCAGCTGGACCCCGGAGATCAGCTGTGGCTGATCAGAAGAATCCTTGAAAGGTCACGGCACCAGTTTATGTAACGGACTCGAACTAGTCAGCTACATTAAAATAACAAAATAAAATAAATCTTGGCCGATGCAGAGAAGTAGACGTCAGGCAGGGTCTCGATCAGTCAGTAGTCTGTTTATTTCTGAAACAGATTGGGGCAGACAATTTACACATGACACGGGAATGGGGACAAGTGCTGGCATTCCCCTTCCCAGGCTTCCAGCGTGTGAGACATAGCTTACAGCTACTTGGACTACATAACTTTAGATCGTATAGTTACAGTATACCACAAGCAAAGAAAAAGTTTAGCACCAAATACATGACAGCATTACATGACAGAGTTACATGACTGATCGTTTTTTCTATTTTTTTACAACAGTACATTTAACATTTTAACATACCTGAAACAGATTGGGGCAGACAATTTACACATGACACGGGAATGGGGACAAGTGCTGGCATTCCTACAGAACAATGGACTCGTTAGCGCCTACTTAACTAGCCATCAATCATCGGTATTTATGACACTACTTTGAATATTTTACATCGGTATTGCAAACGAAAATGTAACAGAAAATCTTACAATCAAAATTAGTACAATAACTTAAAGAAAACTACAGTAAATCAATCACATTAATCAATTTCGTTCCCTGAGGAATTACACACAACTTACCCCTTCCCAGGCTTCCAGCGTGTGAGGAAGTTCCCAGATGTGTCACACTAATTATCGCCCCATCAGAAACACTTGACATATTTACAACACGGACATTTTGGGAAGTTCATTACTGCAGGAACATATTTATTCTTAAGACTACTACACTGGCACACCAAAATCTGCTCGGGTACAGTGACAGGAGCACAGCAAAGATACCACAGCACTCATTCGACCTCCAAATATGCAGACCCACTTCCTATAGTGCATCCAATGGATCCACTGTCAATTTCCTTGTGTCAGACACTTGAAGAACCCTCTCGGAGATCACTTTTCAGTTCTCCAGTAGATCACAGACCAGCACATTGGTCGGCAGAACATTCCCATGTCATGTTTGTTCTGTTCGTCAGGACTGTGTGTTTGGTAGACTGTTGTAAAGACGTTCAGAGACAGGCTGTTTTATTACCAAGTGATGATTATTACAATGGATGGAGCTAATTTTCTCAGACTGCTGAGAAAATCACTTTGTAAAACAGTGATCTATACTGATTTCAAGCTTTTCTTAAATAACCATAAATCTTACAAGATAGCAATAATCTAAATGCTTTGTTATGCATATTTCATTACCAGGGAGACACAGAAATGTGCTTCATATAAATGACTGGACCAAAACTTGTTCATCAGGTTCAATTCCTGAATTTGCAGCTGTAGTCTACCGTTGTCTGTGTCAGAGCAAAATAAAGGGCACAACTGAGGCACACCAGAAAAATATCTGTCACCACAATATCTTATTTAAATAGTCAATAAGTTACTGATATCATGGCTGATATATCTGTGCACTCTTAATGTTTATACAACTGTTAGTTTTGATGGAGCAGTTTGGTTAGACATTCTGGGAGTTACTTAAAACATACAATGCTTGCAACCGTTTGCAAATATTTACTATTTTGTAACTGTTGAAAAATACATAAGCAAAAAATTATGTGAGATACGGGTATAATCTGTTAAGATTGCAATAACGGGTTTTAGGGCTGGGTGATTAACTGAAACAAAACTGACACCATCGTTGTTTCAGTTTTCCCCCCTCCCTGTTGAGTGTGTGTATATAGAGAGCTTTTCATGTACTTCCCCTTTAAGACGTGCGTGGGCAGGGAACTCCCCACCCCACAAGAAGCACCGTTAGTGCTGTTCAGAAGCAGCTGAAAAAAGTAAAACGGCTTATAACAAAAAGAAATCTGGTCTCAGGCCACATAGTATGTGATGATTGACTTTTATTTCATCTGAAGATGCCAAAAAAAGAAAAAAAGGCGAGCAAAGTGTACAAAAACGAACATGTAGATGCCTGAAGGTAAGTTGCTGCTAGCCTCTGTCGGCTATCCGAGTCATCTCAGTTGTTTTTTTACTGGCATGGATGACAAAATGGACAAGCTAAGGCTGCCATCGTGAGTCACGGGACCCACAAAAAATATGTAAACACACAGTGACTTCTGCACTGGACAATGTTTAATTTATGTGTGAAATGACAATAGGTCTTTTCTTTATTGTATTATGCTCATTTACTACCGCAGCGGTATGACGCCACACTCTTGTGTAATATTGCTTATTGCGAACCTTGTCAGTCAACTATAAGGGAGAAGAAAGGGGGAAAAGAAACGAACCCCTGCCCCCCAAAAACTGACTTGAAAGGGTCAATTAACCGTGATGCTGATTTAAGGTCAAATTGGCCAACCCTAATGGGTTATGTACCTTATTTTCTACAGTGAGGCACTGTGTAAAAAGAGAAAGCCATCACAACCTGAAAATAGTGTTGTTTTCCGGGTTCATGATACTAGTTAGCCTCATTAGGGTTTTTTTTTTTAATTTAAAAAAGATTGTTTCCCCAAAGTTTAGAGTAAAACTCACAGCGTACATTTTCAACTGAGGCCCCACAACATAATTCATGCTTCTGACACTTTGCTTCATCAGAAGATGTCAATAAGAAGGTGTCTAAGAGACACTGACTGAGTGCTAGCTTGCTCACGAGAAGGTCACTCCACCAAGTGACCGCATGGATTGACTCTGAAACTGTACGTATGCAAACAGTAATTTCAGTGCAACAGCAAATTTTGTGAACCTATGTGTAAAATGACAATAAAGCTTTTATATTCTACAGTATGTTATACTCATTTGTGCAAGTTAGCAACATTCAAAAGTAGCAGTCAGCACACTACTTGTTTTCATGGAGCATTAGAAGTCTTGGAACAATATGTCGCTAAATAATCTGATGTCACTTGTTTCTGTAAATGTAAAACCTATGCATGGGTTGTTTTGGAATGGTCTTCACACTGGAGGTTGTGCGATATCATGATAGTATTATTTGTGAGCAGAGCAATTAAAAAACTTTTTGGAAACATTTTACTTGTTCTCACATATTCATCTCCAATTAATAAAGCGTGGGAATTTGAATGGAGGGACCTTATCATTGCTTATTATGTAGACGTTTGGTATGTATGTGTTTTGAGACTGCACTTCCTCTAGCTAGTCAGGATCATTTAAATTACTGACTGCATTTTGATTGGTTGGGTATGGAACATATTGGCAAGAAAGCACAAATGCACTTGTCACTTACTCGTCATAATTGGGTCACATTTGCCCTCAGGGACAGGGCAGGGGAAGTACATAAACACAGTAATTATGTTTTAGTTGACTTGATAGTCTGCTATTCCAGCAGAACTGCCAGGGGAAGCTTGATAAACAGCAATGAGACGTCTGCTCCAGGTTCATTTGATTCCGCTCTGCCTCAGCCACTTTGAAATGAGCTGATAGCGGGAATGGATGCTGTCCTTATAATTTATAAGGCTCGCATTATGTTGTATTCTTGACAGGGTGTACCTTGAAAAAGTTCCCTTGGCGTAGTGCAAGAAGTTGAAAACCTAT
Source organism: Pholidichthys leucotaenia (assembly GCA_020510985.1). Taxonomy (NCBI): domain Eukaryota; kingdom Metazoa; phylum Chordata; class Actinopteri; order Cichliformes; family Pholidichthyidae; genus Pholidichthys; species Pholidichthys leucotaenia. Next base: position 426,523,306 of record CM035840.1, on the reverse strand, counting down.
TTTTCAAAAAGCAAATACTCCTAAATATCTCTCCTGCCTTTAATCTTTTGGGTGTTCACAGTTCAATGTTAAATGCCTAATTCTTAATCTAACAAAAACAAACGGGGGACGATGAAAGAGGAAGAAGAAGATTTTTTACTTCCAAAGTGCATTCGTGACCTGTTAGTGCATTAATCAAGGACACTAAGTGGGAGAGTTCTTGATCTTGAGCTTACAGTGAGTTTAATAATTAGACTTTTTTCTGGAGAAGACTAGAGGGACATTTATCTCTTGTGTACTACAACCTTAATTCCAGTGAAGTTGGGACGTTGTGTAAAGCGTAAATAAAAACAGAATAGAATGATTTAAAAATCCTTTTCAAATTATATTCAATTGAATATGCCACAAAGACAAGATAATTAATGTTGACACTAATATACTTTGATTTTTTTGCAAACATTGACTCATTTTGAACTTGACTCCAGCAACATGTTCTGAAAAGCTTGGACAGGGGCAAGAAAAGACTGGAAAAGATGAAGAATGCTCAAAAAACACCTTCTTGGAACATTCCACAGGTGAACAAGTGACCTGAAAACAGGTGAGTGCCATGATTTGGTATAAAAGGAGAATCCCCGAAAGGCTCACACGCATGGATGTGGCAAGGTTCACTACTTTGTGAACATCTGTGTGGACAAATAGTCCAGCAGTTTAAAAACATCTCTCAATGTACAATGGCAAAGAACTTAGGGATTCCATTGTGTACAGTCTATAGTATCATCAAAGGGTTCAAAGAATCTGGAGAAATTTCTGCATGCAAGTGACAAGGCTGAAAACCAAAATTGAATGCCCGTAACCTTCGATCCCTCAGGCGGCACTGCATTAAAAGCCAACATCATTCTGTAAAGGATACCACGTGGACTCAGGAACACTTCGGAAAACCATTGTCATTTAACACAGTTTGTCGCTACATCTACGAGTGCAAGTTAAAACTCTGTCATGCAAAGCAAAAGCCACACATCGACAACTCCCAGATAGGGATGGGAATTGATAAGATTTTATCAGTATCAATGGCACTGTTGATTTTGCTTATCAATCTGATTCTTTATCGATTCCTTATCAATTCTTGATCAGGTTTCCGAGTGGAAAGAAGCAGGCCTTCACAGGATTTCAGCATCAATGCAGGAGTTTTATTGTTTTTCTGACTTTAAACAATGCTTCTTCTCTTAAAACGATATAATAAAACCAAATATAAGCATCGATAAGAGGAAGTGATAAGATCAGCAACGTACTATTCCGGGGGCTCGAAAAATTTAGAACCAGCTCCCAACTGGAAATTCCCATCCCTACACCCAGAAATGCAACTGGTTGCTCTGGGCCCGAGCTCATCTGAGATGGGCTGACGCAAAGTGGAAAAGTTTGCTGTGGTGTGATGGGTTTTTCTAAATCATGGACATCGTGTTCACCGGGCTAAAGAGGAAAAGGACCATCCAGATTGTTTTCAGCCCAAAGTTCAAACGCCAGCATCTGTGATGTGCTGTGATGCACTGGGCTTCCCTCCTTTCTTCACTCTCAGTGAAATATTTTTGCTGGTCATTAGCACCTGTTTGTTTTCTCCCATGGAGTCCCCATTGTGCTGTTTGCTCTCTACATGTCTGTTCTTTTTCTTCTTCTTCTCTATCCCCTCACCCCCAGCCAGTCACAGCAGATGACTGCCCCTCCCTAAGCCTGGTTCTGCTGGAGGTTTCTTCCTGCTAAAAGGGAGTTTTTCCTCTCCACCATCGCCAAGTGCTTGCTCACAGGGGATCGCCTGATTGCAACTGTGGGGTTTTCCCCTACAGTTTGACAGTGCTATGAGATGACTGTTGTTGTGAAACGGCGCTATATAAATAAAGTTGAATTGAATTGATGGTATGGGGGTGCATTAGTGCCCATGCCATGGCTAATTTGCACATCTATGGAGGCATGATTAATGCTGAACGGTACATGGAGGTTTTGGAGCAACATTTGCTGCCATCCAAGTAACATGCTGCTTATTTCAGCAGGACAATGCCAAGCCACATTCTGCACGTGTTACAACAGTATGGTTTCATTGTAAAAGAGTGTGGGTACTAGACTGGTCTGCTTGCAGTCCAGACCTGTCTCCCATTGAAAATGTGTGGAGCATTATGACGCGTGAAATACAGCAATGAAGACCCCGGTCTGTTGGGCAACTGAAGTTGTACATCAAGCAAATGGGAAAGAATTCCACCTACAAAGCCTCAACAATCAGTTCCTAAACCCTTATTGGGTGTTGTTAAAGGAAAAGTGATGCAACACAGGGGTAAACATGCTCCTGCCCCAGCTTTTTTACAATGTGTTGCAGGCATCAAATTCAAAATGAGTGAATATCTGCAATAAATCAGTTTATTAAACAATAAATATCTTGTCTTTGTAGTGTATTCAATTGAATATAGTTTGAAAAAGATTTGCAAATCATTGTATTCTGTTTTTATTTACGTTTTACACAACATCCTAATTTTACCAGAACTGTGGTTGTAAATGAATTTTAATTTTTTTAAAAATGCAGCACCTATTTTCCATTTACCACACAAGCCATAGTGTTGAGGAATTTAAGAATTAATATGCATAACTGATGAACTTTCAAAATCCCAGACTGGCATTTTAATGCTTCCATTATCTGTGGAGGGAGAGCCAGCCCCCATGTGCAACCCGTCTTGCTGACTTGTGTATATCTACCAGTGCAAAGAGACTCAACGCCGGAAGGGCAGAAAAACAAATCATGGAAAGTTCTTAATTAGAAAATGAAAGACAGAGCGGTGAGAGTTTTGGGCTTAAAAAAAGTTGAATTATTATTTAGAGAGCCAACAACTGAACGGACTCTTTGCAACAGTTAGCAACTTTAAGAGTCATCTGGGATCTCCAGTGTTTCCATTCATTCCAAGTCAAATGAGCTATTAGAAAAGCATGGGCTACAACTGAGGCATTTAACAGCACAATTAAATTCCAATGGCCCAGTATCTATTGAGCAATTAACCTTTGGTAAACCAATTATTATTTAGTGTGCGATGACAAAAGTTAGGTCCTAGAGGAGCCATGTCCTGTTTTAATAGACGGTCTTATGCTCTATAAAAGATGGAAATGTGGAGCCATTTTAGTACCCAATTAGCTTAGCTGCGCTGAAACACTGCCAGCTTGCTTCAGCGATGAGTATTGATTAATTGGCACAGGACGGCCTCACTGTCTGGGTTGGTGGGGGGGAGGAGAGACAACAAACGGGTGAAATGGGATAAGGAGAAGTCGGGGTGTGCGGCCCATTGAGAGCTGGTGTAATGAAGCAGTTCGTCCTCATTCCCAGGGTATGAAATGTTCCCATTTTGTCCAAGACACTGGTGCTTTCTGACATTCTCACATGGCAGCCTTCGGTGTGGATGGAGTGATAATGGACACCTGCAACCAAAACTCCCTTTTCTACTAATGGCATAGCCTGTATGATGCAGCATAAGCCCAATACTGTGAGCCGTGAAACCACAATTCATGGGCCCTGTTGGAAAAAATGTTATAATATTTAGCAGTTTATTGTGTTCAGGTCTTTTCAGCACTTACAGTTCTACCAGTCATGTAGATGGCTGGGCATATCTCTGTTTTAATGACCCAGCTTCCGTGTGCAGAGTCTAATCAAAAAGTTGTGCTATATGTCACTGGTCTGGCATAAACTGGAATGGTTTCTGCTGGTCATGATGCATTTGTTCTATATCCATTAGAGGTGGGTTGATCTACGGTATCATCGTCTGCCCTACTAAAAACACTCCGTTATGTTTCTCTTGACATGCATATTTTTCCTTTAATTCCCCCTTTTGCTTATGTTTTTTTGGCTTTCCAGCACCATGGACAGCGACACTGCTTCAGCGTTTCGCCTGGATTTTTGACACCTTCGCTGTGCGTTCATCTGTGTCCGTGCCTGTATGAAAAGTGAGTTTTGTCTAAAAACATCTGCTTCTCAGCGTTTCAGTCGACGTTCGCCAATGGAGCCCACCTTAGTCCGGCTTAGGCTAGCTCTGCGCAACTTAGCCCAGTGCTCAGGAACTTTTACAAACTGAGCACAACTTTGATCATTTATTTCCATACGTTGGCAAATTTTCAGTATGTAAGAAAATTTTCAACGAACACCATGTTCCCCAACGATATACGTAGCTCCTGGGGTCACTAGGGCACCCAACCCCACTCTCACGCTAAGGTGGTGATCCATGGAGGGGTACAATACTGTTTACTGACTGGAAAACGCCTCAGTATTGTTCAGTTTTTTTAAAATTACATTTTTAACTGGGAGTCAGTCAAAATAAGTGTCGCTCACTTTAGTGCACAGTTCCAGTTGGACTTTTTTTTGTTATAATTCATAACATTTCATGTTGCTTTTCACATCACAGGATGTTCATCTCAATAAAGCTACTTCCCAACAAAATGCCCTGGAAAATGATTCCATTATGTTTTGGTGACATTTTCAAAGTTTTAATTCTAACTTGATGAATATGATAATATGATTAGTCGTGATTATTTAGCACAAGTAATGATGGGATAAAAAAAAATTCTAATAATATCATCCCATTGCTAATATCTGTAAGTTTTCAGAAAATGAAATGAGTGCATAGGTTGGATAGAAGGCTCCACTAGCCTCTGCATACGCCTCCAGAGAGCATAAAAGAGCCTGAGATGGACAGCTGTTGGAAAAAAATATATTGCTCAAATACTGAGAGGTGACACCTTATACTTGGGGCAATTTGAAAAGGGGGTCAAAGCAATTTTGGGTGAAGAAACCTTTTCTGAGCTTTTTACTGGCCGTCCAGAAGACTGGAAGACTGACTGGTGACGGTAACTATGGTGCTTACCTGGAGCAGGAAATGATGCCCCTCTTCCCACCAGCTGCTCCATTCCTGTTGTTCCCATTTAAAGGGGTCAGCAACTGAAAAATGGTGTCTGTAGGTCTCAACTGTCTGAAATGTGTCTACTGGTCACATAATTATCAAAAAAATTCTAAATTAAAAAAAAAAAACACGTAGCCTTTATCTCATTTTTCTCTCCCAGGAACATTTTTGACTCTTCTGGGTAAATCCTACATCATGACTGGGGAAAAAAACAACCCACTGCCATCCTTGAGACCCGCCCACTGCTCTATTATTGGCCCGCCTAGCTGCCCGTCATGTAGATGGAAGAGGGGGCTAAAGGTGGCCTATTAGCCCCTGAGCTAACACTGATACCAAAAGACTCGCTCCAAATGCGGCTTATATTGTTATTTTCTTCAGATGTTAGTCACCCTAACAACCATCCCACTTACCACCAGGTTCGCCGGTCCACAGTCGGCAGTGTGCCATGCGTCAGTCCAGCTCATCTCCCAGTGGTTTCGTGGTGATTCCACAGCAGATCGCCAGCGCCGGCACACTGGTCGCTGCAACCAACTTGGCCCGGGACCAGAGGCTGCTGGCTCTCATGGCTAGTGCCCCCACCATCCTCTGGGGCTCCACACGACTCTGCTCTTGTGGGTAGCGTAGGGTAGTCGCCTCATGAGGGAATGTCCCACGGCTGGCCGCGGGGGGACGCGGGGACTCTGCACTTTGAGATCACGGGGCTCAGCAGCTCGGCTTGGCCTTCGACCGGCAGCCTCAGATCCCAGGCTGGGTTGGTTGTGGCGACTGGGGGACCGCCCGGCGCACAGTGCTGGTGAATTGCTGTGGAGTCACGGCGAGGTTGTTGGGGGTGGGCTAAGGTGGCGCGCGCTGCACCGTCGACTGTGGGTCAGTGAACCAGTGCCGCGCATCCAAATTAGAAGGTCTCTGAAAGGCTAGGAGCTAGTCAGCTAATGGCTAAATGACGTAAGAGAGGGCGGAGTTGAATTGCTGAAGGGTGTTTCTTAAAGCGACGGGCTTTAAATCAGAGTTTCAAGAAAGGCCGGAAAATGCAAAACAAATGTGCTTCAGTAATTAAAAACATCAAGAAAATGTGGACAAATATGTCACAAACATTTCATTAAGACATGAGTGAGCTGTTAAAATATGGAAAAAGTGCAGTCAGTGACCCCTTTAATACCAACTTCCGCCAAGTCTCATAAACATTATGCTTTTTTCTCATAAATTTTCTACTTTTTTTTTGTAAATTTTCTACTTTTTTCTTTTAATTTTTTTTTACCATTTTCTCAAAAATTATCTTTTTTCCCCTCCAAATGTTCAACTTTTTTCTCTTAAATTTGCAGTTTTTCTCAAAAAATTGCATTTTTCCTGTAAATTTTCAACTTTTTCATGCAAATTTTTTACCTTTTTTCTCAAAATTTAGCATTTTTTCATGAAAATTTTCAAGTTCTTTCTAAAAATTATAATTTTTTCCTGTAAATTTTCACCTTTTTCATAAATTTTGAACTTTTTCCCCAAATTTAGCATTTTTTCATGTAAATTTTTAAGTTTTTTTTCTCAAATTATAAATTTTTTCCTGTCAACATTAAACTTTTTTCTCAAAAATTTTGAATTTTTTTCCTGTAAATTTTCACCTTTTTTCATAAATTATGAACTTTTTCTCCAAATATAGCATTTTTTCCCCTGTAAATATTAAATGTTTTTCTCATAAATTTGCGGCGCTCATCTGGATTCTGGTAAAATTTTCGATAAGTGACAAGACAGGTGAGACTGACTGGTGCCGGTAAATAGTGTGTTTACCTGGAGAAGTTGTTCCATTCCCCTCCCATTGTTCCCATTTAATACCAACTTCCACCCATTCGCCCAATTCAAAGCTGCTCTGTGTGGTCTTGTCAGACTCGGAACGTTGCTGGAGTCCTGACGCCTGCCCGTACGGCTCGCCTGCTCATGCAGCGTTGTGTAAATATAATGCGTTGGCTGCCATTACGACACATTTAGTCATCTGAGTGACATCGTAAATGACGTTGTTGATCGTCACTGGAGGCTCATTTGTCATTTTAGTTGTGACTCCAACAATCTGGACGATTCCCAGCCCGTTATATCCCTCATGGAACACGCAGCAGCCGAGCCATAAATTTATCAGCAGCGATGCCATTACCTTTAGCTTGACGGCCCTCAAGCAACAGCAGTGCAATAATAGAGAATAGATTTTATCCCGCGTGGGCCGAGGCTTCCGTTCCTGCTTTATTTCCTCCCCCCAGCCTCCCAGATAAAGAGGAAAATAAGGCGGCCACTGAAGTGTTATACCTGCCTCTAATGAAAGGTTTTAAACCATGCTGGTATTGACTTGGGTGCCCCGGAGCGTTCCCGTGTATCAGATGCGCCGTCATAAATGAAGATCAAGAACGCCGTTAACTTTGCCTTACACTAACCTGAAGCAAAAACGAATCAAACGCCGCGTTAATGAGTCTTGTGATTACATTTCCCGCTGCCATAAAACCACAAGAGATGATGAAATGCTCCGCATGGTGGGAACGTCAGTCCTCGCTGTGGCACCCCTCGATATGAAGCCACCGGCGGCTCGTTTTGACCCCCCCGGTGCGGTCGGGTAAATCGATAATGATAAGTGGACCGATCGATGGCTCACACCTCCGGGGACCACGTGTCATCGCCGGTGTCTGCTTGAGATGCATTGTCCACGAGACGTCACCCGGATTACTGATATGAGCTCTCATTTCCTGTGTACGACTGGTGCCTTGGTGACGATATGAGCTGCTAATGAAAAAATCAGCCAAGCTTGTCAACTGTTATCACTGCCGAATGAGACGGAAAGGAGTGGACTTCATAAAGCACAAATACGTGACCCACCTTACACAGGGGTGGAGATTGTTGAGAGATCGCTGAGTGATGATAAAATTGGCAAGATCTCCAAGCGATCCTTAGTGATCTCTTAGCGATTGCCAAGATCTCTGTGATCTTCAGTCATCTCTGCAGTCCTCAAAGTTTTGACTCAGTCCAAAACAATCTCAACGATCACCAAAGGGAAGTTATCTCTCAACAATCTCAAAACTCAAACTCAACAATCTCATCAATCTCACAATGATCTTTCAGTAATCTTTAGACAAGCTTTATTGGTCTTTTATCAAATGCCCAGCAATCCCTCACAGATCTCTCAGCCGTCTCTGCCTTCTGGGTGGAGAAATTGGACATTCATTGAAAGATGGCCGATCGCTGGGAGATCGATGAGATCATTGAGTGTTTGTTGAGAGATTGTTTCCCTTTAGTGATCAACTGTGGCGATTATGGAGGTTACTGGACAATCACTAAGAGATCAGTGAATGATCATTGAGAGATCTTGCCATTTTTCCATATTTCAGTGATCTGTCAGCAATCTCCACCCCGGGGTATAGGACAGGGGTGTGCAACCTGCAGCTCTGGAGCCACATGTGGCTCTTTTGCACATAGCCATTGACCTTCAAAGTAAATTCAGAACTTTTAGTAAAAATAGGATGCAGATTTGTAACTTTTAAAACAACTGTAAATTTACTAGAAAAATAGCAAATTTATAAGAAAAGTTGAAAATGGATGCCAAAAATTCTCACAAAGAGCAGAAGTGTCCTTCATCGTTTGTGTAACCATAGCAACATGTAGTCTGAGAAGAGGAAGTGGCGTTTACCGTAGTGCATTTTGGGTAGAAAATAGTAATAAAGACAACCGTGCAAATCAAAAAAATCCTTTTACCGGAAAAAGCCGAAGAGAAAAGTTAAAAAATGTCCAGTTTGTGGTGGACAAACAACCTGGCTGAAGAGAACGGATTTCCATTTTCGGTCCACCCAGTCGAACCGAGATTCTCGCCTTATAGGAAAAACACACTTGCAAATTTGAAATGATTAAAAAAAACACACACACAAAATTTCTGAAAACATTCTACAAACTTACTGGAAATGTTGCATTTTTATGAGAAGAATGTCACAAATTTATGTTGAAAGAGGCCACAATTTTACCTGAAGAGAGCAACAATTTTTCCATTAAAATCTGACAAATTTTTTTAAAAAAAAAGAGGAACTTCATCTTTCAGCACAACAATGACCCAAAGCGCACATCCAAATCAACAAAAGAATGGCTTCACCAGAAGAAGATTAAGGTTTTGGAATGGCCCAGCCAGAGTCCAGACCTGAATCCGATCGAACATCTGTGGGGTGATCTGAAGAGGGCTGTGCACAGGAGATGCCCTCGCAATATGACAGATTTGGAGCATTTTTGCAAAGAAGAGTGGACAAATATTGCCACATCAAGATGTGTCACACTGATAGACTCCTACCCAAGACTGAGTGCTGTAATAAAAGCTAAATGTGCTGCAACGAAGTATTAGTTTAAGGGTGTGCATATTTATGCAAATAGGTTATGGTAAGTTTTTTATTTTTTATTTTTCTCCTTAAGAGATCTCAGTTTGTTTTTTACAATTGGGTTGTGCAGGTTATAAGTCACATTAATGGAGAAAAAGTTTTGAAATCATTTATATCTTGGTCTCATTTTTTTTTACATCACAAAAACCTGGCATTTGAACAGTCATTGTCGCCCATGACAGACTGCTATGATGATGATGATGATGATGATGATGTGTAGACTTTTTATATCCACTGTATATACATCTTTGGTCGCCCAACAGACGCTCAAAGATCCCTCAGCGATCTCTCCGGACCGGCCACTTATAATCCTCTGTCAGCAGCAACAGGAAATCCAATCAGAATATTCCCATCAAACCACTAAATTCATGCATCTCTTTGCCAGTAGAAATTCTGACATCTGAGGTGGATTTGGAGACGTCCGTTCCATTCCATGATGTGATTTTTCTGATTTCCATTTTCCGTGTTTTTTTTGGCAGACTCCCAAAGGGGCTTTAGATGTGCACTGATAAGGTGGCGGGAAACAAACTGATTATGTTCGTATGGAAAACCCCGCACCACCGCAGACCATTTTCTCTGGCCTGCTAATGTCCCGTTTATCCTTATCTCCATTCGCTCTTTGCCTCAAAGTCACTTTTCTTTTTTTTTGTCAAGATAGCAAAATTCTGCAGTGTTTCTCCCACAGAGGATCTGATGATGCGTGTGAGCAGAAAATAAGGCTCCGTCCACCGCCGTCCACCTCCATGTCATGCCTCTTGCCACTTTATTAGCATAGACTCATTTGTTTCCTATTAATTATGCATTAATGTCAACTCGCTAATGAAGGCAAGGTCAAGACATCGGGAAAAGATTCCGGGTGCCCGCAGATTCCTCACGCTTGGCGGCGGCCGGGCTGCTCTTCAGGATGATGGGTGTGCTTGTTAAAGGTTGCACAGAGCTACCGGGCTCGCCCCCGTCACAGGGCACGCTCCTCCCTCTACCGCCTGCAGTTTTTCTCCTCCGTAGCCTGAACTCGGCGTGGAGCCTTCGCCGCCGGCCTTATAGCCTGAGAACAGCCCCCCTCTTTCCTCCCCTACACCTCTACGCCCTCATTATCGCCCACCATCTGCACAACCTTAGCCTGGCGTAGCCGCCTTCCACCCGGCAGGACCCATCAACACTCCCCTCTCGCTCTCCTCTGGCACCTTGGCTCGCGAGGCAGCCCCGACTGTCGTCTCTCGCCAAGTCACACATTTGTCCTCTTCGGCCATGTTTTATTCTCTGTAATCCTCCCGTCTGCGGCCGCTCTTACACGGATGAGCTTTGTGTGAGCCGCTCCAGCAGAAACACTGAGCTCTCAAGGAGCCTCTTTTTTTTTTTCCATCTGTGTTCGCTTCTAAACACCGTAAAAGACATCAGATAATGTGCAGTCCGCCGCCGTCTGTACACAGAGACACGAGGGCTGTCTGGATCGAGTTGCATAACCGAGTAAAATGACTCTGAACCACCAGGTCTGGGCAGAAATGCAAAAAACACGTTCGGCTTTTTCTCAAAAAAGTTTAACAAGTTTTCTTGTAAATTTGCAACTTTTTTCCTGTAAAATTTCAGCCTTTTTATCATAAATTTGCAGCTATTTTCTCAAAAATTTTGAACTTTGTTCTCATAAAATTGCAAAAAGAAAAAAAAAAATCTTATAAATTTGCATTTTTTTTCCTGTAAATTTTCTACTTTTTTTTCTGGGAAATTTCCCACCGTTTTCTCAAGAATTAACATTTTTTTCCTGTAAATTTGAAACTTTTTTGCATAAATTTGCATCTTTTATTCTCAAATTAGCATTTTTTTTTCTGTAAATTTTCAATGTGCATTTTTTTTTACTTTTTTCTCAAAATTTGGCATTTTTTAATGTAAATTTTCAACTTTTTTTTGTAAATTTTATTTTTTTCTTGTAAATTTTCTACCCTTTTCTCAAAAATTTGAATTTTTTTCCTGTAAATTTTCAACTTTTTTTTTTTACAGATTTTCTTCTTTTTTCTCAAAAATTATCACATTTTCCTGTAAATTTTCTACCTTTTTATCATAAATTTGCAACTTTTTTCTCATAAAGTTGAGACTTTTTTCTCAAAAATTCTGATTTTTTTTTCTCATAAAATTGCAAAAAAAAAAAAAAATCTTGCAAATTTGATTTTTTTTCCAGTAAATTTTCTACCTTTTTTTCTGATAAATTTGCAACTTTGTCAAAAATATGCAATTTTTTTCTGTTAATTTTCATCTTTTTCTTGCAAATTTTCTACTTTTGTCTCAGAATTTTGTATTTTTTCTTTAAATTTTCAAGTTTTTTCTTGTTAATTCTTACTTGTTTCTCAAAAAGTTGCAATTTTTTTCTGGTAAATTTTCAACTTTTCCTTGTATATTTTCTACTTTTATTTCTCAAAAGGTAGCATTTTTTCCTCTAAATTTTCTACCCTTTTCTCAAAAATTTGAATTTTTTTCCTGTAAATTTTCAACTTTTTCTTACAAATTTTCTTTTTTCTCAAAAATTATCATATTTTCCTGTAAATTTTCTACCTTTTTATCATAAATTTGCAACTTTTTTCTCATAAAGTTAAGACTTTTTTCTCAAAAATTCTGATTTTTTTTTCTCATAAAATTGCAAAAAAAAAAAAAAAAAAAATCTTGAAAATTTGTATTTTTTTTCCAGTAAATTTTCTACCTTTTTTTTTCTGATAAATTTGCAACTTTGTCAAAAATATGCAATTTTTTTTCTGTTAATTTTCATCTTTTTCTTGCAAATTTTCTACTTTTGTCTCAGAATTTTGTATTTTTTCTTTAAATTTTCAAGTTTTTTCTTGTTAATTCTTACTTGTTTCTCAAAAAGTTGCAATTTTTTTCTGGTAAATTTTCAACTTTTCCTTGCATATTTTCTACTTTTATTTCTCAAAAGATAGCATTTTTTCCTCTAAATTTTCAGCTTATTTCTTGTAAATTTTCAACTTTTTCTCAAAATTAGCATTTTTTTTCCTGTAAATTTTCTTTTTTTCTTGTAAATTTTCTACCTTTTTTCCCTCAAAAGTTTGCAATTTTTTTTCCTCAGAAATGAGCCTTTTTAATGTAAATTGTAAACTTTTTCTCAATAAATCTTATTCTGTGTGATTAAATTGTGATTTGCAACTTTTAATTTTTAAAATGGCATCTCTTATCATATCTTTGCACCTTTATTCTTGCAAATTTGTAGCTAATTTCCACTTATACCTTTGTACCTTCTGCTAAATTGGTGAAAACCTCACATCCCCCTTGTTAAACAGTAACAAATCGCCTACTGTCTACTAGACTAAGGGGAAAAGCAAAACTTTCTCGTCGCTGTGATTTATGATAATGCAAAGAAAGTCTGAGTGAACTCGTGGCATCTTCTTTCAAAAGCACATGAAGTCAGATGTCATGCTGTGAGATAAAGCCGGGGAAGTCCTGCCCGAACTCCTCGCTGCTGCCTGGCAGAGCTTCTGTCCAGTCCTGCTATCGGCCCCGTCTCTCCGCCTTCATGTTGTCTAAGACTTTGTCAGCACAGAGGGCTTACAGGCAGAGCTGCGAGAGAATGGTGGACTACAGTCTCCCGCCTTGACAGATAAGCAGGATTTTTGTGCCTGGCAAGCCGAAGATTGTCAGCTCCAATCTCTGGAGAGAATTACAACCGGCAGTCGACGCCGGGACAGCGGCTCAACAGACACAGCATCAGACCGTCTGCACCCATGAGTGGGAGATGCTCTGTCCTCCATGGCGATAGCGCTGCATGGTTTATTCATGGCCGACGGTGCCAGGGGTGCAGTTCACCGCATCAGCAGCTCCGCGGTGGCCTCTTCATAAACATGTTATAAATAGATGGCATGTAAATGTCACCGGGCCGGTGTAGAAAGCTAAATAATTGCAGTTTGAAGGTGGGCGATAAGACATCCGGGCTTATGCTTTATGATTTATGAGCTTTTTTGCATCTTCACCTTTCATCCAGGCGTCTGGAGATGCAGCTTCCTCCGCGCCAACTTCGCGTCCATGCAGAAGCGGTGGTGGAAGAACAAAGGCTCTGGCAACACTAACAAACTTCACAGTATTTGCATTGTTCCCTCTTAGTTTTTGCGTTCGGCATTTTGACCTTTTATTCTCTGAATGGAGCCCTGCAGGTCACGCCGTTGTCTTTAATAAATGTCAGCAGTTAGTGTCTCGAAGCGACGTGTGCAGTTTAGATTGTGTGGGCTGGATAAAAGCCACCGCTCTGCTATAGTGTACTTCAGCGCGGCGTTTCCTTTCATAAAGGTGCTGGGTTTGTGATGCTCTCTAAATCAATGGAAACCAGGTGGCTGTGAGGGCGCTTTGGCGTTGAGTGGCATTACCCAGAGATAAGGGAGCTCAGATGTGATGAGCCGCAACAACCAGGCAGCTCTCCTTCTGATTGGATGGTTCTGTGCTGGCCACATGCAGGAGGGAACCCGGCCATAATTGAACAGTCTGCGTTTCTGTTGACCGGGCGACATACTCAAATTAATATTTAAATTAAGTGAATGTGGGCTAACCTTTCTATGTCATGTTACCTAACTGAATAAAATGACTGAACCACTAATTCTAAGCAGAAATAAAAATTCTCATAGATTTGCAACTTTACTCTTTAAAACGAGGCTTTTTCTCATAAATTTGAGACTTTTTTTCTCAAAAATTTGCAAAGCGTTTTCTCATAAATTAACAACTTCTTTCTCATAAATTTGTAGCTTTTTCTCATAGATTTGCAACTTTTCTCTTAAAATGTGACTTTTTTCTCATAAATTTTCAACGTTTTTCTCATAAATTTGCAAAAGAAATATTCTAGATTTGCAGTGTTTTCTTTCCTGTAAATGTTCAACTTTTTCCTTTGTAGATTTGTAGTTTTTTCTCATAAATCTGAGACTTTTTTCTCAAAAATTTGCAGAACATTTTCTCATAACTTTACAACTTTTTCTCACAAACTTGAGTTTTTTTCTCAAAAAATTGCAAAATGTTTTCTCAAATTTGCAACTTTTTTCATCATAAATTTGCAACTTTCTTCTCATAAATTTGCAAAAAAAAAATTTTGTAACTTTGCAAATAAATTTCCAACTTTTTTCTTTTTAGGTTTTCTTTTTCCTGTAAATTTCATCCATTTTCTTACAAATTAGCAACTTCTTTCACATAAAAGTTGTAGCTTTTTTCTTGTAGATTTGCAGCTTTTCTCTTAAAAATGTGACTTTTTCTCATAAATTTGAGACTTTGTGTTCTCAAAAATTTGCAAAAAGTTTTCTCATAAATTTGCAACGTTTTCTCATAAATTTGCAAAAAAATTTATTGTAGACTTGCATTTTTTTTCCTGTAAATTTTCAACTTTTTCTTTGTAGATTTGTAGTTTTTTTCCTCATGAATCTGACACTTTTTTTCTCAAAAATTTGCAAAACACTGCAATGGACTTGCAGGGAGGACCCTGCCTCTCACCCAAAGATGCTGGGATAGGCTGCAGCGCCCCTGTGACCCGAAAAGGATTAAGCGGTAGAAAATGGATGGATGGATGGATGGATTTGCAAAACGTTCTCATAAATTTGTAGCATTTTTTGTAGATTTGCAACTTTTCTCTTCAAAATGTGACTTTTTTTCTCATAAATTTAAGACTTTGTTCTCAAAAATTTGCAAAAGGTTTTCTCATAAATTTGCAACTTTTTTCATAAATTTGCAAAAAAAAAATATTGTAGATTTGTAGTTTTTTCCTGTAAATTTTCAGCTTTTTTCTTGTAAATGCTCAACTTTTTTCTCAAAAATTTGTTTGTGATGCTCTCTAAATCAGTTGGACCCAGGTGGCTGTGAGGCTCCTTTGGCGGTGAGTGGCATTACCCGGAGATAAGGGACCTCAGACGTGACGAGCCGTAATAACCAGGCAGCTCTCCCTCTGATTGGATCGTTCTGTGCTGCCTGCTTGCAGGAGGGAACCCAGCCATAATTGAACAGTCTGCATTTCTGTTGACAGGGCTGTAATTTCTACATATTGCCAAGGAAAACACTTGTCTCTTTGTTTTGTTTTTTTTTTTTCTTCCCATGTGGTGAGGTTTAAATCAACGCAGGCGAGTTTCTTTTGTGTGAAGACGTGCTGCATTCACATTAAACACGCGGTCAGGTTCATGATGATTCACTGGATGTAGACGTCCGAGGGGTGGAGGGCTTTGGAGAGGGTTAAGTGGATCAATGTCCGTATCTTTAGTCTAGCCAAAGCTCTGATGTTAATCTAATTTAACGTCTAAAGGAAAGGGGAGGGGGGGGGTGCAAAATTCAAAGAGAATGAATTACAGTGGATGTCAAGGTGAACACACTGGGATAATTCAGTTACCAAAGTGTGGAATGACATTTATCCGATTGTGACTAATATTAACACAAAGGTGCCACTAAAAGGACTGTTAGTACCTCTGGGAACTGTCACTGCTGAATTTTTGTTGTACACACAGGCGAGCTTTGCACAGAGGCACCAACTTTTCCAACACTTTTTGTCATGGGCCGAGCCAGCTTGGCTTTCCCCGGCTCGGTCCTGATCTCTCTCTCTGTGGGTTTTGGCTCCTCTGTTTATGTGCATTCTGTGTATTTTCCTTATCCTTAGCCACTGCCTGACCGGCAGCTGTCAGTCAGCATGGTGACCTACTTTCTCCCATGCTGCTGACAGGCTGTCGGTCCAGCCACGCCCCCCACCTTCCTCTGATTCCACCAGCTGTTCCTAGTCCCGCTAATCATCCTTTCCGCACCTCGCCCAGGTGTGTTGCATTTGCCACACCAGCGGCATCTGTATAAAAGCAGCTCTTTGCTGGACAGACGCCGCTGGATCATTGTACGCGTTGGATGGTCGTTTTCCCTGTCCACCGTCACGTCAGGAAGGACTGTGTCTGTGTTGCTCGCTATCATCGCTATAACTACTCGGCCTGGCCCCGCATTGTGAGTATCTGTCTGTGCGCTGTCCGCCACTGTATTTCTCCAGTGTGTGTGGTGGGAGGCCTTGTGGACTCTACGCGTATCCGAGCTGTTCTGTGTGTATTTGTGTTGTTAATAAATGTGTGTGTGTGGTGTAGCTCTGTGTTTAAATCCTCGTCCTTTTTCTCCTCCTCCGTGCACTGTTGGAGAAGTGCATGGAGAGCTCATGAAAGAATGATCCAGCCCTAAAAAAGATTTAGCGGGTTACACCCACACTAATCATTTTGTCACCTTTTGGACTGTCCCGTTTTTTTCTCACCTGCTTTCCCCGCACTATGGCTGAGCTGCTAGAGAGGGAGCTGCGCTCACTTTGCCTGCTGGAGGATATTTTCTCGTGGGCACTGGAGCCCTGTGCCTCAAAATGGCTCGTCAGGCTCAGGACACAGCGAGAAGGGTGATGGAGTGGGACAGCCTCTGGGATCATCTTGAAGCGATGGAGATTCTCCGGAACATCTTCGCCACCCCATGCATGGATTTGGATTCAGATCTCCCGGTGCTCGAGTTCCTCGCGGCCACGCTGCTCATTTCTCCAGGTAGCACGGAGTTCCTCTGTGTGTGTGACTCGCTGCCCAGCATGGTGCTTCGCATCCCGGCCTACCTGGTTCCCAAGCCGCCTGTGAGGAGGAAGAAGAGGGACCCCTGCAGGAAGAAGCATTCAGCCTCGCCGATGACAGCCCTGCCTCCTTATCCCGAACCGTGGTCGGCTCTGTCCCCAGAGGAGCTGGAGGAATGAAGACAGGTTCTCCTGGCAGAGACAGAACTCCTCCTGGAGGTAAAACCGTGGCTTCTTCCGGAGTTGGCCGAGAGGTTGGAGGAATGTTCCCTGAGGAGGTCAGCTCTTCAGCCGGACAATGAACATGCTCCGACCACGGAGACGACAGCTGACGTCATCGAACCACAGGAATTCAGGCAAGTGTTTATTCAGTCACTGTTAATGACACCTGAAGCTGCTTGCCTGATTCCTGATGAATTGTCAGCTGCCGATCTTGTTTGTCTCCCTGTTTCTCCCATTCCCTCCATGCCCTCGTGCTTCCCGGGGGGAGAATTCTGGACGGAGGAGGGGCTTTCTCTGGAGGAACCGGAGAACACGTCGCCTGCTTCGTCTCATTACCGCCGTTCCCGGAGGACTTGCCATAGGGGCCTCGCCAATCCTCCATCGGCTACGCCCACCTCCACGTCATCGGAGCCAGCTCCTCAGCTACTGTGTGAAGAGGCCGAAAAAGCCAGTGACATGGAAGGGGAGGAGACTGTCAACTGCCCGCAGCTGTCAAAATCGAGCACTGGGAGAACAGGCAAGTGTTTTCTCATTCAGTTCTATGTAATAATGATAAACGTTGCCTGTCTCCCGGAAGAGAGGCTCATCTCCAGCAGTCAGCTGGGCTCTCTCCTCCAGCTGCGGAAGTAAACCCTTCTCTTGTCCTTTCCGTGTCTCCCCCTATGATTTTCGAGTGTGATGAGTCATAGGCATTGGATCGTGCCTCCCAGTCACCGTTGGAGAGGACCGGTATGGCCATGGATATGGAGAGGGGGGACGGCCAGTCAGTTACAGATGCAAACATCACACGCCGGGATGACAGGCAAGGGTCCGTTCATCTAATTGAACTTAATTATTCTAAACCTTGTCTGTCTCCCGAGGGAGAGACCCAGTTTCAGCAGTCCGCTGGGTCCTCTCCTCCAGCTGCAGCTGTGAGCTCATCCCCTACTCCCTCTGTGTCTCCTCTCTTCATCCCTGAGTGCCTGCCAGGCTTGGAACCGAGCCGCCAGACAGTGGAGGAGCCGGTCGCTCTGGACGTTCCGTTCCTGGAGCCAGCACGGAGATGTCCCCCTGCAGCCACACCAGTGGAGTGCCCTGCATTGGAGCTGCTGCAGGAGGTTAACAGGACTGCTGTCACCACCATGCCTGCTGCAGGAACCGCTGCAGCAGAGCCACCCCCTGGACCTGACCCCCAGCCGACAGGATCCGGACCATCACCGTTGACAGCGTCGAAGTCCTGGACAGCAGTAGAGCTCAAGCACAGGCAAGTAATCTGTCCTGTAGTTCATTTATCAATGATTGAGAGATCTTGTCTGGCTCTTGGGGAGGAGAGCCGGGTGCAGCTCCCGGCTGCACCTGGACTCCCCTCACCAGGGTCTGCCGCTGCCGGTGATCCTAACCTTTTCTACTCTTCCATGCCTGTCAAGCCCCTCACTAGGGTTGCCGGAGAGGAGCTACCATCACCGGGGGTGCCAACCGATGACGACGAGAGGTTGGCGGTCCCAGAGGAGGTTGGCTGGGGCTCAGCACCAGGCACGACAATGGATGCTGCACACCCCAAGTCGCCGGAGTCCTGGATGGCGGTGGAGTCGGAGTTCAGGCAAGTGTGCTCCATTATGTCAACTCCTTATTTGTCAATGTCACACTGCCCGACTCATGGCGAGGAGGGCCCGGGGCAGCTTGTAGAAGCCCTCAGGGCCGCCTCATCGGGCTCTGCTGCTGCCGGCGACCCTGACCCGGTCTCTTTTTCTCTCCCTCTGGGGTTGGAGCCCCCAGTCAGGGTCACCGGAGAGCAGCTGACTTTGCCAGAAGCCGCCGAGGATCGGGACCCAGTGCCAGGAGGCGCTAGGAGCACCACCTCCCTCGCTGGGGAGGCCACCGCAGGAGCAATGAGGCCCCCTATGGAGGTCACCGCTGGTGCAACGGTGCTCCAGCTGGATCCCATTGTGGGTGTAGCGGAGCCGGCCCAGTTAGGAGCCGTCGTGAGGGTAGCTGAGTCCCAGCCAGAGGTCACCACAGGTGCAGCTAGGCTCCTGCTGGAGTCCGACGTGGGTCTAGCAGAGCCAGCCCAGTCAGGGGTCACCGTAGGCACAGTTAGGCTCTCGCTGGAGTCCATCGTGGGTGCAGCGGAGCTGGCCTGGTCAGGGGCCATCGTGGGTGCACTTAGGCTCCCGCTGGAGTCCATCGTGGGTGCAGCGGAGCCGGCCCGGTCAGGGGCCACCGCGGGTGCCACTATGAAGGACGCCGCGACGGTTCCCTCTCCCTGGTCCGGGTACCTATCGGTCAGCCTTCCAGTGGGCAGGCCGCCTCCTGCTTCACCCCTCCAGTCCTAGTGGCTGAGCAACATTGGCTGGCTGCCAGAAGAATCGAATCCCCGGGTCTGGTGGCCCATGTTTCCCGGCAGGCCGCCGGACGTTGTCCACCGGACCTTCTGGTGGCCTGGGACTCCGGCTGGCCTCCTGAGCCCCAACATCTGTGGACTTGGGGGGGGGGGGTAATCATGGACCCTGGGCGGGGTATTGCGTTCCCTCCTTCCTGTTTCCCCCTGCCTCCCACCCAGGTTCGTATTGTGTGTTGTTGTTGCTCCTGTTGTCCTGTTGGTGGGGGGGGGGGGGGGGGGGTGATGTTACTGTGGGTGTCTGGGAGTCCACCCCTTAAAGGGGGGGCTCTGTCTTGGGCCGAGCCGGCTTTGCTTTCCCTAGCTCGGTTCTTATCTCTCTCTGTGGGTTTTGGCTCCTCTGTTTATGTGCATTCTGTGTATTTTCCTTATCCTTAGCCGCTGCCTGACCGACAGCTGTTAGTCAGCATGGTGACCTACTTTCTCCCACGCTGCTGACAGGCTGTCGGTCCAGCCACAACCCCCCGCCTTCCTCTGATTCCACCAGCTGTTCCTAGTCCCGCTAATCATCCTTTCCGCACCTCGCCCAGGTGTGTTGCATTTGCCATGCCAGCGGTATCTGTATAAAAGAAGATCTTTGCTGGACAGACGCCGCTGGATCATTGTACGCGTTGGATGGTCGTTTTCCCTGTCCACCGTCACGTCAGGAAGGACTGTGTCTGTGTTGCTCGCTATCATCACTATGACTACTCGGCCTGCCCCAGCACTGAGTATCTGTCTGTGCGCTGTCCGCCGCTGTATTTCTTCAGTGTGTGTAGTGGGTGGCCTTGTGGACTCTACGCGTATCCGAGCTGTTCTGTGTGTATTTGTGTTGTGTTAATAAATGTGTGTGTGGTGTAACTCTGCGTTTAAATCCTTGTCCTTTTTCTCCTCCTCCGTGTGCTGTTGGAGAAGCACACAGAGAGTTCATGACACTTTAACCTCATTTCTGTTCAGGCTGTGTCCTCATGTGACTGAGTGAAGTCATACATTTTGACTTCAATGAGTTTAAACAACAGTGTAACGTGACATAGCATGACTATTCGGATTGCAGAGTTGATAGATTGTTGATTGCTATTTCTATTGACTACATTGACTTACAGTGCAAAAATGATGTGTTCATTTGATTTGTTCACTCATCACATGCTGTTTTTTTACACCGAAATGAGCCGCCTTCAGGTTCTTCCTCCTCATTTTGTTTGCCTTGGTGTTCAGATCAGTTTAGCGGTGCATCACTGCCATCAACTGTGTGTCCATATAAACAGCAATTTTTTTTCACACTGTGCGATACTACATTTTACTGTATGTATACAGTGTAAAACAGTGTACACTTCCACAATGATACATCCATTTTTTTCCCAACCACTAGCAGTCACAAGACCATAATAGATTGATTTTTTTAAATTAGTTTTACGTCTCTGCCAAGGCAGATATGTTGCACTAACTCAAACAATTTACATAATATAAAATGGAGGTAGAGTTTGCTGTTGCTACCAGTCATTGTTTATATATGTACATAACTTTTCGGAATCCATTGCTCCAGTCCCTTTGGTCAAGCAGCCTCATAGCTAGCTAACTAGCTCTTGATAGGTTAGGCAGCCTGCTAGGTAGCTAACTAGCTCTTGATAGGTTAAGCAACCTCATAGCTAGCTAACAAGCTCTTGATAGGTTAGGTGGCCTGTTAGCTAGTGTAGCATCAATCCCCTTAGCTCCAATCTATAAAATCACTCTTCATCTTAAAGAAATTGTTCCACCCAAAAGTCTGGTCAAAAATTGTTTCCTTCACCTAAGGACCACCGTTTGAAAACACATTCCATGGTAAAAAAGGATAATAAGGATCCCATTTCGTGCCAGGAACGGATTTAGTTTGCCATCATAAATGTTATGAACTTGGGTTTGGTGTCCCAAACCCAGTTCTGATACTAGGACTATGTTGTCTCTTTACATTATTTATTTTCCATCAGGTGCTTTAGGGAGCCCTTTGAGTCCTTTGCTCCCTGACAGCTCGGCCACGCTCCCTCCTCCTGTCAGTGTAACCACTTGTTCCTCATTATTGGGTTTTCCCTTATGCACGCACGCACACACGCATGCCTCCATTCATCTCCATTCACATGCTCAGACATTCACTCATGCACACTTGTTCTCTTTTCAGACCAGCCCACGCATGTTCACATCGGTGGTCTATTTAGTATTGTCATTACTTAAGCTCTGTTTGAGTGGGAAGAGACCGCCGGATCATTGCGCTTTGTACACAGTCACTGTTCCCTCTGTGTAAGCTAGCCTCCACTCCCTACGTTATACTTTCAGCCTGACTTTGTAGTCTTCTGTAACATCACCTGATGCCCGCTCATTGCCTGATGTTAGCGGCTGTTCCTGTTTGTCTGCTCACACCGGACAGCACGGACCGCCTCGGACAGCTCCAGCCCATAAGTTTACGTTTACCTTCCTCTTTGTGCCATGCAGCTATTCTGTGGCACTAGATATTTCGTCCCTCGGACTGTTAAGATAAGATAAGGTAAGATAAACACAATGGGGAAATTCCAGGATTGCAACAGCACGGGGATAGCAACACTCAGAGCAATAATTTAGAAGATAAGAAAATAAGAGCAATGAATATACATATGTACACATAAATATATAAATATACACTGTATATACACAGTGCGGAGCATTGTAGCTAGATGGAATAAACAGCATAACCGTCTATTTAGTTACCCCACATAGTATGAATATGTACCCATACATATTGTCACCCTCCGTAGCGATTGATATTGTCCTAGTTGTATACTGGAGGGGGCCATTTGTGTAAGTCTGTTGCGTCTTTTGCATTCAATACTATTAGGTTGTCACGTTTTTTTGCTATCTCTGCGCGCAGCCCTGCTTAGGTTATAAAGTCTAACAGCTGTAGGTAGGAAGGACCTGCGAAACCTCTCGGTCGCGCACCTAGGATGGTGTCGCCTACTGCTAAATGAGCTCCTCAGTGCGTTCATTATGTCCTGCATAGGGTTGGACTCAGACTCCAACAGAGATGACAGCTTAGCCACCATCCTTCTCTCCTATCTCCTCCACTGGGTCAAGGCGCTGCCCCAGGACAGAGCTAGCTTTCTTGATCAGTTTGTTCAGTCTCTTCCTATTGGCTGCTGTGATGCCACTGCCCCAGCAGACCACTCCAAAAGTGATGGCTGATGCCACCACCGAATCGTAGAATGTCTTCAGGAGCACCCCTTGTACACCAAAAGACCTGAGCCTCCTCAGTAGGACCAGCCTGCATTGTCCCTTCTTGTAGAGAGTGTTGGTATTGTGTGACCAGTCTGGCTTATTATTCAAATGAACACTCAGGTACTTGTAGGATGTCACCTTCTCAATGTCTGTTCCCTGGATGTTTACTGGTGCTGTGAGGAGTTGTCCTTGCCTGCAGCAGTCCACCACCAGCTCCTTAGTTTTTCTCGCGTTGATCTGGAGGCAGTTCCGATGGCACCAGTCCACGAAGTCCTGGATAAGTCCTCTGTACTCAGCTTCATCTCCGTTGGAGATGAGGCCGACGATTGCAGAGTCGTCAGAGAACTTCTGTAGATGGCAGTGTGTTGTGTTGTGTGAGAAGTCCGCAGTATAAAGGGTGAACAGGAAGGGAGCCAAAACCATTCCCTGGGGGGCCCCCGTGCTGCCGATGATTGTGTCGGACACACAATCCCGGGTTCTCACAAACTGTGGCCAGTTTGTGAGGTAGTCCAGGATCCATGATGACAGGTGCTGGTCCACCCCTGTGCACAGCAGCTTGTCCTTCAGGATCATCGGTTGGATGGTGTTGAAAGCACTGGAGAAGTCAAAGGACATGATCCTCACCGCGTTCCCAGGCTTCTCCAGGTGGGACAGGGAATAGTGAAGAAGGAAGATCACTGCATTCTCCACCCCGATGCCATGCTGGTAGGCGAACTGGAGTGGATCCATCGCTGGTCCCACCAGGGCGGAGGTGAACAAGGAGCAATCTCTCCAGGGTCTTCATCAGGTGAGACGTCAGGGTCACTGGCCTGTAGCTGTTCAGGTCCCTGGGGGGGTGGTGGGAAGTCTTTGGTACGGGCACCACACAAGATGTTTTCCACAACTGTGGTACCCTCCCCAGCTTCACGCTCAGGTTGAAGATGTGCTCCACAATCCCACACAGTTGGTCTGCACAGGACTTGAGGAGCTTTGCGCTGATGCAGTCCGGTCCCGAGGCCTTCCTCACCTTGATCTTCCTCAGCTCCATCCACACCTGGGTCTTAGTGAGGGTCAGGTTGGGGGGCTGTGTGCTGGGAGTGGGGGGGGTGATGGAGGGGGGTGTGGACAGCAGGTCTCGATGACTGTAGAGGCAGCAATGGTTGGTGTGCAGGTGGGGGGGGAGGGCGGTTGGTCAAACCTATTAAAAAAACAGGTTCAGATTGTTCACCCACTCCCTGCCCCCCGTGGCCTGGGAGGAGGTATTCTGGAGCCCAGAGATGGTTTTAAGGTTTCTCCAGACCCCACCGATGTCGCTCAGTTGCAGCTTGTCCTCCATCTTCTTCCTGAAGCTGACCTTGCCTTCTCTTATCTTCCTCCTTAGCTCCCTCTGTACGGACTTCAGCATCTCCCTGTTCCCCGACCTGAAGATCCTCTTCTTCTCTCTCAGAAGTGTTTTTATCTCAGGGTTGATCCAGGGTTTGTTGTACGAGCAACACCTTATGATCTTAGTGGGTACGGTGTTGTCCACACAAAAGTTGATGTAGTCCGTGATGGTGTGAGTGAGGCCGTCGATGTCCTCACCATGTGGATTGCAGAGCTGCTCCCAGGCAGTGATTTCAAAACAGTCCTTTAGCACGTCCATTGCCTCCTCAGACCATATCTTCACCATGCGCATAACCGGAGGTTGTCTGTGTACTAGGGGTTTGTACACCGGCCGGAGATGAACCAAGTTGTGATCCGATCTCCCGAGTGGGGGGAGTGATGATGAGGTGTACGCCTCCTTAATATTTGCATAGTTTTATTGTCTCTAGTGTGGCATGTGACAAACTGGGTGAACGTGGGCAGAATGGGGGACAGTGAAATTTGGTTGAAATCACCGGAGATGAGGAGGAGAGCATCTGGGTGTTGTGTTAGCAGCCTGCCAGTTACTAAGTGAATGGCGTCACACGCTGTCCCAGCGTTTGCCGTCGGATTTGCATAAATAACAATGCAGAGCACGTGTGAGTATTCCCTCGAGAGATAAGCAGGCCGCATGCTAACAGCTAGCAACTCAATTTCTTTGCTGCGGTGTTGCTTTTTAACAGTGATATGTCCCAGTTTACACTGGTTGTTATTGACATACATTATCACTCCTCCGCCCCTTGCCTTCCCACTGTCTGGTGTCCGGTCTGCCCGTATTGCGTGGAAACCCTCCAGTTCGATGTTAGCATCTGTTGCTAGTTCTGTTAGCCACGTCTCAGTAAACAGCATCATGCTAATCTCTCTGAAGACGCTTTCGTGGCAGGAGATGGCCGCTAGCTCATCAGTCTTATTGAGTAGCGATTGGACGTTCCCCATAATAACGGATGGAAGGACGGGTCTGTACCTTATATTCCTCACACGCCATCTTACTCCAGCTTGACATCCACGCCGTTTTTGTCTTATTTCTCCCAGTATGTCGAGTTTTTGCGTTAGCATCATGGGCTGGTTAAATGCTAACAGCTGGTCCCTGTTGTACTGCCTCCCACTATACTTGGGCTGCACGGTGGCGCAGTGGTTAGCACTGCGGCAGCACAGTTTACCCTTGGCCGGGGGATTGTGGGGATCGTGGGATCGTGGGTTCGATCCCAGCCCCCGATCAACAGTGATCTGTGTGGAGTTTGCATGTTCTCCCCGTGTTGCGTGGGTTTACTCCGGGATTTCTCCGGTTTCCTCCCACATGCCAAAGACATGCATGTTAGGTTAATTGGCTGTTCTAAATTGTCCCTAGATATCTGTTTCCTATAGGCCCTTAGAATGGAGGGTTGGTATTAGTGAAAGCGCTTTGAGTGGTCTTTGTGACTAGAAAAGCGCTATATAAGTGCAGGTTAGTTAGTTAGTTAGTTAGTTATAAGCAGTGGCTCCATCCGCTGGCTCAGGAGACATTTGGGCAGTCTACATGTCTGTGATCAGTGTTGAGCGTCTTACAGGCATCCCTGCTCTCCTGGTGCCCTCCTTGACTGTTACTTATTCTTCTGTTGATCCCGTATCCATTTGCTGGACTGAATCTCTGTTTTTGTTCTATAAAGTGCACGCTACTACTTCTGCTTGTGGGTTTTAATTCCTTCCTCTGTGTGCTGCGTAATGGCGCATGGGGAATCATAACAATAAATCCTGGAACTTTCACCTAACCAGGCAGTTTTATGCTTCAAAGTACTGTTTGAAACATCCCAGACCCCTTGAGTGAATTCCACCGGTCTCTAGGAATTATCCATAGCTCAACACTACCTCCTGGTGGACAACTCTGGAATATGTTTGCTGATGCCTCTACAAGCTGAACTGAGGTTAATGAATGAAATGACTTCCTTTTAACAAAAACTCTCAATCATGTCAGCATGTTTTTTTCCCCTGGAAACTTACTCATTTTAAGGGAGGAATGCACTAGTTCAGTTCAGAGAGTTGTTCTGAGTGAAAGTTTTGTCTCAGTCTGTGTCCTGCTTTGAATTCTCTTTCCTTTAAACGTCTGGGAAATACTTTTTCTTCTTTTTTGAGCTCAGACTTCTCTTTTAGATGGAGTGAAACTTGATGTTAACAGACGTTTTTCTATTTTATTCTGTTAAACTTTTTTTTGTTAATTTCTCGTAACTCACCGTGTTTTAAAGTGGACTGATCGTTTTTCTCACACTGGAAGCTGTTTTGGCCAGTCACCACGAAGAACTCGGATTTCGTGGCTTGAATATTTTTTTATTAATCCTTTCTCTTTAATTCTATAGCTCCAATCAGAGTTATGAACTAGTTTTAAACCTGAGACAAATTATGATATACTTTTTAGGGCAATGGACATCGCATTACTCAGCAGATGAAACACAGAAATCTTGCTCACGTGACCTTTGGTTTTTGTTGGCTTCTAGCTGGATCCAGGAGCTGAAGCTTTATTTGATGATTATACCGGAGAATATCTGCCAGCAGATATTTCTTCCCAGGGACAAGCAGTCCAGAGCTGAGGTCCAGTGATGCTGATGAGGCTGTTGGCTGCGGAATATGCCGTGTGGGCAACACAAGAATTTTTCAGCAGTGTTCTTGGGTCCAAATAAATTGGAGATAGTTCAAAGTCTGATCAAAGTCACAGAATTGGAGAGACAAGATTAACCCTTTGAGTGTGAGAATTTGCGTGCCCCTAGTGGCAGAGCGCAGCACTGCGCCTGCCCTCTCACTCTGACTTTGTCAAAAGTAAGTGAGAAATTTCTGGGTTTTTTTTTAAATGTACTGATTTCTTGTTCATATACTTTGAAAATAAGATGATGAGGTACCTCTGTACAAAAAACGGTGTCAAAAGACTGAACCATTTTTTTGTGTAAATACGTCCAAAGTCCAGTTTTGACTGAGGTATGGAGTTTAAAGAGGTACTGTGACATTATGCAAATTAGATGTGTAAATTTATTCCTATCTGAAACTTTGGATCATATTTTACATCTTTCTAATTGACAGTAAGTCATTATCTCTTACCACTTTCAAGTTATACCCTTGGAAATCTGAACTATTTTATTGACAAAAAATATTTACCACTCTTGACCACTGGGGGTATGTTGCAGTTCTGCACCATACACGCCCAAAGGGTTAATAAAAAAAAAAAAATTCAAGCAACAAAATCCAAGTTCTTCGTGGTGACTGGCAAAAACACCTTCCAGTGTGAGAAAAATGATCAGTCTACTTTAAAACACGGTGAGTTACGAGAAATTAATAAGAAAGAGTTTAACAGAATAAAACAGAAAAACGTCTGTGAACACAGAGTTTCACTCCATATAAAAAAGAGGTTTGAGCTCAGAAAAGAAGAAAAGGTATTTCCCAGATGTTTAAAGGAAAGAGAATTCAAAGCAGGACACTCAGAACAACTCTCTGAACTGAACTAGTGCATTCCTCCCTTAAACCGAGTAAGTTTCCAGGGGAAAAACTTGACTGACATGAAAGCATGGAAGGGAACCAATTGTCTCCCATCGCGGGAGAATCGAATGAACTCTGGTCCAATAAGGAAACAGTTCTTTGTCTGTAACTGACCAATAGAATGAAAGGGTACGTTGTCCAACAGAGACTGGCTGGTGATTGGCTGAGCCAGTCAGATGACTTGAGTAAGCTTTTCCAATAGGATAGACACATCTTGATTAATATAAAAATTCACTTTATATACTTATGTATAAAGTCTAAACTAACTTCAGTGATTCATTAACTTTCAGTGAGCATGCACTTTTATAAAGTTGTCTTTCTGTAATTAACATGCATTAGAATAAGGTTCATTTAAGTGTGCTAATGGTTAATGAAACACTTCAAACCAGAATGGTATGTCAGAGTCCCCCTTGATTTTCCAGGGTGTCCTGAAAAAGAAAATAATCTGAGAATTGAGTGTTTTTGTTAAAGAAGTCATTCATGCATTAACTTCAGTTCAGCTTGTAGAGGCATCAGCCAACATATTCCAGAGTTGTCCATCAGGGGGTAATGTTGAGCTATAGGTAATTCCTAGAGACCGGTGGAATTCACTCAAGGGGCCTGGGATGTTTCAAATAGTACAGTGAAACATAAAACTGCCTGGTTAGGTGAAAGTTCCAGGATTTATGATGGCAAACTAAATCCATTCCTGGCATGAAATGGGATCCTTATCATCCTTTTTACCATGGAATGTGTTTTCAAACGGTGGTCCTTAGGTGAAGGAAACAATTCTTGACCAGACTTTTGGGTGAAACAATTTTTTTAAGGTGAAGAGTGATTTTATAGATTGGAGCCAAGCGAATTGATGCTACACTAGCTATCTAGCTCTTGATTGGTTATGTAGCCTGCTATCTAGCTAACTAGCTGTCGATAGCTATGGACTCAAGTCACTTTTGTTGTTTTGCCGTGCTCTCTGGTCTTCGCCAAAAAAGGATATCAGATCTCCAACTGCTCCAAAATTCAGCAACATGAGTGCTGATGAGAATCAGGGGCAGGCACATATTACACCAGTTTTAAAATCGCTGCATTGGCTCCCCATGAATTTTAGGATCAATTTTAAGGTTCTGTTAGTAGTTTTTAAATGCCTCAATGGTCTTGGGCCTTCTTATCTATCTGAGCTGCTTTTACCTTATGAGCCCTCACGGACCCAGAAGTCCTCTGGTACTGGCCTTTTAATGGTTCCCAAAGTCAAGATCAAGACCTGTGGTGAAGCCTTTCATTACTATGGTCCTCGTCTGTGGAATAGCCTGCCAGAGAGTCTCAGGGCAGCAGAGTCAATAGATGTTTTTTAAGAACAGGCTCAAGACCCACCTTTTTAATTTGGCTTTTAACAAACCTGTTTAACTATTATTGATGCAAGTTAGGTTAATTGGCATCAAACTGGGGATTCTAAATTGTCCTTTGGTATGAATGTGAGAGTGAATGGTTGTCTGTCTCTTTGTGTTGGTCCAGCAATGGACTGGCGATCTGTCCAGGGTGTACCCTGCCTCTCGCCCAAAGATGCTGGGATAGGCTCCAGCCCTCCCGCGACCCGAAAAGGATTAAGCGGAAGAAGATGAATGAATGAAGTAGTCATTTATGTTCCGTTGTTTTATGTTCTTCTTAGCTCCATTTGCTTTTAGATTTTCTCATCTGTTCTTATTGATATGTTTTTAGTTCAGTTTGTAAGAATGGGTCTTTAGTATTTTGTACCTTTAAATTTGGCATTTAACAAACATGTTTAATTATTATTAAAGTAGTCATTTATGTTCCATTGCTTTATGTTCTTCTTAGCTCGATTTGTTTTTTAGATTTTCTCATCTCTTTTCATTTTGATGTGTGTTTAGCTTAGTTTATAAGTATGGGCTTTTAGTTCCCTTTGTTTTATGTGTTCTTATGTTCATTTTTTATTTTGTGTTCTAGCTCCAGTGTTTCCTCAGTGGAGCCCTTCATGCAGGATGCTGCTTGGCCCATCTGCAGGGGTGTTGATCTCATGGGTTGCTCTGGCTTGGGTGGGGGGGGGGGGCTTTATGCCATTGCCTACAGCTGTGATTTGGGCCCCAATCTGTTCTCATCGGGGCGACCTCGGTGGCACGCCCTGTGGTCATGGGCTGTGTGGTCTCCCAGTGTGGGGGGCTCCACAGGATGGTTGCTCCTTCACATGGTGCCTCGGTGCTAAGCAATGTCTCTTTTATTTTATGTCTTTTATTTTATATGTGTGTGAGAGAAGTAGGGAGTGGTGCATGTCCCTGTGTTTGTGTGTTTTGTGTGTATGTCATAGACGTAATTTATGGGGAGGATGGGGGGTTGTAACCCCCCAAAAGTCAAATCCATCTAATATACCGCCCGAATAATCATATAATTATAATTAATAAAAAAAAATCTACAAGTGAGTATGAAGAAGTTGTTGTTTTTTTATTTGCAAACAACGAAAAGTAACATTTCTAATAATCAGACAATGTAACCCCCCTTCCCCTTCCCTGCAGACTTGGTATTGCCCAACTGGTCCATGTGCCTTCTCTGGTCAATACTCTGAGTCATTTGTAAGGGTGGCAGGTGAGCCGCCCTTACAAAGTCTAGAATGGATTTATCTCACAAGTGAGAGAAAATGAAAAGCACTCTGCAAGGGCAACAAACCATTTTAAATTGTTGGTTGTCAAATAAAAGGACAAAGCCCTCTGTCCAAAAGGAGGTAAATATCATACACACGTGGACAAAATTGTTGGTACCCTCTGTTAATGAAAGAAAAACCCACAATGGTCGCAGAAATAACTTGAATCTGACAAAAGTGGTAATAAATAAAAATTCTATGAAAATTAACCAATGAAAATCAGACAATTCTTTTGAATTGTGGTTCAACAGAATTATTTTAAAAAACAAACTCAAGAAACAGCCCTGGACAAAAATGATTGTACCCTTAACTTAATATTTTGTTGCACAACCTTTTGAGGCAATCACTGCAATCAAACGATTTCTGTAACCGTCAGTGAGACTTCTACACCTCTCAGCAGGTATTTAGGCCCACTCCTCATGAGCAAACTGCTCCAGTTGTCTCAGGTTTGAAGGGTGCCTTCTCCAGACGGCATGTTTCAGCTCCTTCCACAGATGTTCAATAGGATTTAGATCAGGGCTCATAGAAGGCCACTTAAGAATAGTCCAATGTTTGGTTCTTAGCCATTCTTGAGTGTTTTTAGCTGTGTGTTTTGGGTCATTATCCTGTTGCAAGACCCATGACCTGCGACTGAGACCAAGCTGTCTGACACTGGGCAGCACATTTCTCTCTAGAATACCTTGATAGTCTTGAGATTTCAATGTACCCTGCACAGATTCAAGACACCCTATGCCAGATGCAGCAAAGCAGCCCCAGAACATAACAGAACCTCCTCCATGTTTCACAGTAGGGACAGTGTTCTTTTCTTGGTATGCTTCATTTTTGCGTCTGTGAACATAGAGCTGATGCGCCTTGCCAAAAAGTTTTGTTTTTGTCTCGTTTGTCCATAGGACATTCTCCCAGAAGCTTTGTGGCTTGTCAACATGCAGTTTGGCAAATTCCAGTCTGGCTTTTTTATGATTTGTTTTCAACAGTGGTGTCCTCCTTGGTCGTCTCCCATGAAGTCCACTTTGGCTCAAACAACGACAGATGGTGCGATCTGACACTGATGTACCTTGACCTTGGAGTTCACCATGAATGTGTTTAGAGGTTGTTCTGGGCTCTTTTGTTACCATTCGTATTATCCGTCTCCTCCTGCGGCTACATCCAGGGAGGTTGGCTACAGTCCCGTAAATCTTAAATTTCTGAATATGTGCAACTGTAGTCACAGGAACATCAAGCTGCTTGGAGATGGTCTTAGAACCTTTACCTTTAACATGCTTGTCTATAATTTTCTTTCTGATCTCCTGAGACAACTCTCTCCTTTGCTTCCTCTGGTCCATGTTTAGTGCGGTAGACACCATGTCACCAAACACCACAGTGACTACTTGTCACCCTTTACATAGGCCAACTGAATGATTACAAGTTTGTAGACACCTGTGATGTTAATTCGAGGACACATCTTGGTTGAACATGTCCCTATGATCACATTATTTTCAATCTTTTCTAGGGGTACCATCATTTTTGTCCAGGCCTGTTTCATGAGTTTGTTTTTTTAAAGTACTTCTGTTGAACCACAATTCAAAAGCATTGTCTGATTTTCATTGGTTAATTTTCATAGAATTTTTATTTATTACCACTTTTGTCATATTCAAGTTATTTCTGTGACCATTGTGGGTTTTTCTTTCATTAACAGAGGGGTACCAACAATTTTGTCCACGGCTGTATTATTGATTTAGCTGATGAATTGTCTGAAGTTAGGTGGTTGCTAGTTTGCTAATGTGAGTTAAAGCTATGAGAGTACATCACAGAATAAATGCTGCCTTGTAGGATTTAGCTGATCTGAGAAATGATTAACTTTTCTCATGCAGTTCTGGTCTTTACATTGTATTATTCATTCATGAAATGTGATCAGAATGGATTTGTTCTTCAACTGTTAGAGTGAAATTTACACATGTTTCAGTACTCATCAAAATGTTAGCAGCTCTGAACATTTATCAAGGACAAACAAACTTTCTATACCACCGGTCCTTAAATATAAATGCCTTTAAATATTGCTTGTCATCCCCACAAAATTCAAGTTAACCTTAAATTGTTCTGTGTGTTTAAAATGTTATGATTTTGATTATTATAAAATTCAATTAAAAGGCAAGTTTATCACTTTTGATTACTTAGTCACTCCGAAGGCTATTCTTAGATATCCATGTTAAAAGAAATTGATTATTTTCCCTGCAGATCATTTTCAGATCTTCTATCTGTTAAAATACCACAACTGTACAAAACAAATATATAAGAAATGAACACCAAATAGATGAATGAAAGAATAGATACATTTGATCGGCCTAAACTTTTTAAAATATCTCATTAAGGAAAATACGGCACTCTAAATTTTATCCATATGCATAATGTGTTAAAATGAGTTCAGAAGCACTACAATACAGCGTCACTGATTAACCCCTTGCACTCTGGTCAGTTTCCCTATAAACGCCTAAAAATAACGTACCCAAAGTAAATCAAAAGCTGTTCTTCAACCCTTTGCAGCATCTTCATGGGGTTGGTCTCATTTAAAAGAAAACACTTTGAATTTTTTGGCAAAACAGTCATAATCTTTCTAAGTGCTCCTGCCACATAGTAACAGTCATCTAAACATACTGAACTTGAAAAAAATAAAGTTTGCCTGGGTGTTTTTTTGGATACAAATGCTTGCAAATAACACACAGCTGTCAGATCCGGGCTGGAAAATGCAACAGCAATGTAGAACCAAGTGTTATCCAGCTGAGGTCAAAATTTTGTAATAATACCACAAAAAATGAATATATTACACAGCTTTTTTGTCAGGTTGTTCCCTGGCGTTTTTGAACTGTGCCAAATTTTGCCAAATGGCACAGTTTGGAAAAACGTCTGTAACTTTTGAATGATTCAATATATAAGTTTGATCTTGGGCTCTAATGAAAGGTGACACTCAGGGCTGTGTGTGTGTGTGGGGGGGGGGGTTGTTTATTCATTCATGAATGAATGAATGAACGAACAAGCCCCCACACACAAAGAAGCATGCCACGTAAAAAATGTGTGGCTTTTTTTTACAAGAAAAAATAACCTACAGTGCACTAAAAATTATATTTTATAATTATATTTTACGCACAGTTGTACTAAAATATCTGCAATATATCTGCAATCCGCTACAGAAGAGTAGCGGGGCGGGGGGGGCATTCACGGTCCAGACGCGGCGCACGGACCGGTCCGTCATGTGGCAATGACGCAGAGTTGTAATTTACCGATCGGTCAAAAGTCATTTTGATTACAATTTTCAGGGATAAAGAATAATTTAGCTTATAACACTTACCTGTCCACAACAGCAGTGTCGCTGGCGAACATCTCTTCCTCATTGTCAGACGAACATGACGCTGGTCCGCTTGTTACGACTCGTGGTTCTGGTCACGCGACCCGGTCAAACCATGATTCCATTATTGCGGTTTTGCGCTTCCATGATTGCGGTTTTGGCGAACGATTTTTCAAAACAAATAAGAACAGTAGTAAGAAAAAAAGACTGGTAAACGCGTGTGTGTCACCCAGCGGCTTACACAAAACAGATTTTACGCACGGGACGCATGCCTTCAGTCGTCAAACTTCTCTGCTTCAATTGGCTCGCTGTATTCGCAGCTGTTGGTAGGCGGGTCCTTCTTGTTAGGTTTTCAGTCATTGGTTCTTCAAGGTTTCAGAAACCCAATTCAAGGCTCTTATTAGTCGAATGAGAGGTCAATCAAATCTAAACCAATCAAAGCACTCCTTTGGCTTTCTGTTCGCAGCTGTGTCTGTAGTGGAAGGACGGAAATGCAACTTTTTTTTTTCAGTGCGCTCTGAGACGCACAGTGTGCGTCCTAGTGCGCACGAGGGCGCGCTAGGATGCAGAGACGTGACCGCCCGCAGTATCCCGGAGTGCAAGAGGTTAATAACAAAATAAAATGAGTTAAGAATAATGGTGATCAAGCCTCATTCAGCAGCTAGATTAACTTCAGTTAATACTGATTGCACTGTTAAGATGCTATTAAGAGGGAAGAAGAGGTAAATAATATTTTACATCTTTCGAAGTTTTTGGCACTGGGAAATCTAGCATGAATTACATCCTCCAAAATTGTCCATGAAGTACCTCTTTTAAACCATTTGAACATTAACTGAGCTTTTTTTCTATCGGGAGCAAGAATGTGACAGCAGCAGGGTGAACCAAGAAGGAGAGGAGAGAGGAGGTAAAGGTAACCAGAGAATCAGCACAGGTGTGCAGAGGGAGAGAGACAGCACTGATGACTAGAGAAAGAGAGGAGGCACAGGAGGCACACATGACCAAGTAACAACAGTCAAAACTAAATTTCTGCCAGTGCTGAAATACTTAACGCATAATGGGTATTAAGTAGACCTGCTGCTCCATAGTAAAGGTAAAGCCAACTTTATTGTCATTCAATCCATACAGACTATACTAGCATCAGCACCGGATCACCCCAGGGCTGTGTACTTTCCCCCCTACTCTTCTCCCTTTACACCAACTCCTGCACCTCCAGCCACCAGTCTGTCAAGTTGATCAAGTTTGCGGACGACACCACCCTCATCGGGCTCATCTCCAACGGCGACGAGTCCGCCTACAGGAGAGAGGTGGCCCAGCTGGCGTCCTGGTGCAGCAATAACAACCTGCAGCTGAACGCTCTGAAGACAGTGGAGATGATTGTAGACTTCAGGAAAGTCACTACTCCTCTGCCCCCCCTCACCCTCTCAGGCTCTCCCATCACCACTGCTGATTCCTTCCGCTTCCTAGGCACTACCATCACCAGGGACCTCAAATGGGAGCTGACCATCAGCTCACTCATCAAAAAAGCCCAGCAGAGGATGTTCTTCCTGCGGCAGCTGAGGAAGCTCAAGCTACCCACCAAGATGTTAGTGCAGTTCTACACAGCCATCATCGAGTCCATCCTCACCACCTCCATAACCGTGTGGTACGCAGGAGCCACTGCCAGGGACAGACTAAGGCTGCAGCGCGTCGTGCGCACTGCTGAGAAGGTGATCGGCTGCAAGCTCCCATCTCTCCAGGATCTGTACATCTCCAGGACCCGGAGGCGTGCTGGCCGGATCATAGCCGATCCCTCACACCCTGGTCATGTACTGTTTGCCCCCCTCCCCTCTGGTAGAAGACTTCGGTCCATCCAGACTAAAACCTCCCGTCACATGAACAGCTTCTTCCCCTCTGCCATTAGACTGCTGAACACTAAGTGACTCTCGTGCACCATGTACAGCAGCTCAACCAGACTCATGTCAATCATCACTGTTTTCTTCCTGCATTACCGACTGCACTATATAGTTCTCCACAGTATCTGCTGCTGGCTAATATATATTTTAACTGTTGACCAGTATCACTTAATCTTATCCTACACTTTATTACATGTATAGTTTATTTCTCTTATCTTATCATGTTTAATGTTGCAGCATTGTACCGAGACAAATTCCTAGTTTGTGTACTACATGAACAATGGCAATAAACCTGATTCTGATTCTGATTCTGATTCTGATTCTGATACAGCCAATCATGTACAGTAGAACGAAATTACGTTTCTCTCATCTACAATGTTAATCACATCAAGAATCAGAGGGGTCACTGCCATGCAAGATGCTGCCACAAATTTCCCTCCTCCGTTCCATTATTGCTGAGCACCAAGCTGGACGGCAGGAAGTTCTACTTTTATATGGTCCTCGGCATGACCCGGCCGGGATAGTGGCATAGACTATTACAAGGCTGAATAGAGATTTGGTAAATCAGGAAAATAATTTTTACAGCTGTTACTAATATGGGAATGCCAAAATAAAGAGGTATATTAGCCTTGTTCTTTTAGCAAAGTTAATGATTTGGTGCTCTTCCTCCACACTAGGATACATATACTGTCATTATTTGCTTTAAAAATCCTTTTCCTTTAAAAATGAAAAAGAGAACATTGGAGACAACTGCCTGCA
The DNA here is from genome assembly GCA_020510985.1 of Pholidichthys leucotaenia. Lineage (NCBI taxonomy): Eukaryota > Metazoa > Chordata > Actinopteri > Cichliformes > Pholidichthyidae > Pholidichthys > Pholidichthys leucotaenia. Next base: position 426,487,221 of record CM035840.1, on the reverse strand, counting down.
CTGATAGCCTGACAGTTCTGTAATAATAAGATTTTTTTTAAAAAATCCTTTTCGAGGCAGAGACCTCACCCCCCACCACCCCCTGTTAGGGGTGGGCGATATAGCCCAAAAATGATATCACAATATTTCTGTGAATTTTCATGATAACGATATTCTTCACAATATCACAGAATACAGTTTTTTTCTATTAAATTTATAAAGTACAGTTTCACAGGCCAGTGTTAATAATGTTCAATCGTATTCATTCTCCAGTTGATAAAGAACAGTTTAGAATATGTTTCAAACTTTTTTTATTCAATATCAAATATTACCAGAAAATATTATAAAACCACCACATCTTAAGTGCACTAAGGAGAGGACTGGGACAAAAATTCAGGCCGGGAAGTTGACTTCATCCTAGGCCACCCTGTTATTAGAAACCGCTGCAGTTTTAATTCAATTCAATTCAATTCAATTCAATTCAACTTTATTTATATAGCGCCATTTCACAACAACAGTCATCTCATAGCACTATCAACTGTAGGGGGGAACCCCCACAGTTGCAGAAAGACCCCAGCAATCAGGCGATCCCCTGTGAGCAAACACTTGGCGACGGTGGAGAGGAAAGACTCCCTTTTAACAGGAAGAAACCTCCAGCAGAACCAGGCTCAGGGAGGGGCAGTCATCTGCTGCAACTGGCTGGGGGGTGAGGGGATAGAGAAGAAGAAAAGAACAGACATGTAGAGAGCAAACAGCACAATGGGGACTCAATCTATGGGAGAGAACAAACAAATGTTAATGACCAGCAAAAAAAAATATTTCATTGAGAGTGAGGAAAGGAGTGAGGCCCAGTGCATTACTGGAGGTCCCCCGGCTGACTAAACCTATTAGCAGCATAACTAAGGGAGGGTTCAGAAACACATGATCCCTCCCTAATTGTAGGCTATATCAAAAAGGTAGGTTTTAGCCCTATTCTTAAAAACAGAGATCGAGTCTGACTCCCGAATCCAGATTGGCAGCTGATTCCACAGGAGAGGAGCTTGATAACTGAAGGCTCTGCCTCCCATTGTACTTTTGGAGATTCTAGGTATTACATGTAATCCTGCATTTTGGGAGCGTAGTGCTCTGTTAGGATAATACGGTAGTATCAGATCTTTTAAATAAAAAGGAGCCTGATTGTTTAGAGCTTTGTAAGTAAGAAGAAGGATTTTAAACTTAATTCTAAACTCTATGGGAAGCCAATGAAGGGAGGCCAGAACCGGAGAGATATGATCTCTCTTTCTAGTACCTGTTAAAACTCTTGCTGCAGCATTTTGGATCAGCTGAAGACTTTTTAAAGATGTTTTAGGACAGCCTGATAATAAAGAATTACAATAATCTAATCTCGAACTAACAAAAGCGTGGATCAGTTTCTCAGCATCACTCTGAGACAAGATGCTCCTAATCTTGGCAATATACGCAAATGATAGAAGGCAGTCTTAGAAACAAATTTAATATGTGAATTGAAGGACAAATCCTGATCAAAAATAACTCCAAGGTTCCTCACAGAGCTATTAAGGAAAGAGTAACTGCATCCAAACTGAAAGTTTGATTTGGAAAGGAATTTCTAAGGTTTTTTTGGACCAACAAGAATGACTTCAGTCTTATCTGAATTTAATAGCAGGAAATTACAAGTCATCCAAGCTTTGATTTCCTTAAGACAGGCTTCTAACTTGGCTAATTGATTACTATCATCTGGCTTCATTGACAGGTATAATTGTGTGTCATCTGCATAACAATGAAAATGTATACAGTGCTTTCTAATAATGTTGCCTAACGGAAGCATATATAAACTAAAAAGAGTAGGGCCTAGCACAGATCCCTGTGGAACTCCATGACTAAGCTTTGAGTTGAAAGAAAACTCATTATTTACATGAACAAACTGGAGCCTATCAGATAAATAAGATCTAAACCACTGCAACGAAGTTCCATTAAGTCCAACATAGTGTTCTAGTCTATCAAGTAGAATATTATGATCGATAGTATCAAAAGCTGCACTAAGGTCTAAAAGGACAAGTACAGAAACTAGTCCATTATCAGATGCAATGAGGAGGTCGTTAGTGACCTTCGCTAAGGCTGTTTCAGTACTATGATGGACTCTAAACCCGGATTGAAACTCTTCAAGTAAACCATTTCCCTGCAGGTGGTCAAATAATTGCGTAGCAACAACTCTTTCTAAGATTTTTGAAATGAAAGGGAGATTAGAGATTGGTCTATAGTTAGCTAAAGCTCCTGGATCTAGCGTTGGCTTTTTGAGTAAGGGTTTAATTACAGCCATTTTAAAAGCCTGCGGTACATGGCCTAAAGTTAATGAAGAATTGATTATATGAAGAATAAAGCTACCAATAAGTGGGAAGACTTCTTTAAATAACCTGGTAGGAATAGGGTCTAAAAGACAAGTTGAAGGTTTGGATGAGGAAACTATTTTGTATAACTCACAAAGGTCGATTGGAGTAAACTCATCAAGACAGACATCAAAAGAAGGAGTTGTAGTAGTTACAGTGTTTAAGTTAACTGTGGGAGGAATCTGATTGATTTTATCTCTGATGGATGAAATTTTATTATTGAAAAAGTTCATAAAGTCCTGACTAGTAAGCTCTAAGGGAATGCTAGGATTGACAGAGTCCAGACTCTTTGTCAACCTGGCTACAGTACTGAAAAGAAACCTGGGATTATTCTTGTTCTCTTCTATTAATGCAGAGTAATAACTTGTTCTAGCTTTTCTAAGAGATTTTTTATAAATTAAAAGATGATTTCTCCAAGCTAAATAGATTTCATCTAAATTAGTAGAGCGCCATTTTCTTTCTAATTGACGAGTCTTCTGTTTTAAGCTACGAGTTTCTGTGTTGAACCAAGGAGTTAGAAATCTCTGATTAGACTTTTTCTTTTTTAAGGGGGCCACCAAGTCTAGAGCCTGATGCAGAGAAGCTGAAACACTATCCACCATGTTATCAATTACAGAAGGAGCAAGCTGTCTATAGCTTATTTCCGTTGTGTTGACACATGGCATAGAAGAAACAATCTGCATAAATTTGGAAACAGCATCATCTGAGAGGCATCTACTGTAATAATATTTTTCTTTAGGAGCCAAATAGTCAGAAATAGTAAAATCAAAGGTTAACAGACAATGGTCTGACAGTACAGGGTTATGAGGAGACACTACAAGATTTTCTATTTCTATGCCATATGTCAGAACAAGGTCCAATGTATGGTGGAGGTAATGAGTAGAATTTCCTACTTTCTGAGAAAACCCAATCGAGTCTAATATTGAATTAAATGCCACATTAAGGCAATCACTATCTACATCCACGTGTGTATTAAAGTCCCCTACTATAATTATTCTATCAGATTTCAGCACTAAATCAGCTAAGAAATCAGCAAATTCGGATAAAAATTCTGAGTAGGTTGATGGGGGACGATAAACTATGGCAAATAAAATTGGGTTTAACCTAAAATTGCTAAAGTGCCCAATACTGAGGACCAGGCCCTCAAAGGAATTATAACATGTTTTTTGCTTTACATTAACTAGTAATTTGGAATGGTAAATTGTTGCTACTCCTCCTCCACGACCAGAACTTCTGGGATTTTGACAGTTTAAATAACCAGAGGGAGTTGATTCATTTAAACCAACATAATCCTCTTGCCCTAACCAAGTCTCTGTAAGGGAAATTAAATCAATCTGGTGATCAATTAACAGATCATGGACTAACAGAGACTTGGGAGTTAGAGACCTAATATTTATTAAACCACATTTAATTTTTAAATTATGAGGAGGAACAGAGGCCAAATCATTCAATTTAGAGGCTTTATGTTTAATTTGAGTTTTACCAATATTTTGCTTTATCACTTTGGGATGCTTATACATTATATTTTTATTCACTTTGGAGGGAGCAGACAACGATTCTCTGATGGGGAAGACAGGGGCTAAGCTGAGGGGTGGCGGATGAAGAGGAGCTGCAGAGCGGTGTGTAAGACTGTGACTCTGCTTCCTGGTCCCAACTCTGAGTAGTCAGGGTTTTGGAAATTTGGATAAAAAAGATGCCAGATTGATAGATAAATGAGAAGCACCATCCAAAGTGGGATGAATGCTGTCTCGTCTCATAAGACCAGGTTTTCCCCAAAAAGAGCTCCAATTGTCAATGTAGCCCACGTCATTTGCAGGACACCACACAGACAGCCAGCGGTTCAAGGATGACGAGCGGCTAAACATGTCATCACTGGTCAGATTGGGGAGGGGCCCAGAGAATACTACAGTGGCAGACATCGTTTTTGCAAAGTCACACACCGATTCTACATCAAGTTTCGTGACTTCCGACTGCCGGAGACGGATGTCATTAATGCCGGCGTGAATAACAATTGTGGAATATTTACAGTTACTTTTAGCCAGCATTTTCAAATTTGACTCGATGTCGCCTGCTCTGGCCCCAGGAATGCATTTGACTATGGCCGCTGGAGTCTCTAGGTTCACGTTTCTGACTACAGAGTCACCAATGATCAGAGTTTTTTCCTCAGCGGATGTGTCGCTGAGCGGGGAAAAACGATTAGAAATGTGAACAGGTTGGTGGTGAACCGGGGCTTTGCGACTAGGCTTCCTTCTCACCGTCACCCACCCAGTCTCCTCGCTGCTGAGGAGAGCCGAGGGACCACTGACAGGGGGGGCTAAGCTAGCTAGCTCCGCTGCAGCTAAGGGGCGTCCGTCGAGATTAACTGGCGCAGACGGTGTTTCAATGCAGCGGAGCCGGGATTCCAAATCAGACAACCTCGCCTCGAGCACCTCAAAAAGACAACATTTATTACATTTACGGTTATCACTAAAAGAGGCAGAGGTGTAGCTAAACATCTGACAGAGAGAGCACACCAGCGGAGGAGAGGAAAGAGAACTAGTAGCCATAGCTAGTGTCTGGAGAGCAACCACACAGGCAAACCACACAGGGAGACAGCAAAACAGGAAGTGACGATACGTTACCACAAGGAAGTGACGATCCAACCAATTTAAGTACGCCAACATTTTAAAATAACAGGTATCAAACAAAGGTATCAATGTAATTATAACCTTCAGCTGGGAGGAAAATTATAAATTTGGATTTTGGGTTCAATCCCAGCCCCCGACCAACAGTGATCTGTGTGGAGTTTGCATGTTCTCCCTGTGTCTGCGTGGGTTTACTCCGGGATTTGTCCGGTTTCCTCCCACATACCAAAAACATGGAAGTTAGGTTAACTGGCATCAATTGGGGATTCTAAATTGTCCTTAGGTATGAATGTGAGAGTGAGTGGTTGTCTGTCTCTCTGTGTTGGCCCTGCGATGGACTGGCGATCTATCCAGGGTGTACCCTGCCTCTCGCCCAAAGATGCTGGGATAGGCTCCAGCCCCCCCGCGACCCGAAAAGGATTAAGCGGAAGAAGATGAATGGATAGATAGTCAACTGATCTATTGATTATTAAAACAACTGGAGTGGTGGCCTAGCACGGGAGTGGTGGCCTAGTTGGTAGAGCATCCGCCCCAGACCTGGGAAGTCTTGGTTCAAATCCCAGCCGGGTCATGCTGAAGACCATATAAAAGTGGTACTTCCTGCCATCCAGCTTGGTGCTCAGCCGTAATGGAACGGAGGAGGGAAATTTGTGGCAGCGCTTTGCATGGCAGCGATCCCTCTGATTCTAGATGTGATTAACATTGTAGATAAGAGAAATGTAATTTTGTTGTACTGTGCATGATTGGCTGTATGGATTGAATGGCAATAAAGTTGGCTTTAACAACTGATTGACTAATTTTAATCTGGTGCTGCTTCTGATTTCTTCACCTTTTCTGAATAAAAGCACAAGGTAAAAGGCTTTAGGTAAAAAGTTACAATTCTGCATGAAAAAGGTCACAATTTGTTACCAAAAACATTCAAATTTTTTTTTAAAAATGTACCTTTATGAAAAGATGTTTAAAAAATGAGAAAATAAAACAAATTTAGGAGAGAATGGTAACAAGCAGAAGAGAGTAAAGTTGGTACTGCAGACTACATATAGCCCATAGTTTTGAAAATTATAAAGGTTTTTCTTACAACATCTGAATATTCCTGAAAACATTGCCTTATAAATGTAAGAGCAATTTAGCTATGGTTAATGCAACCTATTTATTACATTTAAAAACGTAAACCCCAAACTACAGTATAAGCAGCTACAGCAGTATTCACCACATTACTTCTGTCTTCATCTCATTTCTATGCTCTGGGGTATGAGGGGGGTTTTGGTCATTTCAACATATTAAATTAACTTGGTATGTTATTTCACTGGGTCAGGAAGAGGATCTAAATAAAACAGGGAGGGAGTGGGTTTATTTAAAAGTATTATTTCATCATTTGGCCTACCTGTCTGCCATTTCGCCAAACTAGACCCTTCTGCAGGTAAATAACCGCTGCATCAGACATCCCGTCTCTCTTTCTCCCAGTTTACCTGCATTAGAAAGCTCCGTTGTACAGACAACGCCTGGGGCTGTTATCGGATTTTTTTTTTCTTTCGGTTGGTTGAGTAAATCAATCTTTATTGTGTAAACATATGTAATTAAATTTGTCTACTGTTCTGTTTTTTGTTTTATTTTGCACAGCACTCAGTGTTTGAAAAGTGCTATACAAATAAAGATTGACTGATTGATTGTTAGGTGGCCTGCTAGCTAGCAAACAAGCTCTCAATAGATAAGGGCTCAGGTCACTTTGGTCAAGGGGCCAGCGAGATTACTGGCTTTCAATAGACTGGCTAACCATGATGAAAAATCCAACTTCAGCTCATCCGTCTTGTTACGAGTCCTGATATTTGCAGCTAAAAGACAGCCCTCGTTTTTTTCATGAATAGACATAGTTAATATTAGTATTTGCTCCATCATCAGAAGTGTTTGTGCTTTTACTTTAAATAGTGATACAATATTGCAGACAAATTATTTTCTGTTGAAGCGGAGCCTCATGCCTGTAGCAGAAGCTGGCGTGTGACACCGTTGCTCTCAAGCCGTCAGTCAGCAGCGAAAGCCATCAGCGGCATCAGACAACTGTGTCTAAAGCAGTGTTTCAATATTTTGCATGCCTCGGCCCCCATATGGCGAGTTACATTTCCTCCTTGAAGAGCCCATCATGCATATTATTGTCTGCTATTTCGAGAGACTTCCCGCTGCGCCGAGCGCAGAGTGAAGTGTGGGGGTTTTACCGAACGTCTGTGCCCACCAGGGCTGGTCCCACAGCAGCTGTGACTGATAAGGCGGAACCTCTCCACAACATGGGAGGGAGGGGAGAAGAAGTTGTTCTCGGCTCCCTCTTGAGTCCACGCCCACATCTCCCGTCCTGTCCTGTCCCCGAGGCGTGGACGTCCAACTTCCAAATGCCAACTCAGTCAGGAGTTATTGCCACTATTTCCCCAGTGAGAAATGTCAGATGGATGGTGATTTTCTGCTTTATGATTTCACAGGAGTGGCGACCGTACGGCGCGAGGAAGATACTCTGTCCCAGTTTGATAAATGGGGCATAATAATGAGAAAGGCTTTTTGCGGAAAAACTCCGATAAAGCCTCACATTAAGCTCGGACGGGTCAGCCGAAAGAATGAAGGACAATGTTTAGTACAGCGTTCCAAATGTTAAAATCTTTTATTTTACTTTAGATATCGAGGGCAAATGTGCAGTATCTTTTTTTCTTGAGGTGACAACATAGGCGTAAATCAAACCTAAAAAAATCATCATAAATCTTTTCTGTATCATGTTACATAACTGAATAAAATGACTTTGAAGCACCAGTGCTGTTTTTGTCTTGTCAATGTGCAGCTTTTTTCTCATTAATTTCCAGTGCTCTGCTTATGAATTTGTGACCTTTTTTCTCATAAACTTGCTACTGTGTTCTTATACGCTTTTTAGCCTTTTTCTTGTCGTTTCAGCTTTTCTCATAAATTTGTGACTTTTTTCTCATAATTTTTAACTTTTTTAAACTTGTTAATGTTTAATTTTTTTCCTTATAATTTTATGACATTTTTCTTGTGTATTTGCAGCTAATTCTAATCATAAATTTGCAACTTTTTCTCATAAATTTATTATTTTTTTTGTCAGTTTTCAACTTTTTTCTGGAAATTTATGTAATTATATAATAAAATTTATATAATAATTTATAAAATATAACATTTTTCTTGTAAATTTGCTACTTTTTACTTGTCAAATTGCAACTTTTTCCTCAGTGTTTTTTTTTTACCTTTTTCTTGTGAATTTTCAATTTTATTCTAATAATTTGGTGACATTTTTGTTGTAAATATGATTTTTTCCATCATAAACTTGCAATGCTGTTCTCATACATTAGTGACTTTTTCTTGTAAATTTTCAACATTTTTCTGGTAAATTTTAACATTTTTCCTGTCAATTTGCAACTTTTTCCTCACAAATTTGTTACTTTTTTCTCATAATTTTTTTTACCATGTTCATGTCAATTTTCAACTTTTTTCTCGTAATTTCATGAAATTTTCCTGTTCAGTTTGTTTCCTGTTCTCCTCATCAATTTGCAACTTTTTTTCTCATAATTTTATTTTACTATTTTTTTGTCAATTTTTAGATTAGATTAGATTAGATTCAACTTTATTGTCATTACACATGTATGAATACAAGGTAATGAAACACAGTTTAGCATCCAATCAGAAGTGCAAAGGACAGCAGTGCAGTATATACGGTAATTAACAGTATGTGCAATTTAAGCAAATATGTGCAAATATATGCAGCAGTGCAGAAAGTTAAGAGTACTGTTATGTGCAAATAATGTACAATAAGTTAGATGGGCAGTTATGTACAGGTGAGGATGGTAAGAGATGATGGTAAGACAGTCAGCGGGGAACTAAGTTCAATAATGTGACAGTTGTTGGAAAGAAACTGTTCCTAAACCTGCTGGTTCTAGTCCGAAGGCTTCTGAAACGCCTTCTGGAGGGGAGAAGCTGGAACAGTCCATGAGCAGGATGGTTGGAGTCCCTAAGAATGCTGCGTGCCCGGCGCAGACATCTTTTCCTGTAGACGTCCTCTATAACTGGAAGTGGAGTCCCTGTGATGCGTTGGGTTTTCACCACCCGCTGCAGTGCCTTACGGTCAGCGACAGAGCAGCTCCCATACCAGACTGTGACACAGTTGGTCAGGGTGCTCTCTATCACGCAGCGGTAGAAGTTGCCCAGGATGTCAGTTGACAGATGGTTCTTCTTCAGTGTCCTCAAGAAGAAGAGGCGCTGATGGGCCTTCTTGATCAGGCTGGTGGTATTAACTGACCAGGACAGGTCCTCCGAGATGTGGGTCCCCAGGAATTTGAAGCTGGGGACACGTTCAACAGCTATGCCTTTTAACCTTTTTCCTTGGTAATTTTGTAACTTTTTTAAAAAAAACTTGCTACTTTTTTACTCATTTTTTTAACCTTTTTTTGTGAATTTTCAACTTTTTCTTATAATTTGGTGAAATTTTTCTTAGAAATTTGCAAGGTTTTTTTGGTGATTTTGTAACAATTTTCTTGTAAATTTGCAACTTTTTTCTCAATTTGAAACTTTTCTCTTAAATTTGCAAAACTGTGCTAATGAATTGATGACGTTTTCCCCCTAAATTTGCAGCTTTTAAATTTGCAACGTTCACATACACGCTGGTTACATTTTTATTGTCCTGTGCAATGGTTTCATTTTTTTCTGTTCATCTACACAATGATCCATTTGTTTATTTTTATAACAAGGGGAAAGATTTGTTTCCCTTTTTTTTTAATTTTAAAGCGTTTAAACTCTTCTATATAGAGCAGGGAAAATAAGTATTGAACACATCCACATTTTTCTCATTAAACACATTTCTGATGGAGCCATTGCCCTGAGATTTTCACCAGATATCAGTAACAACCCAAGTAATCCATACATACAAAGAAATCAAGGCAACTGTGTTCACAAAACAAGTTATATTTAACAAAGAGGAATGGCACAGGGAATAAATATTGAACACATGAAGAAAAAGAGGTTCTAAAAGGCATAGATCGGCACTTCCTGTGGGGTGTGATCATCACTTCCTGTGGTAACGTATCGTCACTTCCTGTTTTGCTGTCTGTCTGTGTGGTTTGCTGTCCTCACTCTCCTGAGCTTTGGGTTAGCCACTAGCTATGGCTACTAGCTCTCTTTCCTCTCCTCCTCTGGTGTGCTCTCTCTGTCAGATGTTTAGCTACACCTCTGCCTCTTTTAGTGATAACGGTAAATGTAATAAATGTTGTCTTTTTGAGGTGCTCGAGGCGAGGTTGTCTGATTTGGAATCCTGGCTCCGCTGCATTGAAACACCGTCTGCGCCAGTTACTCTTGACGGACGCCCCTTAGCTGCAGCGGAGCTAGCTAGCATAGCTAACCCCGTTAGCGGTCCTCCGGTTCTCCTCAGCAGCGAGGAGACTGGGTGGGTGACGGTGAGAAGGAACCCTAGTCGCAAAGCCCCGGTACACCACCACCAACCTGTTCATGTTTCTAATCGTTTTTCCCCGCTCAGCAACACACCCGCTGAGGAAAAAACTCTGATCATTGGCGACTCTGTAGTCAGAAACGTGAACCCAGAGACTCCAGTGGCCATAGTCAAATGCATTCCTGGGGCCAGAGCAGGCGACATCGAGTCAAATTTGAAAATGCTGGCTAAAAGTAACTGTAAATACTCCACAATTGTTATTCACACTGGCATTAATGACATCCGACTCCGGCAGTCGGAAGTCACGAAACTTAATGTAGAATCGGTGTGTGACTTTGCAAAAACGATGTCTGCCACTGTAGTATTCTCTGGGCCCCTCCCCAATCTGACCAGTGATGACATGTTTAGCTGCTCGTCATCCTTGAACCGCTGGCTGTCTGTGTGGTGTCCTGCAAATGACGTGGGCTACATTGACAATTGGAGCTCATTTTGGGGAAAACCTGGTCTTATGAGACGAGACAGCATTCATCCCACTTTGGATGGTGTTTCTCATTTATCTAACAATCTGGCATCTTTTTTATCCAAATTTCCAAAACCTTGACTACTCAGAGTTGGGACCAGGAAGCAGAGTCGCAGTCTTACACGCCTCTCTGCAGCTCCTCTTCATCCGCCACCCCTCAGCTTAGCCCCTGTCTTCCCCATCAGAGAATCGTTGTCTGCTCCCTCCAAAGTAAATAAAAATATAATATATAAGCATCCCAAAGTGATTAAGCATAATATTGGTAAAACTCAAATTAAACATAAAGCCTCTAAATTGAATGATTTGGCCTCTGTTCCTCCTCATAATTTAAAAATTAAATGTGGTTTATTAAATATTAGGTCTCTAACTCCCAAGTCTCTGTTAGTTCATGATCTGTTAATTGATCATCAGATTGATTTAATTTCCCTTACAGAGACTTGGTTAGGGCAAAAGGATTATGTTGGTTTAAATGAATCAACTCCCTCTGGTTATTTAAACTGTCAAAATCCCAGAAGTTCTGGTCGTGGAGGAGGAGTAGCAACAATTTACCATTCCAAACTACTAGTTAATGTAAAGCAAAAAACATGTTATAATTCCTTTGAGGGCCTGGTCCTCAGTATTGGGCACTTTAGCAATTTTAGGTTAAAGCCAGTTTTATTTGCCATAGTTTATCGTCCCCCATCAACCTACTCAGAATTTTTATCCGAATTTGCTGATTTCTTAGCTGATTTAGTGCTGAAATCTGATAGAATAATTATAGTAGGGGACTTTAATACACACGTGGATGTAGATAGTGATTGCCTTAATGTGGCATTTAATTCAATATTAGACTCGATTGGGTTTTCTCAGAAAGTAGGAAATTCTACTCATTACCTCCACCATACATTGGACCTTGTTCTGACATATGGCATAGAAATAGAAAATCTTGTAGTGTCTCCTCATAACCCTGTACTGTCAGACCATTGTCTGTTAACCTTTGATTTTACTATTTCTGACTATTTGGCTCCTAAAGAAAAATATTATTACAGTAGATGCCTCTCAGATGATGCTGTTACCAAATTTATGCAGATTGTTTCCTCTATGCCATGTGTCAACACAACGGAAATAAGCTATAGACAGCTTGCTTCTTCTGTAATTGATAACATGGTGGATAGTATTACAGCTTCTCTGCATCAGACTCTAGACTTGGTGGCCCCCTTAAAGAAGAAAAAGTCTAATCAGAGATTTCTAACTCCTTGGTTCAACACAGAAACTTGTAGCTTAAAACAGAAGACTTGTCAATTAGAAAGAAAATGGTGCTCCACTAATTTAGATGAAATCTATTTAGCTTGGAGAAATCATCTTTTAATTTATAAAAAATCTCTTAGAAAAGCTAGAACGAGTTATTATTCTGCATTAATAGAAGAGAACAAGAATAATCCCAGGTTTCTTTTCAGCACTGTAGCCAGGTTGACAAAGAGTCAGGACTCTGTCAATCCTAGCATTCCCTTAGAGCTTACTAGTCAGGACTTTATGAACTTTTTCAATAATAAAATTTCATCCATCAGAGATAAAATCAATCAGATTCTTCCCACAGTTAACTTAAATACTGTAACTACTACAACTCCTTCTATTGATGTCTGTCTTGATGAGTTTACTCCAATCGACCTTTGTGAGTTAGACAAAATAGTTTCCTCATCCAAACCTTCAACTTGTCTTTTAGACCCTATTCCTACCAGGTTTTTTAAAGAAGTCTTCCCACTTATTGGTAGCTTTATTCTTCATATAATCAATTCTTCATTAACTTTAGGCCATGTACCGCAGGCTTTTAAAACGGCTGTAATTAAACCCTTACTCAAAAAGCCAACGCTAGATCCAGGAGCTTTAGCTAACTATAGACCAATCTCTAATCTCTCTTTCATTTCAAAAATCTTAGAAAGAGTTGTTGCTACGCAATTATTTGACCACCTGCAGGGAAATGGTTTACTTGAAGAGTTTCAATCTGGGTTTAGAATCCATCATAGTACTGAAACAGCCTTAGCGAAGGTCACTAACGACCTCCTCATCGCATCTGATAATGGACTGGTTTCTGTACTTGTCCTTTTAGACCTTAGTGCAGCTTTTGATACTATCGATCATAATATTCTTCTTGATAGATTAGAACACTATGTTGGACTTAATGGAACTTTGTTGCAGTGGTTTAGATCTTATTTATCTGATAGGTTCCAGTTTATTCATGTAAATGAGTTTTCTTTCAACTCAAAGCTTAGTCATGGAGTTCCACAGGGATCTGTGCTAGGCCCTACTCTTTTTAGTTTATATATGCTTCCGTTAGGCAACATTATTAGAAAGCACTGTATACATTTTCATTGTTATGCAGATGACACACAATTATACCTGTAATTGATAGTAATCAATTAGCCAAGTTAGAAGCCTGTCTTAAGGAAATCAAAGCTTGTATGACTTGTAATTTCCTGCTATTAAATCCAGATAAGACTGAAGTCATTCTTGTTGGTCCAAAAAACCTTAGAAATACCTTTCCAAATCAAACTTTCAGTTTGGATGCGGTTACTCTTTCTCTTAATAGCTCTGTGAGGAACCTTGGAATTATTTTTGATCAAGATCTGTCCTTCAATTCACATATTAAATTTGTTTCTAAGACTGCCTTCTATCATTTGTGTAATATTGCCAAGATTAGGAGCATCTTGTCTCAGAGTGATGCTGAGAAACTGATCCACGCTTTTGTTAGCTCGAGATTAGATTATTGTAATTCTTTATTATCAGGCTGTACTAAAACATCTTTAAAAAGTCTTCAGCTGATCCAAAATGCTGCAGCAAGAGTTTTAACAGGTACTAGAAAGAGAGATCATATCTCTCCGGTTCTGGCCTCCCTTCATTGGCTTCCCATAGAGTTTAGAATTAAGTTTAAAATCCTTCTTCTTACTTACAAAGCTCTAAACAATCAGGCTCCTTTTTATTTAAAAGATCTGATACTACCATATTATCCTAACAGAGCACTACGCTCCCAAAATGCAGGATTACTTGTAATACCTAGAATCTCCAAAAATACAATGGGAAGCAGAGCCTTCAGTTATCAAGCTCCTCTCCTGTGGAATCAGCTGCCAATCTGGATTCGGGAGTCAGACTCGATCTCTGTTTTTAAGAAAAGTGCTAAAACCTACCTTTTTGATATAGCCTACAATTAGGGAGGGATCATGTGTTTCTGAACCCTCCCTTAGTTATGCTGCTAATAGATTTAGTCAGCCGGGGGACCTCCAATAATGCACTGGGCCTAACTCCTTTTTTCACTCTCAATGAAATATTTTTTTTTTTTGCTGGTCATTAACATCTGTTTGTTCTCTCCCATAGATTGAGTCCCCATCGTGCTGTTTGCTCTCTACATGTCTGTTCTTTTCATCTTCTCTGTCCCCTCACCCCCCAGCCAGTCGCAGCAGATGACTGCCCCTCCCTGAGCCTGGTTCTGCTGGAGGTTTCTTCCTGTTAAAAGGGAGTTTTTCCTCTCCACCGTCGCCAAGTGCTTGCTCACAGGGGATCACCTGATTGCTGGGGTCTTTCTTCAACTGTGGGGGTTCCCCCTACAGTTGATAGTGCTATGAGATGACTGTTGTTGTGAAATGGCGCTATATAAATAAAGTTAAATTGAATTGAATTGAATAGAAAACCAAGAAACCAGCTGAAATCCATCAGAATTTAGGAGACCATCCCATCCTCCATCAGTGCAAATTAATTTCAGCTGGTTAAATCCTGACTGATAGCCTTGAAAAAGGTCTGTGAATATCACATTGTCATACCACAAAGAACTCATGATGGGTAGAAGCAAAGAGCTCTCTCCAGACCTTCGCAACCTTATTGTTGCAAAACATAACGACGGCATTGGTTACAGGCACAATTCTAAACTGCTGATTATTCCGGTGAGCACTGTTGGAGTCATCATTCAGAAGTGGAAAGAACATCATTTTACCATAAACCGGCCACGACCAGGAGCTCCTCGTAAGATTTCTGACAGAGGAGTCAAAAGAATTATCAGAAGAGTTATCCAAGAGCCAAAGACCACTCATGGAGAGCTCCAGAAAGACCTGGAGTTAGCAGGTACTGCTGTTTCAAAGAAAACAATAAGTAATGCACTCAATTGACATGGGCTGTATGCCCGCTCACCTTGCAAGACTCCATTGCTGAAGAAAAAGCATGTTGAAGCTCGATTAAAGCTTGCTGCACATTTGGGAAAGCCAGTAAAATACTGGGAAACTCTAGCCTGGTCAGATGAGATCAAAATTGAACTTTTTGGATGCCACAACACACAGCATGTTTGGAGAAGAAATGGCACTGCACATCCCATCATGGTGTGGGGGTGTTTTTCAGCACACGGTACAGGCAGACTTCATTTAAACAGAGGAAAGATATATGGACAAATGTACAGAGACATCCTTGATAAGAACCTGTTGCCATCTGCCAAGATGTTGAAGATGAAACGAGGGTGGACATTTCAGCAAGACAATGGTCCCAAACACACAGCAGAGGAAACTCTCAACTGGCTCCAGAGAAGTCAAATAAAGCTGTTAGAATGGCCCAGTCAGTCACCTGACCCGAATCCAATTGAAAATCTATGGAATGAACTGAAGATCAGAGTTCATAGAAGACATCCACGGAACCTTCAAGATTTGAAGACAGTTTGTGTGGAAGAATGGGCTAAAATCACTCCTGAGCAATGCCTGTGCCTAGTTTCTCCATACAGGAGGCGTCTGGAAGCTGTTATTACCAACAAAGGCTTTTCTACTAAATATTAAATGAATTTCACCAAACGTGTTCAAAACTTAATGACCGAAAGAACAAGATTGCGGATGCAAGCGGCTGAAATGAGCTTTCTCTGTAGGATTGCTGGACTCACCCTCAGAGATAGGGTGAGGAGCTCAGTCATCCGGGAGAGGCTCAGAGTAGAACTGCTGCTCCTCCACATTGAAAGGAGTCAGTTGAGGTGGTATGGGCATCTGATTAGGATGCCTCCTGGACGCCTCCCACTTGAGGTGTTTCAGGCACGTCCCACTGGGAGGAGACCCCGGGGCAGACCCAGGACTCGGTGGAGAGACTATGTCTCCCAGCTTGTCTGGGAACACCTTGGTATCCTCTCTGAAGAGCTGGAGCCGGTGGCTGGGGAGAGGGAAGTCTGGGCTTCTCTGCTTGAACTGCTGCCTCCGCGACCCGGACCTCCGGAAAAGCGGTACAAGATGGATGGATGGATGGTGTTCAAAACTTATTCCCTGTGTCATTCCACTTTATTAAATATAACTTGTTTTGTGAACACAGTTGCCTTGATTTCTTTGTATGTATGGATTACTTGGGTTGTTACTGATATCTGGTGAAAATTTCAGGTCAATGGCTCTGTCAGAAATATGTTTAATGAGAAAAATGTTGATGTGTTCAATACTTATTTTCCCCGCTGTACATAAACCTGGACCTGCATACATAACATCTTCCACAGGGCTCTAAAAAGCTGTAACTCTAACTCTAATGGTACTTGGTGTCCCCCTCAATATTTTCTCTTGAGAAAACGTTCTGTTTATTGTCCCTCCAACAGTGAAATTAAATATCCACCCATGAGTTGGCATAAATCTCATCTGCCATAAACAGGAGCTCTCTTTATAAAGTGACAACATCCATCATGGACTGAACCGAGTCGTCACGAGATTTCGTTCATTTTCAGTGTATTTCACAGTCAGTGAAACACAAGTGAAAGCCCGAGAAGACCGTGGCTCATCGCCCAATGCCACTCTTCCTCTACACAGGGCAATAATCGGCCATGCGTCCCAAACCTCGACCGAGAATAAAACAAGGTGAGAAAATGAGCACCGAGGCACCACTGCAGGAGGAGAAAATGTGGAAGGACGCTCAATGACACGCCTAACGCTTTTAGCGTCACTGCACTTGTTAAAATTTGTGTATTTTATGGTCAGCGGCGTTGGGCCACAGAAGACAACAGAATGTTGGGGTTTTTTTCCTGATGGACCAGGAGAGTAGAATGGTCTCAGAGCGAGTGGAGTGATTCGACTGTTGATGCATGGCAGCGGAGCTACTTAAAGCTGTTACAGAGGGATTTGACTGCCATTTGTCACATTTCTTTATGAGACGTGAATGGAGCAGGGAGAACAGGCTTACTGGATATTTTTAGACTCTCTTTGATGCCTTATTAGCTGGACTGGAACGTTTTTACTCGCTTAAAGCTACATATGAATATATCACAATGACGGCACAGGCCCAAAAATAAATCACCATTTCTGCGGCTGTTAATAACCGACTAAAAATGAATGGATTACAGGTTTTCAGCATAATAAAAAGTAACTCCTCTTATAAAACGAATACACTTACTGATATTACTTCAGCACGTTTGTCCTGAGACCATTCTTTTTGAAAGGGAAGCAAATGCTCTTGTATAGGCTAAGCAAATATACAGTACATGGTAATGCTATGACAAACATAAGCTGGGCTCCTCACTCCTGTGACTTAAGATATGAAACGCTAGCAGTGTCTCCATAATGTAAATGCATGGATAAAGCAGCATTTTTCAACATGCAGACTCGGGCCTTTGTCTGTACGGACATGGGCATTTTTTTTAAATCGAAATGTAGCTTTTTATTACTGCTGAGAATATTAATATGTTAATTTTTTTTAATTAATAAGGGCCAATTAATGCATGTTGTGACTGGTTTGTCTCAGCAGCTGGCTCAGCTTAAAACAAGGGTAGGTCTTGTTTTTCAGGGTTTAAATTTGCACCACACTAAAGTGATTGTGGTTGAATTCTGAATTGAGTGTTAAATATATATCATGAATATTTTAGGATAACCTTAATACTTTGATACTGTGTCTGAGAATGAAATAATATTGTTGAGTCATTGTGACCTGAAATGATCTTATATCATGTGTTTATCCAGTCTGTTTGATGCCTAGTGGATAATGGTGGATAACAGATTCCAGATGTGGAGAGTTCAGCAGGAATGCTTGTGCTGCTATATAACTTGAGTATTGTTGCTGTTTGGGGTCTTGCCTATTGCCGGAGGAACCTGTTGTGTCTGTGTTGGCTGCCTTCCTCTACAGCTTTTCTTTGAGAAATTCTTTCAGAGAGGACTGGAGAAAACCCACCATGTGATCCTCCACAACTTAGGGCAACCTCATTCTACAGGCACAAGCCCCACTTAAAGCGCGCACATATAATTAACTTTAAAATGAATGAACTTTAGAATTTACTTTAAAATTTTAACAGTCACTTTTAAAGCTCAGAATGGACTAGCCCCTGAGTACATCAGCAACATCCTAACTTCTTATGCTCCAAAACGTAACCTGAGATCCTCCGATAGATCCTTTTTAGTAAAACCCAGAACCAAATTCAAAACCAAGGGTGACCGGGCTTTTGCTGTCAGGGCCCCGGGTCTCTGGAATGACCTTCATGAGGAGATCAGGCGAGGCAAATCTTTATTAGCTTTTAAATCACTTTTAAAAACTAGTTTTTACAAATGTGCTTTTACTTAATTTTCACTGTGTATTTTCATCTAATTTATTGCTTGTTTTTATTCTAACTGTATTTTATCAAAATCTATTTGCATTTTGTTTGGTTGTTCTTATTATTCTCTCTTGTGAAGCCCTTTGTAACCCTGTTTTGAAAGGTGCTATAGAAATAAAGTTTATTATTATTATTATTATTATTATTATTATTATTATTGTATAGGCACACACTTGGTGTTTTTGATTGAGGTTGCTCACTCAAAAGTATGGAAAATGGTAGAGTTTCTATATATGAGTGAGTGGAGAAAAGCTCACACTCCAATATGAAGCCAATAAAACCTTCTAGCTCAAGGTCAGGTCAGGAACTCTGGATATCAATTAAGAATTGCTCCGTTTGTTTAGGGTTGAGATAATTAGGAAATGAGGAATTTCATTCTCCTACAATAACCAGATGTGGGTCAGGGGAAATCTTTAATGAGCAGCCCTCGTCATCTGCTGACCCACTTGAACCCCATATGAGCAGGTTTCACTAACGTTGGCACCATAGGTAAAGTCCAGGCGGGCAAACACAGATGGGACCAACATGGCAAGATCAGTTCCACATGTGCATAACCCCTTAGCATCCCAGCCAGTTTCCCCGAATTTACCATATGCAAAGAAAATCAAATTCTTTCTTCAATAGAAAATTTGAAACGTCCTGCGGGCGCAACACCAGAATTTTAAAACATCTGCAACTTTTTTCTCAAAAACTTGCAACTTCATTTTTGTTAATCTGCAACTTTTTTCTTGTAAATCTGCAACTTTTTCTTGCAAATTTGTAACTTTTTTCTCAAAAATTTGCAACTTTTTTCTTATAAATTTTCAACTTTTGTTCAAAAATTTGTAACTTTTTCTCAAAAATTTGCAACTTTTTACTTATAAATCTGCAACTTTTTTTAAATTAGCAACTTTTTTTGCAAGTTTGTAACTTTTTTAAATTTGCAACTTTTTTCTTAATTTTTTTTCAAATTTGCAACTTCTATCTCAAAAACTTGCAACTTTTTTCTCAAAAATTTGCAACTTTTTTCTTAATCTGTAACTTTTTTCTTGTAAATTTGTCTCAAAAACTTGCAACTTTTTTCTCATAAATTTTTAACTATTTTCTTAAAAAAACTGCAACTTTTTTCTTGTAAATTTACAGCTTTTTTTTCTTGCAAATTTGTAACCTTTTTCCTCAAAAATTTGCAACTTTTTTTCTGTAAATTAGCAACTTTTTTTCTTGCAGATTGGAAACTTTTCTTTCAGCCCCCTAGCATTCCAGCCAGTTTCCCTAAATTTAGCATACACAAAGAAAATCAAATTCTTTCTTCAATGAGTGTCAACAGAAAATTCTAAACATCCCGCCGCCGGAACACCAGAATTTTAAGAAGTCAAGTAAAAGTAGTTTTTCTTCCTAAATGTACTCAAGAGTAAAAAGTTTCCTGCAATAAAACCACTCATAAAAACACAGTTTAGTAAAAAAATGACTTGAGTCCCCGTAACTAGTTCCTACCCTCCTGTACCGTCACAATCATGCCGGATATTAGATTCCAGTGTCACGCAGACTCGTGTTTTTTATGTTTTTACATGAATGTTCCACCTCCACATCACCAGAAGTCTACAGAAGCAACATGAAGTCTCCCAAATACAGGTACCCCGAATAAACTCCAGTACCTGGGGGTATTTAGTGACCATTAGCAGCCAGGTGCAGGGACTGTAAAAGGCACTTTCCCAACACTGCACACCTGCAATGCTAAATGCACTGGGTAAAGGAAGACGTCCCTGATGCAGCTGTTGATAGCGGCTCCCATCCTCACTTAGACACGATGACACCTGATAATTTCCTCCACAGAATCAGTGCCAAAAAAATAAATAAATAATTACATAGAATTAAAATTTAGAGACCATCCATACTATGTGAACACTGCAAATTTACAAGAAAAAAGTCTCACATTTACAAGAAAAAAAATGCAAATTTATTAGAAAAAAAGGACAAATGTGTGAGAAAGTTTGTTTATAGAAAATGTTCCTAATTTACAAGAAAAAAGTTGCAGATTTACTGGGAAAAAATTCGCTCATTTGTGAAAGTTGCAAGTATATAGAAAAAAGCAAGCAAAGTTATGAGAATAAATACAAATTTACAAGAAAAAAATATCAAATTTAGGAGAAAAAAATGACAAATTTATGAGAGTCTGTTTCTCAAAAAGTTCCTAATTTACAAGAAAAAAGTTGTAAATTTATGGGGAGAAAATTTGCAAATTTGTTGAAAAAAGTTGCAAGTTTAAATTCAAAGCGCTATATAAGTGCAGGTTAGTTAGTTAGTTAGTTTATAGAAAAACTTTGCAAAATTATGAGAATAAATGCAAATTTACAAAGAAATGCAAATTTATTAGGAAAAAAATGACAAATTCATGAGAAAGTTTGTTTATAGGAAATTTTTACAAGAAAAAAGTTGCAAACTTAAGACAAGAAATTTGCAAATTTACAAGAAAAATGGGAGCGATATCAGGAAAAAAGTTGCAAATTTATGAGAAAATAGTTGCAAATTCACCAAAAAGTCACAAGTTGAAGGGAAAAAAGTTGCAAATTTACAAAAAAAAACAAAAAAACAAAACAAAACAAAAAAAACGGTTGACACAACTTTAATTCAACCCCAAAAAAGTTGAGGGTGACTTTGTAGCTCGGGGGCCCCCTGGTGTCAGAGATGGACCAATGCATCTGCGTAGCCTGATTTAAATGGCTGTGGTTCTGAAGTAGATTCCCTTCCTTCTGAATCATCTTGCATGTGCAGGGGTACTTAATAAAGCCAGGAAGCCTCTCCAGTCCGTATGTGTTCATTTCCATGCACAGTCTGGCCACTGCTTTCTTATTATCGCTCATTTGCTGCGCGTCTCCCTGAATGCCAAATAATCAGTATAGAACACAGGTCAGATAGCACAACATAAGGTGCCTAACCACCCAGCGAGACTTAATGAGATCTTTGCAGACGACGCCAGGACGCTCTGCAGCACGAACGCCTGAAGCTGCTTCCACCGTCCTCCCTTTTTTTTCCTGCATGGCAGGTGAGGATGCACCGGCTTCACACAGACGCGAAGGAGAGGTCATGAATATTTGAAGGGGGGCAGGCGTATGAAGCGTCGCCAACTTAAATCCGAGCTTGCCGGTCGCCCATGCATATTTAATGGGGTCGGCCTCTCTTGTTGGACAGCAGGAAAAGGGATAACTGCCGGCACCCGGAGTTTGAGAAAGTAGCCGGGCCTCTCCACCTTGATGAATAAGTAAACACATTCAACCAGGCAGAGATGCAGTCGGCAGGCTCTGAGTCAATAGCAAGTAGATCTGTTTTCTTCTGAAAGCCGCGTTGTTTACAAGGTACCGATTAGCTCTCAGATTTGATCCATCGCTCGACAGTTTTTGCCGGGCTTTTACACCCAGTCGGCCCAGCTGCCTTCTCCTTTTTCACTCGTTTAAGCGGCGCTCTTTGAAAAACTGCGTTTCTCTGTGTAATCTAAACGAAATTAGGTTGCCTTCACTGTGTACCAGGCTGCCATGAATATTTTCTTCTGTTTGTGTGTCAGTGTTAGAGGAGCCGTCAAGACAAAACTTTTGAGTTTTCCAAGTCATAATATTCTCATCATTAACTTGACATCGCTCACTGCTCAAGGCTGTTGGTGAATGTTGTTGTTGTTTCAGGCGTCCAGTTTTATGCTAGAAACTCCATTCTAGTATCATTCTGTTCAGCTTTTTATGCTCTAAATTTTCCACTTTATAGCTTTGATACCTTTTATAATACTGTACTTATAATCAATTTGTTATTTTTTTAACAACACACATTCTGACTTGCAGAAACTGAGTTGAGAAGGGCTGGAGATGGGGTTGAGACACCTGTGAGACTCGGTGACTATTTTGAGAGATATTTTTTGAACATGTTCAAAATTCCTGTGACTTGAGATCGAGGCCCTGCGACTCATGAGAGGAAACTCAAACCTGAGCGAATGTTTGGAGATTTTGCCCCCCCCCCCCCCGTGCCGTTCTCCAGCTAGTTGAGAGCCGTCACAACCCTTATTTCTCGCTCCAAAATGAGGAGAATGCGGTCATTTTTGTGCTGACTTCCTTCTGATTTTCCCACAATAAGCGCTCTCAAGGCAGTGCTAATTTTTTTTCTTGCAAATTTGAGAAAAAAAGTCACATTTTTAAGAAAAAAGTTGCAAATCTATGAGAAAAAGTTTACAGGGTTTTTTTGCACTTCTGCACAGAATTGGTGGTTCAAAATCATTTTATTCAGTTGTGACAGGATATAGGATGGGGGGATGACAGGTTAACATGGGGGGCTTTTGGGTCATTTTGCTAACATGGAGGAACCCCCCTCATCCCCCTCATATCACCTACTGTGTATTGTGCACATGCATGCCACCCCCCCACCCCCCAGTCTCCTCTGTGCATGATTCCCTCTAAATCTCACTCCAAGCTTTCTGAAAAGTTGGCAACTCTGCTTTTTCCTTGAAGCCCTTTTAAGCTCTTTCCTTTTAGCCCACCTGAGGCCGCAGGTGAAGACGTGGCTGGACCCTCTGCAGTTTGCATATCAGCCCCATGTAGGAGTTGAAGACGCTGTCGTCTACCCGCTGCAACGAGCCCATCTGCACCTGGATGGCGGAGGAGACACTGTGAGAATCACATTCTTTGATTTCTCCAGTGCCTTTAACACAATCCAGCCACTGCTGCTGGGTGAGAAGCTGCGGGTGATGGGGGTCGACAGCTCTGTGATCTCCTGGATTACTGACTACCTGACAGGCAGGCCACAGTTTGTCCGGCTGGGAAGTGTCTTGTCTGATGTGGTGGTTGGTGATACGGGAGCTCCACAGGGGACTGTGCTCTCTCCACAGACCTTTGAGACTGTGGTGGACTGTGGTGGAGAGGAGGACACTAAATAAACTGCGATCCATCATGGACAATCCTGATCACCCCCTCCACCACACACTGGACAGACAGCGGAGCACTTTCTCCAGCAGACTGCTACAGCTTCGCTGCCGAACGGTTAGGTACAGGAAATCTTTCCTGCCACATGCCATTTCACTGTACAATAACTCAGTATGATGTTGTACTCTGGTCATAGCTATGCTGCCACACTGCACCTTACAGTCTAATTGGTACCTCACATCTCATTCTGCTCCTGATAGTCCTGCATTGTACAGTGGGTATGATTCATGTGTCTGTACGCTCACCGTCTATTCATCTATGATGTAGATAGGCTTTCTTTTAGCAGTTTTGCTTTCCATGGGTAATCCCTTTGTCTGTTATGCTGTGTGTGTTTCTGTCGTTTGGTTGTCTACTGTCATGCTGCTGTTATACTGCAGTTTTCCAGTTTGGGATGAAAGTACATCTATCTATCTATCTATCTATCTATCTATCTATCTATATATCTATCTATGGTATCAGCCTATTTCACGTTAAAAAAAGTTGTGAAAGCATTTTCAATTGACAGCATTCACACTGCATATCTGTCAGGAAATGTGATTTTCTGGTTTAAAATAGCAGCTATTTAATCTTAACACATCAGTGTTAAGACGTCAGAAATAATGCTAATGTGCTTAAAGCGTAATTAACAGTAACCCCTGTGATGACGCTACATCACAGGTTCAGTCACATTTTTTCTACACATCAAATGCTGTTAACTGCGTATTTTTCACTAAATCCAATCCGTTCCATTCCTTGCGTGCCATCAAACAAATAAACAATAATGTTTACCAAATGACTTTGTTGTACAACATACTCACTTATTAGAATGGCATCTCATTAGAAAGCACTGAGCAGCCGTTTTACATGAGATTAATTGGGTTGTTTTTTTTTTTTAAAGCACTTTCTCCTCATTATCATTCTGTCTTGCAAATGGATTCACTGCAAAGGCGATGCATATTCATTTTACAGGAAGCCTGAAAATTGTTCGGAAATGAGCCAAAGGTGGAGCCGGGCTGGTGTGCCGACTTACACGCTGAATAATAAAGCACCAGAGCCTCTGCTGCGGAGGTGAAGGGGAATGTCAGTGATAAATACACAGCTCCCACTCTATTTATTGTTGTGATTGTGTTTAAGCCTTAAAAATAATTAAATCCAACACGGTTTTAATTTAATCATCATTAACAAGAGTAAATCATGATTGCAGCAGGCTTACTCAGAGGAAAATTCAAAGACATTTATTTGTCATTACTTCTATATGTACACTACATACAGAAGAATTGAAATGCCATTTCTCTCTCTCTTAGTGGTGTGTGGAATATATAAGAAAAGAAGGAATAGGGATGAAAAACAACAGCAGTCTATGTGCAGTAATGCTACCTGTAGTGCAAATGAAGATAAAAGAAAAAAACCCACCAGTCCTATATACAGGGAAAAAAAGGTAGAGCAGTAATACCCATAATTGCAAGTTCAATGCAGTAGTGTAGGTGCAGACAGTGACAGATTGGACTGCACATGATCAGTATTGCAATAACAAAATAACATTTGTGCAAATGGCTGCAGTAAGGTGCAGACATACAGCAGCAGATGTATTACCGTTGGTGTGCCAAGTCTTTCTGTGCAAACAGCTGAGGTAGTTATTGTGTGGGTGAGTGTGTTACGGTTCTCTCTACGGTTCTCCTTGGTTTTTCCCACATTCAGGAAGAGGTTATTGTCTTTTGCACCACTGGACCAGTTGGCTCACCTCATCATTTCTGTAGTTGGCCTCTTCATCGTTGGTGATGAGGCCCACCGCCGTCACGTCGTCCGCAAACTTGATGATGTGGTTGGCGCTGTAGGCTGATACACAGTCATGGGTCTGCAGGGTGAAGAGCAGCGGGCAGAGCATTTGTTCCCCATGATTCTGAGAGAAGATTTTTTTTTTTTTTGGTTCAGAGCATATTCTTGGCTTCTTTCACTATATAGGCATTAATAATGCAGGCAGACAAGCTTTGAGTGGATTCTGATACTTTCAAAAGGAAGGAGGAAATGTGCAGCATACTCTCACGACAGAATAATGGTTGCACTTCAGGATAGGAGGAGGAATATCTCTCTGGCTTCTTTTTCCCTCTCTGACAGACTATTTTATATGTGTAATGTGTATGTTTTTTTCTCATCAACTTGCAGCATTTTTGTCATAAATTTGCACATTTTTTCTTTTAAATTTGAAACTTTTTCCATCATGAATTTACAGCTTTTTTCTTCATGAACTTGCAGCATTTTTCTCATAAACTTGTAACTTTTTTCATCATAAATCTGCAACTTTTTCACTGCAAATTTGCAACTTTTTCATTGCATATTTGCAACTTTTTTTATTGTAAATTTGCACATTTTTTTTCTCATAAACTTACAACTTTTTTCTCGTAAATTTGCAACATTTTCATTGTTAATTTGCAACTTCTTTGTTAAATTTACGTCTAATAAATTCATGACTTTTTCTTGCAAATTGTTTTTCTCATAAATTTCCATTTTTCCCGTGAGCTTACATCTCTTTTCATGTAAATTTGTGGCTTTTTCATCATAAATTTTCTCCTCTTAAATTTGCATTTTTTTTTAAATTGCAACTTTTTTCCATTGTGAATTTACAACTTTTTTTTCACATACTGTCATTGCAGCTTTTTTCTCATAAATTTGGAACTTTTTCATTGTAAGTACCGAGAGAAGATTTTTGGGTTCAGAGCATATTCTTGGTTTATTTCACTATACAGGCATTAATAATGCAGGCAGACAAGCTATTTCGAAAGTAGGAGGAAATGTGCAGCATCCTCTCATGACAGAGTAGTGGTTGCCCTTTCAGAATATGGGGATGAATGTCTTTTTTCCCTCTTTGACATACTATTTTGTATGTGTAATGTGTGTATTTCAACATCAGAGGAACCCGCGCGGATTGAAAGGCAGCCCGAGGCAGAGAACCAAACAAAAAGTTTTCCTTTTTTCCAAGTTATGGACTTTTTCACCTGAGGCGAGATGGAGTACTTCAAAAGCAAAGGGCATCCTTTGTCAGCATCTCAAACTGACAGAAACAGGTCCTCTTCCAGTGTAATTGCAAACAACTGTTACTCAAAAAAAGCCATCCTCTTTTTTTTTTTTCTGGGGTGGGGGCAACAGAAAGGACGAGTCCCACAGAGCGGTAACACACACACACGGGTACAGACTGCTCATTCAACCAGTGCAGGTGAGGTAATTATGAGGTGGAAAATGTTGCTTTAAAAGTTTGGGGGTTTTTTTTCCTCCAAAAGGTTAATTACAGACATGTTGACATTTTTGTAACTACTCTGATTACGACGTTCATATGTAATTAGCAGGCTGTAAGAGCTGATCTTCATCTGTGTGTCTTTTTGTTTCTACTCGAGATTGAAACGTTACAGTGAATATTTTGGACCGCTTTTCATCAGCACTGATGGTGCCATCGGGCCCATTAAGACTTAATTTAAAACAAATTAACGCTGTAAAGTACGCTGATATCATCATGTGAAGATATCACAGTCAGAGCTGTGAATGGAGTGGGGGGCAGGGGGACACCCCCCCCCCCCATATCATCAGCAATCTTTTCTATATCATATTAAACGACTGAATAAAATGTATTTGAAACAATGATACATTAACATGGTTATTTTGTAAATTTGCATGTTTTTCTTGTAAACTTGCAACTTTTTTCTCATAAATTTGCAACTTCTTCTCATCATTTTAAGTTTTTCTTGTAAATTTCAACGTTTTCGCTCATAAATGTACATTTATTCATGTAAATTTGTATTGTTTCTTGCAACTTTTTCCTCATAAAATTGCAACTTTCCTGTTACAACCTTTTTCTCATAAATTTACACTTTTTTCCCTTGTAAATTGGCCACTTTTTTCTCAAACTTGCAGCTTTTTTTCTTGAAAATTTAAAATAAAGTAAAGTCGGGGTCACCAAACTTGCTACACAAGTTCACTCTGAGAACATGACCTCTGACTACAGGTTTGGGGTCCAAAGGTCAAAGGTCACGGTTGGCACTCACTGTGCTCGCTTACTGTAGAACATGTACAGCTGTCTAGGGTCACCATCCTGGCATGGATCCTGCCATACAACTATGGGTTGTATACTTTGTTGTATATCCGTGGATGATGGGCTTATCATAATATTGTGGTTCTGCCGCAGTATTTATATTGAAAAGTTGAAAACTGCTCGCCGTCAGTAAGTATTGGGATCTTCAGAGAAACCGGAGGCGGGGGATATTGCACTCACCTCAGAGTGCTCTTGTTCTAATAAATTTGCAACTTTTCTTTCATAAATTTACAATATTTTCTTGTAAATATGCATCACTTTTCTTTTAAACTGGTGCACCACGGCCCCGGCCAGGGGCACGGGCCCCCTCCTGGGTGCACCCGGGGAAGGGGGACGAGGTTTACTGCGCAGATGTTATGATGACATTTTCACCAGAGATGGCCCACGGGCTACGGATGAACCAGTCACATTTTGGAGGGGGTCCGGGTCAGGATGCACGTGATGCGATGCAGCCTTGGCAGAGGTATGCACTCTCTGTTTACAAGAACATCAATTTTACTCTAGAGAAAAGCTCTGTTTACCCGCCCCCCCACCCCCACCCCCAAACAATGAGATGAAACACTTGCCCATGATCAGTGTGTAACAATCATCACCCAGAAGACTGAGGAGAACCGCGCAGTTTCCGATGAACAGACCTCGGACAAAAAAGACAGCATGAGACGGAGAAAATAATGCAGTGTCATCTTTGTGCAGACGTCAATGTTTAGCACTTAGCATAAATGTCAGTGAACAGTAAAACACTCGTTAATTAAAGTGTAATTGTGTTACAGTCGGTTCGGTGCCTCAATCGTTCCTATCTGATTATCAGCAATAAACTGCCACCACATTTTCAAACACAAATGGCCAAAAAAAAAAAAATGAGCCAGATACACACTGACTGGGAGGTTTTTGTGTTTTCCAGCCAGGGAACTAATTAAACAATCAGCACTTTATTAAATCACGTTGCTCGAAGCATCCCAAGACCAGGTGGAGGATTTAAGGCGCATTTGCAGAGACTTTTTCTGCCCCATAGAATAAAATTACTATGATCCGAGTGCAGGGAATTGAGAGAGAGTTTAATAACCCGGCAGTGCGAGGCCCTCAAACTGGTGCTTTAAAATCCCTCGTCTTCAAAAAAGCGAGTCAAGTTTTGAAGCTGAAATGTAACATTGTCCACGTTTTGATGGCAATCTCATTAGCCGAGGATAGAACAAATTTCAGCAGTCGAATTAAAGTGACAAAATTGCTCTGTAGCGGCATCATTAAAAGCTTTGCAAAATTGGAACGTGGCTTTACGAGGACCTGCCAGCTCATTGCCGCCGCCGCCGCAAATGCCACACTGTTTTGCATGGCCAAGGTTATAAAGTAATAGGTTGATGATGGAGAAGTAAAAGGTCTGAGCAGTGACCACGGGAATCTGCCGAACGCGCCGGCACAAACAGGGTCGTTAAGGTTGAATGAGTGCCGACAGAAGTCCCAGAATAGCTAATTAATGTACAGCATGTGCTCGGGCGGGGATTCGTGGGAAGCTGGACACAACAAGCGCCGGCGGCCTGGAGGCGCGGGAATGTGAGGTGGCACAGTATAAGGAGTAGGATTTAGAAAAAGAGTTGAATCATAATGCATTTTTCTTCCACGCACACATGCATCACAGCAGCATCAATGAGGCTCTTTAAAGGGCCGTTTGAGCCGTGAAAGGTTTGTTTTTGATTACCAACCGGGAGGCTCAGCCAGAGCTGCCCAGTCAGGGCTATTGGAGATAAACGTCGTTTAGCGATTGGCCGTCCCACACTCGCCTCATCAAATATTCATGATGGAGACTTGGGAGAATTACGAGGATTCAGGGATATAGGATATTCTCCCATCAGTCTAGCTCTGGGATAGATAGTCAATTGATCAGTGGAAGGTGGTGGGGGTGGGGGGTCTCCGGGAGAGCTCCTGTTATTCAAGACTGGCAAGGCCGATGGGAAACGTGGTCTTCTCCGCCGAGGTATCGTGCTGTTCCTCTCAATATCGGCTTGTTTCTCATTCTCCTGCTTTCTTTGGGGGGAATCTCTGGGATTGTGGCTGCTCCTTTTGAAGTATAAACCTTTAAAGATTACAGATTTCTTGATTTTGAATGATAAACACTGCTGCAATCCCCTGCAAGGCACGCACTCGGTGGTGGAGCCTGGGTTCTTTTCCTGTCAGAGGAATTTTTCTTTTTGTTGTTGCTGCTTAAACCCGTCCAAGATGCAGTTTACTCACTGTGACAATAA
The DNA here is from genome assembly GCA_020510985.1 of Pholidichthys leucotaenia. NCBI lineage: Eukaryota > Metazoa > Chordata > Actinopteri > Cichliformes > Pholidichthyidae > Pholidichthys > Pholidichthys leucotaenia. The sequence goes on along the minus strand of CM035840.1, from coordinate 426,457,503 downwards.
CACGATTGCTTTGTCACCAAACAGCAGATTTAGTTATAATGTTGCATTTTTAATTCAGAGCACGAAGCCAGCAATGCAACTGTTTCCTTATTCCAAATGATCCATGCGCCGACTGGAAAAACATGTTCCCACTAGTTTAAAGTCAGATTCTAGATGATCAGAGAGTGTTCATTTATCTTCAAATTCCTCCTGCTTGGGCTTCATAGAGCTAATGTATGTACAGTGGTGTGAAAAAGTGTTTGCCCCCTTCCTGATTTCTCATTTTTTTGTATGTTTGTCACACTTAAATGTTTCAGATCATCAAACAAATTTAAATATTAGATAAAGATAACACAAGTAAACACAAAGTGCAGCTTTTAAATGAAGGTGTTTATTATTAAGGGTAAAAAAAAAAAATCCAAACCTAAATTTTTGATCTGAAACATTTAAGTGTGACAAACATACAAAAAAAACGAGAAATCAGGAAGGGGGCAAACACTTTTTCACACCACTGTAAATTATGACTCTGCAGTAACTGGCAATGAGATTGTTAGAAGGATGAATATGTCAAAGAACTTTGTATGTTGTGGTTAAAAAAGGTGCAGTTCTTTCAATGGCCACTTAAGGCTGCTACAGTATCGAGTTATTCTCCACTAACTGCACGTCATGGCAGAAAGCATTTTTACTCTTTATTCAATTAACTATTTGGTGTCAGTTTCTCCATCTGTATGTGCAAGGAGCAGAGGTAGTGAAGGTGGATGAGTTTAAATATCTGGGGTAAACCATCCAACGCAATAGACAGGGCACAAGAGAGGTGAAGAATAGAGTGCAGGCAGGGTTGAGTGGGTGGAGGCAAGTGTCAGGGGTGATGTGTGACTGATGGATAGCAGAAAGAGTGAAAGGGAATGTTTACCAAGTAATGTAGTGAGACCTGCTATGATGTATGGTTGGGAAACAGTGGCACTGACAAAAAGACAGAAGGTGGAGCTGGTGCAGTGTGGTTGTATACATGATTCTGACATCGCATGTTCAAGATTCAACATTCAAAGATTTCATTGTCAATACTACTATACGTGCAGGACATAAAGGAGAATTGAAATGGTGTTTCTCTCTCTCTTCATTGGTGTGCATAATATAAAAAGAAAAGAAATAAGGCTGAAAAAAAGAAAACAACAACAGCAGTCTACAGTATGTACAGTAATGCAACCCGTGGTGCCAATGGTGACAAGAAAGACCCAGACCGCCATAGAGATAGATTAATGATGATAAACCCAGCAATCCTATATATAGACAGCTAGAGATGAATACCCGTAGTTGCACTTCAATGCGGTAGTGTAGGTGCAGACAGTAACAGATAGGACTGCACGTGATCAGTATTGCAGTGACAGTCAGCAGAAGATATGGCATTTGTGCAAATGGTTGCGGTTAATGTGCAGAGACATACAGCAGCAAAAGTACAATAAAACAGCAGTATTACTGTTGGTGTGCCAGTCTTTCTGTGCCAACAGCTGAGGTAGTTATTGTGCTGGTGATTGTGTTATCGTCCGGGATGGGGGGGGTGAACAGAGTTCAGGGCCCTGATGGCCTAATGAACGAAGCTGTTAAGCAGTCTTGTGGAGTGAGCCCGGAGGCTTCAATACCGTTTCCCCTAGGGCAGGGTGCTGAAGAGGGAGTGTAAGGGGTGGGAGATGTTGCCTGTGATGTTGATGGCTCTGCGGGAGAGGCGGGTGGGGTAGATGTCTGAGAGGGGGGTAGAGGGGCACCGATGATCTTGCTGGCTGCTTCCACTGTGCGTTGTAGTGTCTTCCGGCAGGTGGCAGTGCAGCTTCCATACCACACCGTGATGCAGCTGATGAGGATGCTCTCAATGGTGTCCTGGTAGAAAGAACACATGATGGGGAGTGGGACTCATGCTCTCCTCAGTTTGTGGAGGAAATGGAGGCGAGTTTGGGCCTTCTTGGCCAGTGTTGTGGTGTTGCTGGAGCAGGAGAGGTCCTCAGAGATGTGCACCCCCAGGAACTTGGTGCTGCTCGCCCTCTCCACAGCTGCACCATTGATGATCAAAGGGGGGTGCTGTGTGTGACCCCCCCCCCCCCCGAAGTCGACCAGGAAGAGGTATTGTCTCTGCACCACTGGGCCAGTTGGCTCACTTCATTTCTGTAGTTGGCCTCCTCGTTGTTGGTGATGAGGCCCACCACCACCATGTCGTCCGCAAACTTGATGATGTGGTTGGTGTTGTAGGCTGGTACGCAGTCATGGGTCAGCAGGGTGATGAGCAGCGGGTTGAGCACACACCCTTGTGGGGCCCCTGTGCTCAGTGTGATGGTCTAGGTCCTAGACTGCTAGAATGTGTAGGTTGGCAGCAACACCTCCTAGACTCTAGGAGGTGTTGCTGCCAACCTACACATTCTGTGGCCTCCCTGTGAGAAAGTCCAGCACCAGCAACCAGTGTCTGAGTTTTTGTATCAGGTGCTGGGGGATGATTGTGTTCAACGCTGAACTGAAGTCCAAGAACAGCATTCGCACATAGGAGTTTTTTGAGTCCAGGTGGGTGAGGGCTGGATGGAGAGCAGCAGCGATGGCATCTTCTGTGGATCTGTTTGACCTGTATGCAAACTGGAATGGGTCGTGGGAGGGTGCCAGGGTGGACTTGATGTTCTGCATGACTAGCCGCTCGAAGCACTTCATTATATTGGGGGTCAGTGCCATGGGCCGGTAATCATTGTAGCTGGATGGGACAGGCTTCTTTGGGACTGGTATTACAGTGGCAGTTTTGAAGCATGTGGGGACAACAGCTTGAGACAGGGAGGTGTTGAAGATGTCGGCCAGGACATTCTTAAGCTCCTCTGCACAGTCCTTCAGAACGCGACCCGGTATGTTGTCTGGGCCAGCTGTTGTTTAGGTTGTTGAGCAGTGTGATGTCACTCGCACAGGTCTGAGGTGGAGGTTTGTAGTTGGTGAGGGTCTGTATGCTACGCCAGAGAGAACGTGCATCTCTGGTGTTGCTGAAGTGTCCAGATATCTTCTTGCCGTACTGTTGTTTTGCCTCCTTGATACCACGGGACAGGTTGGCCCTAACCGTTGTTAGTCCTGCATTGTCACCAGTCCTGAAGGCTGCGTCCTGAGCCCTCAGCGTACTCCTCCCAGGTTTGTGTGTCCATTGTTGGTGGCTGCATACTTGAAAGTGTCCCAGTCTGTTACACTCAAGCAGTCTTTCAGAGCATCAGAGGCCCTCTCTGGCCACACACATACCTGCTTTTTTGTTAGTCTGATGGCTTTCACTCTGGGTTTGTATGCCGGCCTTAACAGGATGGTGATGTGATTAGAAAGACCCGGGGGGGGGGGGGGGGGTCTGTATGCATTCTTATGAGTTGTGTACACCAGATCCAGCAGATTGTCTCCTCTTTGACATAACGCACGGCTCAGGAGACGCACACACACAGGCTTAGAGTAGTTCAAAGAGTTTATTAACAGCAGGAGTGAATGAGTGCGTGTCTGCGGGATGTAAATGTGTTGGTGATGGTGTCTGCTCCAGGCACAGAGGCAGGTGACCGTACAGCCGAGCAACCCTATGGAGAGAGCACAGGGAGAGGGTGACGGGCATACACCAACACAGGAGGGATTTATGGCGAGAGAAGGACTTACTTGGTGGGTCAGGACAGCTGGCACAACAAGGGGGCGAAGCCCGGAAGACAGCCACCTGGAGAGCTCCGTACAGCAGCGAGGATTGGGCGATGGAGTGGAGATGTCCGCCGCCGGGGAATCCACCTGTGCACAGGGGAGAAGACTGAAGAAAAGAGGTAAGCGATCTTCTTACCAAAATGGTGACGCTGAAGGGAAGTATGCTCACAACGGTGAGGGACGAAGTCTGACGGCTTCAGGCCGAGCCTCCGGGCGAGACGGCCTTTATCCCTCGCCGCTGATGATTGTCAGGTGCGTGAGCAGGTGGCGCCGCTGATGAATGGCGCGGCGTGACAGTACTCCCCCCTCTAGCAGCGCCTCCTGGCGATGGCTTATCCGGGTGCGCTCGGTGGAAGTCCGCGATGAGCGATGGGTCCAACACAAACGACGGGGGCACCCATTGTCGATGCTCGGGCCCATAGCCCTCCCAGTCCACCAAGTATTGCAACCCACGACCTCGGCGCCGGGAGTCCAGGATGGAGGAGACGGACCAGGCCGGATGGCCACCAATCATCCGGGGCGCGGGTTGCGCTGCAGGAGGAGGGCAAAGGGGGTCAGTGACTGCCAGTTTCACCTTCGACACATGAAAAGTGGAATGGATGCGGAGGGAGGGGGGAATAGCCACCCGCACAGCCACCGGGTTGATGATCCGGGTGATGGGAAAGGGACCCATGAAACGCTGTGCCAGCTTCCTCCTCTCGCCTTTTAACGTGACGTCCTGGGTAGACACATACACGAGTTGCCCAACTCTGTACGCCGGGGCAGGTCTTCTGTGCCGGTCCGCCACGGTCCTGTTGCGCTCCGCTGTGCGTAAAAGCGCATGACGCGCGGCAGCCCAGGTGGAGCGGAACTGCCTAAGGTGCGCTCTAACGGAGGGGACAGTCACCTCGTTCTCCTGCGCTGGAAACAGCGGGGGGTCGTAACCCAGGGACGCCTTGAAGGGGGACATCCCCGTTGCAGAAGAGCGGGCGGTGTTGTGGGCATACTCCACCCAGGCGAGATGGTTGCTCCAGGACGTCGGCTTGGATCTGGTAACACAGCGGAGCGCAGCCTCCAGCTCCTGATTGGTCCTCTCACACTGCCCGTTAGACTGGGGGTGATGGCCGGAGGAGAGGCTCACCTTGGCTCCGATGGCGTTACAGAAGGATCTCCAAACCTCGGACGAAAATTGGGGGGCCCCGGTCCGAGACCACGTCCACCGGAATCCCGTGCAGCCTGACCACGTGTTGGACGAGGAGGCCCGCCGTCTCCAGGGCAGTAGGGAGACCTCGCAGGGGAATGAAGTGCGCCGCCTTGGAGAAACGGTCCACAATGGTCAGGACGGTGTCAAAGGAGTTGGAAACGGGGAGTCCGGTGACGAAGTCCAGTGCGATGTGCGACCAGGGCCTGCCGGGGACGGGCAGAGGCTGGAGCAGACCCGCTGGGGGGGCATTTCCCGACTTGCTGGTGGCACAGATTGGGCAAGCCCGGGCGTAGCGGGCTGCATCCCTCCGCAGGCCTGGCCACCAAAAGGACCGCTGGAGGAGGCTGATCATCCGAGAGGTGCCGGGATGACAGGTGAGCCGGGAGGTGTGGAGCCAGTGGATGACCTCTCCTCGGACCGCAGATGGGACGAACAGTCTTCCCTCCGGTCCGCCGCCAGGATCAGGTTCCACCTCCTGCGCCTTCCGGATCTTGTCTTCAATGTCCCAAGAGATGGCACCGAGGACGCACGACCTGGGCAGGATAGTGTGGGGCGTCTCCTCAGCCTCCACGGGGGTGAACTGCCTAGAGAGGGCGTCAGGCAGGCCGTTTTTGGAGCCCGGCCTGAAGGTGATCGAGAAGCGGAACCTGGCGAAGAACAAAGACCAGCGCGCCTGGCGGGCATTCAGGCGCTTGGCAGATCGTAAATACTCTAAGTTCTTGTGGTCCGTCAGGACCACAAACGGCAGGTCCGCCCCCTCTAGCCAGTGGCGCCACTCCTGTAAGGCGAGTTTAATGGCCAGGAGCTCTCTGTCCCCCACATCGTAGTTCCTCTCCGCCGGGGACAGGCGCCGGGAGAAGAAGGCGCACGGCCGTTTGGTGCCATCGTCAGGTGACCGCTGGGATAACACTGCTCCCACTCCCGTGTCCGATGCGTCCACCTCCACAATGCACTGCAGCGCGGGGTCGACCTGGCGAAGGACCCGGGAGGAGGAGAACTCCGCCTTCAGCGCCCTAAAGGCAGCAGCGACCTCTTCAGTCCACCGGAACGGGACCTTCGGGGACGTGAGGCGGGTCAGCGGTCCGACGATCGAGCTGAAATTTGGGACAAAGCGGCGGTAAAAATTGGCGAAGCCAACAAACTGTTGCACCTGCTTCCGGGATGCGGGAGTAGGCCACTCCACCACCGCCTTCACCTTCTCTGGGTCTGGGAGCACCTGATCTTGAGCGATGATGAATCCCAGGAAGGATGTGGTCCTAGCGTAGAATTCGCATTTCTCAGCCTTCACGTACAGACGATTCTCCAGCAGTCTTTGGAGGACCCGCCTCACATGGACCTGGTGCTCGTCCCTGGACCTGGAGAAGATAAGGATGTCATCCAGGTAGACGAACACAAAAAGGCCGATGAAATCCCGGAGGACGTCATTAATGAGGCGCTGAAAGACGGCAGGAGCGTTGGTCAGCCCGAACGGCATGACGAGATACTCAAAGTGGCCGTTCGGGGTACGGAAGGCTGTCTTCCATTCATCTCCCTCCCGGATCCGGACGAGGTGGTAAGCGCTGCGTAAATCCAGCTTGGTAAACCAGGTCGCCCCCTGGAGGGAGTGAAAGGCAGTGTCCATGAGGGGCAGGGTGTAACGGTCCCTCTCAGTGATGTCATTCAGCGCTCGGTAGTCTATGCAGGGGCGGAGGGATCCGTCCTTTTTCCCGACAAAGAAAAACCCTGCCCCCACGGGTGACGACGATGGGCGAATAATCCCAGCGCTCAGAGATTCCTTCAGGTATGTATTCATGGTATCCTTCTCCGGCGCCGACAGGCTGTAGAGCCGACCAGATGGCAGGGGAGCCCCCTGGCGGAGGTTGATGGCACAGTCATATGGTCGATGCGGGGGAAGAGACATAGCTTTCGATTTGCTAAATACCATACCCAGGTCGTGAAATTCTGGAGGCACCAGTGACAGGTCCGGAGGTGCTGTATCCGCCACAGGGGGAGCCGCGGATGGGGAGCAGGCAGCGGACTGAAGGCAGGTGCCCATACAGAAGGTACTCCATGCCGATACCCCAGCGGACCTCCAGTCCAGGACAGGGTTGTGGAGGCGTAGCCAGGGATACCCCAGGATGACGGGCGACACAGAGTTGGGCAGGACGTAAAATACCATCTCCTCCCGGTGGTTCCCTGAGATGATGACTGGGACGGGCAGGGTTTGGTGAGAAACTCTCCCAAGGGAGGCACGGGAGAGATGGACCAGGGAGATGGGGTGTTTTAATGCCCGACAGCGGATGCCCAATCGGGTTGCCAGGCCTTGTGAAATGAAGCTGCCCTCTGCGCCCGAATCCACCAGTGCGTGGGTGAGGTGCCCAGTGGGATTGTGGCAAAAACGGATGGGCAGCTTTAATTGAGTGTGAGAGTCTAACCGGTTGGGATCCGCGAGGCTCCCTACAGCGATTCGCGGACCCCGCCGACTGGCTTTCCGCGGGCAACGCTCCACAGTGTGTTGGTCACCTCCGCAATACATGCAGAGGCCCAACTCACGGCGGCGTTGTTTCTCCGCAGGGGAAAGCTTGGTCCAGCCCGTCACCATCGGCTCCGACTCCTCGGGGCACAATGCTGGCGGCGCCGCCAGGGGGCGAGCTTGGAACAGGTGCGGCGAGACTCCACGAGGGCGAGAAGAAGAAGACTTCCGCTCCGAGGAGCGCTCGCGCAGCCTGTTATCCAAACTTATCGCTAAGGATGTCAGCTCCGCTAGCGTCCCAGGGATATCCCGTCCAGCCAGTTCATCCCTCAGATCACTATTGAGGCTGCGGAGGAACAGGCCACAGAGGGAGCGTTCCTCCCAGCCCAATTCCTCCGCCGCTACCCGGAAGTCGACCGAGTAGTCCGCTGCCGACCGGCCTCCCTGCTGGAGAGCGAGGAGCCGATCGACCTGGACCGTCTCGGTTTGAGAATGGTCAAAGACCTCCAGAAAGCGCCTCACGAACTGGTCATAGGTGAGGGTGGCATAACTGGGCCTCGCCATTACGGCGTAGGTCCAAGTTAACGCACGCCCCTCCAGAAGATTCCCCATGTAACCAATCCGACTGTGATCCGAGGGAAAATCTCCGGGCACACGGTGGAACACGGACTCACACTGCATAATGAACCCCCGCGCTCCGCCGAGCTTACCGCTAAAGCGGGCGGGGGTCGGAATCGGTGTGAGCCGAACCAGTGCCACCGGAGCCGGCTGGACGGCCGCTGGAACAGCAGGAGCCGCGCCACCCTGACGAGCCGGGGGGAACGGCTGTTGAGGATCCAAGCGGCCCAACCGGTTAGTTAAATTCAATAATTGATTAAAGATCACCTGTTGTTGATAAGCTATTTGATCCACTCTAGCCTCGAGAGTGGAAAACCGGTGTGCGAGCTCGCCGTCCGCCGAGCCGCTCTGCTGAAGCCGTACTGACATAACGCACGGCTCAGGAGACGCACACACACAGGCTTAGAGTAGTTCAAAGAGTTTATTAACAGCAGGAGTGAATGAGTGCGTGTCTGCGGGATGTAAATGTGTTGGTGATGGTGTCTGCTCCAGGCACAGAGGCAGGTGACCGTACAGCCGAGCAACCCTATGGAGAGAGCACAGGGAGAGGGTGACGGGCATACACCAACACAGGAGGGATTTATGGCGAGAGAAGGACTTACTTGGTGGGTCAGGACAGCTGGCACAACAAGGGGGCGAAGCCCGGAAGACAGCCACCTGGAGAGCTCCGTACAGCAGCGAGGATTGGGCGATGGAGTGGAGATGTCCGCCGCCGGGGAATCCACCTGTGCACAGGGGAGAAGACTGAAGAAAAGAGGTAAGCGATCTTCTTACCAAAATGGTGACGCTGAAGGGAAGTATGCTCACAACGGTGAGGGACGAAGTCTGACGGCTTCAGGCCGAGCCTCCGGGCGAGACGGCCTTTATCCCTCGCCGCTGATGATTGTCAGGTGCGTGAGCAGGTGGCGCCGCTGATGAATGGCGCGGCGTGACACTCTTGTTGCAAAGTTTACATGTTGATATAGGTTTGGTAGGAGGGCCTTTAAATCTGCATGGTTGAAGTCTCCCACTGTGATGAGAAATCTATCTGGATGCACTGTTTGTGTCTCACTTATAGCCTGATAGAGTTCTTTCAGTGCTTCCCTCCTCTCGCCAATGCCGGTGGGTAGGACATACACAGCGGCAAGTAGAACAGATGAAATTTCTCTAGGCATGTAAAAGGGTCTGCACTTGATGATCATAAACTCCACTAAAGGAGAACAATGTCTGTGAACAGCAACAGAATCATGGCACCAGGCATCACTGATGTACACATACACACACGCCTCCAACCCGTGTTTTCCCTCCTACCGTTAGCACTCTGCCGCTACGGTAGCATGTTAGCCCAGCTAGCTGAATGGCAGAGTCCGGTATATTGTCATTTAACCATGTTTCCGTAAACATAAAAACACAGCAGTTCTGCGCATCGTGTTGTGTAGATCTCAGGAGCTGTATGTGGTCTATTTTGTTGTCAAGTTAGCGTACGTTGGCCAGGATGAGAGAAGGGATCGGGAGTCTGTGAGGGCTAGCGGTTAGCTTTGTTCGGATAACTCCACGTTTACAAAAACACAAAGAATAGAGAAAAAAAAACAAAGAGAGATGAGAGGCCGCTGCATGTTCACGCGCCACCTAGCAGTTTTAAGCACATGTTGAGCATGTGACATCTAGCCATCCATTGTTCTATGTGGCTAGACTTTTGAAAGCTGCAGAAATGCCATAGACAATTAGGCTAATAACTGTAGTGAACCTGACACAGAAGGATGGGCAACCAGTGGCACTGCATATGTGTTAGCAAAGATTAGCATCCATTTCCAACATTTCACTATGGTCAGCAGCACTTTAAAGGGTTCTGTTTAATAGTAAACATGACACTAGGCGTCTGATGACTTTCTTTGTCGCTAAGCTGTTCTCTTGTTAATACTGGAGCATAAGCTAGATTATTAGTTTCATCCTGCTAACTCTCACCAACATGGTCCAATTCCTCCTTAAAACCTTTTGACACATCAACAGGCTGCTCAACCTTTAACTCAGTCACATGCACATGGTGTAATATTCATCTGTTTTTATCTTATGTTTACATTGGTTTCATTTAAGTACAATTAAGTTTTGTTGAAACAGCGCTTAATTTGTTTAACTTTTTAATTCAGTTTTGTTTTTACCTTATGTTTTTATCTTATATTTGTCTACATAGGGAATGTACAGTAAGCTATTCTATGATTTTTAGAGTTATGTGTATAGGGCAGGAGTCTGCAACCTTTGCCAACCAAAGAGTCATTTTGCCCATCTCTGGCTAAAATAGAAGTGGCTGAGGGCCACACTGGTAATTTGACCTTTAAAATAAAGATTATGCTGCATATAAAGTTTATATATACAGTATATATATATATACAGTATATATAGATAGATAGATAGATAGATAGATAGATAGATAGATAGATAGATAGATAGATATCTGAATGGCATTAATGAATTCATGCTACAACAGTGGGAAAAAACTGTCAAGCTTTATATATAGCTTCATTCATGAAATAAAAGTATGAGTCGGGCTCAAATGGCATAATGTTACACACTCTTGTACAGTAGGTAGCAGTATGCACCTTTCAGTTGTTTGCTATCCACCAGTAACCGAGAGAAGAAGAAATATATTGCAAACTGTTTTGTGCTTCAAAATAAATTTCTATCTAACCATAATTTTTTGTATTGTTTTTTTAAATTATCAGCACATTCATAAGTTGTTTAAATATAAAAAAATATCATCCATCTCCTACTTTCAACAGTGATCACACAGCTTTAGTTCCTGATATTTTAATAAATTAGAGATGAAAGTTTCATTTAGAAAAAGCTGCTTTTCATCCTTTTTATGTTGCCTCATAATGCTCCTTATTTAAAGTTATTAATATAATATAAATCTGTACCCTTCACCTGTTCTCCAGACTCAGTTTGACAGCTAGTGTATTGGTTGTCTGATAATTGGTTGCCTGATATTATTTTTTTATTTATTTTGGAATAAAACAAAAAAAAAATTCTAAACAACTTTCTAAATAATATAACTTTAAAAATCATTTGTGCAAATTAAGCTAATTAGAAATAATTACAGAATGGTGGGGAAAATGTTTAAAAATTCCTTCTTCCATTTTTTTTAATGGCATTTTTTTAATAGCAGTCTCTAAATAACAATGGACAGAAAATGTGCTTTAGCAGCTCTGGATGTGAAATATGATGACAAGGAAAGCAGGAGTCTGAGTACACACTAATACCGGCGTCCTGTGCCCCCCCCCACGCTGCAGTTCTGATTGGCTGCTTAGGTCTGACACTGACGAACTCAGCTGCAGTCTCTGAAAAGTTTAACTTTTTTCAACTCTGAGCGCCACGACAAAAAATGGCCACCGCTGAGAGTGTTTCAGCGCCAAGGGTGCCGAGCACTGTAATCACTGGACAATATAGAGAATGAATGGAAAATATCCACCCAGAGTGGAAAAATCATGTTTGGTGGACACACAGCCTAATGCTACTCGTAGTACAAATAACGGTAAAAGATAAAACCCAGCAATCCTATATACAGGAAAAAAAGTAGAGCAGTAAAACTCGTAGTTGCAAGTTCGATGCGGTAGTGTAGGTTCAGACAGTGACAGATTGGACTGCACATGACCAATATTGCAATAACAGACAGCAGCAGATATGGCATTTGTATAAATGATTGCAGTAAATTGCAGACATGCAGCAGCAGATGTATTACGGTTGGTGTGCCAGTCTTTCTGTGCAAAGAGCTAAGGTAGTTATTGTGCAGGTGAGTGCATTACAGTCCAGGGGTGGGGGGAGAAGTGGACAGAGTTCAGGGTCCTGATGGCCTGATGAACAAAGCTGTTTAGCAGTCTTGTGGAGTGGGCCCAGAGGCTTTGGTACCTTTTCCCTGAGGGCAGGAGGCTGAAGAGGGGGTGTGAGGGGTGGGAGGTGTCGCCTGTAAAGTTGATGGCTCTGCGGGTGAGGTGGGTGGGGTAGATGTTCGGGGGGGGTGCCGATGATCTTGCGGGCAGCTTTCACTGTGCATTGTAGTGTCTTCTGGCATGAGGCAGTGCGGCTTCCATACCACACCGTGATGCAACTGGTGAGGATGCTCTCAATGGTACCCTGGTAGAATGAGCACATGATGGAGGGTGGGACTCATGATCTCCTCAGTTTGTAGAGGAAATGGAGGTGAGTTTGAGCCTTCTTGGCCAGTGATGTAGTGTTGTTGGACCTGAAGAGATGATTGTGTTGAATGCTGAACTGAAGTCTAAGAACAGCATTCGCACATAGGAGTTCTCTGAGTCCAGGTGGGTGAGGGCTGGAAGGAGAGCAGCAGAGATGGCATCTTCTGTGGATCTGTTTGACCTGTATGGAAACTGAGATGGGTCGTGGGAGGGAGGGAGGATGAACTTGATGTTCTACATGACCAGCCACTCGAAGCATTTCATTATAATGGGGGTCAGTGCTACGGGCTGGTAATCATCATAGCTGGATGGGACGGGCTTCTTTGGGACTGGTATTATGGTGGCAGTTTTGAAACATGTAGGGACAACAGCTTGACTCAGTGAGATGTTAAAGATGTCGGCTAGAACATTCTTGAGCTCCTCTGCACAGTCCTTCAGAACGTGACCTGGTATGTTGTCTGGTCCAGCTGCCTTGCATGGGTTAATCCTGGAGAGGGTCCTCTTCACGTTAGTTGGATCCAGACTTATAGCCTGCTCGTCTGGAGAAGGAGTGATCTTCTGTGCTGATGTGCTGTTTTGTGCTTCAAAGCAGCCAAGGAAGTCTTTTAGGTTGTTGAGCAGTGTAATGTCACTCGCACAGGTCTGAGGTGGAGGTTTGTAGTTGGTGAGGGTCTGTATGCCACGCCAGAGAGAATGTACATCTCTGGTGTTGCTGAAGTGTCCGAATATTTTCTTGCTGTACTGTCGTTTTGCCTCCTTGATGCCACGGGACAGGTTGACCCTAGCTATTGTTAGTCCTGCAGGGTTGCCGGCCTTGAAGGCTGTGTCCTGAGCCCTCAGGAGCCTGTGGACCTCTCCTATCATCCAAGGCTTCTTGTTGGCACGAACAGTGACAGTTTTGCAGTGAGTGACATTAAGGTTATTGAGCAGGAATTCAATATTTGTTTCTCATTTCTAACCATGATTAAGGTGTTGATTTTCAAAAATCACATTTAAGAATTTTTATGTACCTGTAGACTCTAATGATGCAGCTGTTTTTTGTTGTTTGTGTTCTCGTGGAGAAATTCTCTCCACAGCAACCATACATAAACGTAAATTAATATGTCCACACAGAAGCAGACTCTCTATTTTCCTCTGTGATTTTACTTTTTCTGGATTTGTTCATGTCTTACCAAGGGTGGCAGGAAGCTTTTGCTCTCTGTGCTCTCTCCACATGCACTCAGGAGAGGCTGAGCCGCTCTCGGTTTAGCCGCCGTCAGATGTGAAGCAGTCACGCATGGTTGACAACATAAATAATATAAAAAGTATAGATTTTACACTCATAGAAGTATGCATTTCCATTGAGAAATGTATCCAATTGCAATAAACAATAATTTTAAAAAAATAAAATAATTAAAATTAACTTCATCAGTTTCCATGTATTTTGAGATATAACTGCAGGGAGCCACAGCATAGGGACTGAAGGGCTGCATGTCGCCCCGGGGCCACGGGTTGCCAACCCCTGGTATAGGGAATGTATGATAATATGAGAACCTGTGTGTAAGGGTAACTTGTCCCACTGTTGATATAGTCTCTCTCTTGTTTTACCTTGTTTTTTATATTGATTTTCTTAATTTAATTTGCTTCATTCTAGTTTCTTTTCTCTTTTTATATAGGGAGTATCTTTTATGGACAGTACATGGAACTTAGCCATTGGAAACAATCTGCCATGTTTACATTGATTGTTTATTAATATACATTATACATTAACTTGCACTGTCCTTTAAATAAATAAATTCAACTGAAAAACTTCTAAACACTTGTGCTATCATTGACATAACCCAGAGAAGCTGCAGTAAAGATTACATTAGCAAAAACAGTAAACATTTAAGTGCAAATTTAGCATTTAATAACAGTTCAACAGCTTACATCTCTGATGGTATGGGGGTACATTAGTGCTTATGGAACTGGCAACTTGTACATATGAAAGGTACATACAGGTTTTAGAACAACATATGCTCATGGAGTGGTGTCCTAGTGGTAGAGCATCTGTCCCACAGCTGGGAGGATGTGGGTTCAAGCCCCAGTCGGGTCATACCAAAGACAATAAAAATGGTGCTTTATACCTTCTAACTTGATGCTAAATAGAATAGGGAAAGGAAAGTTGGTTATCTGTGCCAGGTCCCAAGCCTGGGTAAATGGGAGGGTTGCAGCTGGCACAAAATCCTTGCCTCATCAAATATGCAGACCCATGATTGGTTGTGGCGACCCTGAATAGGAAGCAGTCAAACGTGTGTGTGTGTGTGTGTGTGTGTGTGTGTGTGTGTGTGTGTGTGTGTGTGTGTGTGTGTGTGTGTGTGTGTGAACATACTCTAATCCAGATGGCATCTTTTTTTTAATGAAAGGACTTGCACATTTCAGCAAGACAGCACTAAGGTGCATACTGCATCTATCACAGCCACATGACTTCATAGTAGAAGACATGTGTGTTGTGGGAATATGACACATTGTACATTACAGAAGGAAGGCAGTAAGCTACTAGACCAGTGGAACAGAGAGATGGATCAAGGCAAATACACTATATTAATAACTTGTACTATAGCGTACAGATGCCGGGCTGCAGTCCCAACCTTTCACCAATTGGAGACATTTGGCACATCGTGAAACACAAAATAGGACAAACAAGACCACTGACTGTTGAGCAGTTAGAATCTTATATTAGACAAGATCACGAAGATCCAGAAAATGGTCTCTTTAGTTCCCAGACATTTATGAGCTGCTGATAAAAGAAGAGGGGCCGCTACAGAGTGGTAAACATGGCCCCGTCCCAACTGTTTTGAGACGTGTTGCTGCCATCAAATTCAAGATGAGCTAATATTTTATGAAAGAGTAAAATGTCTTAATTTCAATATTTTCTTTGTTCCTTTTATGAATGAAATAGTGGTTTATGAGGTTTGCAAATCATTGCGTTGGACTTTTTTAATTCAAACTTTGCACAGTATTGCTACGTTTTTGGAATCGGGGTTGTAGACACACTGAATCAAGCTTTTTTTTTTCTGCATTACATGATGGACGGGGTTGCGTCACATAGTTATTATCCATGTGCACTTATGAGTCACAGCGGGACCTTAGGCGACATGGCTCCCATGTGCAAACAGGACTTATAGGTTATGGGCTCATTTTGTGAGTCACAGCTGCAGACCCTTTATTTAAATAGATGTAATTTGGGTCGTATATGTCAGAGGAAAAAAGAAATACCTATGAGCCCCCAATGTCAAGAGATAATTTAGCGTCAATGGACCATCTCCAAACACCTGATGACATCAATTCAAGTTTTACTACTCCAATTTCCACCTTAGAGAGACTGTGGTTGTTGACTTTCTACAGCTCGCACGATTTCAATTCAGTTCTAGGATCCATTTTCCTAATGATACGAACAGTTCTTGACTTCAATTGAAGGACGAGGCCTCTCTCAAATTTATTCCCGTGATTTAATGCAAAACTGGGCTGTGTGAGCTCACATTCAGCTCTTTGGTCGTCCACTATCTGCTTGACCAAAAACCTCATTCCCTGAGAGCACTTCAATGTATGCGCTGTCATATACTGTGTGTGTGTGGGGGGGAAACTGGGACATCTTATTGTGTCCCCAGTCCTTATTTCAACAGGGAGCCTTTTTGAAAAGCCTGCCAGTGCTTCATCCTTCCCTTTTCAGCAAATGTGTAGGGGGGAGATAGTGCATTCTCATGTTATCTGCCACCGGCCTCTTGCCCCCTTCAGCCATTTTCTCATTTCACAGATTTGACCAGGAGGTGACCTTGGCTTTTTAAGTGCTTTTAAGGCTGAGCCAAGTCTCCTTTTTCCTGTCTCCCAAATGGAGACAGAAAGAGAGAGAGAGCAGGGGGGAGAAGGGATTTCTTCCCAGCCTTTTCTCCAACTGGCTTTTTCCCCTCTTCTGTTTTCTCTCACCACTCATCATCACTGCCCAGTTTCTTCTTCTTCTAATAGAGTGGTCATGATGACAGGACTTGGTCCCCTTATTCACATGGGTCCATATTTTTAATGCTGAAGATGTCCTCCAGGGAGCGGCGGCATATGTTTATGGCACATGATTTCAGGCACAAAGGGAAGTCGGGAAGTTTGAAGTCGAGTCCATTAGCCGATTCTGATACAACAAAGAGCTAATTGAATATCTTTGCCCCCCTCCCCCCGGAGAGTACTTTACAATATTCCATTACTAATCACCCTCGCATCTCAGATGCAGGTAATAACTTATATCATCGGCCATATCTTCACAATGTCGCACAGGGACCGGGGGTAGAAATGGAGACCATATGCATGTTCGGGGGGGGGGGCATTGTACACATGTCAAGTTTGTTTTCTGGTGGAAATGAACAGGCAGTATCACTACCATCTCTCCCAAGTGCACCTCTGGCATAGTGCTAATCTGGGTCAAAGTGCTAACGACTTAGAAGGGCCCGGGAGAGACTTGGTCAAATCGTCTTTCATGCCTCTCCATCCTCATGACGCTCCACACTGCAGGAGCAGCAGAAAGCTTTCCCTACCCCCATGTAGGGCTGGGCGATATACCAGATATGTTTGATGTATTGGTACATTTGGCCACCCGTGATACATAAAATATTCATATCGCACATATCGGGTATAGTTTGTTACGTTAACATGAAGCGGGACTTCACTCCATCCATTTTCAAATACTTTTTAAATGAACATTTATGGTTCCTGTACATCAGTGTGTGCTGTGCATCGATGCTGTGCATTTGTGATAGGAATGTTGATGTCATTTTGTCCTTGGTCTTCAGTGTACTGGTATCATGCTATATGTCGTCTGTATATAGTTTAAGTGAAATGTTTTTCATTGTTGTACTGGCATGCCAAGGATGAGCAATATGTTCACATTTTACTCACTGTCATGATTTCTAGCTAATGAACCTAAGCGCGAGGGCAACCACAAAAGGGAGACTGAGACCAAGGGACATTTGAACTGAATTTATTATACTGTGGTAGTAATCCCAAATGCTCCCCCTCACCACCGGGAACAGCCTAAGCAAGAGAAGAAGATGGTTAGTTTTATTCCCAGAGCATTGTGAGCCTTTTTGAGCTGAATGATTTTGGCTTACTGTGAAGAAGCTGAATCCAGCAGGTGAGGGTGAAGATGGACAACACAAAGCAGTTCAGCATGAAAAAAAAAATCCCAAAACTCATTAATCCTTAACATGAAGGGAAGGGGGGGAGGGGCAAAGAGGAAGAGGGTCCCAATGAGTGGCAAGCGTGGAGCGGCAGGTGAGCATGCCAGACCGGGGCATCCACACTGACAAGCAGAACCAGGCAGTTTTATCTGAGACAAAACAGAGATTATCCAGAGCAAAGACAAAAATGTTTTCTTTCAAGATTCAATTTTTCAGAAGTTGGCTACACCGGCAGCTTTACCAAAATGGTCTGGTGCCGAACTGCTCTCCTCTGCTCCTACTTATACTCCCAGACAGATTGAAGCAGGTGGAGACAATTACCCAGATGTCAGTGATGGGAACCGCCCCGGTCTGCAATGAGAGAGAGAGAGGTTAATGAAAGCTCACCTGGGCGCCACCAGAGGGCGCCCTCGTTGATCACTACAATGCCCCCCTCTCAAAGGGCGCCTCCTGGTGTCCCTTTAGGTTTCTCGGGATGGCTGCGGTGAAGATCCCGGACCATCCCATAGTCATAGATGTGGGATCAGGGGATCCATGACCACTCCTCCGGCCCATATCCTTCACAATCCACCAGATATTGTAGTCCCTGGTCACGGTGCCGCCGAACATCCAAACTTCTGCTGACTGTGAGAGTAGTAACCCCATCAATGCTCCCGGGGAGGAGGGGGGGTCTTGGAGGGAGGGCAAAGGGGACTCGAAGAGACCAGCTTGACCTGTGAAATGTAAAAGGCCGGGAATCTTCAATGAACTGGGGAGTTTTAGTCAGACCTATGAACCGTGGCGAGAGTTTCTTACATTCCATCTTTAATGAAAAGATCTTAGGTTGATAGCCAAACATGCTGTCCCACGGCATACTTGGGGGGCACTGACCTCTTGTGATTGGCGAATTTGGCATTAAGCTCTATGGATCTTATCAAGGCCACCCACATCTGTCTCCAGAGTCGTGGACATCGGCACATATGGTGTTGCACAGATGGAAATGACACCTCCCGTTCCATCATTGGGAGGAGGGGTGGTGTGTACCCCAGTGGGACATCAAACGGGGTCCGGAAGGTGACAGAAGAGATGGCGGTGTTGTATGCGTACTCCACCCATGCAGGCTGAGAGCTCCAGATAGTGGGATTGCGAGATGTAAGGCAGTGCAGGGTTGCCTCCAGGGACTGGTTGGCATGCTCACACTGCCCGTTGCTTTCCGGGTGGTGCCCAGAAGAGAGGCTCACAGTGGTTCCCAGAGATCTGCAAAAAGCACGTCACACCTGTGACAAGAACTGTGGCCCCCTGTCAGACACGATGTCCTTCAGGATCTCGTGAAGCCGAATAACATGGAACATCAGTAGGTCAGCAGTCTCCGAGGCTGAAGGGGGTTTAGACAGGAGAACAAATGCACAGTTTTTGAAAACCGATCAACAGTGGTTAGAATGGTATTATTACCACTGGAGAGGGGCAGACCAGTAACAAAGTCCATAGCGATGTGGGACCATGGGCGGCTAGGAATAGACAGAGAATGAAGTAACCTTGCAGGGGGAGAGGATGAGGATTTGTTGGCAGAACAGATATCGCAGGATTTGACATAATTGCGAACATCCTTCATCAAGGTTGGCCACCAGAAGGCCTGCTGAATAAGGTCAATGGTTCTGCCCCCCCCCCGGGGGTCTGGTTCAGAGGATTGCGCCTGTCTGACCTTTGGTTCAACCTCCCAAATAAGGGTCCCAACCACACATGCTGCAGGAACAACAGTCTCCTCCGATAGAGATTCAGAGTCCAAGGAAAACTGGCATGACAAGGCGTCGGGTTTAATGTTTCGGGAGCCTAGCCTGTATGTGATCACAAATGAAAATCTTTCAAAAAATAATGACCATTGAGCCTGGTGCATGTTCAGTCTTTTAGCTGTCTGGAGGTATTCTAGACTTTTATGGTCAGTCCAAACAATAAATGGTTGCTTTGCCCCCTCGAGCCAGTGTCTCCACTTGTCCAAGGCTAATTTGACAGCCAGTAATTCCCGGTCTCCCACATTGAATTTCCTCTCAGTAGGGCTCATGCGGCAAGAGAAAAATGCGCAGGGAGTTTATCCGTGGCGGAATGCTGTGAAAGGACCGCCCCCACCCCACAATCAGAGATGTTCACCTCCACCACGAATTGAGCCTCGGGGTCGACCTGTGCCAACACAGGAGTGTGCTTGAATTGTTTTTTCAGGGCCTTGAACATGTTATTGGCAGACTTGGGCCAGAAGAAGACCTTGGTAGATGTTAGCTGAGTGAGTGGTAAGGTGATTTTGCTGAACTTTTTAATGAATCAGCAGTAGAAGTTTGTGAATCCTAAAAAGCATTGTAGTCACTTGTGGGTTTGCGGGATGGGCCAGTCAATCGCCGCCTTGATGTTTTCCTGGTCTGCCTTCGGGTGTCCACCGGACACAATGAAACCCAAAAACGTTGTGGTATATGAAAAAAAAAAAAACTGCTTTTTTCTGCTTTGACAAAAAGTTGATTCTCCAGTAACCACTGGAGGACAGCCCGAACATGAACAGCATACTCCCCCAGGGTGCGGAAAAAACAAGACTGTCATCCAGATAAACAAAAACATAAACACAGATCATGTCTCTGAGCACATCATTAATCATTCGTTGAAAAATAGCTGGAGCATTAGGGAGACCAAACTGCATAACCAAATATTCAAAGTGGCCCAGGTGCGTTTTAAAAGCCATTTTCCACTCATGACCCTGTTGGATTCAGATGAGATGGTATGCACTACGTAACTCCAATTTTGTGAAGATGGTAGCCTTTTGGAGAAGCTCAAAGGCGGAGTTCATAAGGGGCAGTGGGTATTTTATCCTTAACAGTAATGCTGTTGAGTTCTCTGCAGTCAATACATGGATGTAACGTTACCGTCCTTCTTCCCAACAAAAAAACCCCCGGCTCCCGTTGGTGAAGATGAGAGCCGAATTATGCCTAAGCTGAGAGATTCTTTAATATACTTCTCCATCGCCTCCCTCTCTGGCCCAGACAAACTACTGTATAGAGGCAGCTCAATGGGAGCCGCGCACCTGGGAGGAGGTTCACAGCACAATTGTAGGGTCGGTGGGGTGGCAACGCAGGACCCTAGATTTGCTGAAAACCTCTGCTAAATTGTGAACCACCTCAGGCACGTGACTGAGATTGGGTGCCTCATCCAGGGAGGGAGCAAGGGAGTGAGAAGGCAAACAAGCGGCTGAACGTAGGCAAGTGGCTAAAGAGAAACTACTCCACGCAGTGATGTTGTGGTTGGCCCAGTCAATCGTGGGATTATGTAACTGCAACTAGGGGTACCCTAGGATAACTGGGAAAGAGGAATTGGGGAGGACATAAAATGGAATCTCCTCCCGGTGATTACCTGACAACAAAATAGACATGGGAAGGGTTTGGACTGTAACCGAGGCAAGAGAGCCTCCGGACAGGGTGATGAGTTTTAACAGAGTCAGGAGGGGCCAAGTGGGGATGCCCAACTCAGAAACAACGGCCTGAGAAAGGAAGCTCTGTTCTGTGCCCGGATCAATCAGCATGTGAACATTTAATTTGGAATGAGGAACCTGAATTACTGCAGAGATAGTGAAGTGCTTATGGGGACTAGATGCATTTATGCCCGACAGACCCCCCAGTGTTACTGTCGGGCTTGCTTTTTTGGCAATTTTGGGCAGCTAGAGTGAAAATGACCGATTGAGCCACAGAAAAAGCACTTGTTCACCTCACTTCGGTGGCAACGCTCCTCTGGAGTGAGACGAATCTGGCCAAAGACCATAAGCTCGGTGGGTGGCTGAGACGAAGACGCCAGTACAGAGGCAAATGAGAATGATGCTGAGGAGAGGCCGGCAGGAGTGGCCCTCCACTCTTGAGCTTGTTCTCGAATGCAATTGTTGAGGTGCATTGTGAGGGAGATAAGGTCGTCAAGTGATGACGGCTCCTCGCAGGTGGCTAATTTGAGGTTCGAATTCAGCCCATTCCTGAAAGCGCTGCATAACACAACATTGTTCCATCCCGATTCCACTGCCACCACGCATAACTCAACGGAGTAATCGGCCACGGCTCGGTTCCCCTGCCGGAGATTCATTAACCCAGTAGACACCCCCCCCTCCATTTTAGAATGATCAAAAACTTGCTCATACTCCCCCAAGAACCATGGGAAGGTGTACGAATCGTAATTTGGCCCTTCGATTAGAGCCTGAATTCAGGCGAGAGCACGGTCCTTAAGGAGCATGGCGATGTAGGCTATTTTGCTTTTGTCATCCAGGAAATCACTCAGAGAGTGTTGCAAAACCAGTTTGCATTGGAGGAGAAATCCCTTGCGTCCCTCCATCTGCCCCACGTACGGGACTGGTGTGGAGATCGTAAGCCCCCTAATGGGCTGTGAGGTCGGAAGAGGAGCGGTGGCTGCAGCGGTGGTGCTATTTGCATCCGAAGGGGGGGAAAGCCAGCTTAGCTGTTCAGTTACAGCCACTAATTGCTGAGTGACATAGGCTAAATGTTGTTCAATGGCGTCAAGACAAAGTGTCTGTTCCTCCGTGGTGGCACTTGCTGGGTTCTGTGCTTGACCAGACCGTTCTGTCATGATTTCTAGCTAATGAACCCAAGTGCGAGGGCAACCACAAAAGAGGGACTGAGACCAAGGGACGTTTAAACAGAATTTATTATACTGTGGCAGTAATCCTGAACGCTTTTATTCCCAGAGCACTGTGAGCCTTTTTGAGCTGAATGATTTTGACTTACTGTGAAGAAGCTGAATCCGGCAGGGCAGGGGGAAGGTGGACGACAGAAAGCAGTTCGGCGTGAAGAAAATTCAAAAACTCACTGATCCTTGATGTGAAGGGAAGGGTGGGGGAGCAAAGGGGAAGGGGGTCCCAATGGGCGGCGAGCATGGAGCGCCAGGTGAGTGTGCCAGACCGGGGCATCCACACTGACAAGCAGAACCAGGCAGCTTTACTTGAGACAAAACAGAGATTATCCAGAGCAACGATAAAAACATTTTCTTTCAAGATTAAATTTTTCAGAAGTTGGCTAAACTGGCAGCTTTACCAAAATGGTCTGGCACCGAACTGCTCTCCACTGCTCCTACTTTTACTCCCAGACAAATTGAAACAGGTGGAGACAATTACCCAGATGTCAGTGATGGGAACCACCCCGGTCTGCAATGAGAGAGAGAGAGAGAGATTCAAGATTCAAAGATTTTATTTGTTAATACCACTATACGTACAGGACATACAGGATAATTGAATAGTTGTTTCTCTCTCTTCATTGGTGTGCGCAATATAGTAAAAAGGGAATAAGGCTGGAAAAACAACAACAGCAGTCTATGTATAGTAATGCTACCTGTAGTGCAAATAATGGTAAAAGATAAAACCCAGACATCCCATAATGCAAATAAAGATAAACAATAAAACTCAGCAATCCTATATACAGAAAAAGGTAGAGCAGTAATACTCGTAATAGCAAGTTTGGTTAATGAAAGCTCACCTGGGCTCCACCAGAGGGCTCCCTTGCTGATCACCACACTCACTGAGAAATAGTTATCCTGTGGGGACAGTAAAGCAGTAAAGTAAAGTAAGTAAAACCAAGTTTTTAAGGATATTCAATGCGTGGAAAACATATTGTGATATATATTGTATCGTGATATACAGTCATTATGATATATCGCAATATTTTTTCTTTTTTGGGGGGCTATATCACCCAGCCCTACCTCCATCTAATTTTAAACATCCAGACAGTGGTCTTTATACGTGCTGGTGAACAAAACTTCTGTAACAGCAGCATTATAAACAGAGTTGTTTACCTACTGCACCTTAATTGAATGTATTTATGTCACAGCACCCAGTTTGCTATTGGCATGTATAAGTGGATTATATGGTTGAGGGTGCATAGTATTTCCTTTACCCCAGTTTATGTAACAAGCTCCTTAATTTCCCCTCAAAGTGACAAGCTAGCTTTGGATATTCTGATGTATATCCTCATCTGTTTGTTCTGAAGCTGTGCACAACTGACGTTCCAATGTAGAACTGACAGACGCTATTACTTAGATGCTTAAACCAAACCTATTAATGCTTTCATTCTGCTATATTCAACTGAAAAGTGTTTCTATCTACAGTGGTGTGAAAAGGTGTTTGCCCCCTTAATGATTTCTCATTTTTTTGTATGTTTGTCACACTTAAATGTTTCAGATCATAAAACAAATTTAAATAACAGACAAAGATAACACAAGTAAACACAAAATGCTGTTTTTAAATCAAGGAGTTTATTATTAAGGGGGAAAAAATCCAAACCTACATGGCCCCATGTGAAAAAGTGATTGCCCCTAAACCTAATAACTGGTTGGGCCACCCTTAGCAGCAACAACTGCAATCAAATGTTTGCAGTAACTGGCAATGAGTCTTTTACAGCGCTGTGGAGGAATTTTGGCCCACTCATCTTTGCAGAATTGTTGTAATTCAACCACATTGGAGGGTTTTTGAGCATGAACTGCCTTTTTAAGGTTATGCCACAGCATCTCAGTCGGATTCAGGTCAAGATTTTGACTAGGCCACTCCAAAGTCTTCATTTTGTTTTTCTTAAGCCACTCAGAGGTGGACATGCTGGTGTGTTCTGGATTATTGTCCTGCTGCAGAACACAAGTGCGCTTTAGCTTGGGATCACGAACAGATGGTCGGACATTCTCCTTCAGGATTTTTTGGTAGACAGCAGAATTCATGGTTAAATTTACCACAGCAAGTCTTCCAGGTCCTGAAGCAGCAACACATCCCCAGACCATCACACTACCACCACCATATTTTATTGTTGGTATGATGTTCCTTTTCTGAAATGCTGTGTTACTTTTATGCCGGATGTAATGGGACACACACCTTCCAAAAAGTCCAACTTTTGTCTCATCAGTCCACAGAGTATTTTCCCAAAAGTCTTGGGGATCATCAAGATGTTTTCTGGCAAAACTGAGACGAGCCTTTATGTTCTTTTTGCTCAGCAGTGGTTTTCGTCTTGGAACTCTGCCATGCATGCCATTTTTGCTCAGTCTCTTTCTTACGGTGGAGTCATGAACACTGACCTTAACTGAGGCAAGTGAGGCCTGCAGTTCTTTGGATGTTGTTGTGGGGTCTTTTGTGACCTCTTGGAGGAGTCGTTGCTGCGCTCTTGGGGTAATTTTGGTCGGCCGGCCACTCCTGGGAAGGTTCACCACTGTTCCATGTTTTTGCCATTTGTGGATAATGGCTCTCACTGTGGTTTGCTGGAGTCCCAAAGCTTTAGAAATGGCTTTATAACCTTTTCCAGACTGATAGATCTCAATTATTTTGTTTCTCATTTGTTCCAGAATTTCTTTAGATCTCAGCATGGTGTCTAGCTTTTGAGGATCTTTTGGTCTGCTTCACTTTGTCAGGCAGGTCCTATTTAAGTGATTTCTTGATTGAGAACAGGTGTGGCAGTAATCAGGCCTGGGTGTGGCTAGAGAAATTGAACTCAGTTTTCCAAAGATGTGATAAACCACAGTTAATTTATGTTTTAACGGGGCGCAATCACTTTTTCACACAGGGCCATATAGGTTTGGATTTTTTTTTTATCCTTAATAAACACCTTCATTTAAAAATTACATTTTGTGTTAACTTGTGTTCTTTGTCTAATATTTAAATTTGTTTGATGATCTGAAACCTTTAAGTGTAACAAACATACAAAAAAATGAGAAATCAAAAAGGGGGCAAAAACTTTTTCACACCACTGTATTTGGTGACATGGTCATGAACGACTTGAGAAGCATGAACCTTAAAGACCTGCAGTGAAGACTGCTTCAGAGAACAAAGTAGACACATGAGCAAAAATAACTTAAAGATGGGTTGCAAAGTAGCAAACAGAATAAATTCCAGTGTGAGATTTGCCCGGTCTGTGGTTTAAAGGAGTATCAGACCAGCAGAGGCAGGGCACACTAAGCTGCTCAGAGCTAAATTAACTACTGTATTACTTGCACTACTTACCACTATCTTACTTTCTTTTCTCCTCTTCCTCTTTTTTCTTCTTTCTTTTGTCGCTGCCAAACAGATAACTTTGCTTCATTTTGTTACAGCCGCTCTCACTTGTTTGTTTACATGAGACGTGCATCGGTACTTGCCAGAGTGAGATGGGGCCCCTTTAGGGAGTTCTGTGCCGGCCTACCTCTGTCACTGCAAACTCTCCACATTGTCACTGCTGTAGTGAGTTAAAGTTGGTCAGGCCTCAGATCCCCCAAGCATTTTTCCTGCCACCATGCGGCACCTTTAATTAGAGGTCAAGAATATAAGCATGGACTAAAAAATAAACACAACAGATCTCTGTCATTATGCATATGGGCACAATATGCCGAGACATTTTTTTTAATTATTAATGCTTACCTTCACCAAGGGAGGAGGTAATGTTTTTGCCAGCGTTGGTTGGTTGGTTGGTTGGTTTATTTGTTGGTTTGTCTCTTAGCAATGTTACTCCAAAAGTTATGAACGGGTTTAAATGAAATTTTCAGGAAAGGTGTATGGCATAGGGACCAGATGATTAGATTTTGGTGGTAATCACGATCACGATCTGGATCCAGAAATTTTTTGAAAATGATTGTATATACAGTATTAATATTGCATTTTTCTTGTACTGCCCCTTCAAGAGGTGCCTGCGGAGTTATGTGCAGAATTACGTGCATGTCCATGCATCTCCGCAACCTGGAAGCAGTGAACTCTTACCACCAAACAAAAGGAATGTTGTCTCCACATAGTATGTGATGATTAACATTATTTCATCTGAAGATGCCAAAAAAAAGCAAGTAAAGTGTGCGATCAGGGTCACCGAGGATCTCCCAGCTACACCAGATGTCTTCGTGGGTTCTGATCTGCTGCCTGAGGTCTTCGTAGTTCCAGCTCCTCCAGCTAAAGACATGGTGGAGATGCTGTCCAAGCTTGGGCCACCGTGGGGGCTATGCTCCAGCCCAGGGGGCCACCGAGGGTGCAGCCATGCCTCAGTCCGGGCCACCGAGAGTGCCACAACGCCTCAATCCAGGGCCACCAAGGGTGCTGCGCTGGTGCTCAAGGCTGCTGTGGGTCCTCTACGGTCTTCTGGTTCCATCGTGGTTCATCCCCTGCCATGGTTTGTTTCTAGTGTCCTTCATCCTGGGGTCTGCAGTGGTGACCGGCGGTATCTTCCGCTTCCAGGGGGAGGTGGGTGATGCACCGTGGTCCATTGGCCCAGAGATGCGGGGAGGCCACCCGATGGACTTTTTTGTTGATTTTGGTGGTGCTGGAGGCCTGGTAGGCCACCCAATCTTTTTCGCCTGATGGTTGGGTGGGGCCGGGACTCTGGTAGGCCACCAGAACAGTTCTCTCCTTTGACTGGTAATATTTGATTCTTTGCCCTTGTTTGTTCAGTGCTACCAGCATGTAAATTCAATTGGTTTTACCCAACTGTCAATTAGCAGTAAGCATGAATTATCAAGTCATCTTAGTCCAGATTTCTATTCTTGTTTGACTTTTCTGGGAGAAAAGTAAAATTCTCATTTGTACTTGTGGGTATTGCTACTTTTTTGTGTTGGGTACATTGTTAAATTTTCATATTGTCATTTCTAGGAAAGAAGAATATTCTCATTCGTCCTTAAACTTTTGATATCTGCTATGATATTTTTGTGTTTAGTTTAGTTTAGTTTATTTGAAAAGGGACAATGCAATTTCATAAAACACATGATTACACATGGTTAAAAAAGCCAGAATTAGCCAAAAGGCTAGTTTTCATCTGTAGTCCCCTGGCCAAGATGTAAAAAAGCAGTAAAATGCATCTACAAGAAAAAAACATGGTTAGACATTTAAGAGGGCACTAATGTAACAAATAATATATACATAACAAACCGTACACTGAAACACAACATCAAACATCACAGCAGACTTATCTTTTAGTGTTGGCAGCTGTAGGTGTTTATAAGCCACATTTTCAATTTTTTTGTGAAGGCCTTGAATGTTGTGAGCAGTTTAACCTCCTCAGGTACTGAGTTCCACTCAGCGTGTTTGGGTACATTGGTGAATTTTCACATTGACATATGCTGAGAGTTTTTGCTGTAAAGCATTTTTGAGTTTGTCTCCATGTTAGTGTCTCTCCCTCCAGGGCTGGATTCCCCCTCCGCGCTCCCGAGGCTGCTTTTGGTAGTTTTTCTGGTTGGGGGGGGTCCTTTTTTCCCTTGATGTTACTGTGGGATGCCTGGAATCCATCCCTTAAAGGGGTGGCACTGTAGTGATCCCAAGCGCAGGTCTGTCCCGTGCTCGAATCACTTATTATTTTCCCTATTTTCTGTCTCTTGTTTAGGCTTGATTATTTATGGGGTTATTTGTGTTCTTATATTGAGAGTGCCATGGCTGGATTTCCGGCTGTCAAGTCTGCTCGCGGCCTGTCACAGCTGTTTGTGTTTAGTAATTACTGTCTCTCCACACCTGTTTGTAGTTTGAGTTTCTGTGTGCTATTTAAGATCACTAGCGAGGGTTATTCCTTGCTGCAACCTCGCCCTACCTAGGCTGGAGTCCCCAATCCTGACTCCAGTCCCTTTTCAGCGTACGGTTTCTCCTTTGCTATATATATGTAAGCGTTTGTATTTACTCTTTTATGACTCACGCTATCTCTTTGCATGGTCAAGTGCATAGTGTTTGTGTTTTGCCCCTCATGGCACGTTCTTTTGTTCCCTTTTCATTAATAAATAAGCAAACTCACTGCTGGCTATTGGTGCCTCATTTATGCCCTGAATGTGGCATTCATAACAAATAGGCCTGTTCCATTATGCTCTTTTACTACACACCACAGTGATATGATACTGCACTGTTGTGTAATATTGCTTAATAATTATGAATTTTGTCAGTAAACTGTAAGGGAGAAGAGATGAGGGGAAAAAAAAAAAAACGAAAACCAACCTGAAAGAGTCAATAAACAGTGCATAGACTCAAAATTTACATAAATTGAAATAAAAAATGTTGCATTACATATTACAGCAGTGATGTCCTTACTGTACTTCGGACACGATTTTGCTGGCAGTGACTCCTAAGCAGCGAGTCAGTGGAGTGAGTCTGAGAGCCTTTTTGTAATGAAGTCAATACTTCAAATGTTGCCATCTCATCAGCACATGACACTCGTTGATTGCACTCAGTTTTGGCTCCATAATGAATGCAATGCCTCATTCATAATACCGGTGGTGGAACGGAGTGTCCGTTCAAAGCTCTAAACAATGTGAGACTGTCCTCTCCGGACAAGCAAGTGCAAATCAAGTAGCTAGGAAAAATATGTACCTTTCTGAGGAGGCTCTGCGCGACCACAGTTCAATTAGGGCCCCAGCAGAATAACCGGCATGCTTGTACTGCGGTGGGGAGTGTGCCAGAGCTGTTTGTTGTACGTGTTTTGATGCCTGATTGCTCTGATCCCGGCATCAACGGGGCTGCGCGTGCTTAACATTTCATGAGAATATATTCCAGCGGCTTTCACCACCTGTGCCCAGTGCCAATGAATTAAAAAGCTTTGTTGATGTCTCCAGCAACGTCCTGGAACTAGAACAAGGCGCTGGCCTCTCGCTGGTTGGAACATTTGTCGGCACATACAAAAGGCCAGAACACAAATACAAAAAAAAAAAAAAAAAAGAGAGAAAGAAAATGAGTGTTTGGAGGCGGTTGGAAATGTGCTGCGATCACAGAGCGTGAAAGCCTGACTGGCTCAGACCATTTGGAGCTTCTTTTTTTTTTTTTTAGCTTCAAGGCCTCACTTGCACACCAGTTCCTTTTGGGAGAACAGCTGGAACAGCTCGGGTCTCCCACGAGGGCCTCGGCAGCGGTAGCAATGGCAGCCGGCGGTGGTAGCGGCGGCGGTGGTGTGGGGAGGGGCGGCACACTTGGACAGAATGTCTTCAGGGAACATGACACACATAGACTCTTTTCCTCTCCGCGCCACCTCCACAACATCTCCTCCTCCCGTTAGAGAGAGTGAGCTGAAGCTGCTGACAGCACTGACAGGCCCGGCGCAGGGAGAAAATGGTGAGGGGAGGTGGTGGTGGTGGGGGGGGTCGCTGGCATAGTCACCTGTCCTCTGGAGTTTGATGCAGCCGGGACGGGTAAAGCACGCCATCGGGGGGTTGTTTCAGGATTAGAAAACTACCTGACAGTTCCCAGCAGTGAGATGGGGAGTTTGTGTTGCCGCCTCAGAAACACGTTTACCCCCTGCGGAAGGTTACCCGTGTAAACATGGCAGGTCGCCGCACGCGACTGGCTGCTGCGATGCCGTTTGTTTGTCAGCATTACCGGAGTCATTTCTGTCTGTAAAGCGGCGCACGCAAATGATACCAGTGGGCCGCTGAGCTACAAATTCAAACTGAACATTTATTTGGTGGAAGGCTTAACATCACCTCCAACTTTTTTTTCCTCATAAATTTGCGACTTTTTGTTGGAGGTAAATTCTGTGCCCTTTTTCTTGAAAATTCCTGACTTTTTATATTTTCTCATGAATTTGCAACATTCATATGGATGCAGGTTAAAATTTTATTCTATGTCATGATTGGGGTACATTTGGTGACTTATAACTCTCGTTTTGTTTTTTTTATGATATCAACTTCAACCTGTGGCTGGAAGGAATTTAACTCCCCCACAACAGGATGTTATACAGACTTTAAAAATAAAGGCTCAAAAATATAGAAAAGGTTAGCTGGTAAAATTTTTCAAGATTTGGTAATTTTAGCGTTTGAAATAACATTTTTTTCAGGATTACACTTGTATTTAATGCTAACATTCTTCTGATATGAGCTGTGTGAGCTATATGAGCACAGCTTTTATGCTAGCGTTTTTCAATATTAGGCAATTTTAGCATTTCAGGTAGCATTGTATTTTTTAAGCTTAAGCATGTTTTTCGCATTTTTAAGCTTTCTTCATCTTCAGCTATTTCTGGTTTAGGAAGCTATTTTATATTTAAGATTAGGCTATTTTAGCATTTAAACTAACATTTTCCAGTTTGCGCTCATGTTTAGCATTTTTCAGCTAACTTTGTGCAACTTTTAATAGTTTTGTCTTTTATGCTAACGATTTAAATTATCAGCCTATTTTAGCAGTCTAGCTAGCATTTTTTTTAAATTTTATGCTTATAGTTAGCATTTTTAAACAAACTTCTTGCAACTTTTAGCTATTTTTTCTTTTTCTTCAAGGATTTTAATGTTACGGCTATGTACACAATCTAGCTAGCATTTTTTTAAGTTTAGCCATTTAACATTTTGAGTTAAATTCCTGTAAGTGTTTGCCATAGAGAGCCTACATGGCGCCCCGTCTACTGGTGCATATGGGACCTTCGGGAAGAAATCATCACTGGAATGAATGGTTAGAGAGAAATGATCTTTTGATCCTAAACGAATTTTGCCACGAGTTGCACATGTGATGTTTGTCAATTTAAAAGACAATTTTCCTCATAAATGACACTGTAGGCTGTCATCTAGCTGTTAAAGTGCAAGCTTGGGAAAATAAGTAAATTGAAAGACAACAAAGACAGACTCACGCAAGTTACATCAGCGTTTCGAAAACTGCGCAGGGGGAAGTAACAGTCCTCTGGATCGCCTGCAGCTCTCAAGATACAGTGCAGTACATTTGTGTTGTTTTTCTCCTCTGGGGATCCATCTTTCATTGGTCAGAAAACGGGGAAAAAGGAATTTGCAGCGTCCAGTAAATGTGTCGTTACTTTTTTTAAAGTGTGCCGTGACTGTGTGCCTGCTTGTCTGACGGTTTCAGCCCCGAACTACCCCCGACATTTTGGAGTTATTGTGCAGTCGGAGCCGACAAAATTACAATCCAGTGATAAAGGGAAGAAGATTGATTAAAAAGAGAGCACAAATCAGCTGTGTCTGCCATGCTTGCTGCATCCTCCACCGCAGAATTGTAGCGTCTGTCTCACTTCAGTGAGGATAAAGGCGGAAGAAATGTGACATGAGTGTTCAGACTGAGGTCGCTTTGGAAAATATCAGATACGTATCCGAATTAGGACCACATATGAAAGTGGCCTGGGTCTGGCGTGAAAAAAATCAGATATGTGCTGTTCAGACTGTCATTAAAAAAAAAATCAGAAATGGGTCACACGTGTAAAAAAAAATCAGAATTGAGCATTAAAATCTGCAGTGTGACCGTAGCCTTAGGCTCTCTAGTTCTGCTTTTATGCTAACATTGATAAAGCTTAGGCATTCAAGCTAGCTTTTTTTTTTTTCATATTTATTTTGTATTTTTAATCCGATTTCTGATACTTTAAACTATCCATGCATTTCTGCTGTTTTGAAGGATTAGGCTATTTTCACAATCAAGCTAGCATTTTTTTGGGGGGGGGTTTAGCTTGCAGTTAGCATTTTTAAGCTAATTTTGTGCAGCTTCAAGCTATTTCCACTTTTATACTAACGTTGTTAAAGATTAGACTATTTTTGCAATCTAGGTTTAAGCTTATGTTTGTTAACTTTGTATAACCTCAACCTATTTCCGCTTTTATGCTAATGTCTTTAACAATTAGGCTATTTTAGCATTTACGATTACTTTTAAAGAAGCACATTGTAGCCTTTGTAAGCCTTTCTGGAAAGCATTACAGCAAGCAGCGTTCACACCGCATTTTTGCAAGACAATACAATTTTTAATAGCTCAATTTCTTATTATTTTTCTCCACTAAAACTCCAGGGGGAACAAAGACAGTAAACATGACATTTTGCTGTCACATCAGAAATTCTCCCCACTACTGAGAGACTAAAAATCAAGATACTGTACCAAGAGATGGCACCATAATAATCAGTTTTAAGTTTTTTTGCAAATATCTCAACAACCGCTGGGCCTTGACTCATCATTCTAATCTCTGAAATCTTCTGCAATTTTTCCCCACTGGTCTTACGCTCTAAAAGTTTTTGCACCATATTTACAAAAAAATGTGCAAGTAAAGGTAAAATGAACTACTCAGAGGTTACTCATCCAAACTGGCTGAAATTAAGCATGATTCAGCTGCAGATGTTGATAATGAAAAGCTGCAAAAATTATCAAAAAATGACAGGTGGTCTTATTCTTCTAAACAACTGAAATACAACATGCCTCTCGTGCATTTTGTCAACCTAACATGTAGCCCACCTTAGGTTTTAAATGCTGCTGCTTAACAGTACAAAACCTTGAAGTCTACAGCTGCCTGGAACTCAGTTATCCCAATGACTCAACGTAACTTATCTTTTTTGAGACAGAAGAGATTTTTCTTTTTTTTCTATTTTAAATGGTTTGAATTATTCTCCTTTACCCTCCCCCCAACCCCCCATAACAACAACAACACAGCCTTGCATAGGGCACCCAAAAAAGATAAAGACAGCCCTGGACATTCCCCACATGGTCTCCCAGTAATGAATTTCAGGCTTTGCTCTTCACTGAATCTGGTTAATTACAATAATGTCTGTGTTTCCGTGACAGCTGGACTTCTCTGACGAGGGTTTCAAGATTTTGTAGATGACGGATTCCTTTGTCTGGCCCTCTGTACGAATGTAATTGGTAAACTGTTGGACCAATTTGAATTATTAACAAAACACTCATTTCATAATAAAAAGGGTTTATTATTCCTCTGCGTGCCACAGTTTTGTTATCAACAAAAGCCTCTGTTAGTCTCAGCTTTTTTTAGCGAGAGAGAGAAAAAAAAAAATCCATTGAAAGTGGCTGAAGGCCTGACACAAAGCAACTGCTGAATACCAGCAAATCTGCAGGCTTAATTGATTATTTGTGCAGAGCTGTATATCTGCAAGGTGCAGGATACCCCGGGGAAATAACGTAAAACAGATAACAAGATGAAATGTGGGAGAATTGCTTTTCTGCTGCCCATTTTATTAATCTTTTTCTCTTCTTATTCACAATGAGTTTCCCCACTTAGGTTTTCCCATTACACAAACGCGACTTCACACTCGAAAATGGGGCCTAAATCGAAAAGTTGAGACTTGACTCAATGCTGGCGGGAAGAGCGTTTGTGGAGAGGTTATTTTGTTTTCTGAATGGCTCATGGAGGGACCGGCGCTTGTGCGTACCTTAGAATCCCACGGGAGATCATTTTATTTTCAAATCTCTCCTTCATTATTTTGCCTTTCTCAGTTTTCTGTCAGCACTGAGAGGAGCGAATTCATTATGCTGATACTGTACACAAACATTTCTGAAAAAGCAATCTGATTTTTTTTTTTCCTCTCAAATTCAGGTTAGCAGGTGTTACGGCTAACTCAAAGCTGCATTGCTCTCGTCGGCATTGCATTCCGTGGAAATGACTTTAAAAGAACAAACCTCAACAAGACGGGATGTGAAATTGCTGTGGAGCTCAGCTCATGTTTGTGTCAATGCCACTCTGCTCTGTCTCATACCTTGTTCCATTTATACCAGCCTGGGCTGTTCTAGCTTTTTAGGGCAGTGCTTTTCAACCAGGGTGCCCACGCACATTCAGTTTTTTGTGGGAAATTATCTAATTTCACTTGTTAATTGGTCCAAAAAATGCAAATAATTTACCATTGCGCATGAATGCATTGATGCCTACAAAACTCCCACAGGCCAAAAACATGCAGGTTAGGTTAACTGGAGACTCTAAAGTGGCCCTAGGTGTGAATGTGTGTGTGAATGGTTAAGGGATAGTGCCGTACCATGGCTGCTTCATCCATCCAGGTGGATGCCCTCAATTTCCCCTCTGGGGATCAATAAAGTATACAAAATCAAATCAAATCAAAACCCATACACAACCAGAGGCGGTGCATCAATAGAGGGTGCAAGTGCACCGCCCCCTTTAAATATTCAGAGAGAAAATATTTTCCTAAATAAATTTGTCGTGATATGCAAAATAAATGAGAGACATAGCATGTCCTTCTGTTAGTCGATATGTAAGCTTGTGTAGCTCATGGGTCGGGCCGTCAGCGACTCAACCGGCAACCCCGCCCTTCCGAGGGTGTGGAGGGTGAAACTGGGCATCCTGGCAGAACTAAAAACAATATCTGTCACAGGTCTGTGGTGGACCACTCCAAATTACACGTGGTGAGACTGGACACCCTGGCAGATAAGCGCATCTGTTGCAAGGTCTGTGGTGAACTTTTGCCAGTCGGTGCATCGTGACATGCACTACACAAAGAGCAGAGATAAGCAAACCTATCATCTGGTCAGTCACTGCAACAGATACTGGAGTCAGTTTGTCTTGGCCTGTCCTTGTCACTAATAATACCTGTATCTGCAAAGAATGTGCCGCTAGTCCAGCAAAAGCTAGCGGTACTCAAATACTTTACATTTACATACTCATGTGTTTTGTGCTTTTTCATTAATCTGTAACATTTTAGTCATAAATCTGAAACTTCATTTTATAATTTTTCATACTTCTGATTGTTTCCTTGTATTTTTCTATTTTTTCACTATAGCCAGTTCATTCATGCACTCCTGCCATCTAGTGGTTATATAGTACATTGTAACTTAAATGTGAAATCCTTTGTTAATAATGTGATGTTTCTTTATATCACAGCAGATTTTATTGGGTAGTTTTAATCAATAGTATTCACATTTTCACACTTGATCCAGGTGAAGGTTCTTCAAATAACTTTTTAATGAAATAACTTTTTTTTTTTTTTTTTACATTAAGAGAATAACTTTAGTTTCCCTTTTAAAAGCTGTTGCCAGTAGGTCTATAAATTTGGCCATTTTTTTCTCAGCATCATTTTTAAAAAATCTCCCTGTCCCTGTAGGTCTGTGATGCCATTCTAGGACACACCAGGGAATGCTTTGCATTTTCAGACCACCTGGTCAGTGCCACATTGCTTCAGGGGGAACGGTTTGAAGAATATTGCAAGGCATTCCTGGCAGTTGCACTGAGCTGCACCTGGAAGGCACGTCCAGTGCTCAGCGGAAGCGAGCTGAAGACAGAGCTTAGCCTCCTCTACAGCAAGGATGAACTCAAATCCTGTTGTGATGGCATCTTGTTAATTTTTTCAACTACTTCAACACATCTGACAAAGTACTTTAGTTTTCATCATTAAAGTGTTCCGTTTTCTGAATTTATTCTGTTCTAAGCCTCTTGATTTTATATTTGTGTTTTGCTCTGGTCTGTGAGGGTCCTTAGATGATTTCACCCATCACATCCAAGTGCACCCCCCCCAAAAAAAAAGTTTATCACCCACCACCACTGTGCACAACAATGACAAATTATTTGCAATTTTTTGGGCCAGTTAAGAAGTCCAAATTAGATAATTTCCTACAGAAACATGAGCATACCAGGGCACCCTGGTTGAAAAACACTGTTTTAGGGGTCCTATTCAAGATTGTGTTTGAGAAGTTGTCTTATGTTTGTAAAGGGAAAAAATTGAAACCCTTTAAAATAAAATAAAATAAGCTTGGGTCTAGGGCTGTGTGATATGGCAAAAAAAATCATATCACGATATACAGTAAGTCATCTTGTACCATAACGATATATATCACAATATACATGTTCTGTAAATTCTACAGTTTAGATAATCATATAAAAAGGGCCATCTCTTTTGTTTTACATGTACCATTGTCCCTCATAATTTTGCAGTGTTATAAAATAGTTTTCTAATGTACATTTGAGACTTGATTCTCATAAAATTCAGGTTTTTCTTTTAAATCATATGTGAATAAAAAGTAAACATCAATAAGTTAAATATTTCCTGAGCCAAAGGAGAATATCTAAAAAAAGAAAACAACATAAAAAAAAATGTCTGAAAATGAGCAAATTACCCATGGCTGTCACCTACAGGTATAAATTAGCTGTTAGTTTAAATCAATGAAAATTTCAGTGTAGACCTGCAGACTGCCATTCAGGCCTGATTTAACCTGCTTGCTTCTTAGTAAAAATATTTCAGATTGGTCATGAGCTGAAAATCAAAGACACAAAAGGTAATGTAATAAAATACATGTGATGACTAACTTTATTTATCACTGCTTGACTAATAAGGATTAGAAATCATTGGGGCAGCGCTGTGGTGAAGTGGTTAGCACTGCCGCAGCACAGCAACTCACCCTTGGCCGGGGGATCCTGGGTTCAATCCCAGCCCCCGACCAACAGTGATCTGTGTGGAGTTTGCATGTTCTCCCCATGTCTGTGTGGGTTTACTCCGGGATTTCTCCTGTTTCCTCCCACATGCCAAAAACATGCAAGTTAGGGGATTCTAAATTGTCCTTAGGTATGAATGTGAGAGTGGATGGTTGTCTGTCTCTCTGTGTTGGTCCTGCGATGGACTGGTGATCTGTCCAGGGTGCACCCTTCCTCTCACCCAAAGATGCTGGGATAGGCTCCAACGCCCCCCTCCCCCCCGGCAAGGATTAAACGGAAGAAGATGGAGAAACCAAATAAATTACATTAAGAGCCAACTTGTTCCTCTGACCCGTTTTAATGTATTTATTATTTATTTTGTGTGTATGTGCCACCATCATACACTTTTGCAGCATTAATAAGATTTTTTCAGACAAAGGTAAGAAACTCAGCAGTAATTTAAACCAAAAAAACGATGGTCTGCTACAGTTTCCAGTTGGCACAACTTAGCATCGTCATTTAGTATTTTATAATTTGACATGGTGTTAACATTACTTACCTCCTATTAAAACTAGGTTAGTGAACTATCCTCTCTTACGCAGCACGATGAAAACGGTCCCACATCCCTGGCAAACAGGAATAGCAGCTATCTGAATCGGTAGTTTGGAGTTAGCATTAGCAACCACCGGACAGAAGCCTAGCCAGCCACTACACCTGTTCCGGTGCATACAGTTGCGCACTGCAGGGAAGAGGCAGGGCACTAACAAGTAGTGGTGAGGTAGGAGCTTTACTGAATAAACGGGGGAATGTGCATTTTAAATATGATATAAATGATATTCTATGAAACAATAGACATTTTTATATTGTCATCCAATATATATCATCATATCGCACAGCCCTACTTGGGTCATTTTTAGATGGCCAGAACAAAAAACTTAAACCACTACATAAAATAAAAAATTGACCAGCATCCATACGGATGTTGAAAATTCACAAGAAAAGGCTTGCAAATTTACAAAAAAAACAAAAGAACAGAAATTTACTAGAAAAAGAAAAAAAATTAGAAAACAAGTTGCAAATTTTTTGTTGAAAAGAGTTGCAAATTTTCAAGAAATAGGTCACACATTTAAGAGAAAACATTGGCAATTTATGAGGAAAAAAGTTGTAAATTTAAGAGAAAGAAGTTCCACATTGACTAAAAAGTCTTTAAAAAAGTTTCAAATTTGCAAGAAAAAAAGTTGAAAATTTATCAGAATAAATGTGCAAGTTTATAAGAAATAGGTAACAAATTTTCATTTAAAAAAGTAGTGAATTCACTAGTGGTGCTGGTGTTATTGCGTTAATCGCCTGCTAACACTTTGCCCCCATTAACGGTGACAAATTTTGTGATCGCGGTTAACGGCAGTAAGCACAAACAGTACTTTTTGGTCTAGAGGCTCACCGTACCAAAGCCACTGTGGCTACAGACACTGTGCACGCCATGCAGACATTGTGAAGTCAAACAAGCTGGATTATAGCCATGGAAATCCCCAAAGCACTGTCATGTTTAAGTTTACAGCAGTGTCTGTTGGAGCTCTCACCTGGATAATTGTTACAGCGTCCTCCAAAACTTCGCCTGAATGTTGGGTTGTTCTTCTTCTGTGGAAGTCAGCTAGCTGGCTAGTAGCTGCATGCTAGGTTGTAGCTGACCTCCAACAACTGACACGGACAGAAATTCACCTGTTTTCATCCTCATAGCTTTGGGTCCAACGCACTGTGTATATATACTTATACTGTATATTTATGTGTGCATATGTATGTTCACTGCTTTTATTTTCTTATCTCCTTGATTATTGCTCTGAGTGTTTCTGTCCCTGTGCTGTTGCAATCCTGGAATTTCCCCATTGTGGGACTAATAAAGGCTTATCTTAACTGTTGGTGAATACCAGTCTAAAAAAATTCTCAAGCTCGGTTCGTAATGTCCATTTACTCCCCCGCCATTTTTGCAGCACGGTGGGGTGTCATTACGGGTGAGATAGTTGTTTGTTTATGTTTGCAGTTTTTCTGCTAAAAGGGAATTTGTGTGTTGTGACACACGAGGTCCATGATTTTGTGTTGATCTGCTTAAAAGTTGTGGATGTTTGCTATGAGAGAAAGAGCAAGCTCCTTTTGTAGCTGCTGGCTGGTTGGATGCTGAGTTGTGTTGCAGTGACATTAATGAGCCCTGGCATTCCATTGTTTGCACATGCAGTCTACTTTTGAGAATTTTCTGGAGAATAATCTGGATAGTTTTCGTGATTTTGAATATGTTGAGAGCTTTAATAAACCTGCAGGTGAAGACAGCAAGCATATTTATCCACTCCCATGTTCATAACAGTATGACAAACTTGAAAAATTACCGACTTAAGGTACCCTATATCTGTATGAAAAAAAAAACGCAATTAATGCTTTATTAATCGTGATTAACTCAACATTCCAAAAGATTAATTGCGATTATTTTAATCTTCCAACACCACTAGAATTTACACAAAAACATTTCCAAATTCGCAAGAGAAAAGCCATGTTTATGAGGAAAAAGTTCCAAATTTACAAGAGATAAGACAAATTTACGAGGAAAAGTTGAAAACTTGCAAGTGAAGTCTCAAATTTATTTATTAAAAAAATTTTACAAGAAAAAAGTTGCAAATTTTTGTTGAAAAGTCGCAAATTTTCAAGAAATAAATCACAAATTTAAGAGAAAACATTGACAATTTTTGTGAAAAAAGTTGCAAATTTAAGAGAAAAAAGTTCCAAATTGGCCAAAATGTCCTTAAAAAAAGTTTCAAATTTACAAGAAAAAAGTAGAAAAATTATCAGAATAAAGTTGCAAGTTTACAAAATAAAGGTAGCAAATTTTCAATGAAAAAAGTGGTGAATTTACAAGAAAACAGTTCCAAATCTGCAAGAGAAAAACCATGTTTATAAGGAAAAATGTTGCACATTTACAAGAGATAAAGCAAACTTAAGAGAAAAAGCTGAAAACTTACAAGAGAGAAGTTTCATAATTTATGCGGAAAAAATCACAAATTTACAAGAAAAAGCAGCAGTTATTGCAAATTAATGGGAAGATTCAAATTCACGAGAAAAAAGCTACAAGTGTCACGATTCTGAGCACGGGTGAGAGACGTGCTCAGCCTCTAAGTGTATTTTACTCTTTTCTGCATTTCTGTATCTCTGTTTATCTTGGATTTCGCAATGTTGCGATCGCATCAATTCACGCGAAATCAGCCAATCAGCGCAACTATTGCGCGACCTTGCAACTTTGTCCAATCACTGCAACTTTCCTGCAATTTTGGCCAATCCTTGTCAACTTCCGCCAATTTCACCGATCAAATTTGTCTCTGAAACGCTCAGTCTAGCCAATCAAATGCATCGCACTGCACCGCGTTCACTTCCATGTTTACAGTAAGTATTAATGGAACACTTAAGCAAAAAACAGTGTGTGATTTAAAAAAAAACCCACTCACCCACGAGGTTTGCAACACCGTCCCTTCCTCCGTCTCTCTCAGCCTGCCGGTGGACATCTCCATCCTGACCGCGTGTACAAAGTGCTGGGTTTGTGTTGAAAGATGTCTGCCTGCCCCAAAAAAGCACCCCGTTGCGGGAGCACACGTGACGAGAGAGTTCATAGACCCACAAACAAGCAAGCAAATCTAATACTACAGCCAGTGTTTGATCATTTCATACATCTTTAGAGGTAAAATTATTACTACATCTTGTCAATGAGCTTTAAACCTGTGAATCTCTGATCTGGACATGGATAACCCCCTGTAACTGAAAGGGGTGTGTGTGTGTGTGTGTGTGTGTGTGTGTGTGTGTGTGTGTGTGTGTGTGTGTGTGTGTGTGTGTGTGTGTGTAGACGCGCAGCAGACAGACAGGTAGGAGTTACACAGAAAGAGGCAGAATATTGTCTGTAATTTTTTTCAGAAAAACAGACTCCATAGACAATACAGACTAACAGAATAAATTATTTCTTTTTTCCTCTCCGCTCGGTACCGAGTGGTTGGGGACCATAGGAAGTTTTCAAATGAAGGTGTTGCCAATAATTTCCACATCTCTACTCTTTAACATGCATTCAGTGCAGTTTAGCTGTTGTAATGGATATTGTGTTAAAGTCTGTACTGGCTGTTGCACAAAAGAGTTTTTCTGTATAGCAGAAGTTTCTGCTTAATTTACAAATCGCTGCAATAGGAAATGTTTTACAATCCTGTGCTTTTCTTGTATCATTATATAGAATATCACTGCAGTAAGCTGGAAAATAACATCTGCTTTAAAATTTGTAATTCTTCCCACAACTTTTAGTACCAAAAAAAAAAAAAAACCTCAAAACATCGCAACTTTAAAAAAAACCCTGCAAATTCAGGCTTTTTGGGGCGCAACAATCATAAAAACCCATGAAGTCTTGGAGGGACTGTTTAGTATGTTTTGGTATTTTGTTATGAGTTTTTCCTTTTGGTTCCTGTTCTTAGTTTCTTGTTACTTTATCTTATCCTCTTCAGTCTTTGTAGGTCGTAGACCTATTACTGATTTTCGCTTAATACATTTCACTGCTAACATAAAAACAGAAAGCTTTATTGTTGAGAAATAGGAGACTAATAAATACATATAATATAATAAAAGTGCTCCAGAGAGTACTGGTGTGCGGACCAGTTGGCATCAAGTCTGCTCTTCAACGTATTCACTGTTGGAGCAGTCACAACGTCCTCAGGAAGTCTATTCCATATTTCAAAAACTATTAGAAAAAAAATTTCTGTCGCCTACTCTTACAACATCTTAATTTTTTTAACTTCAAGCTATGTCCTCTGGTGAATACGGGGCTATCATCCAGCTCCAAAGAACAGAGATCAACCCTATAAATGCCATGAAGATATTTGTATACTGCAATAATGTCTCCCCAAACACATCAATACTGCAGTGTTGGAAGCTTCAACTCACGTAGCCTATCAGTATATGCTAGATGCTGAAGTCCTGGGACCAGCTTTGTCGCACGTCTTTGAACGCCCTCTAGAAGTTTTGCTTGCCTAGCATACAGTATATAGGAAAAACAACTGTATTACAGTACTCCAGATAAGTCCTGACAAATGATTTGTACAGTGTGTTAAAAATCTCTATCTAAGAATTCGAACGATCTTATCAGTCCCAGCTGCCGATTGGCTTTATTTACTTGCTTGTCTACATCCATCCATACTCCCAGATCCTTCTCTTCCTTAGTTTCCTCTAGAGTAACTTTGCCTAATTTGTACTTGTATTTGGCATTGTGCCTCCCAAGGTGCATCATTTTGCATTTAGTGGCATTAAACTTGATTTGCCACCATTCGGCCCAAGCCTGCAG
The DNA here is from genome assembly GCA_020510985.1 of Pholidichthys leucotaenia. Taxonomy (NCBI): domain Eukaryota; kingdom Metazoa; phylum Chordata; class Actinopteri; order Cichliformes; family Pholidichthyidae; genus Pholidichthys; species Pholidichthys leucotaenia. The sequence continues at coordinate 426,415,872 of CM035840.1, read as the reverse complement.
TTGTTCCAAATCATCCTGAAGTGACTGTTGTTGGTGGACATTGTTGACAACAGAAAAGACCTTAGCATCATCAGCAAACAAAGCAATATAATTATGCACAACTCCCGGCATGTCGTTCACAAAAAGGACAAAGAACAGGGGGCCCAATACACTGCCCTGGGGGATTCCTGACAATACATGCACCCATCTGGATGCAGCCTCATTAACAATTACTCATTGTTTCCTTCCTGTGAGAAAACTCCGGCTCCAGGTGAGGAACTTTCCCATAATTCCGTAGCTTTTAAGTTTGACCAGGAGTCTCTCATGAGGCATGCTATCGAATGCCTTTGCAAGATTCAGGTAAACAACGTCAATGGGTCAGCTGTCGTCAAGAATTTTTGTCCAAATATCCAAACAACTAAGAAGCTGGGTACCGCAGGAGCGACCATTAATGAAGCCGTGCTGACAATTATGTAATAGTTGATTCTCATCTAAGTAAGCGACCAGATGATCCCGAACAATAACTTCCATAATCTTGCAAGTCACACATGTATGGCTTACTGGTCTGTAATTCCCAGCCAATCTTAGTTGGGTTTTATGTATTTCTGTATTATCTCGTATTCATCTTCCTGCTTATATTTGTCCTTATCCTCAGTTCTCCCTTTGTAACGTCAGTGTTCATTTGTATTGTTTTTTGAATATTTATTGGGTTTATATTTCTTCTTGGCAGTTATTTTCTCATTGTAGATTTTGGTCTGTTCCGATTTCAGCATTATTGTCAGTTGCCTTTTTTGTTTCCAGTGCTTTACCTTCATAGTCATCTGTTGCTTTGTTTCTCTCGGTGTGACAGCTGTCAGTGTTACTTCCAGGTGTCATCGTGTGCGTGGGCTGTCACTCCTATCATGGGTTGTTCTATTATCCTCGCTCATGCACTCACACCTGTTCACGATTTGTTCATTTTCCCTGTACCTATTTAGGACGGCTACAACACTAACTCATTGCAGCGGTCAACTGTTTCTCCCTGTATGTATCTCTGTGTGTTTTTATGGGTGCGACTCCATCTGAGCTGGGGACTCTTTATTCTCTTTTTTACTGGCATTTTCGCATGCTCCCTGCCTGGTCCTGTCCAGGCTTCTCTCCCATCTCTAGCTGGACGTGAGCCCCGTTTTTCCTGGCGTTTCCACACGCCCATCTGTTCCTACCTTTATTTATGTAGGTGTAGTGTTTTGTTATTGTTTGTGTTTTTCTTTATTAAAACCTGCAAACTCACAGCCTGCGCTTGGTGTCTTCAGTCCGTCCTTGCCAGGGCAGTTTATGACAACAAGTTTACAGAAAAAGTAGCAAACTGATGAGAAAAAAAATTGCAAATGTTAAAAAAGTCATAAAATTAGCATTTAAAAAGTAGCAAATTTTTGAGGGGAAAAAAAACAAAACAACTAAAGGTAATTTTAATTCTCCCCAGAAGAAATGCTGAGGGTGAATTTGTAGCTTGAGAGTCCCCTTGTGGCTGAGGGGGGCCAATGTATTTGTGTATTCTCTTTGTAGCCAGGAACAGCACCAACTCCAGCTCTTGACAGAACGTGGTATCACTGGGTCACAATCGATTTTGGCCAGTAGTGACTTTATTATTAAAGTTAAGGACAAGAAATTTGTGCACAAAGCAAATGTCAAATGACCTTGACCTTGGCTTTGACCCTGAGGATCAACGGGGTCTTAGGGGGTTTTTACACCTAACCTGTTTGGTTGGACTTTCGGACTTTTCAGTTTGGTTTGGACCAAAATTTTAGGTGTGAATTCTCCTCTGAACCGTGGTCCACATCAGAGAGACAAAATTTGGTTTGGCAAAAAGAGGTGGTCTCGGTCCAGATCAAATTGAACCTGGGTCTGGTCCGTTTAGACTGTGAAAGCAATTTTCAGAAAGGTTTGGACTTTCGGACCAAACATAGGAAGGCAGCCGATAACAGGGAAAATGAGCTGTGGTATGACAGAGAGAGGAAGAGATCCACATTTTAATTTAAATATGGTCTGGTACCGCCATCAATAGTTAATTAAAATAAAATCATTAAATGAAGAAATTTACCAGATATTTTCGGAGGGGATGTGACGTAGAGTAGTGAAAGATCGGAGGAGCAATGCCAGCTGAAAATCATCATGGCTGACGAGAAGGCCAAACGTAATACCCAGATAATATTCTAGCCTCATTAAACTAGTTCACCGACTAATATGATGGAGTCTGAACCAGTTTACACTTAAAGTGTGGTTGCTGATGTGTCCAGAGCTGCTGAAATCACCTCCAACAGTGAGCAGCATGTTTGCTAACTGCAGCATCTGTGCTAACTACATAAATGATATGTCAGTGCATTACGTAAAGTTGTTTGGTCCACTTGCATAAAGAGCGGTGTGATACCAAACCTAACCGGATCAAATGTATACAATGTAACAAAATAAAAACTTTAGTCTGGACTTTGGTGTGGGCTTTCAGGTGTGAAAATGCTCTGAAGTGTAGTGATTCAGGCTGCACACTACTCTCCTTCTCCTAACTGCTCTTTCCCCACAACTGTGCCCTGCACCTGGCCAAAATCAGCACCACTCTTTAAATTGGAGAAACACTCTGCAGACTGCAGGAGCTCATTAGACTCACTACCTGCCACCTCCGGATCAGTAACCCATTGTGCAGCCTCCAGCATGAACGCTCTCCTACCATGCCTCCATAAGCTATCATCTCATTAACAACCAAACCACTTCTCCCTATTATCCCCAGGACGACCTTGGCGGAGTGGATCTTCCCCCGGCGGACCCGCAGACCCACATCCCCACCTTCACTCTCACCCCCTCCCCACCCCCAAGTAAATCGCCTTACCGGCGTACACTGAGTCTATGCCCTCACTTCTCTCCCCAGTGTAAACCCCCACTGTGTGATTCCATTCACCTCACAAATGGTAAATAGCATTCGTTTACAGTGCATCCAGAAAATATTCACAGCACTTCACTTTTTCCACATTTTGTTATGTTACAGCCTTATTCCAAAATGGATTAAATTCATTTTTCCCCTCAAAATTCTACACACAATATCCCATAATGACAATGTGAAATTTTTTTTTGAGATTTTTGCAAATTTATCAAAAATAAAAAAACTAAGAAATCACATGTACATAAGTATTCACAGTCTTTGCCATGATGCTCAAAATTGAGCTCAGGTGCATCCTTTTCCCACTGATCAACCTTGATATGTTTCTACAGCTTAACTGGAGTCCACCTGTGGTAAATTCAGTTGGCTGGACATGATTTGGAAAGGCATACACCTGTCTATATAAGGTCCCACAATTGACAGTGCATGTCAGAGCACAAACCAAGCATGAAGTCAAAGGAATTGTCTGTAGACCTCCAACACAGGATTGTCTCGAGGCACAAATCTGGGGAAGGGTACAGAAAATTTTCTGCTGCTTTGAAGGTACCAGCGAGCACAGTGACTTCAACACATTTGTTTTTGTATACTTTGATGATATTCTCATCTTCTCTCATTCCCTTGCATAGCATTGAGCCCACATCCGGACAGTCCTCCAGCACCTACTCAAGAATCAGCTCTATGTTAAGGGCAAGAAACGTGAGTTCCACACACCCTCCACGACATTTCTCGGGTTTGTCATCACTAATGGTCAGGTACAACTAGACCCAGAAAAAATCAAAGCGGTTCTCGAGTGGCCCGTCCCCACATCCAGAAACCATTTACAGCAGTTCCTTGGGTTCGCTAATTTCTACCAACGGTTTATCCGGAACTATAGCACCATCATCCTTCCCCTCACTCACCTCACCTCCACTAAGACTCCCTTTATCTGGTCTCCAGAGGCCAATGAAGCCTTCTCCCTGCTCAAGACTATGTTCACTGATGCTCAGGTCGCCCATGGGGCTCAATTCATTGTGAAGGTGGGCACCTCAGACTCTGGGGTAGGGGCGGTGTTATCACAACGGTCAGCCACCGACAGCAAGTTACATCCATGCGTGTACTTCTCTCAGCGCTTAACTCCGGCGAAGAAGAATTACGACGTTGGCGATCGGGAGCTGTTGGCGGTGAAATTAGCACTCAAAGAATGGCGGCACTGGCTGGAGTGGGCAGCGTTACCATTCCTGGTTTGAACTGATCATAAGAACCTTGAGTACTTCAGGTCCACCAAACAACTAAACTCCCAACAAGTGAGGTAGGCACTGTTCTTTGGGAGGTTTAATTTTTCCATCACATACCGCCCCCGGTCAAAGAACACCAAGCCCGACGCCCTCTCCAAGCAATTCGCCCCGGTTATCTCACCTTCCAGGGAGGAAACGATTATCCCAGCAGAGTGCGCGGTGGGGGCGTTGACCTGGGATGTTGAATGGAGGGTACAAGAGGCCCAGAAGACAGACCCGGATCCTGGGGGGTTGGGGGGGTAGTCAGCTGTTTGTGCCCACGGTGGTTCGAGGCAATGTCATTCATTGGCTCCATACAGTGAAATTTACCTGTCATCCAGGCGTAGCCAGCACCCTGTCCCATCTTAAGCACCTGTTCTGGTGGCCCTCTATGAATGTGGACGTCTGAGTCTATATTAAGGCATGCCAACAGTGCTCCACTGGAAAGTCCTCTACTACCCCTCCTCCTGGGTTGCTGCAATCACTTCCTCTTTCTAGCCATTCATGGTCCCACATTGCACTGGACTTTATTACTAGGTTGCCCTCGTCCAATGGCCACACCATCATCCTAACCGTAGTCAACAGATTTTCCAAAGCCGCACACTACATTCCCCTTTTCTAACCTCCCATCTGCAAAAGAGACACCAGAGCTTCTGATGGCATGTGGTGAGATTGCATGGTATACCCTTTGATGTGGTGTCTGATCATGGTCCCCAGTTTTCTTTTCAGGTCTGGCACACCTTCTGCAAGGCTACTGGGACCACAGTCAGCCTGACATCCACTATCATCTGCAGAGCAATGGCCAATGTGAGTGGGTTAACCAGGATCTGGAAGCCGCACTGCGATGCATCACAACATCCAACCTTGCATCATGGAGTGCTCACCTGCCCTGGGTAGAGTACACCCATAACTCCGCCACCTCTGCTGACATGGGGGTGTCACTGTTTGAGGCGTCACTGGGTTACAATCCTCCTCCATTTCCCACCTCAGAGGAGGAGATCGCAGTTCCCTCCATCCACCACTATATCCAGAGGTGCCACCGCATCTAGGGAGAGACCAAGGTGACGCTACTTCGAACGGCTGAGCACAATTCCCGAACCGGAATTGTGCCCCTGCCTACACCATCGAGCAAAAGGTAGGGCTGTCCATGAAGAACATTCAACTAAAAACTGATTCCAAGAAACTGTCTCTCCGATTCATTGGGCCTTTCCCCATCAGCCGCATCATTAACCCTTCATCTGTCAACCTCAGTCTTCCCCATTCTCTCCGTATACACCCCTCATTTCATGTTTCCCAGATGAAGCTAGCGTTCTCCAGTCCACTTTATCCCATCACCAAGCCACCTCCTCCACCAAAGATAATTGACGGAGGCCCCACCTACACCGTCCACCGGATTCTCAATGCTCGTTGCCAGGGACGTGGCACCCAGTTTCTGCTGTACTGGAAAGGTTATGGGCCGGAGGAACGCTGCTGGATCTTAGGTACTTTTATCAGTGATAAACAACTGATCAAGGATTTTTACAAGAAACACCCCAACAAATCTCGGATGCCAGGAGGCGCCCCTTGGGGGGGGGGGGGGGACTGTCATGGTTCAGGCTGCACACTGTTCTCCCTCTCTTCTAACTGCTCTTTCCACACAGCTGTGCCCCACACCTGACTGTAATCAGCCCCACTCTTTAAATTGGAGCAACACTCTGCAGATTGCAGGAGCTCGCTAGAGTCGCTACCTGCTGCCTCAGGATCAGTAACCCTGTATGCAGCCTCCAGCCTGAACACTCTCCTACCACAGCTCCATAAGCTATCATCTCATCAACTACCAAACCACTTCTTCCTATTATCCCCAGGACAACCTTGGCGGAGAGGATCTTTCCCCGGCAGACCCGGATCCCCACCTTCACTCTCACTCTCCCCCCCCCCCCCCCCCAAGTAAGTCAACGTACCAACTTACACTGAGTCTACGCCCTCACTTCTCTCTCCCCAGTGTAAACCCCCACTCAGTGATTCCACTGACCTCACAGAACTCCCCTCATCATGCCAACGAGTCGCCTAAGGAAACCTGCTACCGCTGGGTTCCCTGACCAAACCTGTAAGAGAAAGAGAACATTATTACAATAACTGCCTGTGTCCCTGCAACTAACCCTTTTTCTCCTCTCTCCTCTTGCAGGTTTGTCAGACTCTCCGTACACACTCTCCAGCACTAATTCACAATAAACACTCATTATTGTATTGCAACCTCGGTCTCCCTTGCTGTCTGCTTTTGGGTCTGTTACTACTTGCCATGTCATGAAGTTAGGGCACTTCAGACTCTAAACTTGCCTGAGGGTGCCATTATTATCAGGGTTAGTGCTAGCAGGACTTAAAGATAAGTAGAATCTGATTGTAGTTAATCTGGATATTTCCAGTACAATAAAGAGTGAGATGCTTAGAATTTATCAGTGCGTTCCAGTCCGATTGCAATAGAGCTCCAGGGTGTGGCTTTGCATCTCCGCTGAGCACCATTGTAGTTCAGATTTTCAGGTTTGTATTTTATTTATACATTTATCTCCTTTTGGCTTCATTTGGAATGCCCTGCATCAAACTGCACACCAGGCCAGACCACATAATTGCCTTTTCCACACAGGGAAGCACCTTGTTTTCCATCTGAAGTCTGCCTCTGTCAGATTTCACCATTAGAGGAAACTGGTGTTAGCATGGGGGGGGGGGGGGGGGGGGCAATTCCTGGATCAGACATCTCATTGGCGCTGCCAGAGAAACATGGAGGACAGTGAGGATAAATCCGGAGGTAGCTTGCCAAGTTAATCTGAGCCTGAAAACTGAAACAGGATGTCAAAAAATGACCTTTAAATGTTTTGCCTTTTAAAAAATCCCCCGTATTTTTGCACAGAATTTATTATTATTAGGTTTTAATTATGTATTTAAGATCATGTCACTTTTTATTAAATATCAGTAGTGAGTGTATGTATATACTATGGTTTTATTCTTTTGGTATTTCCAGCTCCTGAACTCTTTGTCCTGAACTGATATCCAATCATTCATTCATTCAATGCACAGTTTATCAAATGATTTCCCCCGAGGCCTTAGCAGTTTTCACATCCTCAGGTGCTCATCTTTCTTCAGAACATCATAATAACCCTCAGCTTGCTGTGACGTCAAAGGCTGAAGGGCAGAGGAACTCCAGCTGTGAAGTACATCCGAGCCCCAAGGCACCTGTGTGAAATAACCAGAGTTGGGAGTAACGCGTTACTGTAACGCCACTACTTTTGCAGTAATGTGCTGTGTAACGAAATTACTGTTTAAAAATTCAGTAATGCATTACAGTTACTGAAATTTGATCAGATGCATTACTCGTGTTACTTGTTTTTTTAATATGGATAGATATTTTAGTGCAAATGAATACAAACTGACCCTACCTAGCTAACAAGCCGTCAGTCAAAGAGTCTCTTCACTGCTGCAGCCACAAATGGAGCTTGTTCCTGCAGGAAAAAGATGAAGCTACTTTGTTTTTGTGGAAATAGATTATTTTTTCTTTGTCACAGTTAAAGATAAAGGCATATTGGTGGGATGCAAGCTAAATGCATTTGAGACCGACCACAATCTCCAGAAGCGCCTAAGAACAGCAACATGGTCCTGCAACGCTAGTGCTATGCTAAGCTAACACCGTGATAGTGGATTTACGCTATCTGAACAGCAGCTGGATTTCGAGCACAGGTATGATCTGGACTGTTAGTGACCAAGCAAGAATTAAACCGACTGATTGCCAGATACGTCATTACAGAATGAAGATCTGATAAGTCATTTTCCATCAGACAGCTGTTATCCACCTGAAGTTAACACATTTACTTGCTACCTTGATAAAGATTATTCAAAAATGGATTTGATCTTCAAAAGGACAGGATCATGTCTCTGTCACAGCAGACATTTGGACTGTGAATAATGGGCATTTGTGACCCTGCTGGCACCGCGTCATTACGAGCTGCAGCCACGAGAAGTCATAAATCATGACTCTTTGTTTGCTAGCGGCAAGTCCCGGGAAAACCCCCATGAGTGCCTGGCATCATTGGAAAGCTTAGCAAACGTACTTTCTAAAAATTCATATGTTTTTGCGGAAGACGTAACTTCCAACCGATCAAACGCAAGTTTTCAACCTAGCCAAAATATAAACAAATCATCTTTTTCTGGGTCCATTTTTGTGCACTTCCTACAAATTAAATATCATTTTGAAGGTCTTTCAATACAGGATATGGAAAAAACGTTACCTCAGTTTTGATAATTTCCTCAAAGTGACTCATTTTACCAGCACGGGTCACATTTTCTTTGGATCGCTGCACATTGGATTAAATCCATAATATTAAAACTAAGAACTGACAGCTTTATGCAGTGTTGCCAACTCACTCTTTTTCCCTCTGTCTCTCACTCCACAAATCCTATTTCTCACTCCCAAATGAGGACATTACTGGCAATTTTGTGTTGATTTTCTTAAGATTTTTCACACATTAAGAGCTCTCAAGGCAGGAAAAAGCAGACTGAACATGTTCTAAAAGCTCTGTCTGAAACGGTCTGTTTTCAGCCTGACATTAATAAGCCCGTAATGCAATCCATTAATTAAATTATCTTGCTATGTGTGCAAGATGATTTAAGTGTGCATTTAAAAGTAACGTGAAAGTTACTTTTCCAAGTAACAAGTTACTTTAATCATGCAGTAACTCAAAGGTATCTGTTACTTTTGAAAAGAAGTAACTAACTAGTTGCTATTTTTTAATAACTTGCCCAACACTGGAAACAACCAGCTGATAGTTTCCTTGGAGGCTTTTTGGAGGCTTCTCAGGACTATTTTTCTGCCTTATGTCATCAAAAGGCAACAGACGCATCAATCAGGGAGAATATTCTGGCCAAAATAAGAATGATACAGAAATACATTGTCAAATCCAGTTAGCTTTCCTTACTCAGAAAAGCATGCCAGTAAATTACTTTAAAGCTGTGCAAATTGGAATACAAATTTTATGCTGTATGGCACTTTGAATTCCTATAGCAAAAGATTAGTACTTTTTCACATTTATTTGGGTATCTGTAATGGCTACTTATGGAAAAACTGAAAAAAACGTTTGGCTCAGCCTTTGCCTCAGTACCACTCTTGAAACACGCAGTTTTGCTTTTACCCACCCATTTATGATGGCAGGAGCAGCCCTGTGAACGTCTAAAGCCTAGCTAGGGCTGATACCCTGCTACAGAGTTAGCTTGGTGACTGCAGTTTGTATCGCCGTTTCCTTTAAATTCTAGTCACCTCACGACACATCCCTGTTCCCACCTGGTCCACAAATACACAGGTGATATCACACTTCATAATGGCTTATTTTTTATGTTTTGGCTGTAGCAGCACCTTGGCTAGCCAACTTGGAGACAGATTAGCCTGCATGGTGTTCAGGTGCATTCAGACCAAATGCAGACTCGCGACACAAATACATTCGCGCAACTGAGGGATTTGGTAGCGCTAGCTAGTAATCAACCTTGAGATTCTGCCATCACCGGAGTTAAAGTGTCAAAGGTGCAGAGTAAGCTAGTTTGAAAATGATGCTGCCACTCACCTGCAGACAGATGGACCGGGAGCTCTGCAGCTGAGATGGCGTGTTGGAGTTATCCACCCATGGACTCTTGCCATGGACATGCTAATGAGGGCTAGCAGGCTAGCATTGTAAATAACCGTTATCCAGGTGAAGTTTTGGAGGTATGTGTTACGTATGGAATTATCTCCGTAATGATGAAGCCAGGTGCACAGTTGAACTCCGCTTTATTAGAAGGATGATCACACACACAATACAGCCACCAGGCAGGGGCATCGGCCAAGAGGCCAAACAGAGATGCCCGCCGGTATTTATAGGGCAGTGCAGTGGCAGAAGAGGAAGTGGCCACCGCTACACCACACTTCACAATGAGATAACAGTATTACTATATCACCCCCCCCCCCCCACCCAGAAAGTCCAAAACCACACATACAATTGAGACCATCCCCAATTTAGGACCCGAATCACGCACTAAGAAGACTAGAACTGTTTTGTTGTGTGAATCACATTCACACAACAAAAACTAAAACTAGGGAGGACAGGTGGACTGCTATCTTACCCCGCACGGCAAGGTGGATTATTCTGCCACTTGTACTAATGAAAAAAAGCCCATTGATAACTTAAAACATTGCCGTGTTCCTAAAATATAAACACACTCAGAACAATAACATTTTAATTTTGTTTTGTTTTTTTTGTTTTTTTTAACACACGCAAACATAGGAACATCAGAACTAATATTTTTTTTTGAAAACTCACTACTGTCCTTCTGGCGGAAAAGGGGGTAGAACTGGCTTGTGGGGGCCGAGGGCAGCCCCTCAATAGGCCCGCCTCTGGAAACGGCATGCCACCAAGATCACAGCTGGCCTCATAGACAAGAGTGCATCTTCTCCTCGCCGTCGACCGCTTCTCTCGTCTGGACCCACCATCCGAAGCCTCCTCGCGGGCACTCTGCAGCTTGTTGGCATGCCTCCATGAGCCGTCCGACAGCTGGAAGTAGGCTGCACCCTGCTTAGCCATGATGCACAGCCACTCCTGGTATTCCTCTGGCTGCCATTTGGCCCACATCCACCGTGGACGTCCCTCCCCTCGAGCCTGGACCAGGTCTGTAACTCTCAGAGGAGCTCTGCTCGGCCTGCAGTGTTGCTGATCAGCACGCAGTCCCTCCATGTCTGTCGGTTTGGCCCCGACTCCTTGTAAAGCTTTTGCAGTGGTCGCTGTTGTAGCTCCAGATCCTCCAGCCCACTGTGGCCGAGCTCCAGTGGAAACTGAGGCTAGCTCGTTGGCATCACCTGCTGACACAGGCGCCTCACCGCCACACTCAGTACCCTCTTCCATGGTACCCCAAGCACTGGCACTGAGACCCTCCTGCGTTGAACATAAGTGAGGCTGGTCCTGCTTGATCGCCATGGTGCTCAGTAAATTTTCGTCCCACACAGTGTCGTCCTCCAACACCAGAATTGGACGGTTCCACTGGCCACAACCAGTCCACTCTTCCCCAGCATCATCTTTAATGGTGAACCCCAGTCCATTAAACAGGTCACAGCCCATGATGTTGTTGCCTCCTACTGTCACGTGGAACCTGAAGTCAGTGATCACCGCTGACTTGTACTGAGCTGTTAACTCCAGTGTTCCAACCGTGCGCAGTCTGCCACCTTCATAACCGTAGAGCAGCGCCGGGTTAATTCTTATTCTGTAGTGGGGGGGAAATTTCCTCGCCGTGGCCCAATTCAATAACGATCCCTCCACCCCCGTCGACCAGCAGCAGCACCTCCTCACCATCCAGCGTCACCTTGCAGAACGTGAACCCGTTGGTACTCGGGGACACCACATGGACAGCTGTCGGGGCAGGTGAAGTTGTTTTTCTCCATGGACTCTCCGGCTTGGACATACGACACACCCTGGCATAATGGTTCAAGCGTCCACACTTGCTACAACGCTTCCCTCTAGCCGGGCATTCCCTAGCCTTGTATTGGTGCTTCGCGGACCCACAACCCCTACACAAGGGTTTTCTCGGGGCAGACCTTCAGCTGATAGCATTGGTTTCTGCGTTGTTGTTGGTTGCACTGTCCTCGCAGTCTGGGTCCGCTACCAATGCTGTGGCGGCAGGCCTCAGCTGCTGTTGTGATTGGCACCACTTTAACTCCAAAGCTATCTTGTCTGTGGTCTCCACTTGGAGAGCTAGCTCGACAGCCTTGGGTAACGTCAGGTCACTTGGTGCCGAGAGTAGCCTAGCCCGTAAAGCATTGCTGGTTGTGTGCTCCACCAGCTGGTCACGTACCATCTCTTCCTCCAGTGGCCCAAAACGACACTCACTAGCTAGCTGCCTCAGGTCGGTGACGAACTGGTGGACAGGTTCATCCGCCCTTTGGTGTTGCTGCCAAATCCTAATCCTCCGAACGGTCATGCTGTCCAGGGTGCTGAAATGGTGTGCTAGCACCTCGACCACGTCCTCATACAAGTCGGAAGCCCCTACTGTACGCAGGATACGCTGGCCCTCAAACCCCAAATTATGCACCAGAAGCGCACGTGCCCTCAGTTTATCCAGCTTACCCAGGTCGAGCACCACGATGTAGTTTTGAAAGGTGGCAAACCATCTTGACCAGGGCACAAGTGGCTCCCCCGGGAGTTCCAGGAAGGGCCGAAGTGGTGAAACACATGTCACCATGTTTATTTTTGTCGCCAAAATGTTATGTATGGAATTACCACCGTAATGACGAGGCCAGGTGCACAGTTGAACTCAGCTTTATTAGAGGGGTGATCACACACAATACAGCCACCAGACAGGGGCATTGGCCAAGAGGCCGAACAGAGATGCCCGCTGGTATTTGTAGGCGGCGCAGTGGCACAAGAGGAAGTGGCCACCACTACACAATAAAGGTAAAACCAACTTTTATTGTTATTCAATCCATACAGCCAATCGTGTACAGTAGAACGAAATTACGTTTCTCTTATCTACAGTGTTAATCACATCTAGAATCAGAGGGGTCGCTGCCATGCAAAGCGCCGACACAAATTTCCCTCCTCTGTTCCATTATTGCTGAGCACCAAGCTGGATGGCAGGAAGTTCCGCTTTTATATGGTCTTTGGCATGACCCGGCTGGGATTTGAACCCAGGCCTCCCGGGTGTGGGGCAGATGCTCTACCAACTGAGCCACCAGACAACAATATTACTATATCACAGTATGGACAGTTTTTCCAGGTGAGAACCCCGTTGGATAACGTAAACCTAAACATGATGATGTTTTGGAGATTTCTGCAGCAGGTAGAACACAGTTGGAGAAGTTATAAAGGCAATTCTACCCATCTGCAACTAGCTCAGATGGTGAATTCTTCTGTTCAGGTGTTATACAGTTAACATGTAATTGCGCCACACAAAAAATTTGCATGTGTGCGTTTGGTCTCAATGCACCCTTAGCAGAGTTAGCCATTCACTCATCCAGGCTTACTTGTGTGCATAATATACAGCACCACCACACCACCACAGACACCACCTGTCCCCGGTAAGTCTTCACATTGTTTTACATATTCACATTCAGACTTTAGTTATGTTAGTTGGCCTTGTCTGTCATCACAATCTGGAACTAACCAGCTAACACTGGCGTCAAAATGACCCTGCCTCAAGCAAGCTTCTCGCGGTGGGGAAGGAGGCTGGGGTGAACTGGGGCTAATGAGCTTCCAAAAAACATGCACTGAAATGTATCCTGCTTATATGGGCTGGAAATAATTAAATAGTTAAAGCCTGATGTACTTTGACTAAAGCATGCCACAGACATTTCATTAAGACCTCTGGGAACATGTGGCAAAACTGCATCATGTGCCCTCTTTAAGAAACCTTGATGAAATTGAGAACAGAACAACAAGAATTTCATTTATGAGGTATTTGGAGCTTGTGTGCTTCTTGTTGGGTTTTTTTTTTTTGTCGTATTTTTGTTGCCACCGCTCAGCTCCTTTTTATCAGTCTAACAGGATTTAACTTCTTACTTGGAGCACAGATTTCAGAAAGAGTTTGAGGCTTCACAGCTGATACAACTTCAGCACACGGCACTGCTGCTGGGCTGAAGCAAGCGGAGGGGCGGTGTTGTGGTTTATTTGGTCCAGTACACACACGGTGCATAATGGAGATTTAACAGCTCCAGCCTGCTGGAAGTGTGCAAGTGTGGACACGCTCCAAAATGGTGCCGGGGACATCTGAGGGGCTGTGTGACTGCTAGGATGACACACCCATTAAAACACACTTAGTCCATTTCTCTGCTGCGTTTCCACTCTGGATCCGTGCCACAGCAATAAACATCACACATGCCACCTTCTTCTCAATGGAGGCTCTCACAGAATTCATACTGGCATCATGGGTGGATATTTCATTTCACTGTTGGGGCAGGGGGGCAATAAACAGGACATTTTCTCAATAGTAAAGATTGAGGGGGGCACTATAGGTGTTATGGTAGATGGGCCCTGTGCAAGATTGTGTTTAGGGGCGCCTATATTTGCAATAGAGAAGCGTCCAAACCCCTAGAAACAAAAACATAAAAACTTGAGCCACGGTATGGATGAGCAAAAACACGTAATCAGTTACACAGAATAAAAATTAAACCAGCATCCATATGAATGTGGCATATTTAGAAGAAAAGACTTTGATGAAGTCACATGAAAGTCATGAATTGATGAAGAAAAAAAACTGCAAATTCATGAGGAAAAAAAAATGTAAAATCTGAGGAAAAGTCTTGCAAATTTGTGAGAAAAAAGTTGCAAATTTGTGAGGAAAAATGTTTTAAATTGGAGTAAAAAGTTGCAAATTTATAATAAAAACACTGACAATGCATGCAGAGTTTTAAATGTATGAAAAAAATCACATTTAAAAGAAAAAAGTTGCAAATTTATGATAAAGTTGCAAATTTACTAGAAAGGTTGTGGAATGAAAGGAAAAACGATACACTAAGAAAAAAAAATGCAGATTTACAAGAAAAGAAGCAAATTTATGAGAAAATAGTTCTTGATTTAAAATTTAAAAAGTTGCAAATTTACAAAAAAAAAGTTGCAGATTTAAAATTGGTGCTTCAGATGCATCTGATTGTGTTACATGATATGAAAAATCCAACACAACTTTATTTATAAAGCACTTTAAAAATGACAGCTGACACAAAGTGCTGTACATCAACGATAAATAAAATATAAAAACAATAAAATACAGCTAAAAAGTACAAAACAGCACTAACAAAACAGTAGTCATACAATAGAGACAATTAGAAACAAATAAAATCAGTGTCTCAAACTGGGAGAAAAGGTTTATGATGGATTGGTGGGGGGGTAATTCCCTTTTTTTCCGGGGTGGGGGACATATCCCTCCAGTCCCCCGCCCCCCATCGATTTACGCTGACATCTACATATCCATATGTACCATTTCAATCTTCCAGTAGATTTCCAGAGTATCCAGCCGGCTGCATTATGCCGTGGTAGGTGCTCTGCAGTGGATGTAAGTCACAGTTAAATCTGGGGAAGCAGAAGCGAGCATGTTTGCCAGCTGTGCCTTTGGCAGAGTGAGAATCTCTTCCTCTTCCTGCTTTCAGCCTGCGCTGAATTATTGAAATAAGAAAGGCGCCTCGCTTTGTCTTGTGATCTCAAGATAGACACTCCAGTCTCCATTCAGAGGGATCAACTGCCCCCCCCCCCAAATGAAACAGAAAAGTTGTGAAATTGTACCCCTCACATGGGATCATGCAAGGAATTTCATTTCATTGCACTTCAGTAGTACATACACCTGCACCCATTTTCTTCACATTACGTGCACATGCGTGCAATTCATCACATAACATATGCTTGCACTCACCCATCACAATTCACATACCGTGGGGGGGGGGGGTGCACTTTTTGGGGGGGACAGGCTTTCTCTGAGGGCCGCCTCCCTCCTGGTCGTGCCTGTTCCACACCCTCTCTCTCTCTCTCCCTCCGCCCCATTCTAGGTGGACCACACATCTTATTTCATATAGCTAGGGTTTTTGGGTGTTGCCTTGCTGTGGGGTGTCGTAGGAAGGGTCTCCCTTCTTGTTGTGCTGCATGGCCACCCTCGCCTCAATTTTAATTGCACCATAGACACTGAGGGCTGGGGTGGCACCTGGCACCCACCCCTTCCTCCTGGGGGGGGGGGGGGCTGGCTGTCCTGGGGCTTAGTGGCCATTGGGGATTTCATGCTCTGCAGGGGCTGCGGGTTGCCTGGGAGATGGGGGCACTGTCTTGCTTGTTGATGGTTCCGAGGGAGGAGGGGTGCTGTTGCTGCCTGCTACTGTCTTTTTTTGTCCGATTCCTGGCAAACCACACACACACACACCCACACACCTGTTTTTGTTTTTTTGTTTTTTCAGTTGTAGATATCAGGCTCAGGTTCAGGTTCAGGTTACTTTATTTGTACCCGTAGGTAGATTTGTTTTGCAGTCTGGTGACATCCACATTTACAAGCCACTAATTACATTCAACATAGACACAAACACAGGCACACATGAAACTGACTATGAACATGATAAAAAATACTCAAGGCTCCATCAATCAGGGTATAAAAAGACAAAGAGATGAGAGAAAAAACAGAGGTAAGAGAGAAGAGTCATATTAAAAATTAAAAACTAGTCAAAGAGGTTAAAAACTCAAAGGTCTAAAACCCAATAAAATACTTAGAACCCAAGTAACATCCTACAAAAATAAGTAAATATAAAATGGAGTTAATAAATAGGTACCCAAATTATGTGCAATATATTGTTACAGCTTGTTCAACTCTTTGACAGCAACAGGAACAAAGCTGTTTTTGTAGCGCTGGGTTTTACTTTTTGGGACAGCAAACCTCCTTCTTGAGGGAAGAAGCTGAAAGTTGCAGTGCAAAGGGTGGGAGTCATCATTTAAAATGGAGGTAGCCATCCTCTGTACTTGTCTGGTGCTGAGATCTTCTCAGAAGCAGCAACTGTTTCTTGTGTTTTCTCTCCGTTTGTGTCCTCTCTTTCTCTTCCCCTCCCTACTCCTCCATCCCCCCACCCTTTCCAACCACTTCGTATCCCTTCAATTCCCTCCCCCATTCCTCCCTGTCAGGTCCAACAGAAGTAAGGCAATATAAATAAAGCCTTAAGAATTTCATTTTAGCGCAATTGTATGCCAGTCATCTCATCACTGTGTCTGTTTGTGTGAGGGGGGAAAGAGTTTTGGCTGACTCCTAGGCTCTGAGAAGCAGAGTTACCTGAGCTGTGGTGTCAGGAGGACTCTGGTACTTGTAGCCAACAGCTGGGATTCATCCAAAGTGGTCCTAATGATACGTCTCATCATCATGTGGCGTTGAGTCGCAGTTTTCCAGCAGAACTCCCAACTCACACACAGCCTATTCTGTCCTAACAAAGTGTGCGTATTCCTTTTTTTTTTTTAACCCTTAGTCGGGTTGTTGTAAATGGATCCCCATCTGGTTCTGTCTTGGGCCACTTGAAGAAGGACAGACACGTTCATGTCTGACCACTGTTTGACGTCGTCCAGCCAGGCTTTCCTCTGCCGCCTGTGCTCTCTTCCCTCGTCAGCAGTGCCCTGGAGAACTGTCTTTGTAAGGCCGCCATGCCACATCGTGTAGTAGCAGAGGTTCCTATTTGCCAGCTACCAGTGTGATCTGCTGCCAGACAAAGTCATTGTTCTTATGGTCTCCGTAGAAGATGATCATGATCCCCCTGAGGCGCTTCATCTCAAATGCTTGGATGTGGCGTTCTGTCTCTGTTGTCAGTGTCCAGGCCTTCCTTAAACTCAGTATAAGGCCTTATGTTGTGACTCTTCCACCGTCCCTCTAATTTGGACATAGAGGACAGTGCGATGGGGAGCCTAGTCTTGAAACCTTAGATGAGTAACTGTGACCCCTCCCAAAGCCCCAGACTAAACCTTTAGAGTCACACTTTGTTTTATTAATTCATAATGTATATTTATGAAAAATCTGATTTCTGAGTGTAAGTGAATGCAGCATAACAGTGCGCCTTCCAGCAGCGCCTCCCAAAGGTAATCCATGCCTTTAATTTATGATGCCAGCCTTGACTTTTATGATTACTGTGCAAAATGGTGAATATTTCTGGGTCTGTCTGAATTTATTTTATAAGAGAGAGGATGCATAGGTTACTAATTTAGGAGGTTTTGACCGAGAGGAGTGGGGACCATAAAAATTATTAAGCTATAAGATCATGTCACAACAGAAGTGACTGCATGTGTCGTCATTAATGAATTTTATTGAATTATCCATAGTTTTATTAATAATTTTATTCAAAATCAGAGGTAAACTCATTGTTTTGTTCGGGCTCTGCAAATTAACGTTCAGGTATGTATGGAAAAGTCACAATTTTACCACAAACTTTTCAGGAAAAAAAAAAAAAATTCAGAGATGAAATTAGGAATAAAAACACCCAAAGGTCAGTGAGGGAAAAAAGTATTTGATTTACAAGAAAAATATCTGAAGGTTTTGAGAAAACCTCATAAATTTATGAAAATAGCATCTCAAATGCATCATAGTCCTAAATTTACAAGAGCAGAAAACAAATAACGAGGGAAAAAGTTTAAAATCGAAGTGGAAAAAAAAACTTTCAAATTTACAAGAATATGATCATAAAAATTTAGGAGAAAGACTTCTCAGACTGTCAAGAATAAAGACACATCTCAAGGAACTGTTTAAGTGGATACAGTACTTTCTTACGCATACTGAACTAATCTTTTGGGGTTGCTACTGCTCTTACACTTGACTAATTCATATCATAAGGTAACACTGCTTTTACTTGGCTAAAGTTTCTGACTACCCAGCTCTGATTGTATAATTTAAATGCGAGTTTGTAAATGAGTATGACCAAGGAGGTTGTAATTTCTCAGAGAAATAAAACCTCCTTGGTCCAACTATTCTTTTGTGGTTTTCTCGGCTGAGCACCGTCCTGTCCTGATATTTTCACAACAGCTGACTGTACAGGTAATACGAGTCTCTTAACACTGACAATAGTGAAACAAATAATATAAATTTGGAAGGACAATTAATGTATCAAATAATAATCCTACTTAGGAAACATTCATTTTATACTGCTCAAAGAAATAAAGGGAACACTTTGAAAACACATCAGATTTTAATGGGAAAAAATAAGCTGGATATTGAAATTGTGGCAGGCTTGTCCAGCTTACTCAGCTTAAAGGAACACTTTTTAATCTGAGTAAGCTGGACTAGCCTTCCACAATTTCGATATCCAGCTTATTTTTTCCCATTAAAATCTGATGTGTTTTCAAAGTGTTCCCTTTATTTTTTTGAGCAGTATATTTTGTTTTACGAGAGCATCTGACCCTCAGTGTCTGCCAAGAAAAATTCTGTCCCTGGACAAATGTAGTTGATGACCCCTGCTCTAAACCAATTGGACCAAGGTTCTGTTTGATCCGTAACAAGACCACCTCTTTTTGTCAGACCAAATTTCAGCTCTTTTGCCCGGACTGTGGTTCACTGGAGGTTTCACATCTGAAACTGAACACTCCCAAGTCTGGACCAGATGGGTTAGGTGTGAAAGAACCTTTAGACTCAAGCAAATGGAAAAAAGGTTGTGAACCACCGAGAGTGGGTCAGGTGAACTGTGTGACTGTTGTGGTGCAAAAGCGAGTATTGTTCTGGAACACGACAATTTTGCTGGGTCAGTCCACACTTGAACACTCTGGACCAAAAGAATAAAATCACGGGCCAGAAAGTGGCCAGAGTCAGTTTCTTCTATAGGCTGGCCGGGCTCAACATCAGATGCTCGGATATCGGGATGGAGGTCAGAGTCGCTCCTTCATGATGAGCAGATCCAGCTGAAGTAGCTCAGGCATCTGATTAGGAAGCAGCTCCAGTATCTGACTCCAGGTTTTCTGGGATTGATGGTAGGAGCGGTGCCTGAGGTAGAGCCAGAACCTTCTGAAGGGATTATACATCAAATCTCATGTGGATGGATAGATCAGACCAAGGGTAATGTTCAGCCAGAAATTTTTAAAAAGTGTCATTCTTCTTATGATGCATGTCAGGGTATTTGTTCAACTTCATTTTTTTTTTAAGAAAAAAGTGGCAAATTTATGAGAAAAAGATGAATATTTACAGGAAAAAAAGTCATAAATTTGTGACAAAGTTGCAAATTTTGGAAAAAAAAAAGGGTAGAAAATTTACAGGAAAAAAGTCAAATTTATTAGAAAGTTGCAAATTTAAAAAAAAAAAGTTGAAAATTTACAGGGAAAAAGTTGCATTGATATGTATAAGAAAAAAGAAATATTTGAGGAAAAAAGTTTTTTTTTTTTTTTTTTTTTTTTGTTGCAGATTTATGTTGCAACTTTATCACATAAAGTTGCAGATTTATGTGAAATTTTGTAAATTTATAAGAAAAAGTTGCAAATTTACAAGATTTTTTTGCGAATTTATGAGAAAAAAGTCTCAAATTTATGAGAACAGTCACATTTTTTTTTAAAAAGAAAAAATTGAAAATTTGAGAAAAAAGTTATACATTTTTTTTAAAAAAAATGCAAATTTATGAGAAAATCATAACTTTTTAAGAAGTTGCAAATTTGTGAGAAAAAAAAACAAATTTTTGAGAAAAAAGTTCCAAATCCACAAAAAAAGTTGAAAATTTAAAAGATGTCAGAAATGCTGTTGAAATGTGACTGCAGATGTTGGTAACAAAAGTAAACTTATTTATACACTTTTGTATAGTATTTACTTCTGACTGTAAATATGATAATTACTCATAATTGCTGCCTCACATGAAACCAGACAGAGCTGAAAATTGCACACAGCGGGCCACAGAGGATGGATATGTTAAATTCAGTTTTGAAGCGAGCACAAAGAGGTATTGACGAGTCAAATCCCCGGTGAAGCCGACTCTTGGCGCGGTGATCGATTTGTGTGTGGTCATTGGACTGAGCTTAGAGGTAGTTTGTATTCTATTAGGCATCTCATGGGCTTTGCAGCAGTGGAACAAAATCACACACTGATGCCTAATTGCTGGCAAAGAAAAGACCAACATTTCTGTTATTGTGTCTGCAGACACAAAGGCATAACTATAGCATAACTCCTATTAATGCTTTTTTCTTTCCTCAGTCAGCCTCAGCTGCAGATTTGCTCTGAATATCTTCTCACTTGTGACTAATCCTGGTGCATGAGGCTGTTCTGACTGAAAGGTGTATATGATTTCTCTTTCCTTACTGCCTATATAACTATATATATTATATTTATTTGGTTGGGGACAGGGAAACTACATGTCTTTGGTCTAAATTCACTATGTATTGAGTGAAGAAAAAAAAGACATGGAGCATTTGCACCATTAGTTCTCAGCCAGAACGTCACTGAAGGAAGAGCTCATTCGGTGCCATCCTCTCGCAGTGTGCTGATGCTACTAGTGCATCGCAAAAACATTAACATTGTGCAAAAGTTTCATCATTTAATTCCAAGAGTAAACATTCATCATATATTTAAAAGTGTCAGGAAAGCATGAGCTTGGATAATGCTCCACTTTCTAAGTTGTTTCTGTTATATTGGGCTTATTATTATGATGTTTTATTCTGTTCTAGCTTGTTGTATGTTCTCCCTGTATCATCCTTCTCTACTCAGTCTCCCTTGTCCTTAGTCTAGTTTTGGGTCTCCTGTGTTAGTCTTTCAGTGTTCTTAGTTTCACTCTGAGTGTTTGTTCTGGTTTAGTTTGTAACTCGATTTCCTGTTTATTTTCTAAAGCATCTTCCTGTTAGTCTTCAGTAATGATCCCCAATTTAGCTTTTTGTGTTATGTAACCTCATTAGCTCGCTTCTGTCCTGCTGTGTTCCCCAGCTGTTTTCCCTTTTGTAATTACTAGTTGTCTATACGCTTAAGCTGCGTTCCAATCGCCCAATAGTACACTCTGAAGTGGACTGCACAGGGGATCCGCCATATTTACTGAGATTCCAAATCGAAGGGAGCGAACAGTCTTCAGTTCAAAGAGAACTGAGCAGGGAAGACGTGAACAATGGTACATCACTTCACCGGAAGTTGGCAGGAAGATTACCCATAAGCCATTGCGCCTTAAATACGAGTAAAGCAAACAATTGTCGCTAACATTATTAACAAGCTAAACTGATGTTGTTTATCATTTATAGCAACTGATAGTAATAAAAATATAGCTGTATTAACATTTTATTTAAGAAATATAAATTATCCACCATAGTATCAGTACGTGTCCATGGTTACCGTGGTAGCTCACGGAGGAGGAAGCCGACGGTTACAGGTTGTTTCAAATGGAGAAATTTTGTGAAGGGCAGTTAACTTACTGATGTTCCCTGAGAACGGAGCAGGGAGTATAGTTTGAAGTACACTGTGGATCGGAGCCTAGCTTTAGTCTGGCTCCTCCCTACCTTGTGGTGACATTAACCATTTCCTGTTGTGGTTTATCTGGTCATGTATTTGTCTCTGTGTTCCTGGACTCCTTCATGGTCTGTACTTGAGTTATTCATCTTGCTCACTTAATTATCTTTGTGTTTAAATTTATTTAGTGTTTTTCAGGCCACTGTGCCTGTTTATTTCAGTATTCAGTTAGCTTGTTTTTTCTGTGTTTGCTCCAATCTGTTTTTTGTTTGTTTATTATTTATTAAATCACTCTGAACTGGATTAAAGTTGGATTCACACTACAGCCTTTGGACCGATGTTTACTGACGTTCTGGCAAACGTCTGACTCCGCTGACAAAAGTTGGTACAAGTTAATGATAGTTGGTGAATGCTGGCGAACATCATGTTCAGTGAAAATTTTCAACATGTTGAAAATTTACCGACATTTGGAAATAAACATTGGTGAAAGTTGTGCTCAGCTTGTAAAAGTTCCTGAGTGCTGGGCTAAGGTGTGCAGAGCTACCCTAAGTAGCTTAAGTTGGGCTCATTGGCAAACGTTGACTGAAACACTGGTGGAAGCAGATGTTTTTAGACAAAACTTACTTTTCAAACACGCACAGACACAGATGAACGCACGGCGAGATGTGCTGAGGCAGTGTGGCTGTCCATGGTGCTGGAATACCAAAAGGCCAGAGAACCAAAAGGGGAATATACAGTATATATATATATATATATATAAAATCCCCCCAAAATATTAGATTAGATTAGATTAGATTAGATTCAACTTTATTGTCATTACACATGTATGAATACAAGGTAACGAAACACAGTTTAGCATCCAATCAGAAGTGCAAAGGACAGCAGTGCAGTATATACGGTAATTAACAGTATGTGCAATTTAAGCAAATCTATGCAAATATATGCAGCAGTGCAGGAAGTTAAAAGTACTGTTATGTGCAAATAATGTGCAATAAGTTAGATGTAGTTACGCAGTTATGTACAGGTGAGGATGGTAAAAGATGATTGTAAGAGAGTCAGCGGGGAACTAAGTTCAATAACGTGACGGCTGTTGGAAAGAAACTGTTCCTAAACCTGCTGGTTCTAGTCCGAAGGCTTCTGAAACGTCTTCTGGAGGGGAGAAGCTGGAACAGTCCATGAGCAGGATGGTTGGAGTCCCTAAGAATGCTGCGTGCCCGGCGCAGACATCTTTTCCTGTAGACGTCCTCTATAGCTGGAAGTGGAGTCCCTGTGATGCGTTGGGCAGTTTTCACCACCCGCTGCAGCGCCTTGCGGTCAGCTACAGAGCAGCTCCCATACCAGAGTGTGATACAGTTGGTCAGGGTGCTCTCTATCACGCAGCGGTAGAAGTTGCCCAGGATGTCAGCTGACAGATGGTTCTTCTTCAATGTCCTCAAGAAGAAGAGGCGCTGATGGGCCTTCTTGATCAGGCTGGTGGTGTTAACTGACCAGGACAGGTCCTCCGAGATGTGGGTCCCCAGGAATTTGAAGCTGGGGACACGTTCAACAGCTATGCCATTGATATGGATGGGGTCATGTGTTTCTTCCCTCTCCTTCCTGTAGTCCACTATGAGCTCCTTGGTTTTGCTGGTGTTAAGGAGCAGGTTATTGTCAGCAAAATATGAAAGGCCAAAATGAAAAAAAAAAACAACAACACACATCTCACTGCAAAATTTATTATTTTCTTTTTCTGCTCCATGCATAATCTACCAGGATTTATTAGTTTGACTTCCATTGTGGGGATAAAAAAAAGCATTGATGTGATGTCAAAAAGTAAAGGACATTTAACACAATTAAAAAAGAACTGTGTGTGTGTCATGTTCCTTGAGGCATCGTTTTGTATAAACTTTTCCTTGCTTCAGTAAAAATATAGGACTTACCCAATATGGGCCCTTCAGTCTCTCTCTCTCTCTCTCTTTCTCTCAAAAAAAAGTCTGTGCAGTCTCAACTTCAGTCCAAGCAGGAATAATAACAAACTTACAGTTATCCAATAAAACTGACAAAGTGCATGCCCAAGAAGGGAGACAGGGAGATGCGTGCAATCAAAAAGCAGGTTCAGAGTCAACAAAGTGTTTACAGGGAAATTTTAGAGCACTTCGTGCTTCCATCTCCTTAAAGGCTTTATGGCGATGCTGATTTCCATTTCCAGCAGGAGTTAGCACCAGCCCATAGCACCAAAATTACTATGAATTGGTTGATGAACATAATATTACCAAGTCTGACTGGACTGACCTGAACCCTATAGGTTCTCCATGTTGTAGATTATTTTATTAATCTTTATTTCAGACACACAAGCGGTCCATATAAATATATTGTAATTGCATAGTAACTGTATAGTCAAAAGAAAAATGAGAAACACCGACACAGCATTACAGGTGAGCTGAAAGTTGCTATCAAAGCAACTTCTCAAAAGATTCTGTTGTAAATCTTTATTTTGGATTCATTTTAGGGATTATTCTAATCATTTTAGATGCTAGATTTCTGATTTTTCTAAAGCTATAAGTGATATTTAATGACATTTAAACAATGGTTTGAAATATTTCCTTTTCCTTGTAAGGAATGTAAAAGTTTACTTTTGGAATCAATTTCAGAAAAATGTGATACTTTTCATTATATTATAGCTATTTGCGATATAGTAGCATATAACCTAGGCTTACTGGAAGTTGAAATAAGCTGTACTAATTGGCTGTGATGTTTGATCAGCACCTTGACCTGAAGCACGACGCTGGTGTGTGACTTCGGTATCTCAGCAATTTCCTTTGAGGAGAAGCTATTTTTGTGAATCACAGAAGCACCCAGATCTCCTGACCTTTGACCCTGAACCCGAGCACAGAAACTGGATGTAGACCCAACTAAGAGTCATCATGTGTATTTGTTGATCATCTTTTAAACCGCCTCAGAGAGGTAGTGATTCTTGTTAAATGTGGATGGACAGACAGACGGACGGATGGATGCAGTGCCAACGCATTAGCTCGTTCCGCATCGTGGCTGGTGTATTAGGTTGAACAGGTGGTGCTTACAGATGTTTTACCCACAACCTCACTTTCTCCTTTTTTTACTGCTGTTTATGGTAGCTTCTAATGGACTTACTGTGACGCTGAAAAGCAGTGTACAGGATTTGTATGCAGGACCAAAGTTGCCAAAAATCAATCTGTCAGTCAAACCCTATTGATTGGGTTAAGAGTGAAAGTCTCCTGTAATCGTTCAAAATTCCCACACCCCTTCATCTTTGGACGGTTGAAAATGCCAAACAGGTGAAGAGATACCAGCAATTTTGGTACCACTTTCTGGATCTGTAACCATTGTTAAGTACGTCAATAAACTTCATGTCCTGAAGTGTCCTCAAGTCTTCTGTTACATCTGAAAACAGTTTGGTTATTCTGACCCTTTCCCACGCTCACAAGCTTATATTTCTCTGATACATCATCAAAAGCTTGACAAATCATTTTGATCCTAGCAAGAGATATTCATATTTCATACAACACAGAGGCAGATGAGACTTAAAGCAGACTGGCCTAACTTTTACTGACCTCTACATTTGTCTTGTGCAGATTCCAGAGATCCGTCCTTGAAGATGAGGCTGATGTGGAAATCCCTGGACAAGATGAGGTGTCTGAGGAAACGCTCCACCATTCCCTTCCTCGGCTTCCTCATCACCTTCCTCCTCTTCCTGAACCTCTACATTGAGGATGGCTATGTGCTGGTCAGTCGGCAGCTTGTGTTGAATATCTGCTAATTGCAGTATTCTTCCATATTTTTCCATTTCTACATGGACCACAAGATAACTTCTATGCCAGCCTTGTAATGTCTGGGCTTGGCTTCTGGCCATACCCAGCATTTTCTGTGTTTTCTTGATTGTTATTGTTATCATCATTGTCATTATTACTATCTCTGCTTAGGTATTCTTAGTTCCTGTGTTTGGTTTTATTTTGAAATAATTCCTGCTTCATTTACTGTAGTTTTACTGTTGTAGTCCTCCTTCCGGTTCACGTCACGGTTTGCTATTTACATTTCATTACCTAATCTCCATCAGCTGTTTCCCATCTAGCTCTCATTAGGTGTTTGTATTTAGCCCCCCTCATTCCTTTGTTTCCTGCCGAGAGATAAACCTATGTTGTGAGTGGCACTCTTCTACTTTTCACCACGCTCCCGTTTGTATTTGAGTTTAGTTGTGTTTTAGAAAAAGTCAGAAATTTATGAGAAAGAAAACTGCAAATTTACAAAAAGTCAGTCTTACTAAGAAAAAGCTGCAAATTTATGAGAAAATATGCATTTACAAGAAAACTCACAAATTAGAAAAAGGCTAGTTGCCTGGTTAATTTCCAAGAAAAAAGTTTTACATTTACAAATAAATGTAGTAAATTCATGAGAAAAGTTACAAATTTATGAGAAAAGCTGCAAATTTTAAAGAATACCCCCCCCCCGATCCCCTTGATTTATTGCTGTGTCACCAGGAATAAATCAATCCCACCATGCGAGCCGCGCCCTCCCCTCCCCTGATTTCTCATTTTTTTTGTATGTTTGTTACTCTTAAATGTTTCAGAGCAAACAAATTTAGATATTAAGATAACACAAGTAAACACAAAATGCAGTTTGTAAATGAAGGCGTTTATTATTAAGAGGAAAAAAAATCCAAACCTACATGACCCTGTGTGAAAAAGTGATTGCCCCCTAAAGCTAATAACTGGTTGGGCCACCCTTGGCACCAACAACTGCAATCAAGCGTTTGTGATAACTGGCAATGAGTCTTTCACAGTGCTGTGGAGGATTTTTTTGGATGACTCATCTTTGCAGAATTGTTGTAATTCAGCCACACTGGAAGGTTTTCAAGCATAAACTGCCTTTTTAAGGTCATGCCACAGCATCTCAAACGGATTCAGGTCAGGACTTTGACTAGGCCACTCCAAAGTCTTTGTTTTGTTTTTCTTAAGCCATTCAGAGGTGGACTTGCTGATGTGTTTTGGATCATTGTCCTGCTGCAGAACCCAAGTGTACTTCAGCTTGAGGTCACGAACAGATGACTGGACATTGTCCTTCAGGATTTTTTGGTAGACAGCAGAATTCATGGTTCAATTTACCACAGCAAGTCTTCCAGGTCCTGAAGTAGCAAAACAGCCCCAGACCATCACACTACCACCACCATATTTTACTGTTGGTATGATGTTCCTTTTCTGAAATGCTGTGTTACTTTTACACCAGATGTAATGTGACACACACCTTTCAAAAAAGTTCAACTTTTGTCTCGTCAGTCCACAGAGTATTTTCCCAAAAGTCTTGGGGATCATCAAGATGTTTTCTGGCAAAACTGAGATAAGCCTTCATGTTCTTTTTACTCAGCAGTGGTTTTCGTCTTGGAACTCTGCCATGCATGCCATTTTTGCTCATTCTCTTTCTTATGGTGGAGTCATGAACACTTACCTTAACTGAGGCAAGTGAGGCCTGCAGTTCTTTGGATGTTTTTGTGGGGTCTTTTGTGACCTTGTGGATGAGTCATCGCTGCGCTCTTGGGGTAATTTTGGTCAGCCGGCCACTCCTGGGAAGGTTCACCACTGTTCCATGTTTTCACCATTTGTGGATAATGGCCCTCACTGTGGTTCGCTGGAGTCCCAAAGCTTTAGAAATTGCTTTATAACCTTTTCCAGACTGATAGATCTCAATTACTTTGTTTCTCATTTGTTCCTGAATTTCTTTGGATTGCAGTATGATGTCTAGCTTTTGATGATCCTTTGGTCTACTTCACTTTGTCAGGCAGGTCTTATTTAAGTGATTTCTTGATTGAGAACAGGTGTTGCAGTAATCAGGCCTGGATGTGGCTCGAGAAATTGAACTCAGTTTTCCAAAGATGTGATAAACCACAGTTAATTTACATGTATGTTTTAACGGTGTGTGTGTGGGGGGGGTAATAATTTTTTAACACAGGGCCATGTAGGTTTGGATTATTTTTACACTTAATAATAAACACTTTCATTTAAAAACTGCATTTTGTGTTTACTTGTGCTATCTTTGTCTAAAATTTAAATTTGTTTGATGATCTGAAACATTTAAGTGTGACAAACATACAAAAAAAAAAATTAGAAATCAGGAAGGCGGCAAACACTTTTTCACACCACCGTAGGTTCAAAGTTACTCATAGGTTAGAAATAGGTTTTGGGTATGCTAGACATTATCTCGATGTATTTCGACTTTTGAGTAACTTACAAGTAATGTGTGTGATTGCATAACTTACATACAGTGCATCCGGTAAATATTCACAGCGCTTCAGTTTTTCCACATTTTGTTATGTTACAGCCTTATTCCAAAAGAGATTAATTTCATTTTTTCCCTCAAAATTCTACACACAATACCCCATAATAAGATAAGATAAGCCTTTATTAGTCCCACAATGGGGAAATTCCAGGATTGCAACAGCATAGGGATAGCAACACTCAGAGCAACAATCAGAAGGCAAGAAAAAACAACATCTAGTAAACATATGTCCATATTACTATAAATGTATATATATAGACACACAGTGCAGAGCATTATGGTTGGTTGGTGAATGTGCAGCAGAAAGTCTAAGTTCTCTCTCCGCGGATGCAGCGGGCCAGCTGGAAGTCTTTGGGCATGATGGTGACCTCCTTAGCGAAGAAGAGACCCACCAGGTGGGCCTCGCTGGTCTCCTGCAGAGCCATGACGGCGAAGCTCAGGAAACGCAGGACGGTCTTGAAGTCTTGAAGAATAATGAAAATGTGAAAAAAGTTTTGAGATTTTTGCAAATTTATTAAAAATAAAAAACTAAAAAAAAAAAATCACATGTACATAAGTATTCACAGCCTTTGCCATGAAGCTCAAAACTAAGCTCGGGTGCATCCTGTTTACACTGATAACCCTTGAGATGTTTCCACAGCTTAATTGGAGTCCACCTGTGGTGAATTCAGTTGATTGGACATGATTTGGAAAGGCACACACCTGTCTGTATAAGGTCCCACAGTTGACAGTGCATGTCAGAGCACAAACCAAGCATGAAGTCAAAGGAATTGTCTGTAGACCTCCGAAACAGGATTGTCTCGAGGCACAAATCTGGAGAAAGGTACAGAAAAATTCCTGCTGCTTTGAAGGTCCCAATGAGCACAGTGGCCCCTGTCATCCATAAATGGAAGAAATTCTGAACCACCAGGACTCTTCCTAGAGCTGGCTGGCCGTCTAAACTGAGCGATCGGGGGAGAAGGGCCTTAGAGAGATGACCAAGAACACAATGGTCACTCTGTCAAAGCTCCAGTGTTCCTCTGTGGAGAGAGGAGAACCTTCCAGAAGGACAACCATCTCTGTAGCAATTCACTAATCAGGCCTGTATGGTAGAGTGGCCAGACAGAAGCCACTCCTTAGTAAAAGGCACATGGCAGCCCGCCTGGACTTTGTCAAAAGGCACCTGAAGGACTCCCAGACCATGAGAAACAAAATTCTCTGGTTTGACAAAGATTGAACTCTTTGCCATGAATGTCAGGCGTCCTGTTTGGAGGAAACCAGGCACCGTTCATGACCACGCTGATGTTGGTAGCAGCATCATGCTGTCAGGATGTTTTTCAGTGGCAGGAACTGGGAGACTAGTCAGGATAGAGGGAAAGATGAATGCAGCAATGTACAGAGACATCCTTGATGAAAACCTGTTCCAAAGCACTCTTGACTTCAGACTGGGGCAGCGGTTCATTTTTCAGCAGGACAACAACCCTCTAAGCACACAGACAAGATATCAAAGGAGTGGCTTCAGAACAACTCTGTGAATGTCCTTGAGTGGCCCAGCCAGAGCCCAGACTTCAATCCAATTGAACATCTCTTTAGAGATGTTCAATTGGGGCAGCACGGTGGTGCAGTGGTTAGCACTGTTGCCTTACAGCTAGAAGGTTCTTGGTTCGAATCCCCAGGTTGGCAGGGGTTGGAACCTTTCTGTGTGGAGTTTGCATGTTCTCCCTGTGCTGCGTGGGTTTACTCCGGGGGCTCCGGTTTCCTCCCACAATCCAAAGACATGCATGTTAGGTTAATTGGCTGTTCTAAATTGTCCCTAGATATCTGTTTCCTATAGGCCCTTAGAATAGAGGGTTAGTACTAGTGAAAAGCGCTTTGAGTGGTCTTTGTGTCTAGAAAAGCGCTATATAAGTGCAGGTTAGTTAGTTAGTTAGTTAGTAAAGAGATCTGAAAATGTCTGTGCACCAACGCTTCCCATCCAACCTGATGGAGCTTGAGAGGTCCTGCAAAGAGGAATGGGCCAAACTGGCCAAAGATAAGTGTTCCAAGCTTGTGGCATCATATTCAAAAAGACTTGAGGCTGTAATTGCTGCCAAAGGTGCATCGATAAAGTATTGAGCAAAGGCTGTGAATACTTATGTACATGTGATTTCTTAGTTTTTTTATTTTTAATAAATTTGCAAAAAATTCAAAAAAACTTTTTTCATGTTGTCATTATGGGGTGTTGTGTGTAGAATTTTTGAGGAAAAAAATGAATTTAATCCCTTTTGGAATAAGGCTGTAACATAACAAAATG
Organism: Pholidichthys leucotaenia; assembly: GCA_020510985.1. NCBI lineage: Eukaryota > Metazoa > Chordata > Actinopteri > Cichliformes > Pholidichthyidae > Pholidichthys > Pholidichthys leucotaenia. Next base: position 426,385,301 of record CM035840.1, on the reverse strand, counting down.
TGGAAAAAGTGAAGCGTGTGAATACTTTCTGGATGCACTGTATAACTTATGGCCCACATATGTGGGACGTATGATCCATATGCTGGATACATCAAAAAATGTCGTGCATGCACAAAATTTTTAGACAATCTTGCCGTACTACGACATATCAGTGTGCTTCCACGTGCTCTTAACTTTCACAAAACTTACCCTTAATTGATTTGATGTACGCCAGCATACTCACCATTTTTTTTTTTTTTTTTTTTTAAACGTCAGCATACGCTGCCTAAATCGTCAAGATGTGACAGGGGCTTAAGCGAAGTCAGTTAAGGTAGCATGACTGGGTAAGTCCAAGTGTTTCATTTTTGCTCACAGTGAGCAGAGCCAAGTGCAAACTCAGCATTCTGAGTAACAAAGAACTACAACGATAACGATTAATATATTGTTTTAAAAGCCGTTTTAACTCAAGTGGACTTCAGAAGCCACACTCTAACAATGACTACAATGAAAGAGACCTACGATAATGTCGGAAACATGCTCAGAGAGACTTGATGAATGATAGAAATGCTGACAGCCAGTCAAAACACATCCAGCCCTCACCACCATCTGCTCTGAAAACAAGGCTGGAAGATCTGACGGAGTGCTGGGAAAGTGAGTTCCGAGGTCTGGTCTTCCTGGGCCTGCTTTCAAATAGGACACCAAGTGTGTAGGAGGAGGAGATGATTGGACGCATCACGCAATTGTCACAAAGCGACTGCGCACAAGTTGAAATTATTTTACTTATTATTACGACACATTTTTATAAGTCGCACACAGTGAGCAAAGATGGCCCAACTCATTCCATTCCCACGATGCACCCACCACATCCTCTCCAGCCCCAGCATTGTATCCACTGAATAATTTTGGGAATTCACACACCTTTCTGCTTTTCTTCTTTTGCTCTTTGCCCAAAGTACAGCAGCAACAGGTTTAATAGAAAAATCCATTTGTAGGCTCTGATTGGTGCAAGCAGCACACCACCAATGGATTAATGCTGGTGCTGCAGACCTACGTGACGCTGGTCCCCCATGGGCGGATATTTCATTTCACTGTTGGGGGAAGGGGCGAGCAATCAACAAAACATTTTCTCCAGCGTATACACTTGTCATAAATGGCCCTTTCAGGGCAGAAATCAAGACCCCAATTGCCTGCTGTGAGTTTGCACGTTTAACAATAATGAACAGAAATAAACCACGAGGGGCAACATACAAAAAGGCAATAAATGAGAACCACGAAGAGTAACTTACAGTTAGTCAGGCGAGGCTGAGTACTGAGCAGAAAATAAACCGGAATCAGATGGAGGATTCCTGTCGGTGCACAGGGTGAGGTCGCAGCGAGGAATAAACCCCGCAAGCGAGCTTCAATAATAATTGGGAGAAACCAAATGTGGAACAGGTGTGGATGCATGAGTGAGAAAGTAATCAAGACAACTAAACAGCTGTGACAACCCGCCAAAAGATTCGACACAAGGAAGTAGCATATGGCGCTGTCAAAATAAAAGTACAGAGAAGTAAACAACGGTGACAGACAAAATAAAAGCACAGCTCATAATGAAAGAAAGGCACGAACGAATATACAGTATATACAGAAAATCGCCAGTGAAACCTAGAGACCCGAGCACGGCTCTGACCCGCTCTCGGAATCATAACAACACTGAGGGAGACACTATCAGTATTATTGTAGTCAGGAGCATTCCTAGGTTTGGGAGGCAAGAGCAAAGATTTTTTTTTTTTTTTTTGGTATACTTTATTAATCCCAGAAGGAAATTACAGGGCATCCACCTGGATGGATGAGGCAGCCACGGTACAGCTCCAATCCCTTGACATTCACACACACATTCACACCAAGGGCCACGTTAGAGTCTCCATTTAATAGGTCAAATAGGTTCATTTTGTCTTCTTTTAATTATTTATCTTTTGTTCTTATAAAAGACAAAAATAAAATAGAAAGGAAAATAGAAAAATAGAAAGAGTCTCCAGTTAACCTAATGCATGTTCTTGGTCTACTGAGGAAGAATTCAAAAAATGGGGGGAAAAAAACAATGTAATCTTAAATAAAATAAAATGGGGTCATTGTCTAGACAAATATATAAAACATTAACCATTGCATAGAATCAAAATTTAACTAGCATCCATGTGACCTTTCCGAAATTTATGAGAAAAAAATCACAGATTTACAAGAAAAAAGTTGTGCATTTATGAGAAAGTTGCAAATTTAAATTAAAAAAATTGCAAAATAATTTTTAAAAAGTTGCAAATTAATGAGAAAAAGTTGCAAATTTATGATAAAGTTGCAAATATGAATGAAAAAGTTGCAAATTAATGAGAAACAAGTTGCAAATTTACATGAAAAAGATGCAAATTAATTAGGAAGTTGCAATTTTACATGTAAAAATTTGCAAATTTATGAGAAAAAACACAAATCTAAAAAAAATATATTTGCTTTGCATGTATCCTTAGCATTTGTGCAAAAAATGCATTTTATTCAGTTCTGTGGAGTAAAAAGGTCTCCATCATTTGTGCATCAGTTGTGCACTGGAAATTTTCCATCCATCCATCTTCTACCGCTTTTCCAGAGGTCCGGGTTGCGGAGGCAGCAGTTCAAGCAGAGAAGCCCAGACTTTCTCTCCCCAGCCACCTGCTCCAGCTCTTCAGAGAGGATACCAAGACGTTCCCAGACCAGCTGGGAGACATAGTCTCTCTACCAAGTCCTGGGTCTGCCCTGGAGTCTCCTCCCAGTGGGACGTGCCCGAAACACCTCAAGTGGGAGACGTCAAGGAGACATCCTAATCAGATGCCCAAACCACCTCAACTGACTCCTTTCAATGTGGAGGAGCAGCGGTTCTACTCTGAGCCTCTCCCGGATGACTGAGCTCCTCACCCTATCTCTGTGGGTGAGTCCAGCAATCCTACGGAGAAAGCTCATTTCAGCCGCTTGTATCCGCGATCTTGTTCTTTCGGTCATTACCCAAAGCTTGTGACCATAGGTGAGAGTAGGAACATAGATTGACTGGTAAATCGACAGCTTTGCCTTAGAACTCAGCTCCCTCTTCACCACAACAGACCAGTACAACGTCCACATCACTGCAGATGCTGCTCCGATCCGTCTGTCAATCTCTCGCTCCATTCTCCCCTCACTCGTGAATAAGACCCCAAGATACTTAAACTCCTCCACTTGGGGCAGGAGCCTGTCCCCAACCCAGAGAGGACAATCCACCTTTTTCCGGTTGAGGACCATGGACTCGGACTTTGAGGTGCTGATTCTCATCCCAGCCGCTTCACACTCAGCGGCAAACCGTCCCAGCAAGAGCTGTAGGTCATTGCTGGATGAAGCCAACAGGACAACATCATCTGCAAACAACAGAGATGAGATCCTGTGGTCATCAAGCATGACACCCTTCATTCCCTGGCTGCGCCTCGAAATCCTGTCCACAAAAATTATGAACAGGATCGGTGACAAAGGGCAGCCCTGGCGGAGTCCAGCTCTCACTGGGAATGAGTCTGACCGAGTGTTGGCAGTACGAACCAAATGCTCACAACGGTCGTACAGAGACCGAATAGCTCGTAACAACAAGCCCGATACCCCATACTCCCGAAGCCCCTCCCCCACAAAGAAACCACGAGGGACGCGGTCAAATGCCTTCTCCAAGTCCACAAAACACATGTAAACTGGTTGGGCAAACTCCCACGAACCTTCAAGAATTCTTGAGAGGGTAAAGAGCTGGTCCGATGTGCCATGGCCAGGACGAAAACCACATTGCTCCTCCTGAATCCAAGGTTCGACCAACAGCCGGACTCTCCTCTCCAGTACCTTGGCAAAGACCTTCCCAGGGGGGCTGAGGAGTGTGATCCCTCTAAAGTTGGAGCACACCCTCCGGTCCCCTTTTTTGAAGTGAGGAACCACCACCCCAGTTTGCCATGCCAAAGGCACTGCCCTCAACCTCCATGCAGTGTTGCAGAGGCGTGTCAACCATGACAGCCCTACAACATCCAGGGCCTTGAGGTACTCAGGGTGAATCTTGTCCACCCCCGGGGCCTGGCCACCAAGGAGATTTTTAACCACCTTGGCCACCTCAGCCCCTGTGATAGCCAAGTCATCCCCCTCGTTCACAAACCCTGCTTCCTCTGTGGAAGGCATATCAGTGGGATTGAGGAGATCCTCGAAGTATTCCTTCCATCGCCCAACGATATCCCCAGTCGAAGTCAACAGCGCCCCATCCGCACCATACACAGTGTGGACAGGGAGCTGCTTCCCCCTCCTGAGCCGCCGGACAGTTTGCCAGAATCTCTTCGAGGCCCACCGAAAGTCTTGTTCCATGGCTTCACCGAACTCCTCCCATACCCGGGTTTTTGCTTCAGCAACCACCCGAGCTGCACTCCGCTTGGCCTGCCGGTACACCTCAGCTGCTTCGGGAGTCCCACAAGCCAACCAAGCTTGATAGGACTCCTTCTTCAGCTTAATGGCCTCCCTCACCACTGGTGTTCACCACTTGGCCACCACGAGATGCACCAACCACCTTGCGGCCGCAGCTCTGAGCCACCGCTTCAACAATAGAGGTGGAGAACATGGTCCATTCAGACTCCATGTCTCCAGACTCCCTCAGAATGTGGTTGAAGTTCTTCCGGAGGTGGGAGTTGAAGACCTCCTGGACAGGGGCCTCAGCCAGGCGTTCCCAGCACACCCTCACTATACGTTTGGGTGTACCAGGTCTGAATGGCATCCTCCCCTGCCATCGGATCCAACTCACCACCAGGTGGTGATCAGTTGACAGCTCTGCACCTCTCTTTACCAGAGTGTCCAAGACATATGGTCGCAGGTCTGATGACACGATAACAAAATCGATCATCGACCTGCGACCTAGGGTGTCCTGGTGCCAGGTGCACATATGGACACCCTTACGCTTGAACATGGTTTTCATTATGGACAAACTGTGGTTAGCACAGAAGTCCAGTAACTGAACACCACTCGGGTTCAGATCGGGCAGGCCGTTCCTCCCAATCACCCCCCTCCAGGTTTCACTGTCGTTGCCCACGTGTGCATTGAAGTCCCCCAGTAGGACAATGGAGTCTCCAAGAGGACCACCCTCCAGCACCCCAGTCACAGACCCCGAAAAGGGTGAGTACTCTGAAACATCATTTGGTGCATAGGCACAAATGACAGTCAGGACCAGTTTCCCAACCTGAAGGTGCAGAGAAGCAACCCTTTCATCCACCAGGGAAAACTCCAATATAGATGCAGCAAGGTGGGGGGATACAAGAATACCCACCCCTGCTCGTCGCCTCTCGCCCGGGGCAACTCCAGAAAAGGCCAAGCTCCAGCCCCTCTCCAGGAGACTGGTTCCGGAACCGGAGCTGTGTGTTGAGGTGAGGCCGACTATATCTAGCCGGTATCTCTCAACCTTGTACACCACCTCAGGCTCCTTCCCCACCAGAGAGGTGACATTCCACGTACCAAAAGCCAGTTTAGAAAGCTTGGGATCAGTCCGCCAAGGTCTTCGCCTTTGACCGCCACCTAATCCACATAGCACCGGACCCCCATGATCCCTCCTGCAGGTGGTGAGCCCACTGGAGGGCGGACCCATGTAACTCCTTCGGCCTGAGCCCGGCCGGGTCCCATGGGTGGAAACCCGGCCACCAGACGCTAGCCATCGAGCCCCTCCCCCAGGCCTGGCTCCAGGGTGGGGCCCCGGTAACCCCATACCGGGCAGGATACACTGAATCCTTGATCTAGAATTTATCATGAGAGTTTGTTGGATCGTTCTTAGTCTGGCCCTTCACCCAGGACCAGTTTGTCTTGGGTGACCCTATCAGAGGCAAATTGCCCCAGACAACATAGCTCCTGGGATCACTGGGGCACGCAAACCCCCCACAACGATAAGGTGACGATCCATGAGGGGCTGGAAATTTTCATGTGTCCTTTTTACAGTTTTTGAGGTTTTAAAGTTGTTATTTTTCATGTTGATGCCATCAGTCCCTCCCTCCTATAAAAAGCCCATAAAAGCACCAACAAAAGTTTAAAGTGCACAAATGTGTACCAACGATGCACAATGACTGAGACTATTTCCCCCTTGTTTTGCTGTAGATAGGGTTCTTTCAGGCACTTCGACTTCAGGCAGTTGTGGTGTGGTGTGGAGCGCGTGCAGCTCATGCTTGGTTCCGCTGTTCATAGAACATGATCAGTCGTCAGCATGGACACTTATTAGATACATGCAAAACAATTTTTTGGGGGGGAGGCGGGATTTGCAACTTTTCCTGACGATTTTTAATTTTTTTCTTAATAATTTGCTACTTTTTTCATGAAAAAATTGTAGCTTTTCTCATTATTCTGCAACTTCCATCCATCCATCCATCCATCCATCTTCTACCGCTTTTCCGGAGGTCCGGGTCGCGGAGGCAGCAGTTCAAGCAGAGAAGCCCAGACTTCCCTCTCCCCAGCCACCTGCTCCAGCTCTTCAGAGGGGATACCAAGGCGTTCCCAGACTAGCTGGGAGACATAGTCTCTCCACCGAGTCCTGGGTCTGCCCCGGGGTCTCCTCCCAGTGGGACGTGCCTGAAACACCTCAAGTGGGAGGCGTCCAGGAGGCATCCTAATCAGATGCCCATACCACCTCAACTGACTCCTTTCAATGTGGAGGAGCAGCAACAATGTGGATTCTGCAACTTTTTAAATAAATTTGCAACTTTTTTCTCATTATTTGCAGCACTTTTAAGAACTGTGTGAAACTGTTTTGCAACCTTTTACGAACGCTGATGAAAACCTAAAAGCGCAGCATTCTTCAGCGTTCCTCAGCATTTGCTGCTTCGTGACATATCGGCCAGATTTTCGCCATCATTCATCAGAAAAGGTGCTAAATCCGAAAGGCGTCATGTTTGTCAACATTCGCCAACATCGCCACCTGTGTTTGCCCACATGGACTTACCTGTTTACATAAATTTGCTATTTTCTTGTAAATGTGTGACTTTTTTCAATTAACTTTCTCATAAGTTTGCAACTTTTTTTACTGTAAATTTGCAACTTTTTTCCTCATAAATTTGTTAGCTTTTCTTATAAAATTGTGACTTTTTTTCTTGAAAATTTGCTATTTTTTTCTTGTAATTTGAGAACTTTCTCATATTAGTCACTTTTTTTTTACTGTAATTCTGCAATTTTTTCCTCATAAATTTGTTACCTTTTCCTTTGTAAATTTGCTATTTTCTTGTAAATTTGTGACTCTTCCCCATAAATTTGCAAAATCTTTCTTGTAAATTTGTAACTTTTTTCTTGTAAATGTTCAATTTATTTACTCATATATTTGTTACTCTTTTGGTTAATTTGCAGCCCTTCTCATTTTTTCCTCATAAATTTGTGACTTTTTTTCTTATAAATTTGTTACATTTTTCATGTAAGTTTGTAACTTTTTTGAGGTAATTTTACCATTTTTTTTTCTTGTAAATTTGAGACTTTTTTCTTCTAAATTTTCACATTCTTTCTCATAAATTTGTGACTTTTGTTCCAGTAAATTTGTGGGTTTTTTCTGGTAATTTTGCCTGTGGCGCCAGTGCTACTGAAACCCACTCAGTAAACAGATCACCTGCTCACCTGTGCCACATGGGACCCATAGCGCAGCCCACATTTACTCTATAGTGGGGCCCCATGTGGGCATGCTGGCTGGGTGGCGGTTGCTGAGAGATCACTGAAAGATTGTTGAGAGATCTGGCCATTTTTTTTTCTTTTTACCTTTCAATGATCTCTCAGTAATCTCCACTCCTGTGTAAAGGGGTAGAAGAGTACTAGAAACTTCTCAAATATACCTTCTTTGGTAGCCCAAAAAACTCTCAACGATCTCTCCTTGTCTCTCAGTGATCTCTCAAGGATTTTTCAAAGAGCCCGTACAACAATTTTCCAAATACTTACACATAAACAACTTTTTTTTTGTATTATTCTACATTAACACCAAAGATGGGTCTAGAGTAACTGCATGAAATCAAACATTCTTCTGTGTGCCGTCCTCCCTGCAGTTAAACCTTTCATAATTACTTGTTTTTTTAAGATGTGTTTAATTTTTCATACGTATGGACACAATTTGATATCATCTTTACGATTTATCTTTTATTCATAATGCCATCAAAAGTGGGCGATCACAGCACATTATCTGTATTTGTTGTTTAAATTATTAAGTGGCAGCTTGCATTTTTTAAGCTCACTGGAGCTCTTTCGAAGTCCGTTTACTCAGATATGCAAACTGCCTGGAGAGGTTTGTGCTTTTTGTCTTTAAACATTGTGGGTTAGCTCATTCACATGATAACACATATTTTGCAGTTTTAAAAGTCTTTATTTTAAATATGCACCTCATCCTCATATCTATGATTTTCCCCTCCTCTAATAATGTAAGTGATTTGTTTTGTTTTGTTTTAACGGGGGGGATGGGGGGGATTCACCAAGTTAGCATGAGGTACAAATGTGTAAATGTAAATTAGAACAAATATGCAAGCATAAGAGTGCAAATACATGATTAAAGATGCAAAATTAAGAATTGAAAAGGTTGCAAATTACAATTTAATAAAACAGAATAAACATTTAACCAGCGTCCAGATGAGTGTTGCAAATTTACAAGAAAAGGTTGAAAATTTACAGGAAAAAATTACAAATTTTCGAGAAAAAAGTGCCCATTTTATAAAAAAGTTACAAGTTTATAAGAAAAAAGATAAAAATTTACAATAAGTGGTCACAAATTTATGAGAAAAAGTTGCAAATTTTGAAAAAACAATGTTTAAAATTTTCAGGAAACAAGGTGCAGATTTACTGAGAAAAGTCACAAATTTATGAGGAAAAAGTTACAATTTTTGAAGAAAGTAGCAAATTTATAGGAAAAAAAGTAACTTTTTTTAGGAAAAAAGTTGCAAATCTAAAAGATAAAAGCTGAAAACATAGAGGGGAAAAATGCAAAGTTACAAGAAAAATATTGCAAAATTATGAGGAGAAAAAAGTTGCAAATTTTTGACAAAAAAAATTACAAATTTTTGAAAAGAGTTGCAGATTTATTAGAAAAAAAGTGACAGGTTTATGAGAGGAAAAAATGTTGGACATTTACAGGAAAAAGTTTCAATTTTATGAGAAAAATCTCAAATTTATAAGGAAAAAAAGTTGTGCATTTTTGGTAAAGTCACAAATTCATGAGAAAAAAATTGCAAATCTCCAATCCAGTCCAGCTGACACAAAGTGCTGCACATCAACGGTAAATAAAATATAGACACATAAAACATAAAAACAATAAAATACAGCTAAAAAGTACAGAACAGCACAAACAAAACAAGAGTCACACAGTAGAAGCAACAAAAACAAATATGCCTCAACTTGGGTCTATGAGATAAAAGATGAAAATCTGCAGGAAAAAAATTGCAAAGTTATAAGAAAAATATTGTAAATTTATGAGGAGAAAAAAGTCACAAATTTTTTGGAAACGTTACAGATTTTTGAGAAAAAAATTCAAAATTTTTGAGAAAAAAGTTACAGATCTATGAGGAAAATATTGCAGATTTATGGGAAAAAGTTGAAAATTTACAGAGAAAAAAGTTGCAAATTTAGGGGAAAAAGGCAGCTTTATGAGGAAAACAAAGACCATTTTTGAGGGAAAAAAATTACAGCTCTATGAGAAAAAAGTTACAGATTTGAAGATAAAGCCACAAGAAAAAACTTGCAAATTTATGAGAAAAAAAGTTTGCTGATTTTTCAGGAAAATCAGTTGCAAATCTACGAGAAAACTGTTGCAGATTTTAAGGCCCTGTCACACCTAAATGATTTAGGCAGCATTTCCAAAGCATATCGTAAAGTCGGGGCTGTGAAAAGGGGTGGGGGGGATTCTCCCAGCATGCTTTGCGCCGCGGGGGATTCAAAGACTGTTATTGTTCTTGTGTTCTGAGCGTTATTGTTGTACCGTTATAATTGTGTCATAAGTCTGGTTGTGATAGTGTTGTTTTCCCTGTGTGTGAGAGACTACGTGTCTGTGTGACTGACCTCCCCTCTCTTCTGTGTAATTTGGCAGTGATGAAATAAATGCCTACTATGCTCTAAATCCTCTCTTATCATTGTGTGAACGCTTGAAACGCCACAGTATGAAAAATTTGGAGAATACGCTGGCATACGTCGAATCAGTTATGACTAAGTTTTGTCTAAGAGCATGCTGAAGGACGCTGGCATCCGGCGTAGTTTGCTCAGCTCCTCCATATGCAGCGTATGGCTGATACGTCCCGTATTCGTGGAGCAAAGGTTGTAGGGAAGTTGTGCATTCATTTACACACGTTACTTGTTAGCGACTCATAGTTACTCAAAAGTCGAAATACGTCGAGATTAATGTCTAGTTTACCCAAAAACTTTTTCTAACCATGAGTAACGCTCTTTGGACCTACAGTGGTGTGAAAAAGTGTTTGCCCCTTTCTGATTTCTCATTTTTTTGTATGTTTGTCACACTTAAATGTTTCAGATCATCAAACAAATTTAAATATTAAACAAAGACAGCATAAGTAAACACAAAATGCAGTTTTTAAATGAAGGTGTTTATTATTAAGGGTAAAAAAAAAAAAATCCAAATCTACATGGCCCTGTGTGAAAAAGTGCCCCCCCCCCCACCGTTAAAACATAAATTAACTGTGGTTTATCACATCTTTGGAAAGCTGAGTTCAATTTCTCTAGCCACATCCAGGCCTGATTACCGCCACACCTGTTCTCAATCAAGAAATCACTTAAATAGGACCTCCCTGACAAAGTCAAGTAGACCAAAAGATTCTCAAAAGCTAGACATCATGCTGCGATCCAAAGAACTTCAGGAACAAAGTAATTGAGATCGATCAATCTGGAAAAGGTTATAAAGCCATTTCTAAAGCTTTGGGACTCCAGCAAACCACAGTGAGAGCCATTATCCACAAATGGTGGAAACATGGAACAGTGGTGAACCTTCCCAGGAGTGGCCGGCCGACCAAAATTACCCCAAGAGCGCAGCAACGACTCCTCCAAGAGGTCACAAAAGACCCCACAACAACATCCAAAGAACTGCAGGCCTCACTTGCCTCAGTTAAGGTCAGTGTTCATGACTCCACCATAAGAAAGAGACTGAGCAAAAATGGCCTGCATGGCAGAGTTCCAAGACAAAAACTACTGCTGAGCAAAAAGAACATAAATGCTCGTCTCAGTTTTGCCAGAAAACATCTTGATGATCCCCAACACCTTTGGGAAAATACTCTGTGGACTGATGAGACAAAAGTTGAACTTTCTGGAAGGTGTGTGTTCCATTATATCCAGCATAAAAGATACACAGCATTTCAGAAAAGGAACATCATACCAACAGTAAAATATAGTGGTGGTAGTGTGATGGTCTGGGGCTGTTTTGCTGCTTCAGGACTTGGAAGACTTGCTGTGGTAACTGGAACCATGAATTCTGCTGTCTACCAAAAAATCCTGAAGGAGAATGTCCGGCCATCTGTTTGTGACCTCAAGCTGAAGTACACTTGGGTTCTGCAGCAGGACAATGATCCAAAACACACCAGCAAGTCCACCTCCGAATGGCTTAAGAAAAACAAAATGAAGACTTTGGAGTGTCCTAGTCAAAGTCCTGACTTGAATCCGATTGAGATGCTGTGGCATGACCTTAAAAAGGCGGTTCATGCTGGAAAACCCTCCAATATGGCTGAATTACAACAATTCTGCAAAGATGAGTGGGCCAAAATTCCTCCACAGGCTGTCAAAAGACTCATTGCCAGTTATCACAAAAGCTTGATTGCAGTTGTTGCTGCTAAGGGTGGCCCAATCAGTTATTAGGTTTAGGGGGCAGTCACTTTCTCACACAGGGCCATGTAAGTTTGGATTTTTTTTTTACCCTTAATAATAAACACCTTCATTTAAAAACTGCATTTTGTGTTTACTTGTGTTATCTTTGTCTAACATTTAAATTTGTTTGATGATCTGAAACATTTAAGTGTGACAAACATAAAAAAAACTGAGAAATCAGGAAGGGGAAACACTTTTTCACACCACTGTATGTGTAACTTCTTGAACAGGTTTCTAACTTACAGCTACCCTATAATGGCATATTTGCTGCGTTGGTTCACAGGACAAACCCGTACAGAGCTCTGCCTGCAGCGCATACACACACACAGCCAACTTTTGGATGTCATATCACTGTTATGCTGACAATATTCAAATCTACTTTTCTGCCAAAACCAGTAACCTGAATGAACTGTCCTCCCTCCATAATCATTTAGCTGCTATCCAAGATTGGTTGTATGTTAATTTTCTTCACTTAAATTTCAGTAAAACTGAAATCCTTATGATTGGTCCAGATAACTTTGTTGCCTGTGTTGAACAGTTTATTGGTTGCCATCACTCTAACATCACACCCACTGCCAACACACCCACACACCCACACCAACCTTGGTATCATCTTTGACCGCTACGTGTCTTTTGGTTCCCACATAAACAAGCTCATCCAGTCTTGTTTTCTGCAGCTTAGAAACATTGCAAAAATCAAAATATTCTTCCTCGGTCCGATCTTGAGCTCTTAATTTCATCTTTCATCGTTTCCCATTTAGATTACTGTAACTCGCTTTACACCTGCCTCAGTCAGTCCACAGTGAATCGTTTACAATTAATCCAAAATTCAGCTGCCAGGTTATTAACTACAGCCAGCTGTCAATCTCACATTACTTGCATCCCTTCATTGGCTCCCAGTAAAATTTAGGATTCAATTCAGAATTCTCCTAATTACATTTAAATCACTGCACAATCTCGCCCCCGATGACATGTCTGACCTCCTGGTTCAGTACTCCACATCTCATCTGCTCCGCTCCTCAAATACTGGTCTCTTATCTATACCACGTTCTACCCACAATACAAGAGGTGATCGTGTCTTCTTCGTTGTTGCTCCTACCCTCTGGAATCAGCTACCCCAATCCATCAGATGCACTGAAAATCTGAATTGTTCTAAACACCTTTTGAAAACCCACCTCTAACCACAAGCATTTTTATAACCCCACATTATGCAGTGTGTGTTTGTCATGAGTCCAGTTATGACTGTGAGTTTGTCTTTTTGTCTGTGTGTGTCTGTCTCTTTTGATGTGCTCAGTTTTGTTGTGTTGGAAATGTTGTCTGGTTTTATCTTGACATACTTTATTTTATGCTTGTGCAGCACTTTGTAACTGTGTGTTTTAAAAAGTGCTATATAAATAAAGTTTTACTTACTTACACACACAGAGCTAAACACATGTACTTGTTTGTATAGCGGGAGCTGTCAGGGATGTGTCGGAGCGCTTTCAAGCGCAGGATAAAGATCCAAATCACGGTTTAGTCCCCCCCCCCATGTTTTTTACCTCTAACTGCAGTCTCTACCATCATCTGTCTAGTGATGTTCTGATAGATATGCCAAAATGTCAAAACACCGGAGGAGGGGGAGCCAATCAGCTGATTGCCTGAAGTGTAGAGCTCAGCTGTTTTCCATGATAAATCACACTTTGCTGTTGGCTGCGCCTCCAGGCAAAAGCACACTCCATGCTTTATCTTGTTTTGTTTTTTTTCACTTTATTGAAAATAAACTTTTTTTTATCGCCATCAGTTCACGTGCCTTTGAGCCAGGTTGTGACAGCTGTTATCTGATGTTCCTGACGTGTACATCAGCTGTTTTAGGCGTGACTGAGCTGACAGATTTGACAGCTCTGCCAGGTCAATCACCCCCCCCCCCCACCGCCGTGGTCTTTGGAGGGGAGAATCATCTGGGTTGAACAGAGATTATCTCTCACACACCTAAGACTCATGGATCGGGAGGTGACAGCAGTTTGGCACAACCGCGCTATGCAGAAATAAGAGTATTGTTGTGCATAACAACATTGCATCTAGCTGCAATGCTTCGCACTGTGTGTGTTTGTATATTTATATATTTATTCCATCTAGCGACATTGCTCCACACTGTGTGTTTATATAGTTACATATTTATTCCATCTAGCTACGGTGCTCCGCACTGTGTGTGTTTATGTGTTTGCATATTTGTTCCATCTAGCTACAATGCTCCGCACTGTGTGTGTGTTTATATATTTGCATGTTTGTTCCATCTAGCTGCAATGCTCTACACTGTGTGTGTGTTTATATATTCACATATTTATTCCATCTAGCTACAATGCTCCGCACTGTGTGTTTATATATCTATATATTTATTACATCTAGCTGCAATGCTCCGCATCGTGTGTCTATATATTTATGTTTATATGTACATATGTATACTCGCTGCTCTTGTTTTTTCTTGCCTTCTGATTATTGCTGTGAGTGTTGCTATCCCTGTGCTGTTGCAATCCTGGAATTTCCCCATTGTGGGACTAATAAAGGCTTATCTTATCTTATCTCTTATCTTATCATAAGTTGTGAATGTTGGCAACACACTAAGCATTAGTTTGTTTAAGTTATTTATAAGTTATGGAAATATTCTATATAAGTTACTAATACGTTATGTATATGTCCAGCTCGTTACGGAAATGCGATGCATATGGCCAAAAGTGAAAATTTTGACATATGCCAGCGTTTTAGACCAATTTTTATACCTTTGGCAAATGCTGCCTAAATCATCATGGTGTGACAGAGCCTTTAAGAAAAAGTCACAAATTTTTAAGAAAAAAGCTGCACATTTATGAGAAAAAGTTGAAAATTTAAGTTTTGGGGGGTTTTTTTGCATTTCTGCTTATAATTTGCCATTCAGTCATGTTATTCAGTTATGTATCATGATATAGAAAGGTTTTTGATGATATCAGGTGGACAATTCTCTCGTTTTTCCAGGTTGGGAGAGATGGTGTCCCTCCTGTACCCCCCTTGAGTTACACCTATGAATGGGGATGGCAGGTTAACAAGTAATGGGGGGGGGGTCATTTTGCTCACAAGGGGGATAGCCTGCCCCTCCTTACATCACCTATGTTAGTGATGTAATTGGTGGCCTAGAGGCAGAGCATCCACCCCACAACCAGGAGGTCAGGGTTCAAGTCCCAGCCAGGTCATGCCAAAGACCATGTAAAAATGGAACTTCCTGCCATCCATCTTGGTGCTCAGCAAAACTAGAACAGAGGAGGGAAACGTGGGCGGCAGTGGCTCAGGAGGTAGAGCAGGTCATCTAATAACTGGAGGGTTGGCGGTTTGAATCCCGCTGTCCCCAGACATCCTGCCGTTGTGTCCCTGGGCAAGACACTTTACCCACCTTGCCTCCAGTGCCCATGACACTGGGTATGAATGTGTATAAATGTTCAGTAGTGGACGGAGAGGCCGTTGGTGCAGATTGGCAGCCTTGTTTCCGTCAGTCTACCCCAGGGCAGCTGTGGCTACAGGAGCAGCTTACCACTATCGATGTCTGTCTGGAGTGAATGAATAATGGACTCACTGTACGTGCTTTGAGATGTCACTTGACATGTAAAGCACCATATAAATCTAATCCATTATTATTATTATGTTTGTGTTTTGGCCATACAGGGAGAGATCAGCTGTGCAAATGTGTTTTTCTGTCATTAAACTACATCTTGTGTTGTTTATAACATGTTCTCATGTTGTCTGTCTTTCAGGAGGGGGATAAAAGGCAGCTTCGGGACACGTCGGTCCACCCCCCCAGCTCCGAGCGATACGTTCACACCTTCAGAGACCTCAGCAATTTCTCCGGAACCATTAATGTCACATATCGCTATCTCGCCGGGACGCCACTGAACCGCAAGAGTGAGTTTAGTGTTTCTGTAAAGGAGAAATTTACATAGACTATATATTCATGAGCTTACTGTAAATTGTATTTGTGAGCATGAGCCGGAGAATGTGAGGTTAAGCTCTAAATCTGTGACATTGGGATTTAAGCAGAGCGCTAAAGTGAAACTGCTCCACAGAGGCTCTTAAACATTCGCCACAGCTTTTCTCAGCACTTTATTCACAAAACTTCTACTTCCTGTTTTGCCTTCATATACTTTTTTGACTGAAGCGAGCACTGAGCTATATTTAGGATGTGAGCGCTGTTTTTTTTTAATCAGTATTTTCTCATTTCTAGTTGTTGTTGTAATCTGCAGTATAGCTTCTGCAAAAAAAAAGAGTCACACATTTCAAACTTTGTTTAAAACACATAGCCGTTATATCGTTTCTGTCTGTGTGGAACCAGTGGAACTCTTCTGGATTTGCTGCGGAACGTCATAAACATGGTAAACCCAGCCCTGCTACCCACCCGCTGCTCTAAAAGGCTGACCTAATTGATCCAATCCAGCCCCATTTCGATTTCAGTCACCCTAATAGACATCCCTGTTTCCACCTGGTTGACCAATCCACAGCTGATAATATATTTTGCATCATTCTAGCTTATTTTGTTATATTTTCACTGTGATGCTACACCAAACTGCTCGCATTACCTTGGCTAGGCAGTCGGAGTCAGTCAGTCTAATCACATTAGAGCTCACCTCAGTGTGGAGAGGGCGACAGATAGGCTACACCCAGACCACTTGGCTCAATACTTCATTGTTAGATGTTATTTTAGCTTAGTTTACTATAGTTTTTTTGTTTTTTTTAACCGAGACCCAGTGCGGCTAAATGAGGCTAGCAGCTAGTCCACAAGTGATGCCTTATTTCATCCATTCTTTAAGATGAATTTGTCTTAGTTGGCTCAGGCTCGCTACCCAAGCTAGCAGCTAACCAGCTATCACTGGGAATCGTGATGACAGAAAGAGGGCACAGTTAACTATGGCTCTTGGGCATTTAAAGAGACATACACTGAAACGAACTGTTCTGATGGAAGGCTGCAAAAGATGAGTCACAATCACATTGCAGTAATTAAATTATTAAAAGCAATTTGGCCATAGTATGTTGCAAACATTTCATTAAAACCCATGGGAGCTGTCAGCATGTGGAAAACGTGCAGTAAATGGCAAACAACCTATTTTGAGTGTGTATTGTTATGTATGAATAATACGAGACAGGAGCCGTGCTGAACTAAACAGCGAACCACCCTTTATTACAGAACACAGAATTATATACACCAGTGGCCGTGCCCGCCTGACGTCACCCTGTGGGTGGGTACGGCATCATACACACACAACACCACACTTCCCCTCCCCCTTACAAAAATGCAAAACCACAC
Organism: Pholidichthys leucotaenia; assembly: GCA_020510985.1. NCBI lineage: Eukaryota > Metazoa > Chordata > Actinopteri > Cichliformes > Pholidichthyidae > Pholidichthys > Pholidichthys leucotaenia. The sequence continues at coordinate 426,368,182 of CM035840.1, read as the reverse complement.
ACACAGTCGAGACCCTCACCAATTTAGGACCCAGATCATGCACTAAGAAAACAGGGGAACAATTAACTGTAATAAAATAACCTACCACATTCACACAAAACAATAAAATGGACCAAGTCTCTAAAAATACTTAAAATAATCCCATAACACACCACATACATAGTCTCATGCACACAGCCGAGTATATATCTATCTATCTATCTATATATATATATATATATATATATATACAGTATATATATATGGTTCCAAGGTTGTCATAGCCAGGAGCGGCACTGGGGTTAAGCTCCCAGTGCTCATAAAATGCTCCTTATGGCGTGCGTCTCCAAAAGCCTCTGACAACTAAGTCCAACTCCTAGCCTGCCCGTGTGGTTTAGTCTCTAAGCCCGGCGGAACTGCTTTTACTAATAGGAGAAGGGGCGAGGGCGGATCTCTGGTGCCTTAAAACCAGATGCTTCGGGTAGATGGTGGCTCATCAACCTGGGAAGGTAGCCCATCTAGGGGAAGGTAAACCCTGATTTCAAACCTCTGCTGCCTTGCGGCATACCCGGTCACGGGAAAGGCTTCGGGAGTCAACCCTGAGGAAAAATCCGGAGTCGGAGCCCCAAAGGCAGTTCTATGTTGTGCTCAACATCGTTCTGGCAGCTCCTGCAACGGCGCTGGTGCCAAACTGTAGCAGCCCTGCTGTTCCTTTGGATTCATCAGTGACGTGGAGAGGGGGGACATGCTGCATGGGCAACATCTTGTCCTCCATATCTTCCTGCCCAGGCTTGAATCCTACCAACGCCCAACGCTGGAAGGTAGAACACCGGATCACTGGAGAGGACACTCCAGCTTCGCCTTTGGTGTAGACAAAACACGGGGAATGACAGTTACCGGTTATAAGCCACTGCTCAATTGTTCCCGACGGTGGGAGGGATCATCAGATCTCACTGGACAGCTACCGCCCGCCTCAAGCTGGGCAGCCCCCAGCCAATAAGGTGTTGTCCCGCCACAGCTTGCTTTCCTCATTGGGTGCATGGGGATAAGGAGAAATCCAAACAGCAGGCTGAGAACCTTTGCACCAGGCAAGACAATAAAACAAAACAGACCAACTCTAAAACTGGGAACTTGGAACGTCCGCACTATGATGACAGGACTCGCTGCTAACCTCAAGGACATCAACGACACCAGGAAGACTGCCATCATCAATAATGAGCTGAAGAGACTGGGAGTGGATATCGCCACTCTCCAGGAAACACGGTTAGCTGATGCAGGCACACTGAGAGAGAAGGACTACACGTTCTACTGGCAGGGAAAGGGCAGTGACGAACACAGGGAACACGGAGTGGGCTTCGCAGTGAAGAACACTTTGCTGAAGATGGTGGAACCGGGCAGCACTGGCTCTGCACAACTCCTCACCCTCCGCCTGAACACCACTCAAGGCCCAGTCACCCTCGTCAGTGTGTATGCCCCAACACAGACAGCCACACCAGAGGCAAAAGACGAGTTCTACGAGAATCTCGCAACAATTGTCAGGATCATCCCCAACTCTGAACAACTCATTCTCCTTGGAGACTTCAATGCCAGAGTGGGTGCTGACCACGACTCCTGGCCCTCCTGTCTTGGACCTTTTGGCGTGGGCAGAATGAACGACAACGGACAGCGGCTGCTCGAGTTCTGCACATATCACGATCTGTGCATCACAAACTCGTTCTTCAAGACCAAGCCCCAACACAAGGTTTCCTGGCAACATCCGCGCTCAAAGCACTGGCACCAGCTAGACTTGATCCTGACCAGGCGCACCTCACTGAAGAACGTGCTAATCACCCGTTCGTTCCAGAGTGCAGATTGCAACACAGACCATTCATTGGTGTGTTGCAAGGTCAAGCTGCAGCTGAAGAAATTCCATCGTGCTAGACAACCTGGAAAGGCACGGATTGACACCAGCAAGATGGCCCAACCAGAACTTGTTGCGCAGTTTGCCTCCACCTTTGAGAAGGAACTTGGTGTACCACAAGGAGGAGAATCTGCAAAGCAGAAGTGGGAAGAGCTGCGAAACACCATCTACCGCACAGCCTTGGCTACCTTTGGGAGGAAGACCTCGAAGTCACAGGACTGGTTTGATGCCAAGTTGACCGAGATGACCCCCGTCATTGAAGCCAAGCACTCAGCACTTGCTGAGTACAAGAAGTACCCAAACGAGAATAATCTCCAGATTCTCAGGGCTGCGAGAAGCAAAGTTCAGCAGACTGCTCGGCGCTGTGCCAACGAGTACTGGACTCAGCTCAGCCAAGACATTCAAACCGCTGCCATAACAGGGAACATCCGTGGTATGTACGATGGCATCAAGAAAGCACTTGGTCCGGCTCAGAGCAAGACGGCCCCCCTCAAATCTTCCACTGGGGAGATGATCACAGAGAAGAACAAGCAGATGGAGAGATGGGTGGAACACTACTCCGACCTCTACTCTAGACAGAACACCGTGACACCGTCAGCCCTTGATGCCATCGACTGCCTGCCATCCATGGACGAACTTGACGCCAAGCCAACCATCGACGAACTCAGTAAGGCCATTGATAGCTTGGCCGCTGGCAAGGCACCCGGCAACGACGGCATACCCCCTGACCTGATCAAGCACTGCAAGACCGCCCTACTGCTGCCATTGCATGACGTCCTCTGCCAGTGCTGGAAGGAAGGTGCCGTACCACAGGACATGAGGGACGCCAAGATTATCACCCTCTACAAAAACAAAGGGGAGAGAAGCGACTGCAACAACTACAGGGGCATTTCCCTCCTCAGCGTTGTTGGCAAAGTCTACGCACAAGTTGTTCTCGTTCGTCTACAGAAGCTTGCCGAACGTGTCTACCCCGAGTCTCAGTGTGGCTTCCGCGCTGAGTGATCGACGGTAGACATGATATTCTCCATCCGCCAACTCCAGGAGAAATGCAGAGAACAGAACATGCCTCTGTACGTCGCCTTCATCGACCTCACCAAAGCGTTCGATCTGGTCAGCAGAGAGGGCCTTTTCAAGATCCTGCCAAAGATAGGATGCCCACCAAAGTTGCAAAGCCTCATCGAATCGTTTCACACCAACATGCAGGGGATAGTGCAGCACGATGGCAACGTCTCAGAGCCATTCAACATACGCAGCGGAGTGAAACAGGGCTGTGTACTTGCGCCAACCCTCTTTGGGATTTTCTTTGCTATGCTCCTGAGGCATGCCTTCAGCACAGCAACAGAGGGAATCTACCTGCACACAAGATCTGACGGCAGGCTTTTCAACCTCGCCCGCCTGAAAGCCAGAACCAAAGTACGCGAGGCTCTAATCAGAGACATGCTGTTCGCAGACGACGCTGCAGTTGCAACCCACACACAGCAGGAGCTTCAGACCCTGATGGACCGCTTCTCCCAGGCATGCAAGGACTTTGGGCTTACCATCAGCCTGAAGAAGACTAACGTCTTGGCGCAAGGTACGGAAGCACCACCAACCATCACCATTGATGACTACAAGCTGGAGGTCGTGAATCAGTTCACGTACCTGGGGTCCACGATCAGCAACAACCTCTCCCTTGATACAGAGATCAACAAGAGGATTGGAAAATCAACCTTCACACTCGCTCGCCTCACCACACGAGTGTGGGAGAATCCCAAACTCTCTGTCAAGACGAAGATGGCAGTGTACAACGCCTGCGTCATCAGCACACTGCTCTATGGGAGTGAGACGTGGACAACATACGCCCGGCATGAAAAGAGACTGAACTCCTTCCACTTGCGCTGCATTCGCCACATCCTGGACATATCCTGGCAGGACAAAGTGCCCAACACAGAAGTTCTGTCCCGCGCCGGCCTTCCCTCCATGTTCACTCTACTCAGGCAGCGCAGGCTCCGCTGGCTAAGCCACGCTCACGGTATGGAGGATGGCAGAATCCCCAAAGACGTCCTCTATGGAGAACTGGCAACTGGCAGGAGAGACGTTGGCCGCCCACAGCTGCGCTTTAGAGACGTCTGCAAGAGAGACATGAAGGCCCTGGAGATCAACACAGAGCGCTGGGAGGACCTTGCAACGGACCGCTCCAAATGGAGAGGCACCCTGACCAGACAGCTCAAGGCGGGTGAAGAGAGACTGACTGCTGCAGCAGATGAAAAAAGGACCCGCAGGAAGAACCGCCACAGACCCAGCAGCACGGAGACCACCCACAAGTGTGACCTGTGTGACAGGGACTGTCATTCGCGCATCGGCCTGTTCAGCCACAGGCGGTGCTGTTCCAGCAGAGTAGACGTTTAGGATTCTCTTCCATGGTCATCATAGACCGACGGAGGCCGACGAATATATATATATACAGCTATTTACATTAATATGGTTTAAGTCACACCTACTGTATGTCCATCGGCAGCTAGCAGTAAAACCGTCCCGGGGGCCCAGGGCAGCCCCAAATCATACACGCCCCTGGCCGCTGAAGATAAGACCGGCTCGGAGGCCCCGAGCAGCCCCACGACATGTGCGCCCATGGCCGCCATCTGCCCCCGGGATCAAAAACAATCTCTCCCGCCATAACGTCCCTCTTCACAGCCGACTGCGTCACTCCTCGGGACCCGCCGTGATGCTGTCTGGCACACCGTCCCTCCATGCTCATCGGTCCACTCCCGACCACCTTCAACACCGCTGTTGTGGCTCCAAACACTCTGGCCCCCCGTGGCCGAACTCTGGGGAGATCCGAAGCCTGCTCATCAGCACCGCTCATTGCCTCGGGTGCCTCGCCGTAACACCCAGCACCCTCGTCCAGGGCGCTCTGCTGCGCTGCCTCCGTGTCCAGCTGATGCTGTTCACTCCCGGAGCTCACCGCATCTCTTTCTCCAGCATCGTTCTCCAACCCAGGCACCTCGCCGCTGCTCCCAGCACCCTCATTCCAGGCGCTCCGTTGTGCTGTCACCATGCCTGGTCGTAGCTGCTCTCTCCAGGGGCTCTCAGTTTCGCTCTGGTCGGTGTCACTCTCCAACCCATGCGTTTCTTCGATGCTCTCAACACCATTGTTCCAGGCACTCTGCTGCATCGACTCCATGTCCGCCTGCAGCTGCTCTCCCTCGGGGCTTTCAGCATCACTCTCATCAGTGTCATTCTCCAACCTGGGCGTTTCGTCGCTGCTCTTGGCACCCTTGTCCCAGGCGCTCCGCTGCATCATCTCCATGCCCAGCTGTCGCTGCTCTTCCCCGGTGCTCTCAACCTCCATGGTTCCGCTCTCCCGCTGCCTAGCCTCCAGCTATGGGAATGACTCCTGTTGCTCTCCCTCTCTGCTGTCGTTGCATACCGTGCCGTTCAACTCATCAGCACTCCGGTCCTCCACCTTTCTGCGCTTAGCGGCTGGCCCAGTGGCTTCAGTGACTGGGGACTTCCCCAGTCCCACCTCGATGCCCAGCTGGTAGCTTCGAGCCCTCTTTTGGCACACAGTTAGCTTCGTGGCTAGCCCGTCCATAGACACTGACTGTGCCGTTAGCTTCTCCCAGCTAACTAGCTTTGCCTCGTTTGGTGCCAACACTCCCGCCATCCACAGCGTCATGGTCCTTATCTGCCCGGCGAAAAAATCGGCCAACCGCTCGACAGCATCCTCATAGCGCTCCGTCTCTCCCAACTTACCGAAAATTGTTCAGCCCTCCGCCCCGAGATGATGGACCAGGAGCACTCGTCGTCTTCTCCCGTCGAGTCCACCTAGGCCCAGCGCCCCGATGGAACTCTCAAACATGACCCTCCACTTCAGCCACAGGATCACCGACTCTCCCATGTACTCCAGAAACGGCACTAGGGGTTGAGGTAGCCCATACGCTGCCACAATTATCCTCATCGCCAATATGTTATGTATGAATAATACGAGACAGGAGCCATGCTGAACTGAACAGCAAACTACCCTTTATTACAGAACACAGAATTATATACACCAGTGGCCATGCCCGCCTGACGTCACCCTGTGGGCGGGTACGGCATCACACACACACTACACACACAACACCACATGTATACCTTTAAATCTTCAGACCGGATTGAACTCCACCCTCCCTCTTACATCAGCATTGCTAACATTAGCTGCTAGCTCCTAGCCTTTAACTCGGATGTATCTTGAGCCTTTCTGTAAAACTCCGTACATTTGTTGGTAACCAAGGAAAAGTCTTAAACGGTTTTATGAGGGTTCTCCATTTGCACCGTTGGTGATCCCGGGGAGGTCTGGGTCAGGGCTGACTTGACCCGTTACCCCTGAGCCACATAACATTTGCCTTAAAGAATGAATGAAATAATGCATCAGTGGTTGACAGTGGGGTGTGTGGTTTCTGTGGTTGATAGGATATGACGGTCCCTGGAGTACAATAAGCACAAAAATGAATAAGTGGCTAAACTGCTAGCTTCAAGGCAGCTAGCTGCCATTAACTAGCCACTCAAAATAACGTCTAAGAAAAACGTATATGGTTAAGTGTTGGCAGAAGAACGAGGATTCCAGTGGGGGTGAATAGAATTTATAGAAATTGATCCAGACTGACCCAAATTGATCCAGACTGACACAATCAACAGTTAAGCTCAAGTTAGGTGGCCTGTCGGTCATGTGACCAATGCCTACCGACTGCTTAGCCAAGCTAATGCTAACAGAGCTCAATGTAGCATCATGGAGAAAATATAACAAAATAAGCCAGAATGGCACTAGATATATTATCAATTAGTGAACCAGTGGAAACAGTGATGTCTATTAGGGTGACTGAAATCTAAAGAAAATAATAATATAAATGCACTTGACAAGCTAACTCATTAGCTCACTGTTGTCCAAACAACTGACAGCTAGGCTGGCCAATAATAGAACAGGGAGCGGGTGTCAACGATGCACTGAGCTGGGCTGACAATGACAAATCCATAACAGTCAATTTTGATTTTTGGAGAAGTGAGCATTTATTTATTTATTTATGATAATCATGCGACCAACAGATGCCTTTCAGAATGTTAAAACCTACAAAAACACAATTTTTCAATGTCCCCTTTAATATTGACAGTGTGTATTTTTTGTGAAGTGTTTTTAAACCTACAAAAAACCTCAGTTTGCACAACATGTCACCCTTGAAGAGCTTTTTGCTTTACACCTCATGGTACTCATTAGCAGCCCAACAGCACACATACGTCCAGCCTACATCGGCGAGTTTACATTGGGAATATGTCATGTAGAGGTCATCTGGTCATTGTCCAGACATTGGCTAGACATTGGCATTATTTCCAGCATAAATTTTGTACAATGGGCCAGCATATGTGTTAAATGTAGAAGATGTAACAGGCTGCTCTATATCTGTGTGAATTCCTCAAAGAATCCTATTTGATCTTCTGCTGAGATAATACTGTTCAATCACCAATGACATTTTCCCTTTAAAATAATGATAGAATTTCCTGTTTATATACTTTACAGAGTACCTCACCATCGGACTGTCATCAGTCAAAAGGAAAAGAGGAAACTACCTCCTGGAGACAATCAAATCCATCTTCGATCAGTCCAGTTATGAAGAACTGAAAGAGATTGTGGTCGTGGTCCATCTGGCAGACTTTGATCTGGTCTGGTGTGAGAACCTGGTCCAGGAAATCACCAGGAAGTTTGCTCATCACATCATAGCTGGACGCCTCCTAGTGATCCAGGCCCCAGAGGAGTACTACCCATCACTAGACGGACTGAAAAGGAACTACAACGATCCAGAGGACCGGGTTCGTTTCCGCTCCAAGCAGAATGTGGACTACGCCTTCCTCCTCAACTTCTGCACAAACCTCTCCCACTTCTACATGATGTTAGAGGATGACGTGCGCTGCTCCAGGAACTTCCTGACGGCGCTGAAGAAGGTGATCACCTCCAGAGAAGGCTCCTACTGGGTGATGTTGGAGTTCTCTAAGCTGGGCTACATCGGGAAGCTGTACCACTCCAGAGACCTGCCACGCCTGGCTCATTTCCTTCTCATGTTCTACCAGGAGATGCCCTGCGACTGGCTCCTCATCCACTTCAGGGGTCTGCTGGCCCAGAAGGACGTGATCCGCTTCAAGCCCTCGCTGTTCCAGCACATGGGCTACTACTCCTCCTATAAAGGAGCCGAGAACAAGCTAAAGGACGATGACTTTGAGGAGGACTCCATAGACATCCCCGATAATCCCCCTGCCAGCCTTTACACGAACATCAACATCTTTGAAAACTACGATGCCACCAAGGCCTACAGCTCAGTGGACGAATACTTCTGGGGGAAGCCTCCTTCCACCGGAGATTTCTTTATTATAGTCTTTAACAAATCCACCAAAATTAGTAAAATTAAGATTTCTACCGGGTCCGACGACCGACTAAATGACATTCTTCACCACGGAGCTCTGGAAGTGGGCGAGAAACTAGTGGGGACTAAAAAAGGAAAGCAATGCTCCTCTTATATCACGCTAGGGGAGTTCAAAAATGGCAATATCGAAGTTCAAGATGTAGAACACAAGATTGTCTTTGACATTGAGTGCGTACGCATTGTGGTAACGGCCAGCCAGAAGGAGTGGCTCATCATTAGGAGTATAAGTATATGGACGACACAGCCGCCCAGCCAATGATGACCACACACACACACACACACACACACACACACACACACACACACGCACACACACGCACACACAGAGACTCTTAGTATGTCATAAAGCAAATGACGGGGTTTTTTTAATTTAGTAATGTATGTATTTCCAGGTTTATTTATTCATTTTTGTATGTATTTATTGATACTCGTTTTGGTTGCCAAATCAATCTATAGTTTTTTATACATGAAAGTTGGAACCTTAGCGGAGCATCTTCAGTCATTCTTTAAGACTGTTCAGCTGACCTCAGAGTATTCATTAACCTACAGCATGTTCCATGGAAAGCTTATTTATTTCAGCTTTAGATTCCTGTCCTTAACACATAGCTGGGCAATAATTCAGCAGCTTTTTTAACAAGCAACCATACACAGTCTCACTTTGTCATGTCCTCCCAACCTGGAAAAAAAAAGAGATCTGTCCCCCCCGCCAATATCATCATAAACCTTTCTATAACATGTTACAGAACTGAATAAAATGCATTTTAAGCACCACTGCCAGGTATACATGCAAAACATTTTTTTTTTGGGGGGGGGGGGTGATTTTTCTTATAGATTTATGATGTTTTTCTTATGAATTTGTAACTTTTTCATGTAAGTTTACAACTTTTTTCTCATTAATTTGCAACTTTTTCATATAAATTTGCATTTTTTTTCTCTTTAATCTGCAAGTTTTTTCTCATTAATTTGCAACTTTTTGTCATTAATCTGCAACTTTTCTTCTTAATTTGCTACTTTTTCCTCATTAATTTGCAACTTTTTCTTGTTAATTTGAACTTTATCATATAAATTTGCAACTTTTTTCATTAATTTGCAACTTTTTCATGTAAATTTGCAACTTTTTCTTGTTAATTTGCAACTTTTTGTCAATCTGCAACTTTTCTTGTTAATTTGCATCTTTTTCATGTAAATTTGCAACTTTTTCTTATTAATTTGCAACTTTTTGTCAATCTGTAACTTTTGCTAATTTGCATCTTTTTTATGTAAATTTGCAACTTTTTTCATGCAAATATACATTTTTTTCTCAATCTGCAAATTTTTCCTCATTAATTTGTAACTTTTCATGTAAATTTCCAACTTTTTTCTCGTTAATTTGCAACTTTTTCAGGTAAATTTGCAACTTTTTTGTTAACTGAGAACTTTTTTCATATAAATTTGCAGGTTTTTTCTCTTTAATCAGCAAATTTTTCTTGTTAATTTGCAACTTTTTGTCATTAATCTGCAACATTTCTTGTTAATTACATCTTTTTTCTCATTTGCAACTTTTTTCATGCAAATTTACATTTTTTTCTCATTAATCTGCAACTTTTTCTCATTAATTTCCAACTTTCCATGTAAATTTGCAATTTTTTTCTCATTACTTTGCAACATTTTGTCATTAATTTGCAACATTTGCAACAATTTTGGATTTTTTTTTTTGTAAATTTGCAACTTTTTCATGCAAATTTGCAACTAAATTCAAAACATTTGCATGGAAGCTGGCTAAATTTTTAGTTCATGTAATGGAATTTTTTTTAAATATTTGTCTAGACAATGATCCCATTGCCTTGTGGTAGAGCACCCGCCCATCAGCCGGGAGGTCATGGGTTCCAGCCCCAGCCAGGTCATACCATATAAAAATGGTACTTCCTGCCTTCTAGCTTGATGCTCAGCATAATAGAATGGGGGAAGGAAAAATTGTAACCCACGGATAACAGATGGAAATTAGCCACTGGCTACAATCTGGCAAGTTTACATTGACTGAAATCAATGTTCATCAACTTGCACTGTCCTTAAAAACAGCAGTTTATAATTTTATATATATATATATATACAGTATATATATATATATACACACACACACACACACACACACACACACAGAGTGGGGAAAATAAGTATTGAACACGTCAACATTTTCTCATTAAACATATTGACCTAAGATTTTCACCAAATATCAGTAACAACCTAAGTAATCCATACATACAAAGAAATCAAGGCAACTGTGTTCACACGTTATATTTAAAAATGGTGGAATGGCGCAGGGAGTAAGTATTGAACACAAAGAAAAAGAGGTGCAAAAAGGCATAGAAATCCAAGAAACCAGCTGAAATCCATCAGAATTTAGGAAGCCATCCCATCCCCCATCAGTGCAAATTAATTTCAGCTGGTTAAGTTCTGACTGATAGCCTTTAAAACCATCTGTGAATATCAGATTGTCACACCACAAAGAACTCATGATGGGTAGAAGCAAAGAGCTGTCTTTAGACCTTTGCAAACTTATTTTTGCAAAACATAATGAAGGCATTGGTTGCAGCCACATTTCTAAACTGCTGAATGCTCCAGTGAGCACTGTTGGAGCCATCATTCGGAAGTGGAAAGAACATCATTTTACCATAAACTGGCCATGACCAGTAGCTTCTCATAAGATTTCTGACAAAGAAGTCAAAAGAATTATCAGGAGAGTTATCCAAGAGCCAAAGACCACTTGTGGAGAGCTCCAGAAAGACCTGGAGTTAGCAGGTACTGCTGTTTAAAAGAAAACAATAAGTAATGCACTCAGCCGAGCTGGGCTCTATGCCCGCTCACCTCCCAAGACTCCATTGCTGAAGAAAAAGCATGCTGAAGCTTGTATAAAGTTTGGTGCACAACATTTGGGTAAGCCAGTAAAATACTGGGAGAATATAGTCTGGTCAGATGAGACCAAAATTGAACTTTTTGGATGCCACAACCAGTGTTGGGAGTAATGCCACTACTTTTGCATTAACGTTCTGTGTAATGAAATTCTTCTTCTCCTTCTTTCGGCTGCTCCCTTTAAGGGTCGCCACAGCAGATCATCTGCCTTCATCTCACCCGATCCCTTGCATGTTCCTCTGTAACGCCAACCCTCTCCATGTCCTCCTTCATTACATCCATGAGTCTTCTCTGTGGTCTTCCTCTTTTCCTCTTGCCTAGCAGCTCCATCTTCAACAAATCTACCTACGGGTACAAATAAAGTAACCTGAACCTGAACCTGATCCTTTGTCCAATATATCCACTATCCCTCCTCTGCAGATGTCCAAACCATCTCAGCCTTGCCTCTCTTACTTTGTCTCCAAACCGCTCAACCTGAGCTGTCCCTCTGATATACCCATTTCTAATACTGTCCTTCCTAGTCACTCCCAATGAAAGTCTTAGCATCTTCAACTCTGTCACCTCCAGCGCTACCTCCTGTCTTTTTGTCAGCGTCACCGTCTCTAAACCATACATCATAGCAGGTCTCACTAGGTTTAGGTTTGGGTTTAATGTTTATTTGAAAGGGAAATTACATACTAAATGAACATTAATACAAATGTAAGTATGCCAGATTTAGCAATACTGCTAATTTGCATCTGCAGTCCCCTGGCGGGTCACATACACGAGCAGAACAACTGCAATGAAACTGTACAAAGTGGATATGGTAAAGTGCAAGAGTTAAGGTGCTACAAAACAAAACATTCACATGTCAGATGAGTGAAGTGCTGTGTATGCATACACACACATGCACCCAAGCACCTCACTGCTAAATCTGGCATACTTACATGTGTACTGAATATTCATTAGTATGTAATGTCCCTTTCAAATAAGCATTAAACTTAAACAACAACAACAAACGGCAACAAACAAGAGGTGGGGCATATGTGTGTGATGCACGGGCACATATATACAGTCGTGAAAAAATTAGGACACCCTGCATAAGCCTGTGGGGGTTTTTTTGGTTTTTTTTTTACCATATTTGGACATATGGATATTTAATATAATGTTAAAAATACTGGGAGATTCATGTAATACAACTAAACAATTAAAAATGAATTAAAGACTTTTTGCAAATTTTCTGTAAAATGTAATTCCAAACAAATAGTAAGGAATAAATTAGGACACCCCCCATCTTTTTTAGGATACCCCCACATTCATTCCCACTTAAAATGGCTAAAAGAAGTGTTTGAAAAATGCAAATTAAAACAAAAACATGGTTAGACATAGATATGTGAGCATTTCTTAATAAAGAACTGAATATTTAAAGGGGTGTCCAAATTTTTTTCACATGACGGTATATGCGCATGCCACAGAGCAACCACTAGTTATGGGTATAGTTTTGGTTGTTTAAAAGCCAATTTTTACAGTGCGTCTTAAAAGTGTTGTGTGGTACTACCATCTTGTAAATCTTCCCTTTGACTCTTGCTGCTACCATTGTGTCACAAATCACCCCTGACATTCATCTCCACCCACTCCACTCACTTGTCCTGCACTCTCTTCTTCACCTCTCTTGTGCATTTTCCATTGCTTTGATTGTTTGACCCCAGATATTTAAACTCATCTACTTTCACTACCACTACTCCTTCCATCTTCACCGTTGCACCTGCCTCCCTCTGATTCACACTCATGTATTCTGTCTTGCTTCTACTGACTTTCATTCCTCTTCTCTCCAGAGCATACCTCCACATTTCCAGGTTCTCTTCCACCTGCTCCCTAATCTCACTACAGATCACAATGTCATTTGCAAACATCATGGTCCATGGAGACTCCTGCCTGACCTCATCTGTCAGTCTGTCCATCACCATGGCAAAGAAGAAGGGGCTCAGAGCCGATCCCCTATGTAAACCCACCCCCACCTTGAATCCATCCATCACTCCTACAGCCCACCTCACCACCGTCTCGCTGTCCTCATACATGTCCTCCACCACTCTCACATACAGTGGCATGAAAATTTTTTTGCCCCCTTCCTGATTTCTCATTTTTTTGTATGTTTGTCACACTTAAATGTTTCAGATCATCAAACAAATGTAAATATTAGAAAAAGATAACACAAGTTAACACAAAATGCAGTTTTTAAATGAAGGCATTTATTATTAAGGGTAAAAAAAAAAAAAATCCAATCCTATATGGCCCCGTGTAAAAAAGTGATTGCCCCCTAAACCTAATTACTGGCTGGGCCACCCTTAGAAGCAACAACTGCAATCACGCATTTGCGATAATGGCAATGAGTCTTTTACAGCACTGTGGAGGAATTATGGCCAACTCATCTTTGCAGAATTGTTGTAATTCAGCCACACTGGAGGGTTTTCAAGCATGAACCACCTTTTTAAGGTCATGCCACAGCATCTCAATCAGATTCAGGTCAGGACTTTGACTAGGCCACTCCAAAGTCTTCATTTTGTTTTTCTTAAGCCATTCAGAGGTGAACTTGCTGGTGTGTTTTGGATCATTGTCCTGCTGCAGAACCCAAGTGTACTTCAGCTTGAGGTCACGAACAGATGGCCGAAAATTCTCCTTCAGGATTTTTTGGTAGACAGCAGAATTCATGGTTCCATTCCACAGTAAGTCTTCTAGGTCCTGAAGCAGTAAAACAGCCCCAGACCATCACACAACCACCACCATATTTTACTGTTGGTATGATGTTCCTTTGCTGAAATGCTGTGTTGCTTTTACGCCAGATGTAATGGGACACACACCTTCCAAAAAGTTCAACTTTTGTCTTGTCAGTCCACAGAGTATCTTCCCAAAAGTCTTGGGGATCCTCAAGATGTTTTCTAGCAAAATTGAGACCAGCCTTTCGGTTCTTTTTGCTCAGCAGTGGTTTTTTGTCTTGGAACTCTGCCATGCAGGCCATTTGTGCCCAGTCTCTTTCTTATGGTGGAGTCATGAACACTGACCTTTTCTGAGGCAAGGCCTGCAGTTCTTTGGATGTTGTTGTGGGGTCTTTTGTGACCTCTTGGATGAGTCGTTGCTGTGCTCTCGGGGTAATTTTTGTCGGCCGGCCTCTCCTGGGAAGATTCACCACTGTTCCATGTTTTTGCCATTTGTGGATAATGGCTCTCACTGTGGTTCACTGCAGTCCCAAAGCTTTAGAAATGGCTTTATAACCTTTTACAGACTGATAGATCTCAATTACTTTGTTTCTCCTTTGATCCTGAATTTCTTTGGATTGGAGCATGATGTCTAGCTTCTAAGGATCTTTTGGTCTACTTCACTTATCAGGCAGGTCCTATTTAAGTGATTTCTTGATTGAGAACAGGCGTGCCAGTAATCAGGCCTGGGTGTGGCTAGAGAAATTGAACTCAGCTTTCCAAAGATGTGATAAACCACAGTTAGTTTATGTTTTAATGGGGGAGAGGGATCTCTTTTTCACACAGGGCCATGTAGGTTTGGATTTTTTTTTTACCCTTAATAATAAACACCTTCATTTAAAAACTGCATTTTGTTTTTACTTGTGTTATTTTTGTCTAGTATTTAAATTTGTTTGATGATCTGAAACATTTAAGTGTGACAAACATACAAAAAATGAGAAATCAGGAAGGGGGCGAACACTTTTTCACACCACTGTACTTCTCCATCACTCCTGACTTTCTCATACAGTACCACACTTCCTCTATTGGTACCCTATCATATGCTTTCTCTAGATCCACAAAGACACAGTGCAACTCCTTCTGACCTTCTCTATACTTTTCCATCAGCACTCTGAGAGCAAACATTGCATCTGTAGTACTCTTTCTTGGCATGAAACCGCATTGTTGCTCACTGACTGTCACCTCTCCTCTTAACCTGGCTTCAACAACTCTTTCCCATATCTTCATAATGTGGCTGGTCAACTTTATGCTTTTGTAGTTACTACCGCTCTAAGCATCACCTTTATTCTTGAAAATTGGTACCAAAACACTTCTTCTCCACTCCTCAGGCATCCTTTCACTCTCCAAGATTGTGTTAAACAATCTGGTTTAAAAGTCCACTGCCATGTCTCCTAAACATCTCCATACCTCCACAGGTATGTCATCTGGACCAACCGCCTTTCCATTCTTCATCCTGTTCAGTTAGGCTCAGACTTAATTCTGCCAGTTAAATTATATGTGAAATGGGACAATCATCAAATCAATACAACAAAAGAGGAAGAAATGGAGCAAAACAGTTTAAAGGAATAAACAGTCACTTTCCATCAGACACCTGAGACTGTGATCCATTGAAGTTAAAACACATTTACTTGCTACCTGGATAAAGATTATTCAAAAATGAATTTTGATCTCCAAAAGGAATTTGAGGGACTGGATCATGTCTGTCACAGCAGACATTTGGACTGTGGATAATGGACATTTTCTTTGGATCACTGCACATCAGATTAAATCCATATCATAAAGATAAGATAAACATGGACATCATTATGCTGTGTTGCCAACTCTCCCTCCAAAATGAGGAAATTACTGGCAATATAATGTTGACTTTCTTCAGATTTTTCCCACAATAAGAGCTCTCAAGGCACGATAAAGCAGACTGAACATATTCTAAAAGCTCTGTCTGAAACAGTTTGTTTTCAGCCTGACATTAATAAGCCTGTAATGTAATCCATTAATTATCTTGCTATGTGTGCAAGATGATTTAAGTATGCATTTAAAAGTAATGTGAAAGTTATTTTTACAACTAGTTACTTTAATCATGCAGTAATTGGTAAAGTAACTCAGTTACTTTTGAAAGGAAGTAACTAGTAACTAATAGTTACTTTAAAAAAAAAACCCAAAACTCTGTTTATTGAATTTTCAATGCAGCAAGATAATACAAGGAGGGTTGCCCAACACTGGCCACAACACACCGCATGTTTGGAGGAGAAATGGCACTGCACATCCCATCATGGTGTGGGGGTGTTTTTCAGCACATGGTACAGGCAGACTTCATATAATTGAAGGAAAGATAAATGGACAAATGTACAGAGACATCCTTGATAAGAACCTGTTGCCATCTGCCAAGATGCTGAAGAAGAAACAAGGGTGGACACTTCAGCAAGACAATGATCCCAAACACACAGCCAAGGAAACCCTCTACTGGTTCCAGACAAGGAAAATAAAGCTGCTAGAATGGCCCAGTCAGTCACCTGACCTGAATCCAATTGAAAATCTATGAAATGAACTGAAGATCAGAGTTGATAGAAGACATCCACGAACCTTCACAATCTGAAGACAGTTTGTGTGGAAGAATGGGCTAAAATAACTCCTGAGCAATGCCTGCATCTAGTTTCTCCATACAGGAGGCATCTGGAAGCTGTTATTACCAACAAAGGCTTTTCCACTAAATATTAAATGAATTTCACCAAGTGTGTTCAATACTTATTCCCTGTGTCATTCTACTTTATTCAGTATAACTTGTTTTGTGAACACAGTTGCCTTGATTTCTTTGTATGTATGGATCACTTGGGTTGTTACGGATACCTGGTGAAAATCTCAGGTCAATGGCTCCATCAGAAATACAGTATGTTTAATGAGAAAAATGTTGATGTGTTCAATATTTATTTTCCCCACTGTGTGTATATATATATATATATATATACAGTATATATACACTGTATAGTGTATATTATATATAGTATAATTGAATTCTTCTCCCATTACAAAATCTTGCATATTTCCCCCCAAAACTTAGGAATGGCCCTGACTACAATAATACTCCCTGCCCCCGCAGCCCATGCTTATGGTCATACCATCATGTCTTTTTTTATATTTAACTACAGTTCAAGAAAAGTCCAAAACCACAACACTATTCTTCTCAACTCACAGGTATATTCTGTGGAGCTACACTCCCGATCTTTCCTCCATCTGTGCCCCTGAACTCAATTATCACCCAAGAACTATCCTGTGTCCCTGCTGCCATTATTAGATACTTGTGCAGTAGCTCTTGGCTCACAGATTCCAAGTTGCCTGCATTATTAAAAATGGCCCCATCATTAAATACATATTTCCAGACAAGAAATAAACAAGAACCCTACTCCCTCTGATGTTATTTTTGGGCACGTGGAAACTCCACTGATGACTCATGACTTCGCATTCATCTGAAGTATTTGTTTTAAAGAGCTTTACAGAACACATGGTTCAAATATGACACATTGCTTTGTTGTATCGTTGATGGTTCACAACTGGACGTTGCTTTGCTCGTGCGTCAGGAGTTGTACAAGGTCAGTTTTTCAGTCAGTAGCCAGAAGTTGTCCAATGCAACGCCCCTGAAGTCAGATTTCTGACTGTATGAGCCTGCCAACCAGCACAATTCCCAGGTTAACTACACCAATTAATGAATATATTGAGAGACGATTCAATAAACATATTTCTAAAAATATGTTTTTCTAAGCCTTACAGCAGCATTTATTGCTGTTTTTTTGCTTGGAGTGTTGGTCCCTCCTCCAAAACACCAGCACTGTCAGTAATAAAGAGGAAAATACATGTCTATGTTGACATGAGGGACCAGAAATTTATAATTAAGAACCTGTTAGACATCATAGAGAACAGGAGCAAAGGAGGATCAATAGAAATAACAGCCACCAGCCAGAAATTAATCTTTGGTGTCAGGAAAACCTGTGGCGAACCACACAGCTGTTATGGTGAGTTGTTTAGCTCATGATTATTGTTGGCTTATGATAGTTAATACTGTGAAAAATGGTGCAAATTTATCTGTCCCCAGTGTAACAGCTTTATTTGAAGGCTGACTCTAAAACTGTGCTGAACTTTAATCTGTAGTCAGACTGTCATTTATTTGTTAGTCTGGCGATTATTCCCAGTTTTTAGCTAACGCTAAGCATGGTATTTCTGAGTTGGAGGAAATACCTGATAGCATGCACACAGTGATGTTGTCTGTGCTGACACGTACATAATTCTTCCTTTACGCTCACCAAACTCCGAGCTTCCATCTGCCCGTGAGTGAACATTGACGCAGTTGTTAGCCATTAGCCATTAGCCACCACATTCCCAGTTTTCTGCTAACGTTCTCTCCGTTTGTGTCCGGTAATCATCGTAGCTTTGGTTGGAGTTAAAGTTTCTGTTCAGAAAAATGAAAGAGAAAATGTTCTGACCTGTCGTACCAACCTTGGAACACAGTAATAACTACTGCTACTGGGTAAATTAGTGCAGATAGCTCTCATTACTACTGCTACAGTACGGCGATTATGTACTATGACACATTTTGAAGGGAGCCATCATAGGAGCAGAGCTGAAAATTGACATTTTTATTCAAAAGGTCTGCCTTTACATATTGTTAGTCTTGGCATCAACAGTAAGTGGAAGCTCAAGTAAAAATAAAAATAGGTTACTATTTATCAGCACTTCCTACAGAGCGAGCACAAAAGGGCTTTCAAGACTTTGATGACTTTCTGAAAATACTGTGATGGAGCACATCTATGGTCAGAAACCCAACTTCAGGCAATGGACCATTTCATGACTTGCAGCCAAAGAAAATCTGACCAAGAACAACTCCTGGAATATGCTGTTACTTTACAAATGCAGCTATAGATCATAAAAACTTCTGGTAAAAAAAAAGCCTGTATGGTTGTTTTCTCTTAGAAGACAATCTCTCATGAGGTTTTACTGCCGTCAAGATTGGAAAGTGACAAAGAAGTGAACGGCAGAACAGTGTTTTCAGTTTTATGTGATTTATGGAGAATAAAACAGATTCGAGGGTTGAGGTTTCGTTTCACACACTTAACCTGCTTTGAATCAACCAATGAAGCACACCATTAACGTTAATGTAATCAAAGCAAACTGATGCATGTTTGTCCATATAGCCGTCATATCATGTCATACTATCTACTGTATCAGCTTCAGTGCCTATCTGTAAAGGGTGATTTGATATCTTAGTATTAATGCTCCATCAGGAGGCTGAAGGTCATTAGTGGATGATGAAATTATTATTTATGAATGTTTTTGATGGCTCTTTTTAAAGGTGTATTAGTGATGCACAAAGAACTTGTTTAGGGAACAGAGCAGTAGGTGATTTGCCGGGGGATGCCAACCCCCTTGATAGCAAAATGACCCCAAATCCTGGAAATCAGGGGGCGGCAAATTTTTTCTCATAAATTTGTAACTTTTTCTCAAAAATTTGCAATTTGTTTCTAAAAAATTTCCAATTTTTTCCTCATAAATTTTCAATTTTTTTCTTGCAAATTTTAAACTTTTTTTCTCATAAATTTGCAACTTTTTAGTCAAAAATTTGTATCTTTTTTCTCATGAAGTCGTTTTTTTTTTCTTGTAAATTTGCACTTTTTTTTCCTGTAAATTTTCCACTTGTCATAAATCTGCAATTTTTTCCTCTATAAATTTTCAACTTTTTTCTCATCGATTTGTGACTGTTTCTAACAAATTTGTGACTTTTTTCTTGTAAATTTGTGACTTTTTTCTTATATATTTGCAACTTTTTTCCTCAAAAAAATTGTAATTTTTTTTCTTGTGAATGTAAAATTTTTCTCCTACATTTGGAGGGCTTATCTGGTTGCTGGTTAATTTTTTATTCTTTATAATTAAAATATAATTTGTGACTTTTTAGCTTTTTTAATTGGCATCTTTAATCGTATCATTACACCTTTAGTCTTGCAGATTTGTACTTCCATTCGTACATTTGTACCTTATGCTAACTTGTGAACAGTGTCTTACAGAGGATTTTTTTGCGGATCAACACTTTCTGAAAATGTTATGCACTGCCAGTTATTCATAAATTATGTGAAAATTGTTTACGTTCCCCTTTAAAATACGGATTCCCAGTCAAATCTTCATGACTCCATTGAACCTGCAAAAGTGCAGCTCTGGCATTTCTCTCTTGACCCCCTAATTATTTTCCTCCTTGAAAACGCAGCAGTCAGTGGAACTGTTTTTGGCGGTCATTGTTGCCTTGAATATTCAGCATGTGACAGCATTTTTTTTTCTTTTTTTTTCTGTTTCACACACCCTTTCCCCCGGTTTAATCACCGCCTTGGTTCTGGTCGAGGCGGCGTGTGACTGGGCCGAGCTCTTTTCCAAACACTGTATGTTGGGTCAGGGCTGCTGACAGGAGAACAATGTTTGTGTTCGCCCATCTTCTCCAGGAACTCAGATTAGATTGCACAGTGAGGAATGGGCCTGGTCTGTGGTTACGTCTCTATTCACCCCCTCCCCCAACACAATTTTCCCTCCTAGTAAATTGGTCTGTGTTTGCCTCACTCTCTACACCAGCAAAACAACATCTTCCCCGGAGCTATAGCATCTCAATTGGTTCCTTCCTCTGTGCTGGGCTGCGTTGCTGCAGTGTTTCTGCTCCTAACATGGTTGCCTGTCTGTGAACTTTGCTCTCCTGTAATGCGGTGTACTTCGGGGAATTTTTGCTTTGCTTTGCTCTGAAGACGCTATTGAAATTCCCACCTTGCTCTTTGTCATTTAACTGCTATCGTTTGCAGAATTTATTAACGGGACACTTGACATGCTAACTTATCATCGCCCTGATGCTCAAAGCAATTCAGAATGTCTGCTTTAAAGCGCCCCATTCACTAAAACATGGTGCGTTGGTGGGTTTTAACCTTTTAAAATGCTATTTTTTTGAGGGGGTCATACGACTACAGTAAAAACATTAAAATCTGTCTTCACTTAAAAATAATTAAATTGGAGCTGGTGCTGGGAATCACATTTTTCCATCATTTTGGCTGCATTCATGCATATGACATGTATTTTTATTTGATCTTGTTATTTCCTCCTCCACTCCTACAGTAAGTCTAAAATAATTGTTTCACTCAAACTGTTAACCCTTTAAATGCCAGGTTTTTGTCATGATGCCACTATGTTTTTTTTTTATTTCCTCCCCTTGTCCTGTCAAGCAGCTAGGCAAGCACAACAGAAATCTGCGTCCCTTATTGTGCCAAACAGAACATCCCCCCTCCCCCGGGTTGGAAACTGACCCCCCCCCCCCCCCCCCATACCCAGTGGCCCACACACACCCCAGCACCCCAACCCACACCCCGGGATCCCCCGGGACCCCACGCCCCCATGGAGAAGGAAAGCAGCAGAAAGGCGAGGGTGGCCCCACAGGCCACTGTGGTTTTAGATTTAAGGGATAAGTGCCTGCACTTATATAGCGCTTTTCTAGTCTCAAAGACCACTCAAAGCACTTCACTAGTACTAACCCTCTATTCTAAGGGCCTATAGGAGACGGTTATCTAGGGACAATTTACAACAACCAATTAACCTAACATGCATGTCTTTGGATTGTGGGAGGAAACCAGAGCCCCCGGAGTAAACCCACGCAGCACAGGGAGAACATGCAAACTCCACACAGAAAGGTTCCAACCCCTGCCAGCCTGGGGATTCGAACCTGGAACCTTCTAGCTGTTAGACAACAGTGCTAACCACTGCACCACCGTGCTGCCCCCACTGCACCACCATGCAGTGGGGGCAGCACGTGCGTTTTAATTTTAAAAAAAAATAAAATAAATTTTGATATACTACATGCAAAGTAATTTTTTTGTGTTATTACAGCCTAGGATATTCAGTGTCAGTGATTAGCAGCAATACTGATTTAATGCATCATGGGAGGGGGGAACATATGCAAAATTTGGTCAAAATGGCGCCATCTGGTGGAGAGTAGTAAAAAACATCATTTCCTAGACAAAAGCCCAGCTTGACACCCAGATATAATAAAATGCATGCATTGTGATTTAATGGAAGTGATTAAAAGTTACAGTTTGAATGGGTTTCAATAGCACATTTTTTGTGCTTAAAATCTATAAAAATTAATGAATGTTTGACATCAATAGTTAGGTCAGATGTAGGTGTAAAAATTTAGCTCAACGAAAGACAAATATAACATCAATATATAATTTGTTCCAAGCAACCTTATGAAAAAAAAAACATTTTTTGTTCATAATGGTATGAGTGTGATTATTTGATGCTGCACAAAAAATAATAATGCATAAAATTAAACATTGCTGATAATCACCAACATATCTCAGGCTGCAATAATTCAACACAAAAATCACTTTGCATGTAGTATATTGAAAATAATTCATTCTTTTTCTGTTTTTTCATCAAAAAAGGTGGCATCATTCCAAAGACCTGGCATTTATTAAAATCTTTTAAAAATTTATAAATATTTTATATAAATATTTTGATGTAGGTGAAAAATAGCTCAGTGAAAGTAGAATATAATAATGTATGTATGTTTAACAGTTCAAGTGTGACTAATAGTTAAAGGGTCCCTAAGGGTTAATTAGTTAACTGTGATTAAAATGACAATGAAAAAACAATGAAAAGGTATTTTTAATCAACTTTTTTTTTACTGATTTTTGATTGCAACAGCTTAGTTTTGAACAAACACCAACTAAGCTTCAGACAGTTCCAATTAACATTTTTTTAAAGAGTTTTTAGTCTGATTTGTGCAAACTTTGCAAATTTAAAGCCTGTCACAAAGGTAAGGTAAAATATTACAAGGCAAGAAAGATAATAACAGAATTAAAACGGTTCCTAAGTGAAGAGCACTTCCACATTAATAGAATTACAAATAATAAACTGATAGTGGTTAATGCCGTGTTGCTATAGGTGGATTCACACTACAACGTTTGGACCAACTTTTACTGACGTTTTGGCAAACTTCTGGCCCTGCTGGCAAAAGTTAATGATTGCTGGTGTTTGTTGGCAAACCTCGGAGAAAGTTGTGTTCTTTGAAAATTTTCAGCCTGCGGAAAATTCACCAACGTTTGGAAACAGACGTTGGTGAAAGTTGTGCTCAGTTTGTAAAAGTTCATGAGCGCTGGGCTAAGTTATGCAGAGTTCATCTAAGTCAGCCTAAGTTAAAGCTGGGTTCACTCTATAATGTTTGGACCGACTTTTACAGACATTTTGAAAAATCATAGAAATACTCAGCACAGGTTAGCTGACATCAGTGGCAGGCAACACTCATATAAAGATCAGCGTTTGTGGAGGTTTCCTGCCATTGTGGACCTGCCTCTGGACTGAACACATCTCCTTTGGGCATGCGTTACAGTATTTATTTTCATTTTATATTCAGATAGATAGATAGATGTACTTTATTGATCCCAAACTGGGAAATTACAGTGTAACGGCAGCATTGACAGTTGTCAACCAAACAACAGAAACACACACATGACAGACACAGGGATTACCCAAGGAAAGTAAAAACTAACACGACTATAAAACCTATATACATCATATCTTAATATATGATGACCCGTATAAACACATGAATCATCCCATTGCACAAAGAAGGACTATCAGGAGCAGAGTGAGAATGTGAGGTACCAGTTAGTCTGTAAGGTGCAGTGTGGCAGCATAGCTATGACCAGAATACAACATCATAGTCAGTTATTGTACAGTGAAATGGCATATGGCAGGAAAGATTTCCTGTACCTGGTCGTTTGACAACGAAGCTGTAGTAGTCTACTGGAGAAAGTGCTTCGCTGTCTATCTAGTGTGTGGTGGAGGGGGTGATCAGGATTGTCCATGATGGATTGCAGTTTATTTAG
Source organism: Pholidichthys leucotaenia (assembly GCA_020510985.1). NCBI lineage: Eukaryota > Metazoa > Chordata > Actinopteri > Cichliformes > Pholidichthyidae > Pholidichthys > Pholidichthys leucotaenia. The sequence goes on along the minus strand of CM035840.1, from coordinate 426,344,355 downwards.
TGTTCTCCTCTCCACCACTGTCTCAAAGGTCTCCGGTCTGAGACCAATTACAGAGCCAGCCCTCTTGATAATCTTGTCAAGTCTGTTGGTATGTCTGGCCCTGATACTGCTACCCAACAGACAGCAGCAAAGAAGATGGCGCTGGTGACAACAGTCTGGTAGAAAAGCTCCAGCATCCTGCTGCACACATTGAAGGATCTCAGCTTTTTCAGGAAGTAGAGTCTGCTCATCCCCTTCTTGTGCGCAGCATCAGTGTTGGATCTCCAGTCCAACCCGCTGCTGAACCTGACACCCAGATATTTGTAGTCCTCAACCACTCCCACATCCTCCCCCCTAATCTGCAGTGGCTAAGAAGGTGTCTTCCTCTTCCTGAAGTCAATCACCATCTCTCTGGTCTTGCTGACATTCAACCTCAGATGATTCTGCTCCATCCACTCCACAAATCTGTCTAGCAGTGCCCTGTACTCCCCCTCCTCTCCTCCTCTTATACACCCCACAACAGCTGAGTCATCAGAGAATTTTTGCAGGTGGCATGACTCAGTGTTGTACTGAAAGTCAGTGGTGTATAAGGTAAAAAGAAAAGGAGAGAGCACAGTCCCCTGTGGAGCTCCCGTATCACTAGCCACCACCCCAGACAAGACACTGCCCAGCCGGACAAACTGTGGCCTGCCTGTCAGGTAGTCAGTAATCCAGGAGATCACAGAGCTGTCAACCCCCATCACCTGCAGCTTCTCACCCAGCAGCAGTGGCTGGATGGTGTTAAAGGCACTGGAGAAATCAAAAAAAGTGATTCTCACAGTATCTCCTCCACCATCCAGGTGCAGATGGGCTCATTGCAGCAGGTAGATGACAGCATCTTCAACTCCTAAATGGGGCTAATATGCAAACTGCAGAGGGTCCAGCCACATCTTCACCTGCGGCCTCAGGTGGGCTAAGACCAGTCTCTCCAGGACCTTCATCACATGAGATGTGAGGGCAACTGGTCGGTAGTCATTCAGATCCGATGGAGATGACTTCTTGAGGACAGGAACCAGGCAGAATGTCTTCCACAGCACCGGTACTCTCTCCAGACTCAGGCTCAGGTTGTACAGGTGTTTCAGTACCGGAGCTAGTTGGTTGGCACAGGTCCTTGGGGTCCTTGCGGAGATGCCATCAGGGCCCAAAGCCTTCCACTGACGGAGTCTCTCCAGCTGTTTCTCCACCTGATCTGTAGTCACCGTGAAGTGAGGGAGGGTCCTGGTGCCCCCTGAGGAGGAGGAGGGGGGAGATGGAGAGAGGTTCTGCACAGGAGGGTGGGTGGGGAGGGGTGTGTGAGGTTCTGGTTGTGTTGCTCAGGTGACAGACTGTGAGTTGAACCTATTAAAAAACAGATTCAGTTCCTCAGCTCTCTCCTGGCTCCCAGGTGGCTGCCTGACTCTCCCCTTGCACCCAGTTATTTGTTTCATTCCCTCTCACACATCTTTAGTGTTGTTTTGCCTGAGTTTCTCTTCCAACTTCCTCCTATTATTGTCCTTGCACCTCCTCAGCATCTCTCTCAGCTCATGCTGCACTCCCCTCAGCTTCTCCTTGTCTCCAGCCCTAAAAGCTCTCTTCTTTTTGTTCAGAAGTGCTTTCAGGTCACTGGTGACCCATGGTCTGTTGTTGGAGAAGCAGTGTACAGTCTGAGCTGGCATGGTCATGTCTTCACAGAATCTAATGTATTCTGTGATGCAGTCGGTCATATTGTCTATGTCCACTCCATGTGGTTCACAGAGTACACTCCAATCCGTCATCTCAAACCAGTCCTGCAGTGCATCAGCAGCCTCCTGTGTCCACCTCCTTACAGTCTGTGTATAAGCAGGCTGCCTTTGCACAAGGGGGACATACTTGGGTGTTAACATGACCATGCAGTGATCCGATTTACCAATGGGGGGTAGAGCTGTGGCACTATATGCATCTCTGACATTGGCATACAGTGAATCCAGTGTTTTGTTCTCTCTGGTGGGACAGTCAACAAACTGGTGAAAGTTTGGTAGTGTTTTTCCCACTGAGACATGATTAAAGTCACCTGTGGTGGCCATGAATGCATCCGGGTGCTTCTTCAGTAATGTGGCCGCAGTGGAGGTGATGACGTCACAGGCCAGATATGTAGTTACTTCTGCATACCCTTTTCCCCTATTCATTCATTCATTCATTCATCTAAAAAAATAAAATAATACTATAGACTCCAACACTAAGTCCGCAATTAAAATGTGAATTATGGATGGAATGAAAAAAAAACTGTTTAGTGTATCATCATATAAATAAAATGACAGGTGATTATATTTTGGCTGTTACAACTCTCTCCATTAAAATAACATTTTAATGGAGTCCCATTAAATGTCATTTACTTTTTGACACCACATCAGTGCTGTTCAATTCCACACAGTGGAAGCTGAACCAGTAAATCATGGAGAATGATTACACACAGAGCAGAAAATTAAGAACAGTAAATTTCTCAGTGAAGAGATTTTTTTTTCTTTTGCTGTCACATTTTTGGAGATTACACTTTTTCACACCACTGTCTGTATATATATATATATATGTGTGTGTGTGTGTGTGTGTGTGTGTGTGTAGCAGGCAGAGTGTAGACAGACTTAGACAGACTTTATTCCACAGACCAAGAAAATGTTTTTCAGACAGCAAAAAAAAAAAAAAAAAGAATTGGTGTCTCCAACAGCTGTTGTTTCCAAAGCAACCAGTAATCTGTACTGGCAAAAGACACGCTTGTGCAACAGCACAGCCTAGTGGTCGAAAATTAACACTGCAAAGACACAAAACCACCCAACAAACTACACCCATCACCTGGACCAAACAAACCCACAAACAAGTGAAAACTAATCAAATGCCCGTAATATATATATTTCCCACAGATTACATTTAGGAAAAAAAAATGTCATACACACCATGTTATCACCAAACAAATACTCTACATTGTCCTCTTACATATATATATTTTCTTTTTTTAATTTCCCCTTCTCTTTATTTCTCTTTCATTCCTGCATGTCTGAACTGAGTTTTGATCTAAAAACATCTGTTTTCACCTGCATTTCAGTCAACATTTGTCAATGCAGCTTAAGTTAAAGATTAAAGTTAAAGATTTTCCTCACTTGCCAATCCATGCAGATATCTACACCCCACCCACTGCCCGACTTTCATCCAGACGGCCGATTTGGAAAAACCCTCCCCCAGCTGACTTTACCATCCAGACAGCTTGGCAAGAGGAATGGGAGACCAAGGAGGTCCCAAACAAACAGCTGGTGATAAACCCCAACCAACAGGTCCCGGGCACCAACCTCCCAAGGAGACAGTGGTCTACACTCAATCGCTTCAGGACTGGACATGGCCCCTGCTTGGCCAGCCTTCACAGATGGGGCAGTAGCCCTAGCCCACTGTGCGCATGTGGAGAGGAGCAAACAATGGAACACATCATAGAGGTTTGCCCGCTCCAAAGACTGGAAGGAGGATTACACACCCTCCATACAGCAAACCAGGAGGCAACTGCTTGGCTTAAGGACTTTGCATTCGCTAAATAAATAAATAAATGCAGCTTAACTTAGGTTGACTTTGGTAAACTCTGCATAACTTAGCCCAGCGCTCAGGAACTTTTAGAAACTGAGCACAACTTTCACCAACCTTTATTTCCAAACGTCGGCAAATTTTCAGCAGGCTGAAAATTCTCAACGAATACAACTTTCGCCAGCGTTTGCCAACAAACACCAGCTATCATTAACTTTTATCAACTTTTGCCAGCAGAGCCAGACGTTTGCCAAAACATCAGTAAAAGTTGGTCCAAACATTGTAGTGTGAATCCACCCAAAAAAGCAGGTCCAGGATGGCAGGAAACCTCCACAAACGCTAATCTTTATATGAGCGTCGCCTGAGGCTGATGTCAGCTGAACTGTGCTGAGTATTCTTAGCTTAAGTTAACCTAAGTTGGCAACTGCTACACATACCCTAGCCTAAGTTGGCAAAAGTTTGACAACGCTGAATACAGCGCTGGGAAATGCTAGCAAAAGTTTGTAGAAGTTCGTAAAAGTTGGTGTGTGCTGGATTTACCAAAAAAAAAACTGCTCACGAACATAATTTCACCGTTTGACTGATTTCTGATTTTTCAAAATATCGGAAAAAGTCGGTCCAAACAGTATAGTGTGAACCCAGCTTAACTCAGTATCATAGTAGTAACACAGTATCCTAGCCTGATATTTTATTTATAAATGTTGCGTGGCAGAATGGTTAGCACTGTGGCAGCACAGCAACTCACCCTTGTCCGGGGGATCCTGGGTTCGATCCCAGCCCCCGACCAACAGTGATCTGTGTGAAGTTTGCATGTTCTCCCCGTGTCTGCGTGGGTTTACTCCGGGATTTCTCCGGTTTCCTCCCACATGCCAAAAACATGCAAGTTAGGTTAACTGGCGTCAAACTGGGGATTCTAAATTGTCCTTAGGTATGACTGCGAGAGTGAATGGCTGTCTGTCTCTCTGTGTTGGCCCTACGATGGACTGGCGATCTGTCCAGGGTGTACCCTGCCTCTCGCCCAAAGATGCTGGGATAGGCTGACCCAAAAAGGATTAAGCGGAAGAAGATGGATGGATGTTGCCTAAAGTTATTAATCCAGTGGGGAAATATTTAAAAAAAAAACACAAACATACTAAACTGCTCGTGCCCATTTGATTCTGATGTGCTGATAATATAAAATCATAAACTTTAAACGTCTTACCCCTCAGAATCGGTCCATTCTACTGTAACTCCATGGTGATGCGAGCACTTGCTGCCAACTTCTGGGAATTATTTTGTGCTCCATGATCCACCACTGATGTAAAAAAAAAAAAAAAAAAAAAGTGGTCAGTTGGAGTGAACTGAGTTGATGCCACTTTGTCTATCTCTAGTGCTTTATCCACACTCACAGGCAGTCTAAGAAGTGAACATGTGCCAACAGTTGGTCTGCTGGGGCTAGCCTCGTGCTAACATCCAGTTAGCCGAGCGAGCTTGGTGAAGATTCATTCCCTCCGCTTGCTTGTTTCACTGTCTCTTTAAATGTAATCTGCGGTCCAATGTCCACATACTATGACAGTGATACTCCAGTAAACTGATTTGAACACCCATAACTACATAAAATGAGGAGTATGTGTGTAACTGAGATCATCCTGCGCAGTTCGCCCTACTCGGGACACGAACCCGCGACCTACCAGTCAACTACACAGTTCGAGCATGGGAGACACAGCACGATCGCGCTGAGCTAAAGGTCCGACCGATAGCTCAGCGCTACCGATACTGTATGAGGCTTTTCGGGAGGGAGGTTTACTAACGTTCTACGCCGAACAGTGCTAGTTGGCATCCGTTACAGGTGCATGGGCTTCATAACTAAAAACTGTCCAGCCCGAGGTAGGGATGGGTGTATCGATAGTCGAGTATCGATATTTCGATGCAGCGGGTCGATACTTTTATTATCATTTTATAAGTATTTCTTTGAAGTGTTTATGGTCATGAGTTTTATTCATATTTCATATTACCCTTGCAATAAAATTGTGAATGAAACTGCAATCATATGATTTGGGGTGAAGAAAAAGTCCCATAAATTAATGGTATCGTAAGGAAAGGAAAAATGCTGGTATCGCCCATCCCTAGCCTGAGGAAGTACCATAGGGACTTTCATTTGCATTAATTTTTTAAAAATCCTTTAACTGGACTACCATAATTAATTATGTTAATGCATAATATTTCCAGCACTAATTGTAACATTTTGGCAGAATGGGCAGAAGCCAGCATTGCTCTTCTTGGTTCCATTTCCCTGCATCGATAACGAATGGTCCGGTCTTCAGTTACATCCATCTCCATGCTGCTGGCGTGATATCCATCCTGTCCCCACCAAGAATTCTGAGCGCAAGGGGTTACCTTCAGAGCTAGCAGTGCTACTATGGCATTAGCTTACCAAGTGGGGTTTTTAATTATTATTTTCTTTAAATTCCAATCACTCCACCAGATGTTAATGAACTGCCAGCATTAGCTTGGCTAGGCAGTTCGAGTCAGTCTGTGCAACTGCAGGCCGACAGGTCAGGCTGCCTAACTTTGCTTTACGGTTACATCATGGCCAGTGTATTACATCATTCTTAGTCATTTTTTAGCTTATTTTACTTTAGTTATATTACATGAGAGGGAGTGCAGCATCGATGACTATAGTAACTGTGGTGATTCATTGTAGGCCCGAAGCAAAGCAACAGTTCCGCAAGCACAATTTATTAAATGGCAACAAGAGAGGATAAAATGTTGTGATTTGTTTGTTTAACCAATTATTTTGCTGTGGAGAAAAACAGCCCCTTCAAAATGTCCCCAGTTAACTGTTGCTAAGCACCTCAATCAGCATAATATAGAATGGAACCCATCTATTGTCATTTAATACTCATATAAACAAATGAAATATTGTCCAGAGCAAAAGTCTGTATTTATAACACATACCGGCCACCTATTGGGTAGGTTTTTGATTCCCGTTGAGATCACGCAGGTGGCTAGTTAGTATTCTAGCGATTTTGGCTTCAGCACACTTCTTTTGCTTTGTCTTGGCATTTTCAGATTAAATAAACAGTCCATCACCACAAAGGTATGTATTTGGTTTGTCAATCGAGCCAATAAATCCAACTCTAGCTTGCTTAAAAAAAAATAAAAACAGGCGTGAAATATTGTGCTGATGTTTACAAGGGTAGGACTTCTGGGTTACAGAAGTGTGATTTCTTTTCAAACAGCACCACACTGTGGGAATTAAGTTATCCAACAAAGTATTACAATTCTCACCTTAAAGAAGCCACTGACAGAGTTGAGACTTGACTGTAACTTACTATCAGTAATTAACCATAGATATGAACACGGTTACTAGAACACCTTTGAAGCAGAGTGATACATATCCAGTGAAATGTTGGAGTGTGATTATCGTGGAATATAGTAACTTCCGGAATCCCTGTTGTCCAAACAAGTTGTTTGGTCAGAACTTACTGTTGTATAATGTAGTTTATTACACACTGACTGGGACCAAAGGTGGTTAGCTTTCGTTAGCATTCTCCCATTCACCCATTCGCTACTGTTACTGTTATGTTTGTTCTCAAGTGAGCGGTCACATTCTATCGACCACTGAAGCCACACACCCCGTCCACCAGTGATGCTTTATTTCATTCATTATTTAAGATGAATTTACGTTAGTTTATTAAGGCCGTGTTTGCTACCTCAGCTAGGAGCTAGCCAGCTAACATTAGCCATGTCATAAGTGACGAAATAGGGAGGGTAGGGTGAACTGGGGCTTATGATCATATGAAGAGATGAGAGTGATAATTTATAATGATGCTGCAATGGTGAAATAAATAATTGAAGGCAAGTTGACCAGAGCGTGTCACTGACGTTTCATTAAAACCTGTGGGAAATGTGTCAACATGTTAGAAAAAAAGTGCAGTGAACTGGGACCTTTACAAACAACCCCGTGCTTTCCTGAATTCGTAATTAGAATCTGCTGGAGAGCAAGGTTCACGACAGATTGGTTTCCACGCAGAAATGGTGTCGAGACCCAGTGACTCAATAACGCAATAAAGAGCCAAATGTTTATGTTCTTGAGGAACACACGGTGGAGGCAGATTGTCATTAAACATGCTGCGGTAGTTTTGTTGAACTTGGTTCCGCTGTTGTGATGGCCACCTGTTCAGTGTTTTCCCTCAAGGTCTTGTTCAGTGTTACAGATCGAGACCTTTCACAGATTGGCTTGTACCGCCATCTCAAAAATTCTTCCTCGGCAAATCCCCCGTGAGCAGACTGAAATGAAATTAGAATGCCCACCGTTTCCTCACATTATGGCTCAGTGTTTTTCTTTAGCTTTTCCCTCTCAATGCCACCATTCATTCCAGTGAATGATTCCGTGACCTGCACGGGTCGGCCTCCTGCAGGGGATGCCGTCCGAGTGGATTGTGCTTGGGAACACAGTCTGCATTGTGAATTGCGTGCAGCTTTCTGGTGCTGATTCAGCCTGATATTACCTGCTTAGGAGCAGCAAACAGGCGATGTCACCACAGAGCAGTTAGCTGTTGCACCAGTGTAATGAGCGGATTTGATGAGCCTCGCATTCAGGCTGGTATTTCAGGAGGAGAAACTGCTGTCTGATGTTTATTTGAAATAAGACGCCAGACAGAACTAGCTGCACGCTGCAGATTTATGGGCAGATTTACATTCTACACAACAAAAGCTGCATAAATGCCTCAACTGGGTGTCAGCAAACTGCTGTGCACAGCAATCATTGCTTGGGAAAACTCAATCTCTGTTCTGTCCTTGGATGAAGCGTATACACAGGAGCCATTTTATATCGCACTTAATACTCAAACTGTTTTCCTGTGGAATAATGGCAGCCTGTGTTTTTTAAAGAAGTCAGCAGCAGTAGGTGATTTGAGGGGGAATGTCCCCCCCCCCAACGCCAACTCATCCCCTTTGTTAATCTGCTATCCCCCCTACCCTGGAAGAAAGAGAGCATCCCCCCCTCCATATCATCATAAACCTTTCCATATCATATTACATAACTGAATATAATTTGACCCACCAGTAGTAGAAATGCAAAAAAAACAAACTTAATTTCTCAAAAAATGACTCATAAATTTGCAACTTTTTCCTCAAAAACAATTCTCTTCTAAATTTTCAATTTCATTCTCATAAATTTTCAACTTTTTTCCTGTAAAATTTCAAATTCTTTCGCATAAATTTTCATTTTTTTTCCCCTGTACATCTTCCTCAGAAATTTGCAACTTTTTCTAATAAATTTGTGACTTTTTTCTCATAAATTTGCAACTTTTTCCTCAAAATTTGTTTCCTGTAAATTTTCAACTTTATTCTTACTTTTTCCTGTAAAATTTCAAATCCTTTCGCATAAATTTTAAACTTTTTTCCTGTAAATCCTCAACTTTTTTCTCATAAATGTGCACCTTTTTTCTAATAAAGTTGTGACATTCTTCTCATAATCTTGTGATTTTTTCCAATAAATTTTCATCTTTTTTTTCTCATAAATATACAGCTTTTTTATAGATTTGTGACTTTTTTCTTAAAGCTTTGCAATTTTTTTTTTAAGTTTGTGATTTTTCCCCACTAAAACTGTTAATATTTTTCCTCATAGATTTGCAACTTTATTTCTCAAAAAATTGCAGCTTTTTTTTTTCATGCAAATCAACTTTTTTCTCATAAATTTGCAACGCTCATCTGGATACTAGCTGCATTTTTAATCTGTGCAATTAAATTGTAATTTGCAGCTTTTTAAATCATGTCTTTGCACCTTTATTCTTGCAAATTTGTAGCTCACTTACATTTTTGTTTGCACCTAATGCTATATTGGTGAATACTCCCATCCCTCCTCGTTGAAAAATAACAAATCGCCTACTGTTCAGCAGCAACTGTATATGAGGTGAAAGCACAGAGGTGTGTGACTCAGCTGCAGGAAGGTAGCCATCTAAGCTGTTCAGTTATGTTGGCTGTGAAGGTCCAATCCCCCAAATCCCCCAGCAAATGATGGATGTGAATGCGGTGTGTGGGGGGACTTATTTGAAACGTGAGCCGTCTTCCAGTGGAGCATGTACAAAGTGCATGAAAAAAAAAGTATTTTTCAGTGGATTAAAACAGCTCCTTTTGTACGCCCGGCTCTATGAATTATTATTGTTCAGCTTCTGCTAACGAAATTGTTCTGAGTTTGTAGTAGAAGCAGGGACGTGCACAGACATTTTGAAGGGCTGCTGCTCCCAACCTGAAACAGGGGGAAATTACAAGATAAAGTGTACATTTATAAGACAGAAGTCACAAAGAAAAATTGCAAATTTATGAGGAAAAGAGTCACGTATGTCATCATAGCAGTCTGTCGTGGGCGACAATGACTGTCTCATTTAGGTGTGATCAGATTCCTCCACACAGCTCTGTCCTTAGCCTTCCCCTGCCAGGAACACCTGTATATGTCCAACTTCTTCAAGTTTCTTTTTACAGTGTCTTTAAATCTGAGCCTTGGTCTACCCTGATTGTGTTTGCCCTCGCATAACTGTGAGTAGAGTAACTGCCGAGGGAGACGCTGGTGGTCCATCATCTCAACATGTCCGAGCCATCTCAGGTTCATCTGTATTAGCATGTCCTCCATTGATGGTAGACCAGCTCGTTTCAACACTTCTATGTCGGTTATCTTGTCTTTCCATGAGATGTTCATTATGGCTCAAAGGCGTCTCATCATGTACGCGTGGAGTTTCTTCACCTGCACTCTGTAGACAGTCCAAGTTTCAGCACCGTACAATAGAGTAGCCAGTACTGTCACTCTGTACACTTTGCATTTCATATGGATGGACACATGTCGATTGTTCCATAGTCTCTCCCTCAAGTTTCCAAACACAGCGCTCATTCTTCCCATTCTGAGAGATAGTTCATCCTCCAGCTTAGCATTCTATGAAACTGAACTCCCTAGATACTTGGGCGGGGGGTTGAGGACAAGTTGCAAAGTTGGAAGAAAAAAAAAGATGTTAATTTATGACAGAAAGGCAGAAAATTCAAGAAAAAAAGTGTAAGTTTATGGAGCAAAAGGAGCCTCAATTTTTGTGGGAAAAAGTCTCCAATTATAAGAAATGAAGAAAGACAAAAAAAAGTAATTTAAAAAATGACCAAAAAAATTGTAGACAATATCACATATTAAAAAGAATTAGAGGCCACTCAGAGTGCATACCTCCACCAAGGCTCCATCCGTTCATCCGTCCATACCTCTTCTGTACCTCCGTCAGTCCATAGGCATAGGCAGTATGATTGGATCACCTCCAAAATCTAATGGGTTCATCCACAGTCCAAGGGCCACCTCTAGTGAAAATTTCATCAAAATCCATTGGTGGAGGTAATTACAGATTTGCAAGGATGAGCTAATTCAAAATGTAAATTAACTATCATAAGCCAACAATGATGATTAGCTAAACAGCTGTGTGGTTCTCCACTCATTTCCCTCACACCACAGGCTAACATTTTGCTAGTAAATGGTAAATATATAGCTCATATAGCTCATTTTATTCATCTCTGGGTGACCAAAGCGCTTTACAGATCCTGCTATCCACCCATTCACGCACACATTCACACACTGACGGTGGCGGCACTGCCATACACAGGTGCTGGCCTGACGCAGCAGGAGCAACTGGTGGATGTTATGTCTCCTATACCTCCTCTGCTCCTGGTCTCTCTGATGTCTAAAGGTGCCTTGACACCAAACGCGAACAGGCGAATTTTTCGCACAGCACGATTACACTCAATGTAAACACATGAATAGACATGAATTCACCGTCTGGGCGAGATGCAAACAGGCGAAGTTGCCTTTATAACTTATGCAGCAGTGTTCAACCTGCTGATGAAATCCCTAAATTTACGTTATCCGATGGGGGGGGGGGGGAAGGGGGCTCACCTGAAAAAGTTGTCTCTGACTCGAAAACTTGATGGGTGTTTCCGTTGCTAGCTAGCTAGCCCTGTTAGTACATCCGTGGCAGGAATCCGTGGGTAAATAGCTCCAACATCCCGATTCAGCTGAAGAGCTCCTCGTCCTTTTGTCTCCAGGTGAGTGTCAGTCTCATTCTCAAACTAGTTTACTCTCCAATGTTGATACTTTTACTCAGATGACAGCACTATCCCTCGGATATGAATGCGCAATTTCACCTCTTTCCATTGACTTTGTATGGATTTGCGCCGCTCGTTTGCATTTGGTGTGAAGGCACCTTTAGGTTGCGTGTCCACCAAACACGTTTTTTTGTTACCCGACCGCCTTGAACGTCTTTTTTCAGCGTTTATGCGCTGCGTTTTGTAAAAAAAAGTCTGTGCCCTGTATCCCAGCAACAGCTTGTCATTCACAGCTCAGCACTTCCACTTTTCCTATGGTCAGACTTTCTGCTTTTTTTTAATAGAAGTCTCTAAATAACAATGGACAGGAAACGTGGTCTAGCATTGGTAGCAGCTCTGGATGCAAATGGCACAGAAAACAGGAGTCTGAGCACAGACTGTACCAGTGTCCTATGTCCTGCCCTTCCTTATTCTGATTGGCTGCTTAGAAAGGTCTGACATTGATGAGTTCAGCTGCAGTATGAAAAGTTGAATTTTTTTCATTTCTGAGCACCACGACAAAAAGTGGCCACCGCCAAGAGTGTTTCAGCTCCGAGGGCGCTCAGCGCTGTAGATGCTGGGCTACATAGAGAATGAACAGAATATAGTCGCCCACAGCTGAAAAAATGTGTTTGTTGGACATGCAACCTAACAGGTTCATAATTATAAGGCTGTGGTCTCGCATATGAATCCAATTTAAAAATCATGCAAATGTCAGAGAAAAAAAACCAACACAAATTTAGAATAAACAAATTTCAGATTTGCTATCACACAGTACAAATATAAGAATAAATTTTCAGTTACATGAAAAAAAGAGTCAAACAAGAAAAACTGCAGATTTTCTAATATAAAGTAGCATGCAGCTCAAACAGAGATAGCAAATGGGCTGTTGCCCAGGCAACAATAGCCGTACCTGTGCACGTCCTTGCGTAGAAACCAACCATGCGAAAAAGTTCACATGCTGTATATCGTTAAGTGGAGCGAGTGTGTTGAAGATGTTGTTCCTGTGTCCGTTTTACCTTCTATTGTTCTCTAATGGTACTGTACTGTAAGATGACATATATTTTTTATACGTATCATTTCAAATGTTGTATTGTAAATATTGTATTTAAAATGAAATTAGATTAAACAAAAATGGATGCCAACTTTGTGGTGTGTTAATGGGCGCAAGTCAAGGGGAGGACAAAGGGGGGGACAAAGGGGACATGTCGCACCCCCACCCTGGAAAAAAAATAGAATTGTCCCACTAATATCATCATGAAGCTTTCTATACCATGCTGCATAAGTGAATAAAACATTCTACAGCTTCAAGTATATTTTATTCAGTGAATGAAATATACTTGAAGCTGTAATCCAAAGCAGAAAGGCAAAAAAAAAAATTCTCATAAATTTATCTAGTACTTTTTTTTCTAAAACATTGCTTCATAGTTCTTGTAAATTTACAACTTGTGTCACATGAATTTGTGAATATTTTCTCATAAATTTGTTACTTTTTACTCACAAATTTGTTATTGTGTACTCATAAGACAATGCAGAATCACCTCTCATGTACCTTGGTTAAATAATCAAACTTGTGACCTTCAATGTTCCTTTCGAAAAGCAGAACGATTGTTCTGCTTTTCGAACAATCTGGATTGGCTGTTGATCGAGAACATTTTAAAGAACTTCTTCACTTATATTTTCCTTTAGCACGTGTTATTCAATCTTTTAATGACATTTCTTGTCATTTTTATGCGGATGACCTCCAGTTATACATGTCTTTTAAACCTCACCAGCTTGACTGGCTCTCCACCCTGGTTAACGGTCTAAACCAGATCAGTGACTGGCTCTCCAACAACCACCTCATCTTAAATTCCAATAAAACTGAGACCATGATTGTAGTCCCTTTTGATCTTCATCCAATAATCAGTCAGACACTTTCTTCTTTTTGCTCATCTCCTCAGTCCAGTGTTAGAAATTTGGGAGTTATGTTTGAATCCTCCCTTGGTTTTAATTCCCATATAAATTCTATTTCAGGTTCATGCTTTTTCTCATTTAAGGAACATTAACAATTTGAGAACCATTGTTTCTTCAAGTGAACTTGAAAAAAATAATCCATGCATTCGTGTCTTCACGACTAGATTATAGGGCTGTCTACACATCCGGGTACTTCACACACACACGCGCACATGGCGCTCGAGGTAAGACAAGCCGGCAGTTTACTATTGAAACAATATGGCATATCACCATTACAATGAGCTTTCACCACAAGATCGGTCCAGATATGATCAAAAACTACAAATTTGTGGTCTCAAAAAGTATCCCTACCGTCTACCAGCCAGTATGTGGAAGAATGATTCAACAGTGTCCAGAAACAATATTGATAATTGTAACGACGAATAAATACGCCAGTTTGCCTGTACACTGGCGAAACACTCAAGAGAAAATAAACTGCATCTGCTGTGGAAATCCCCAAAAAGCCATCATGTTTAGGTTTGCAAAGTTTAGCCACCGGAGCTCACAGGAACAACAGCTCCCGTCTGCCGCACGGAAGACACACACACACACACACACACACACACACACACACACACTCCACATTCATTCTCCTTGTTAATCCCGACACTTCATTTCAGCTCTACAGAGCTTTGGTTTATTTGTAAGCAGGTGAGTGTCAGTCTCATTTTTAACTGGTTTAACTGCAGTGCTGATACATTTACTTTGAGGTTGATTAGCGGCTCAAATTGGAATGAATATCCCTACCGAGCCAACGCGTTTCTATGCTAATGCTATTTTAGTTGTTAACTCCCTCGAATCCAAATATGGGTGTTTTTCGCATGTTCGCATTAACTTTACGTGTAGGCAAGTGATTTTTAATGATAAATAAGACACTATACTTTTGGTAAACAAACATACCTGTTATAAAGTGGTCAGAACAGATGGAGACGTGGGTCATATCATCCCTCAGCCTCTGCATCCCATTATGAAAACGCATTCTCCTTCAGCAGATATTAGCCCACAATATTCTCCTTTGGTAATCTCTGCTGGCTGATGGAAATCTTAAAAACGTATTTCTGATTGCTACATGAGCCAGTTGCACACCAGTTCATCATTTTCTTTGTTTAAATTTAGCTAACATTTCAATTGAAATACACTGAGAACGACGTTTGTTTATACCTTGCTCTGCCGCTAGGGCCAAGTTCACACTATCGATGACGTAAGCGTAGACAGCCCTATTGCAATGCTTTGTTAACTGGTTTAGACAAATCTTCTCTTTCTCGTCTCCAGTATTTACAAAATGCTGCAGCCAGACTTACACGTTCTAGAAAACGAGATCATATTAGCCCCAAATTATATACATTACACTGGCTACCGGTGGACTTTAGTATTCGTTTTACAGTTCTTACACTTACATATAGAGCACTACATGGACAAGGCCCATCTTATTTATCTGAGCTCCTTCTCAAACATACTCCTGCTCACACTCTTAGATCTGAAGCCCAGGACTTGTTAGTTGTTCCTTGTACGAGACTGAGGACCGGGGGGACAGAGCTCCGAGGCTTTGGAATAATCATTTGTTAATCGTTCAATAATCGTTTGTATAATGACAATAAAGACTATCTATCTATCTATCTAATCTCTTACTCCAGCTACGTGTAGCTGACTGTGGACTCTTAAAAAGCAGCTGAAAACTTTTTTGTTCAACAAGGCTTTCCATTGAATTTCAGTTCAGTTGCTTTTTAACAGTATTGTAACATGAGTTTGGGAGGGTTTGAACTACAGGGCTTTCTGTAGCCAATATCTGGCATCAGGTGGTATGACGTCAGGTGGGGTACTGCTTGTGTATATATGTTTGGTGAATGTGAAAAAAAAATGTTCATTGTTTGCAGTATGATGGCTCACGTCTCACTATTTTCGGACATAACAGGTATGTCTGATATTTTTTAATCTTTTAATTTGTTCCATAGACTGTATAAAAAAATAGACGAAGCCTCCGTGATGTCACCCATTTGTTTTGTGCTGAGGAAGTGGGAAGCTTGTAGTTAACGTTCTGATCCACAGTGTACTTCAACTGTATTCCCTACTCCCTGCTCCATTCTCACGGAATATCGGTTAACTGCCCTTCACAAAATTTCTCCATGTGAAACACCCTGTGCGATAGAATATTTTAGTTAGATACGAATGTTTTACTTCAGAATGTGTTAATTAGATAAAATAGGTCACACAATGTGCTTTCTGCTGTATGAAGTCTCTGCACTGCTACATGCGTACATAACAGGATGTGGTTCCTGGCTTCACATTCATACACCCTCTATTGTCTAGCAATGAAGAACTGCTTCTGTTACATATAGAGAAATACAGAAGTGTTTTGGGGTCATGGGGTTGCGCAGGAACTGAAAGCAGACAGAGAGGACACAACAGGAAACATCTGTGAGCAGCCAGCCAGGCCAGGGTGTAGGAGCATCTGATGAAAACAACTGGTTCAGACCAGCTCAACAAGAAGATAGCCATTGTGAGAGGTTGCTGGGACCGCCCCAGAACCAGAGACTATACGTACCCTTTTCCGTTCTTTTTTGGGGTCTTCTCCTGTCAGGTCGTGCTGAGGACAGAGACCCGCAGCTGTGTTACTCTCTGCATGATTCAATAAACAGATAAGTTGAGGAGTAGTTCATCTCTTGTGATTTTCAATCTTCTGGTGTAATTCTAAATGGTTTTGTGCTAACTGCTCAATTTTGAACACACGTTTACAGGATTTTTACACCTGTAACCATCGGCTCCCTCCTCCCTGCGTTACCACGGTAACCATGGACACATACTGATACTATTGTGGATAATTTATATTTCTTAAATAAAATATTAATACAAATATATTTTATTACTATCAGTTGATATAAACAATAAACATCTGTTTAGCTTGTTAATAATGTTAGCAACAATTGTTTTACTTGTGTTTTAGGCACAATGGCTTATGGGTAATCTTCCTGTCAACTTCCGGTGAAGTGAT
The DNA here is from genome assembly GCA_020510985.1 of Pholidichthys leucotaenia. Lineage (NCBI taxonomy): Eukaryota > Metazoa > Chordata > Actinopteri > Cichliformes > Pholidichthyidae > Pholidichthys > Pholidichthys leucotaenia. The sequence goes on along the minus strand of CM035840.1, from coordinate 426,327,740 downwards.
GTGCAGTTGTTCACTTCTTCCCTGCTCAGTTCTCAGTTTCCTTTGAACTGAAGACCTTTCGCTCCCTTCAGTTTGGAATCTCACTTAATATTGTGGAATACACTATGTCCTCTTTGGAGTACATTACCGGGCGATCGGAATGCAACTCATGATTTTCCTTCCCTAGTCACAGCTATGCTGAATTGTTTTGGAGCCAGGAGGAGCTTGAGGAGGAGCAAAGGGTGGGTCCACAGTCTATGGGTGGGGCCAAGAGACTCTGAACCGCCTACAGTCCCCAACCACCAGAACACGGCTGTGCTTAAAGATTAGCATCTATATTTCAAAGTAAAAATATCACCAATCATGTTGTGCTTGTCAGCTGGCTCAGTTACATGTATACAGTTGTTTCACTCATAATTTTACTGCTATTAAATAAATGGACAACTTAGTAGTCAACCATGTGTAACTGTACATAATTGTGTGTTTATTTATTTTTTTTTTTTTACACAGCATATGGTAACCACGATATCAAAAAATGTGTGCTGAAATATTTAAATAGTGTTTAACATCTGTATACCGTGCTTTGGACCGTCAACATTGTTCATGCATTTAGCTGTTTTTTTAACCACAATACTGCAATATGAGCAATTGTTTTAATATCATAGGGCTGTACGCTTACGTCACTAATCTTCTGAACGGCGGAACGACGCCTGGAGGTATCAAAAATTGATGATTTCAATGCATTTCTATGGCAATGTTAGCTAAATTTCAACAAAAAAAATGTCAAAATAGTGTGCAACTGGCTCATGTAGCTATAGATAGATAGATATACTTTATTGATCTCAAACTGGTAAATTACAGTGTAACAGCAGCATGACAGTAGACAACCAAACAACAGAAACACACACATGACAGACAAAGGGATTACCCATGGAAAGTAAAACTAACACAACTATAGAAAACCTATATACATCATACATTAATATATGATGACCCGTATAAACACATGAATCATCCCATTGCACAAAAAAGGACTATCAGGAGCAGAGTGAAAAAGTGATGTACCAGTTAGTCTGTAAGGTGCAGTGTGGCAGCATAGCTATGACCAGAATACAACATCATAGTCAGTTATTGTACAGTGAAATGGCATATGGCAGGAAAGATTTCCTGTACCTGGCCATTTGACAACGAAGCTGTAGTAGTCTACTGGAGAAATTGCTTTTTTTTTTTTTTTATTTGTACCCGTAGGTAGACTTGGTTTGCAGTCTGGTGACAAGCCACCGGCTGCTGGTCGCTGCGTGCGCGAGCGCCCTAAACCTACATGTTTTTGGTGTGCGGGAGGAAACCGGAGAAATCCCGGAGTAAACCCACGCAACACGGGGAGAACATGCAAACTCCACACAGCTCACTGTTGGTCGGGGGCTGGGATCGAACCCACGATCTCATGATCCCCGCGATCCCCTGGCCGAGGGTAAAACTGTGCTGCCACAGTGCTAAACCACTGCGCCACCGTGCAGCCCACGATGCTTTGCTGTATATCTAGTGTGTGGTGGAGGGGGTGATCAGGATTGTCCATGATGGATCGCAGTTTATTTAGTGTCCACTACTGTCTCAAAGGTCTCCGGTCTGAGACCAGTTACAGAGCCAGCCTTCTTGATAATCTTGTCAAGTCTGTTGGTATCTCTGGCCCTAATACTGCTACCCCAACAGACAGCAACAAAGAGGATGGCGCTGGCGACTACGGTCTGGTAGAAAAGCTCCAGCATCCTGCTGCACACAATGAAGGATCTCAGCTTTCTCAGGAAGTAGAGTCTGCTCATCCCCTTCTTGTGCGCAGCATCGGTGTTTGATCTCCAGTCCAACCCGCTGCTGATCCTGACACCCAGATATTTGTAGTCCTCAACCACTCCCACATCCTCCCCCCTAATCTGTAGTGGCTGAGAAGGAGTCTTCCTCTTCCTCAAGTCAATCACCATCTCTCTGGTCTTGCTGACATTCAACCTCAGGTGATTCTGCTCCGTCCACTCCACAAATCTACCAGTGCCCTGTACTCCCCTTCCTCTCCTCTTATACACCCCACAACAGCTGAGTCATCAGAGAATTTCTGCAGGTGGCATAACTCAGTGTTGTACTGAAAGTCAGTGGTGTATAAGGTAAAAAGAAAAGGAGAGAGCACAGTCCCCTGTGGAGCTCCCATATCACTAGCCACCACTCCAGACAAGACATTGCCCAGCCAGACAAACTGTGGTCTGCCTCTCTCCTGGCTCCCAGATGGCTGCCTGACTCTCCCCTTGCACCCAGTTATTTGTTTCATTCCCTCCCACACATCTTTAACATTGTTTTGCCTGAGTTTCTCTTCCAACTTCCTCCTATAATTGTCCTTGCACCTCCTCAGCATCTCTCTCAGCTCATGCTGCACTCCCCTCAGCTTCTCCTTGTCTCCAGCCCTAAAAGCTCTCTTCTTTTTGTTCAGAAGTGCTTTCAGGTCACTGGTGACCCATGGTCTGTTGTTGGAACTCGAACTATCACCATCTTATGATCGCACCATCATACTGTGAACAATGAACAACCTTTATTTTCACATTCACCAAACATATCACCACTACTCGAACTCGAGCTATCACCATCTTATGAAAGATGATGATAGCATCTTTCATCTTCATATGAAGGATGGTGATAGCAATCAGAATGCAAGTTTTTTAGATTCACATCGGCCAGCATAGATTACCAAAGGAGGATTTTGTGGGCTGCCTTTTCAGATGAGTTGGCTGAGGGATGATATGAGCCACGTCTCTGTCTGGCCACAAATGGAGATTGCTCCTGCTGCAGGTATGTCTGTGTACCAAACCATGACTCTTATTTATTATTAAAAGTAACTTGCCTACAGTTACAGTTAATGCGAACATGCAAAACACACCCAAATTTGCATCAGAGGGAGATAATGGCTAAAATGGTATTAGCATGGAAACGCATTGGCTCAGTTGAAATATTAACTTCAATTTGAGCTGTTTATCAGCCTCAGAGTAAACATATTAACACCGCAATTAAACTAGTTTAAAAATAAGACTGACACTCCCCTGCTGACAAAAGGACCGAAGCTCTGTAGAGCTGAAACGAAGTGTCAAGATTAACAGGGTGAAGGAGTGTAATTTTTTCACTTATTATTTTTTTTTTTTTTACGAGTGTAAACAAACCGCGTCTCCCACATGGGAGGCGGGAGACTGTTTTTTCCTGTGAACTCCGGTGAATAAATTTTGCCAACCTAAACATGACGGCTTTTTGGGGATTTCCACAGCAGGTACAATTTATTTTCTATTATTGAAATGTTCCGCCAATGTACAGCCAAGCTGGTGCATTTATTTGTCGTTACAAATATCATTATTGTTTCTGGACACTCTGTTGACTCATTCTTCCACATACTGGCTGGTAGATGATGGCAATACTTTTTGAGATCACAAATTTAAAGTCTTTGATCATATCTGATCCGATTTTTGACAAAAAAAAAATTGTCTTGATATTCAAATAAATAAATAAATCTTGTGGTGAAAGCTCGTCATAATATTGATATGCCGTATTGTTTCAAAGGTAAACTGCCAGTTTTTGTTTCCTCCACATTTTGCCTGTTCACGCAAAGTACCCGGATGTGTAGCCAGCCCTATAACCATTAGCAAACTTGGCAATAGTAAAACAGCTAAAATTTGTTAACCACTCATTATTAACTTGGACATGACAAAATATTAAAGTAAATGTATATTTTATTGATTTTCTATAGTTAGAGGTGGGCAGTAACTACTTAGTTACTCAAGTACATCTACTCAAATAACTTCAGTTATACTTTGTGAGTTGTTTTATTGCAGGATACTTTCTTCCTCGTTTATACTTATTAAAGAAAAACCTGAACTTTTACTCAAGTACATTTTGGGGTCTTTCAGGTAGTATTTCAATTACTGATTTGAAATGAATAGTCACGCTTTTCTCAGTTACTGATTTTTCTACTCTGTTCTGGCTCAAAACAGATTACCGTTTTACCCTCACTAATTTATACTTTAAAAAAGCAAATTTCTCAGAAAAAGTCACAAATTTACCAAATGAATAGCAGGTTCATGAGGAAAAAACACACAAAATGGAGTCATAAATTTGAAGGGGAAAAGCCCCATATCTATGAGAAAACAGCAGAAGCTGGGAGAAAAAAAATGACAAATTTATAACAAATATATATTCACAAATTTAAGAGAAAATCCCTCAAATAAGCCAGAGTAAGCTTGTTACTTAAGTAAGGTTTTTAGATTTTCTTAATGTTTTTGGTGACTACTCAAACATGAGTAACTTTAAGTTTAATTATTATAAGTTAATGCTGCTTCTACTGCAGTACAATTTCTGACTACTGTGCCCACCTCTGTATATGGCAGATATTAAACATCTTTGTAACAATTCTATTCCAGAAATTGCATCAGACCAGGATACCAGGAAACATCTATGAAGTCCTGAACTTTCCAAGGCTACAAGTCAGTAAAGGTTATTTTCTATTTTAAACATTCAGCTGAGCAGAGGAAGTAATGTGCTTTAATGAGTGTGTATTTTTTTAATCCAGCAAACGTCTGTGTGATCCGTGACGACTGCATCTGATGTGGAGCTGAGAGCTGCAGAGACCAGGGGAGCAGTCTGGGTGTGTTAACTTTAAACACTGGGAATGACAGATAAACATGATGCCACAACAGCTTCCTGTACTTGTAGACATAGTAGCTGAGAATGGTGTGTTTTAGGCAGAGTTGGTAGTAACTAGTTACATTTACTTAACGTACATGTACTTAAGTAACTCTGACAGAACAGTACATGCATGAGTAATTTTTACTTTCTGCTCGAGTAGATTTGAGGAAAAAACTCCGTGGTCAGTCACTAAATTTTTTTTAGTTCACTTATTTGAAAACTGGTTAGAAAAGTGCCAGTTTAAAATGTCTAGTCTCACCTGAAATGACTGCACCTTTGGTCCTTTTACTACATATGTAATCTTATTTCACTGAAATGGGCGTTGATATCATTGGTCTTCTGCTCCAGCGCAGCTACAAAGGAGCAAGTCATTTAGACAAGTTACAGATTAAATGAAAAAAAAAGTTTGCAAATTAACACGTAAGAAGTGGTAAATTCATGAAAAAAAGTCACATGAAAACAGTCAAATTTATGATAAAAAAAGTGATACATTTAAAAGAAAAAATGTTTTAAATCTGGAACGTACTCCAATTTAAAATGTACAAGAAAAAAGTCAAATTTAAATGGTATTCACTTATATAGCGCTTTTATTCTCATCTCTTGATGACCAAAGCGCTTTACAGCTCCTGCTATCCACCCAGTCACACACACTGATGGCGGCAGGCTACCTAACATGGCGCTTCCACACCCACTAGGAGCAATTGGGGTGAAGTGTCTTGCCCAGGGACACAACGGCAGGATATCTGGGGAGAGCGGGATTCGAACCGCCAACCATATGGTTATTGGACGACCTGCTCTATCTCCTGAGCCACTGCCACCCCATTTATGGGAAAACAGCTGCTAATTTATAAGTAAAAAGTTGTGAATTTACTTGTTTACGTGAAAAAAAAAGTAAGATTTATATGATAAAAGATGTACATTCAGAAAAGGATCCTAAACTTATCAGAAAAACTTTGGAAATTATAAGGAGAGTGACAAATTTAGGAGAAACAGTTTACAAATAGGCAACTGTCATAACTACTGCAGTAACTTTTTTATTGAATACTTTCATCCTCACCTTTGTTGGTGACTACTCTTACTTGAACAATTACAATAACAGGGTAATGTTACTGGCGAACAATTTCTGGCTGCTCCACCTGTTATATCGGTAAACGAGAACCAAGGATGAGGCTGGATGCAGAACAGATCAGGACTTTATTGTTGACTCACAGTTGCAATACCAACGCTCCAGTTAGGCAGAGGTGAGGTCACAGAGACTTCCTCTCTTCCGCACAGCCCTCTGATGCCCCGATGGCGGCAGAACCGGAAAGGTGGAGCCATCACCCGTGTCACACAATAAAATGTTCTAATAGCAACATAACACCCCCTCCCCCCTTCAAAAATGGTCCAAACACACACATACGATCGAGACCCTCCCCAATTTGGAACCCGAATCACACACTAAAACTAAACAACAATAGTACAAGGCCTATGACACACACACACACAACTAAGGCTAGGGGGGGGGAACAGGTGGACTACTGTTCCACCCCCACACGGCCAGATGGATTATTCTGTAGTCTTTATTAAAACACAGTCCTTTAAACATAAAATTGATTTGCTCCTAAAATAAATAACATAAAACAATCCCCTTAAGAGAACATGCATATAAACAGGTTATCTCCCATTCCAACATCAGGCAATAAACACATTGCCCCAACCATCAGTCAGTCCCAGTAGAGAAACCACCTCCCAGAAACCCGTCAGGCAGTTCCCGTCCAGAGTATCTTCTTTTCTTTGCACCTGGGGATGACCCACGTCAAAGCCCAAACACCTCCCCCTCATTACTGGCACGCTGCAGCTTGTTGGGATGTCTCCTTCAGCCATCAGACAGCTGAAGGTAGCCATCCTCCCAAACAGCCATCACCTGCAGCCACCCCTGGTCCTCCTGTCGTTTGCGCTTGCCTCAAACCCCTCTCGACCGGGCCTCCTCTCTGGGTTGGAACACATCAGTGACCCCCAGAGGAGCCCGACTCGGCTTCCAGTGTCCCTGAATGGCACGTCATTTCATTGTGCCAGCCGATCCTGCCCTGCACACTTTCATTTTTGATGCCGGCAAAGCCATTGTGGCCCCTTGCTCCTCGGTACCTTCCAGCTGAACTCCGGAAGCAGAATGGGCCATCCACTCGGCTCCACCCACCGTCATGGGCGTCCCATCGCACCACCCAGTTCCCTCAGCTAGAGTTACTTGGGCTCTGGCGCCGGGACCCTCCTACAATGGCCCTGGGTGGGGTTGGTCCTCCTCATCTTCCAGAATACTAGGCCAAGGTTCGTCCCATACAGCATCATCCACCACTCGTGGAACCGGCCGGTCCCACAAACCACAGCCCAACCACTCCTCTCCAACACCGCTGGTGATGGTGAAGCCCAGTCCGTAAAAAAGGTTACAGCCCATAATATTCTTGTTGCAGGCAGTCACTACAAACTTCAGGTTGGACACCTCTGTTGACTTGTACCAAGCCATCAGTTCCACCGAACCCACCGTGGCCAACCTTTTTCCGCTATACCCACACAACGGCGCTGAATGACCGCTCACTTGGTGATATGGGAAGAAACTCCTCAATTCAACACGGACCTCACCGCACCCGTGTCAATCAGCAGCGGCACCGCCACCCCGTCCAGTTCTACCATACAGTATGTACGACCATCGGTGCCCAGGGAAACGGTGTGAATGACCGTAGGAGTTGGAGCAGGGGGGTCTACTTTGCATCACTGGTTCCCTCACTCGAACCTTTTACATGCCCTGGCAAAATGATGCAGAAGTCCGCACTTGCCGCAGCGTTTTCCTCTTGCCGGACACTCTAGCCTCATAATGGTGCTTGGTGGACCCACAACCCAAACACCCGGGAGATCCCAGGGCAGACCTTATCTTTACAGCAGTAGCGTACTCCTCCTTATCTTCCACGCTATCATCGCTGTCCGGGTCCACTGCCTGCGCAGTTGACTGTGATTCAAATTGGCGGAGTGTAGCCCTCTCACCGAGGTCCTGTGATAGCTTTTCTGCTGCTTCACACTGCTGAGCTAACTCGATTGCCATGGCTAACGTCAGCTCGCCCAAGTGTGTGAGAAGCCTCGACCATGCCGCTGAGCAAAGAGTGTGCTCCGCCAACTGGTCGCGAACCATTTTTTCCTCCAATGCTCCAAACTGGCAGTCCCCGGCCAGCTGGCATAGATCCGCAACATACCGTTGCACTGACTCGCCGGTCCACTGGCAGCGCTGCCGAAACTGAATCCTCTAGACAATGACGTTTTCCGGGGTGCAAAAATGATGCGCCATTAGCTCAACCACGTCCTCAAAGCTATCACTATCACCCAAGGTACTCAGGATGTGTTGTCTCTCCATATCCAAATTGTGGCCCAACACTGCCTGTGCCTGCAACTTCTCCAGGTCACCAAGGTTCAATGCTACCAAACAGTTCTGGAATGCGGTGAACCACCTCACCCAAGGGACTGGTGGCTCACTGGGAACCTCCAAAAACGGCCAAATATTGGCAATTCCCGCGTCCATACTTTCGTCCTCAACGCCAAATGTTATGTTGGTAAAAGAGAACCAAGGATGAGGCTGGATGCAGAACAGAACAGGACTTTATTGTCGACTCACAGTTACAATACCAGTGCTCCCGTTAAGCAAAGGTGAGATCAAAGAGACTGCCCCTCTTCCGCACAAGCCTCTAATACCCCGATGGCGGTGGAACAGGAAAGGTGGAGCCGTCACCCAATAATATGTCCTAATAACAACATAACACCACCCACCTCTGGTTTTAGGCAAAGATGGAGATAGAAAATTTAAAAAGAAGAAAATGTATTTTTCTGTTCTGTATAAAGTTTATTATAATAAAAACAGTGCATGGTGAGGATGGGGGTCTGAAGACAGTCTGAGTCCTGGTTGGTGTGAAACATCCTGAAAAGGATGAAGTGAAGGATCAGTGATCTTCTCTGCTGTCCTCTGTAAACAGAAGTGATTTTAGGTCACAGCATGGACTCTTTCCTGTACTGTAACTTTAACATTTGACACTGAATGACTCCATGTTTTCACCTGTGATGGTTGGGGTCATGAACTGGTTCTCATTAGTCTTGGACAAGTGCTCTATGCAGTCTTCAGTTTCCACATCGTGAAGATCTTCTATTAGACACACAGAGAAAGAGAACAACATTAGACCCTGGTCCACCATGATGTCCATTTTTTTCAGTTTTAATACTTTGCATGTTAGTGAATGTGAAAACACTCTATAATGTACATTTCATCAACAATAAGGAGCCACACGTGTCTCTGTTTACTTTCTTCTGCTTAGTGGCCTGTTTTAAAGCTCTAAATAAAGCTATAGTAAATCCAGGATCTACAGAAATGCTACTGTGCTGTTTTGGTCTGGTTTGAGGAGGAGGCAGAGCCAGGAGAAACTTCTCATAGACTTTTGGAGAATAAAGGTTCCAAGTTTTCATAAAATGCAGAATTTCTTCTTTATTCTAGGCAGTATCTCTTGGAGCATCGTCACAACCATCAATAAGGCCCAATCCGCTGAAATAAGATGTTTCTTCTGTGGAAATACTGTAAGACAGCTTCAGTAGAAAAGTCTTCCAGCTGATTGTTGCTTCTGAAGCTGTTGTGCAGAACTTTTCACAGAAGAAACGCCTTCATTCTCCTCATAAAAAGGCCGCAATTGACAGCCTGAATGACTATAGGGACTGTCTTCCCCACCTCCTTCGACCCCCATCAGTACACTTACAGGGAGAACCGGTCTACGGAAGACGCCATCACCACCACTCTCCACAGAGCACTGAGCCACCTGGAGAACCCAAGGAGAACCCAAGGAGCTACGTGAGGACACTCTTTGTGGACTACACCTCAGCTTTCAACACCATGATCCCGGACATCCTGATCAACAAACTGCACCTCCTCCAGATCCCCCCCCCCCCCCACATGCTCCTGGATAAAGAACTTTCTCACCAACCGCCCACAAACAGTCAGACTTGGCCCCCACCACTCTTCCACACTGTCCCTCAGCACTTGCTCCCCCAAGGCTGTGTGCTAAGCCCTCTACTGTACTCCCTGTACACCTTTGACTGTATTCCAACCCACCCAACTACTGTCATCATGAAATACATGGATGACATCACCTTGGTTGGGCTCATCACCGACGACGATGAGAAGGCATACAGAGCGGAGGTAGAGAATCTGCTGCTGTGGTGACAAGCAAACAACCTGAAACTTAACATCCAAAAAACTAATGAACTCATTCTGGACTTCAGGAAGAACAGACAGGACCCCCCACCCCCGCCCCAATAAATGCTGACCGCGTGGAAAACGTCCCCACCTTCAGGTTCCTGGGCAGCCACATCTCCTCTGACCTCTCCTGGATTGTCAACGCCAAGGCCCTGGTGAAGAAAGCCCAGCAGCAGCTGCACTTCCTCCATGTTCTGAGGAAGAACAAACTGGACCAGAAGCTGCTGCTGGCCTTCTATCACTGCTCAATGGAGAGCGTACTCACTTACTGCCTGGGTGTGTGGGACGCCGACTCCACGGCCGAGAGCAGGAAGGCTGTGCAGAGGGTCATCAGCACCGTCCAAAAAATTATCGGCAGCCCTCTGCCCTCCCTGGAGGACATCTCCAGATCCTCCTGTCTCAGAAGGATCAAGGCCGTCACAGGAGACCCCTCACATCCCACCCACCGCCTGTTTTGACCTGCTTCCCTCTAGACGACTGTTCAGATCGATCAAGTCCCACACCTCTGGACTGACAAACAGTTTCTTCCCTTGGGCCATCCAGACTGGAAACAATCAGAGGCACCCACCCCCCTCCCTCTGAACGCTCACATGCTCAGAACTGAGGACCTTTTAATTATCACTCTAACACACCTGTCTTTGTACTCCTCATTTTCATGTATACTGACTCATACCTGAAATCAATACTGTACATATTTCCCATAATCCTTGGGCCATTTTACTCTATTATGTGTTCTGCACTCTTATGTACATAGTTCCACCCGTGAAGCCACTACCGTACCTGTGTATAGACCAATGGGCCATTTATTATTTTTACTTTTATTTTTATTTCAGTCGTATGGTTAATCGTGTGTTCTGTAAGTGTTTTATTTCAAATTCTTATCACATACTTTATTGTGCAGTAGCCTGGTGGAGCACCCACAATGTCGTTATGCTGTACAACTGTACAATGACAATAAAGCCTTTTCTATTCTGTTCTGTTCTATTCTATTCTGTGTCTGTATGTTCAGTCTGAGGTTTTGGGTGCACTAATAACCTTGTTTCTATAACTGAAGGCTTTCTCTTCAGGGTTTTTGGAGACTCAGACACACTAGCTGTGATCAGAGAGCAGCCAGTCACAGGAGCAGACATGCAGGGATGATCCAAGGCTGCCTCTTGAACAGTCTGCTTGAAGAACAGTCACTCTGACTGTTCTTTGGTCGACTGCTTGATGAATGGACATTATCAGAAATATTAGCTGTCAGGGTAGTGCCATCACAGCAGACATGTTGAACAACAAAGCTCTGTTCTGTTGAGTCTCATTATGACAATGCTCTGATCGGCATCAGAAACTATTGCCAATAAATGTAACCTCCTCACAGTGATTTACACAGGTGACAGGACAATCACTTTACCTTTTCAGGACTACTTACCGAGTCTGTCCTCCTTGGCTGCTTTGGGGGTTTTAAAAAAGGGAAAATGGTAGAACAGCTGTTTTCTTCAAGAACATCTTCCCCTGAAAAATATATAGCATAAATAATATTTAGTATAATATTGGACCACTGTGGCTGACATTTGTGTTTGGAAATATCATAGTTACATTTTTTATATACTAAGGGGCAGATTTACTAACGTGCTGCGCCATCACAAAACCCTGTTTTGGCACTTAAAAACTACTGTTGAGATTTACTAAAGGGCACAGGGCAAAGTTAGTGGTGGAAAGGTGTGGACTATGTTCATTTTGTGCCTGGCCTCAATGTATTTGTGGGAGTTGTCATGTCAGAGTGCAAAATTGAGAGAGGGGAGTATTTAAATGACTGGCGCAAGGTGATTTACTAAGGTTTGTGGTTGTCAGTATCCTAAATGCACAAGTATTTAACGGCCAAAAAAGCTCGTCTTAATTCATCTGCTCCTGATGACAGTGATCGCCGGTGCCAGGAGGAGGCACAAGCGAGAACCGAGGGCGCGTGGCCAATGAGACAGCTTGTCCCCGTACGAGACTTTATTTGGCATGACAGAACAGATTAATATGAACAGAAACGATCTCACAGAGATTGGTGTTGTGCTACACTAGACATCAGCCGGCAGAGGATTTTTAAAAAATTTAATTTGCTTATATATAGCCTAATAATAATAATAATTTATTTAATTTATAACGCACTTTACATCTCGAGGCAAAGTCTCTACACAAATAGGATTAAGAACAAAAATAAAAGCAAACATTAAGTACATACGACGACACACCAGGACATCCCTGGTGAGAATTGGTCTCACCTGCTGCTGTGGCTGTCAGAGAAATAAGTAAAATCATGTGTGTTTAATTTTGTTATGTTCCAGACTTCAGAAAAGATAAAATGCACATACAGTATTTATGAAAAGTCATGGACTGGGAGACCTGTAGATTTTGTTAAAACAAAGTTATTCACATAATAAAACCCCAGGGTCTCCATCAGACCATCTTGACAGTTCTTGTGTTAATAAAATAAACACGCTGGTCAATACACCACGTTCCAAATTATTATGCAAATGATATTTGTTTCTAATTTTCCTAAATAGTCGATGCAAATGACAGTAAGTATAATTTTCAAGTCATCAACCATTAGAGCATAATTCAAATTTTATTGAACAAACATCCCAATGATAACTATTTTTTTGCAAAAATAAAAAAAATCAAAATGCACTGTTCCACATTATTATGCACAACAGAGTTTCAAAACATTTTATTGGTTGTAAAAAAAACCTGAAAATGGTCATTTGTTAAATTTGCAGCATTAGGAGGTCATATTTACTGAAATCAAAAGCTATTTCAATCAAAAACATCTTAACAGGCCAAGTTACATGTTAACATAAGACCGCTTTCTTTGATATAACCTTCATAATTCTTGCATCCATTGATCTTGTGAGTTTTTGGAGAGTTTCTGCTTCAATTTCTTTGCAAGATGTCAGAATAGCCTCCCCCAGCTGCTGTTTGGATGTGAACTGCCTCCCACCCTCATAGATCTTTTGTTTGAGGATGCCCCAAAGGTTCTCAATAGGGTTGAGGTCAGGGGAGGACGGGGGCCACACCATGAGTTTCTCTCCTTTTATGCCCATAGCAGCCATTGACAGAGAGGAATTCTTTGCAGCATGAGATGGTGCATTATCATGCATGAAGATAATTTTGCTACAGAAGACACGATTCTTCTTTTTGTACCATGGAAAAAAGTGGTCAGTCAGTGGTCAGTCACTTTGCCAAGGTCATTTTCACATGTTCAGGGACCCTACCAGCTCTCTCCCCATGCACGGTGGCGCAGTGGTTAGCACTGCGGCAGCACAGTTTACCCTTGGCCGGGGGATTGTGGGGATCGTGGGATCGTGGGTTCGATCCCAGCCCCCGACCAACTGTGATCTGTGTGGAGTTTGCATGTTCTCCCCGTGTTGCGTGGGTTTACTCCGGGATTTCTCCGGTTTCCTCCCACATGCCAAAAACATGCATGTTAGGTTAATTGGCTGTTCTAAATTGTCCCTAGATATCTGTTTCCTATAGGCCCTTAGAATAGAGGGTTAGTATTAAAGAAAGCGCTTTGAGTGGTCTTTGTGACTAGAAAAGCGCTATATAAGTGCAGGTTAGTTAGTTAGTTAGTTAGATTCTGGCCCAAAACATGACTCTGCCACCTCCTTGCTAACGTCACAGCGTTGTTGGGACATGGTGGCCATCCATCCACCATCCACTACTCCATCCATCTGGACCATCCAAGGTTGCACGGATCTCATCAGTAAACAAGACTGTTTGAAAATTAGTATTCATGTATTTCTGGGCCCACTGCAACCGTTTCTGCTTGTGAGCATTGGTTAGGGGTAGCTGAATACTAGGGTTGTGCCCAACTGCAAGCCTCTTGAGGATCCTACACCTTGAGGTTTGTGGGACTCCAGAGGCACCAGCAGCTTCAAATATCTGATTGTTGCTTTGTAATGGCATTTTAGCAGCTGCTCTCTTAATCCGATGAATCTGTCTGGGAAAAACTTTCCTCATTATACCTTTATCTGCACAAACTCATCTGTGCTCTGAATCAGCCACAAATTTCTTCACAGTACGATGACCACGCTTAAGGTTTCGCGAAATATTTAATGTTTTCCTACCTTGTCCAACGCATTGCACTGTTTGAAACTTTTTGGCAACGGAGAGATCCTTTTTCTTTCCCATATTGCTTGAAACCTGTGGCATGCTTAATAATGTGGAACATCCTTCTTAAGTAGTTTTCCTTTAATTGGGCTCACCTGGCAAACTAATTATGACAGGTGTCTGATATTGATATCAGTGGTCCAAAGAGCCCTGAGACACGATACCATACATGAGTTCAATTGAAAAACAAAAAATTGAATGTTTATGACACCAAAATCCTATTTGCATAATAATTTGGAACACGGTGTAATCAGTTTAGCCCCCCCGCAACCCGAAAAAAAGGATTAAGTGGAAGAAGATGAATGAATGAATGAATCACAAGACTTTGTAGATGTGATAGAGAGTGTAAATGACCGACAGAACGCAAAATAACGACCCCGATGGACTAAAATGCACCGACCATGGCAGCAAGAGAGTCCCCTTAGCCACTGGTAAGTGACGACTTTCTTTGCTTTTTTTGACATTGTACTGATTTCTTGTTCGTATACTTTGAAGATAAGATGATAACGTATCTCTGTACAAAAAATGGTGTCAAAAGACTGAACCATTCTTTGTGTAAATATGTCCAAAGTCCGCTTTTGACTGAGTTATGTAATTCAATGTAGCTGATGTGGCATTATGCAAATTAGATGCATAAAATCACTCCTATCTGAAACTTTGGATCATATTTTACATCTTTCTAATGGACAGTAAGCCATTATCACTTACCATTTTCAAGTTATAGCCTTGGAAATCTGAACTATCTTACTGACAAAAAATATTTACCACTCTTGACCACTAGGGGTTATGTCGCAATTCGGCGACAGTCACACTCAAAGCCTTAAACAAAGGAGTATGCCATGTGAAATGAAAAGCAAAACCTTGATATATGATGAACAAAAATAAACCATTTTATTGGGGTTTGCGCTTAAACAAAAGCTTAAAAAAAGCTTAAAGAAACTATTCTCCTTTTAACTGGCTGTGCCAGTGTTGACGACCCACTTCCTCATCAGGTGTGCCTGTGCACAATTTTGCAGTGCTCTTGGCAGATGGATGGGCATTATTGAAATGAAGTGGCTGCTTCTGTGTTCATAATATTGCGTGTTGTTAGTAGATTACGTACTGGCAAAAATTGGCCACTCCCTTAGGCGCTCTGTCTAATTTGCACACTCGCTAATTTGCACTGCCTTAGTAAATCTGCCCCTTAGTGTTTCTGTGGTCACCTGAGTTTGTTCTTGGAGGAGAATATTTATAGAACTTTTTTTTTTACACCAAATAAAGTATTAATATTTTATATGTGGGATTTCATTCTTTGTAAGGCACAAGAAAGTCTCTTTACCTCAGAGCTCAGTGTAAAGTGATGAATCCTAAAGTGTTGGCTGCACAGATGAGAGGTCTGGTTGGAGTCCACTTCTGTCTTTTCATGATCAGTCCACTGGTCCAGTCTGTCAGAATCACGCCAACAGAAACTAACAAATACAAATAAAAATGCTTAATTACGCAACATGCATTTGTTTTAAATCTTTAAATCTTTCCAGCTGCATGCCATTTCACTGTACAATAATTCACTATGATGTTGTATTCTGGTCATAACAATGCTGCCATACTGCACCTTACAGTCTAACTGATACCTCACATTTCACTCTGCTCCAATAGTCCTGCATTGTGCAGTGGGCATGATTCATGTGTTTATCACCATCTATTCAGCTATGATGTATATAGGCTTTTATAGTCGTGTTAGTTTTACTTTCCATGGGTCGGTTGGTCGTCTACTGTCATGCTGCTGTTACACTGCAATTTCTCAGTTTGGGATCAATTAAGTACAACTATTTTATTTCATGTAAAATGATTGAAACACACTACATGCATAATTTCTAAGCAGCAAAAATATTAAAAAAAGCCATTTTTGAGCACTCTGCTGTATAATAGTCTCTTCTACTCCCTATCATGTCCTGTGTTTTGGCTTTTAACTCAATCCCAGTTTTAAATGCATCCAAATTATCAGCATTTCTATAAGCATAGCAACATACATTCAGAAGTTACACTCTTGAGCAGTTAATCTGGGTAAGAGTATTTTACAGGGTATAAAAGACGTTAAATACTTTTTAATATCTTCTAAAGGTCATGATCAAATATAAGAACATTTGTGAAATAGCTCAAATTTCGTGAAGATATTTCAGATATTTTTGTCTGAATGTTTACTAGAATTTAAAATTATTTGTTTTGAGGTTAGTAATCCACTTCAATATAAAAACAGGATGTCACTAGGTAATTAAGTTACTTGCAAATGTGCAAACCGTTAACTATCCCCCACAAACAACATTATTCCTGTGTTTTTTTCATGTAAATTTTCATCTTTATTCTTATGAATGGCATTTTCCACACAATTTTATGACTGCGCCACAGCCGGTGTGGCCAACTACTGATTGAGGGTCTGGGGTTCGATTCCCGCACTGTCTGCAGTTTGCATGTCGAGGTGTCCTTGAGCAAGACACTGAACCCTCAGTTGCTCCTGGAGGATCAGACCGGTGCCGGTGTATGGCAGCTACGCCGCCATCAGTGTGTGAATGTGTGTGTGAATGGATGAATAGCAGGATCAGTTAAGCGCTTTGGTCATCTAGAGATGAGGGAAAAAAGTGTTATATAAGTGAACGCCATTTACCATTTCTCAATAGTCTGCAGCTTTTTCTTGTAACTTTGGCCTTTTTCTCATATATTCAAGGTTTTTTTGCTGCAAATTTGCATCTTTTTCCCATTAACTGTGTGACTTTTTCTCCTTTTATTTTATTGCAACGATCTTACTCCACAAATCACGAAAAAAAAAAACGGCACCAGACTGCAGAAGGGATCTGGACAAGTGGGCCCCTGACCAAGGGAGCACCCCAAGTGGACCCCAGGATCCAATCTGTACATGTACAAGTACATTTCAATCCAGTTATTTATAAATCCGTGACGAGCAGCAACGGTGGAAAAGAAACATTAAAATTAAACATGAAGAAGGACAACAACAATAAGACAACAAGATCAATTTTTAAATACGAAGGAGGAGAACAACAACAATTTATGTAAAACTGTTGGAAAGACTTTCCCGGTCACCAAGAAGTGTAAAAGAATATCTATGTAAAAATATGAAAACTAAAAGCTGACGCTCAGGTTTTGCCTCCGTTTCTGCGTCCAAAAGACTTTTCTTCTCCATTGCTGCGGCTCGTCACAGCTGGCTGCCCCAGATGGAGATCCACAGAATAGGTATGTGGGACTAGAATGTTCTGAATGAGGCTTTAGGGAATTATGAATCACTTTATAAATCACCGAAATGAAAATGCACTTGTATATGTACAAATTGGATCCTGGGATCCACTTGGGGTGCTCACTTGGTCAGGGGTCCACTTTTTATATTAATTAAACAGAACTGAGTTAGCATCTTTTGTATAAAAGCCTAACTGAAGACTAACTGGCTAGTTAGTCGTAATTATATGTAAAATAAAGGAAGAACCGCACTCACCGGGAGAACGGGAGACCATGGACGGCCTGTTAGCAACGCCGCTTGCAGAACCAGGTGTATCCACCTTATTCCTGGGGGTGCCACTGTAGGAACGATTATGGGCAATGCTTCCGGTTTCGGCTGGCGTAGTGTTAACCCTTTGAGTGTGAGAATTTGCATACCCCTAGTGGCAGAGCGTGGCACTGCGCCTGCCTTCTCACTCTGACTTTGTCAAAAGTAAGTGAGAAATTTCTGGGTTTGTTTTAAATGACCTGATTTCTTGTTCATATACTTTGAAGATAAGATGATGAGGTACCTCTGTACAAAAAATGGTGTCAAAAGACTGAACCATTTTTTGTGTAAATACGTCCAAAGTCCGGTTTTGACTGAGTTATGGAATTTAAAGAGATGCCGTGACATTATGCAAATTAGATGCGTACATTTATTTCTGTCTGAAACTCTGGATCATATTTTACATCTTTCTAATTGACAGTAAGTCATTATCTCTTACCACTTTCAAGTTATAGCCTTGGAAATCTGAACTATTTTATTGACAAAAAATATTTACCACTCTTGACCACTAGGGGGTATGTTGCAGTTCTGCACCATACACACTCAAAGGGTTAAATCAGTCAATAAGAGTGGAGTAGCAGGGGCATTTAAA
The DNA here is from genome assembly GCA_020510985.1 of Pholidichthys leucotaenia. Lineage (NCBI taxonomy): Eukaryota > Metazoa > Chordata > Actinopteri > Cichliformes > Pholidichthyidae > Pholidichthys > Pholidichthys leucotaenia. The sequence goes on along the minus strand of CM035840.1, from coordinate 426,309,530 downwards.
ATAGTGTTTTTAAAAGTTTTTCAAATTCATTTTAATGTATAGTCCACATACACTACCGTTCAAAAGTTTGGGGTCACTTAGAAATTTCCTTATTTTTGAAAGAAAAGCACTTTTTTTCAATGAAGATAACTTTAAACTAATCAGAAATACTCTCTATACATTGCTAATGTGGTAAATGACTACTATAGCTGCAAATGTCTGGTTTTTGGTGCAATATCTACATAGGTGTATAGAGGCCCATTTCCAGCAACTATCACTCCAGTGTTCTAATGGTACAATGTGTTTGCTCATTGCGTCAGAAGGCTAATGGATGATTAGAAAACCCTTGTGCAATCATGTTAGGTCTGCAATGCTGTAATTGCTGCAAATGGAGGATTCTTTGACGAAAGCAAAGTTTGAAGGAAAAAATTATTATTTCAAATACAAATCATTATTTCTAACCTTGTCAATGTCTTGACTATATTTTCTATTCATTTTACAACTCATGGTGGTAAATAAAAGTGTGACTTTTCATGGAAAACACAAAATTGTCTGAGGTGACCCCAAACTTTTGAACGGTAGTGTATGTGTTTTGCACTCAAGTGGCAGCTAATTTCAGCTCTTCTAGTTTTTGTGAATGTTTTGGCGTAGTTCTGGAACTTGTTGGTGGTGTTCGTGGTTGTGCCACAGACTGGATAAATGGAGGCTTCTCACCACATGGTGACAGATGACATCCAAGCACGGTATTGTGGCGTACGTCTGCTCTAAGGTAAATTTGATTATGTCCAACATATTTTAACAAAATGCAGCCGACTTTACTGCAGTGGAGACGTGCTGGTCGGAATGTGCACCACGTCATTATGAGTACAGGCAACGAGAAGTCATAAATCATGACTCTTTCTTTGTTTGGTAGCGGCAAAGTCCCAGAAAAACCCCCATGAGTGTCTGGTATCATTGGAAAGCTTAGAAATCGTACTTTCTAAAAATACCTATTTGCAGAAGACGTAACTTCTGACTGATCGAAAGCGAATTTTCAACCTAGCCAAAATATAAACAAAACATCTTTTTTCTGGGTCAGTTTTTGCACACTTCCTACAAATTAAATATCATTTTAAAGATCTTTCACGTTCTCCCCGTGTCTGCGTGTGTTTACTCCGGGATTTCTTGGGTTTCCTCCCACATGCAAAAAACATGCAAGTTAGGTTAACTGGCATCAAAACTGGGGATTCTAAATTGTCCTTAGGTATGACTGTGAGAGTGAATGGTTGTCTGTCTCTCTGTGTTGGCCCTGTGATGGACTGGCGATCTGTCTAGGGTGTACCCTGCCTCTCGCCCAAAGATGCTGGGATAGGCTCCAGCCCCCCTGCAACCCAAAAAGGATTAAGCGGAAGAAGATGAATGAATGAATGAAAGATCTGTCAATACAGAATATGGAAATAACATTACATTAGTTTTGAAAATGTCCTCAAAGTGGCTCATTTTTCCAGCACGGGTCATTTGTTTACAGCGTTAGCATCTTAGCAGCTGCACTAACTTATGGAGCTACTCTCTACGAGGCCACTTTATAAGGTCATCTTCCCATCCCTCCTTAGTCGTGGGAAGTGGTATGATTATATTACTGTTTTGAGGTGCAAGAGGCCATGTTTCCACATTTCTGATGCTGAAGTCATTGTTTTTTTCCATCCATCCATCCATCCATCTTCTACCGCTTTTCCGGAGGTCCGGGTCGCGGAGGCAGCAGTTCAAGCAGAGAAGCCCAGACTTCCCTCTCCCCAGCCACCTGCTCCAGCTCTTCAGAGGGGATACCAAGGCGTTCCCGGACCAGCTGGGAGACATAGTCTCTCCACCGCGTCCTGGGTCTGCCCTGGGGTCTCCTCCCAGTGGGACGTGCCTGAAACACCTCAAGTGGGAGGCGTCCAGGAGGCATCCTAATCAGATGCCCATACCACCTCAACTGACTCCTTTCAATGTGGAGGAGCAGCGGTTCTACTCTGAGCCTGTCCCGGATGACTGAGCTCCTCACCCTATCTCTGAGGGTGAGTCCAGCAATCCTACGGAGAAAGCTCATTTCAGCCGCTTGTATCCGCAATCTCGTTCTTTCGGTCATTACCCAAAGCTTGTGACCATAGGTGAGAGTAGGAACGTAGATTGACTGGTAAATCGACAGCTTTGCCATAGAACTAAGCTCCCTCTTCACCACAACAGACCGGTACAACGTCCGCATCACTGCAGATGCTGCTCCAATCCGTCTGTTGATCTCTCGCTCCATTTTCCCCTCACTCGTGAACAAGACCCCAAGACACTTAAACTCCTCCACTTGGGGCAGGAGCCTGTCCCCAACCCGGAGAGGACAATCCACCTTTTTCCGGCTGAGGACCATGGACTTGGACTTGGAGGTGCTGATTCTCATCCCAGCCGCTTCACACTCAGTGGCAAACCGTCCCAGCAAGAGCTGTAGGTCATTGCTGGATGAAGCCAGCAGGACAACATCATCTGCAAACAACAGAGATGAGATCCTGTGGTCACCAAGCATGACACCCTCCATTCCCTGGCTGCGCCTAGAAATCCTGTCCATAAAAATTATGAACAGGATCGGTGACAAAGGGCAGCCCTGGCGGAGTCCAACTCTCACTGGGAATGACTCCGACCGAGTGTTGGCAATACGAACCAAACTCTCACAACGGTCGTACAGAGACCGAATAGCTCGTAACAACAAGCCCGATACCCCATACTCCCGAAGCACCCCCCACAAAAATCCACGAGGGACGCGGTCAAATTCCTTCTCCAAGTCCACAAAACACATGTAAACTGGTTGGGCAAACTCCCACGAACCCTCAAGAATTCTCGAGAGGGTAAAGAGCTGGTCCGATGTGCCACGGCCAGGACGAAAACCACATTGCTCCTCCTGAATCCGAGGTTCGACCAACGGCCCGACTCTCCTCTCCAGTACCTTGGCATAGACCTTCCCAGGGAGGCTGAGGAGTGTGATCCCTCTAAAGTTGGAGCACACCCTCCGGTCCCCTTTTTTGAAGAGAAGAACCACCACCCCGGTTTGCCATGCCAAAGGCACTGCCCCCGACCTCCATGCAATGTTGCAGAGGCGTGTCAACCATGACAACCCAACAACATCCAGGGCCTTGAGGTACTCAGGGCGAATCTCGTCCACCCCCGGGGCCCGGCCACCAAGGAGATTTTTAACCACCTTGGCGATCTCAGCCCCTGTGATGACTCGCCTATCACAGTCATTGTTTTTTAACAAAGAAAAGTGTCCCATTTTAGTGACAACCATACATTCTAAACTAGTACCGGAAGTTGCTACCATAATTCACGCAAGGCATCATGGGGCCTAGGAATGAGGTGGATTGTTGCCAGAAATTCACTGTAAAAATGACGGCTAGCATCAACTGCTACACATCCGACATTACGCTCACAGGATGTGACGTGTCCTTCCTGGCTCCACCAGCCTGTCAATCAAAGTGCCAGCTCCACAGGCCACACCTATTTTAGCCATCTGTTAGCATCCTCTGCTAGACCACGTAAAACCGATTTACAGGAAAATCCACCCCCTCAGAGTTTTTTCTGGGTCAAGACTGATTGATTGACGTGAAAACAAAATTTTTTGCTCAGCATTAAATATGCCTTTGGGGGGCCCTATTATTATGATGGCTAAGGCAAAAGCTCATGTTTTGGAGCCAAACCTACTGCCACTAGGTGGTAGTACAACTTTTGTCACTTCCTGGAGGGCATCTGCTTCCGCATTCTGGGATTGGGGTTTGATTTGTTCTCTTTATTTTTTCTTTTCTTTTCGTTTTTAATGGTGTCTCTATCAAGTTGTTTTTTATTCTGTTTTATTGTACAGCGCTGTGTGACTGTGCTTTGTAAATAAATTTTACTTATACAGTACATTTGCAGTGTTTTTCTGATAAATTTGTGGATTTCTCATAAATTTGCAACTTGATGTCTTGATGTTCAAATCAATCAAACCTTTTACTCAAATTTGTTTCTCATAAATTTGCTACTTTAGTCATAAATTTGCAACTTTTTCTCATTAGTTTGTGATTTTTTTTTTCTTATAAATTTGTTACTTTTTACTCTCAAATTTGTAACTGTTTTCTCATAAATCTGTACTTTGTTCTCGTAAATATACAGCTTTTTTTTCTAAATTTGTGACTTTTTTCTCAAATTTGTTAGTTTTTCTGATAAATTTGCAACTCTATCCTTATTAGTTTGTGCTTTTTTTTCCCCAAACTTGCTCATTTTTTCTTGTAAAAAAACATAATCTTACATAGGACCCCCAAAAATCACAGCTGTGACTACCATAATACTTACAGCGCCTCCCTCAGCATTAATATTGGCAAAAATCTGTTTATCACCCCCCCCAGTAATGGAATGAAATGCCCACCCATGGGTCTATTGACTGTAGAAGCACACCCATGTGCAGAAGCTGCTCCAGAGATGACAAAATACTGAGTATTTGTCTGCCACGTCAGTCCTTGAATACTGTTTTAAATGCCTTGCAGAAGTCTAAACATATTTATATGACCCTGAATCAGTAATATGGGCCAACTGGTTTTGCTTGAACATGTTTACTTTACAATCATACAGCTATGACTAACATTTTAAATAAAAACAAAAACACCATAAGCGACATTTGAAGTTGCACCAGAGCAGGCATCTGACTCAGACACTGCTGTGTAGCTTAAAGCAAAAACCATACATTATTCATTCCAATATTCATATGCTTTCTGCTGTTTCTTTAACTTCATACTTAATGAATGTGTGGAGATTATGCTTGGGGGGAAGGTGGGGGGGGGGTGACTGTACTGTTCAAAGCTTCATGCTCTTTGTGTATTGGTCAAGTGGGGTCATGCGTTTTCTTAAAACACACTCAGGCAGAACGCCATTTCAATGTTGATAAAAGATTTCACTCTGGCCCGTTTCGTTTTCCATCACCTATGAACTGAACATGAAGGGTACATGTACTGTAGCTGTGTGGTATGAATGAGAAAGTGAGGAACAAAGCACACAGTGCTATCGTGTTTTCTCATGCTAAAGGATTGCTGTAATTTACAAAATCAATGTTGTATTAGTTGAGGCCATGCACAACAGAAAGCTTTTACTAGCATGCATGAATCACATGTGCCCCCTCACGGCACCCCACCAACCAAAAATGTGACAAAATAGCACACTGTAGCCTATTACAGCATACAGTATGTAAAGACAATTTAGTCTTGTATTTAGTTTATAGCTTGGGCCTGTTTCGGTGAACACAAAACTGATATCCTGGCACGAACTAAAGAAAGGCATAGACAAAGCTCTTCCTCCACGGCTCTCAGTCTCTCTCTTGTTTTAGTTTTTATAGCATTGAGGCTTTAAAAGCCCAGTTTTTTCTCATTAAAGTTACGTGTGTGCTCATGGAGATCAACAAAACAGTCCGTGTTCTTATCTTGAAGTAGTGGACGCTTTGTTTGGTGACAACGTTTAAGCTTGCATGAGGCATGGCAGTGTTGGATAGCTTTTCCCCGCATACCAAGCATAATGGCTTGGTTCCATGGGATCTCCAGTGGAAGTAAATCCAAAGGAAAGCTAACTTTTGTCGTACTGCCTTGTCTGAACTGTCTTAACTTCCTTTTGACTCAGTCCTTCACCTGGGTTACAATTTTGTTCAGGGCCCAGTTCAGAGTCTGAATCTTTCCTCTTCAAATATTTATCCATCACGGTTTTTCATCTTGTCACTGCGACATCTAGCATGTCTTAACGAGGTCATTAACCTCCATAAAGCACATGAAGAAGAAGAAGACGGTAACCATACTGGGTTCATACTGCCACCTACTGACATAGAAGAGCCACTACAGAACCCATGCACAACAGCGGCAAATTGTTTACAATTTTTTTTGCCTCAATTAAGAAGTGAAATTAGACAGTTTTCCACAATTATCTCATAATTATGACTTACTATCTCATAATTATGAGACAGTAAGGCATGCTAGTGAGTTACCGACGAAATTAGCTGATGAGAGAGTAATCAAAATAAACTGATATCTGAGGTTTGAGAGAACAGATAAGTGCAGGATCACTATTTGGCATGGAACAGGTCTCAGTTTCCATCTTTACGTCATGTGTTATACAGCTTATCAATCATGCATAAAGTGTTTGCAACTTAAGTTATAAGATGTTTATAAATACCTTATAACATTAGCCCAATAAAACTACAAAAAAATTTTTTATAAGTTGCTATTTCCTCACATCACTATTTTCTCAGGCTGGTCTGATCCCAAGGAGCTTCCATCACTTGTTCACCTTCAGATTTAAGCCCTGATTTTGGAGCGGCCAACAGGGACTTACCTAGGGGTTTCTAAAGCTGCGAATGGGCTTCTATGAGATTAGGTTTGGGGCCTGACTGAGGTCTGCTTTTAAAGAATTATCACTGAAATCTTTAAAAAAAAAAAAAAAAAAATCAATGTGACATGCAGGATTGCACTGGGGAGAAATCAAGGTTGAGAATAAGTGATGCTAAAAATGGTAAATAGGCAGAACAGCTTATATACAGAATCTTCCTTCTATAATCATCAGTGAGATCATTAAATATCTGAACTGGATGGTTAATGAAATATATAAGTGAAAATGTCCCCAGAGTGTCAATATTTTGTGTGGCCACAATTATTTTCCAGCACTGCCTTAACTCTCTTGGGCATGGTGTTCACTAGAACTTCACAGGTTGCCACTAGAATCCTCTTCCATTCCTCCATGATGACATCATGAAGCTGGTGGAAGTTAGAGACCTTGCGCTCCTCCACCTTCTGTTTGAGGATGCCCCACAGATGGTCAATAAGATAAGATAAGATAAGATAAGCCTTTATTAGTCCCACAACGGGGAAATTCCAGGATTGCAACAGCACAGGGATAGCAACACTCAGAGCAACAATCAGAAGGCAAGAAAAAAACAAGCAAGCAAGAGCAGCTAATATACATATGTACGTATTACTATAAAATATATATATATACACACACACACAGACACACAGTGCAGAGCATTGTAGCTGGATGGAATAAATATATGAATATATGAACACACAGTGCAGAGCATTGTAGCTAGATGGAATAAATATGTAAATATATAAACACCCACAGTACGGAGCATTGCAGCTAGGTGGAATAAATATGCAAGTATATAAACACACACAGTGCGGAGCAATGTAGCTAGATGGAATAATATGTAGATATATAAATATATAAACACACCCAGTGCTGAGCATTGTATCTAGATGGAATAAATATGTAAATATATAAACACACACAGTGCAGAGCATTGTTGCTAGATGGAATGAAACAGCATAACCGTCTACTTAGTTATCCTACATGGTATGATTATGTGCCCATACATATTCTCACCCTCCATAGCGACCGGTATGTTCCTAGTTGTATGCCGGAGGGGACCATTGTGTAAGTCTATTGCATCTTTTGCATTCAAAAAACTATTAGTTTGTTACGTCTTTTTGCTATCTCTGCGAGCAGCCCTGCTTAGGTTGTACAGTCTGACAGCCGTTGGTAGGAAGGACCTACGAAACCTCTCGGTTGTGCACCTGGGATGATGTAGTCTGCTGCTAAATGAGCTCCTCAGTGCATTCAGTATGTCCTGCATAGGGTGGAACTCGGACTCCAGCAGAGATGACAGTTTAGCCACCGTCCTTCTCTCTCCTATCTCCTCCATCGGATCAAGGCGCTGCCCCAGGACAGAGCTAGCTTTCTTAATCAGTTTGTTCAGTCTCTTCCTATCGGCTGCAGTAATGCCACTGCCCCAGCAGACCACTCCAAAAGTGATGGCTGATGCCACCACCGTGTCATAGAATGACTTCAGCAGCGCCCCTTGTACACCAAAAGACCTGAGTCTCCTCAGCAGGAACAGCCTGCGCTGTCCCTTCTTGTAGAGTGCATCAGTATTGTGTGACCAGTCTAGTTTATTGTTCAGATGAATACCCAGGTACTTATAGGATGTCACCATCTCGATGTCTGTTCCCTGTATATTTACTGGTACTGTGAGGGGCTGCCCATGCCTGCGGCAGTCCACCACCAGCTCCTTAGTTTTCCTCGCGTTGATCTGGAGGCAGTTCCTATGGCACCAGTCCACGAAGTCCTGGATAAGCCCTCTGTACTCAGCTTCATCTCCATTGGAGATGAGGCCAACGATCGCAGAGTCATCAGAGAACTTCTGTAGATGGCAGTGTGTTGTGTTGTGTGAGAAGTCCGCAGTATAAAGAGTGAACAGGAAGGGAGCCAGCACCGTTCCCTGGGGGGCCCCCGTGCTACTGATGATCGTGTCGGACACACAGTCCCGGGTTCTCACAAACTGAGGCCGGTTCGTGAGGTAGTCCAGGATCCATGATGACAGGTGCTGGTCCACCCCTGCGCGCAGCAGCTTGTCCTTCAGGATCATCGGTTGGATGGTGTTGAAAGCACTGGAGAAGTCAAAGAACATGATCCTCACCATATTCCCGGGCTTCTCCAGGTGGGACAGAGAACGGTGAAGGAGGAAGATCACCGCATCCTCCACCCCAATGCCATGCTGGTAGGCGAACTGGAGTGGATCCATCGCTGGTTCCACCAGGGGGCGGAGGTGAGCAAGGAGCAGTCTCTCCAGGGTCTTCATCAAGTGGGACGTCAAGGCCACCGGTCTGTAGCTGTTCAGGTCTTTGGGGTGGGAAGTTTTTGGTACAGGTACCACACAAGATGTTTTCCACAGCTGTGGTACCCTCCCCAGTTTCAGGCTCATGTTGAAGATATACGTCACAATCCCACACAGCTGGTCTGCACAGGACTTGAGGAGCTTTGCGCTGATGCCGTCCGGTCCCGGCGCCTTCCTCGCCTTGATCTTCCTCAGCTCCGTCCTCACCTGGGTCCTGGTCAGGGTCAGGATGGGGGGCTGTGTGTTGGGAGTGGGGGGGTGTTGGTGGAGTGGGGAGTGGGCAGCAGGACTTGATTTCTTTAGAGGCAGCAGTGGTTGTTGTGCAGTCAGGGGGGAGGGCGGTTGGTCAAATCTATTGAAGTCTCCAGACCTAAACAATAGTGTTTAGGTCTGGAGACATGCTTGGACAGTCCATCATCTTTACCCTCAGTTTCTTTAGCAAGGCAGTGGTCATCTTGGAGGTATGATTGGGGTCGTTATCATGTTGGAATACCACCCTGCGGCCCAGTTTCCAAAGGGAAGGGGTCATGCTCTGCTTCAGTATGTCACAGTACATGTTGACATTCATGGTTCCTTTAATGAACTGTAGCTCCCCAGTGCCTGCAACACTCATGCAGCCCTAAACCATGACACTCCCACCACCATGCTTGACTGTAGGCAAGACACATTTGACTTTGTACTCCTCACCTGGTTGCCGCCACACACATTTGACACCATCTGAACCAAATAAGTTTATGTTGGTCTCATCACACCACAGGACATGCTTCCAGTAATCCATATCCTTAGTCTGCTTGTCTTCAGTAAACTGTTTGCAGGCTTTCTTGTGTATCATCTTTGAAAGGGACTTCCTTCTCCGGACAACAGCCATGCAGACCAATTTGATGCAGTGTGCGGCATATGGTCTGAGCACTGACAGGCTGACCTCCCAACCCTTCAATCTCTGCAGCAATGCTGGCAGCACGTACACGTCTATTTTCAAAAGACAACCTCTGGATGTGACACTGAGCACGTGCATTCAACTTCTTTGGTTGACCATGGCGAGACCAGTTCTGAGTGGAACCTGTCCTGTTAAACCGCTGTATGGTCTTGGCCACCGTGCTGCAGCTCAGTTTCAGGGTGTTGGCAATTTTCTTATAGCCTAGGCCATCTTTATGTAGAGCAGGGGTGTCCAACCATGTGCCATGGAGAGCCAAGACCCTGCAGGTTTTCTCTTCTACCCAGTCTCTTCAGCAGGTGTTTTCACTTATCAGCAATCAGTGGGAAGAAGTTCACAGAAATCTGCTGTTGAAGACACTGGTTGGAGGTAAAACCTGCAGGGTCTTGGCTCTCCATGGCACATGGTTGGACACCCCTGATGTAGAGCAACAATTCTTTTTTTCAGATCCTCAGAGAGTTCTTTGCTATGAGGTGTCATGTTGAACTTCCAGTGACCAGTATGAGAGAGTATGAGACCGATAACACCAAATTTAACTCACCTGCTCCCCATTCACACCTGAGACCTTGTAACACTAACGAGTCACATGACACCGGGGAGGAAAAATGGCTAATTGGGCACAATTTGGACATTTTCACTTAGAGGTGTACTCACTTTTGTTGCCAGCGGTTTAGACATTAATGGCCGTGTGTTCAGCTGTTTTGAGGGGACAGCAAATTTACACTGTTATACAAGCTGTACACTGACTACTTTACATTGTATCAAAGTGTCATATCTTCAGTGTTGTCCCATGAAGAGATACAATAAAATATTTACAAAAATGTGAGGGGTGTACCCACTTTTGTGAGATACTGTACACACACACACACACACACAGAGTTACAGCCCCTTTCTGGGCCAAGGCCAGAATTGCCTATATTATTCCTGGGATTTCTTTATTTCAAGGCCTCCCAGCAAGTCTGACAGACTTGGGGGGTTTTCCTCGGATCGTCTTGGCAAGCCTGATGAACCTGGCCATTTTCACCCCCTTCTTTTACCATCCCAGGCCGAGACTCAAACCCATGACACCATGATCTGAATACCTCCACTCTACTACTGAGCCAATGAGGAATTCCTCACTAGCTCTTGGGTAGTAACGGAGGTGTACTCTATGGTGTCAGGACCTGCACCACTTACCAATTACTCATGGAGAGGGTCGTCACAAAATATACACTACCGTTCAAAAGTTTGGGGTCACTTAGAAATTTCCTTATTTTTGAAAGAAAAGCACTGTTTTTTTTCAAAGAAGATAACTTTAAACTAATCAGAAATACACTCTAATATCTAATATACATTGCTAATGTGGTAAATGACTATTCTAGCTGCAAATGTCTGGTTTTTGGTGCAATATCTACGTAGGTGTATAGAGGCCCATTTCCAGCAACTATCACTCCAGTGTTCTAATGGTACAATGTGTTTGCTCATTGCGTCAGAAGGCTAATGGATGATTAGAAAACCCTTGTGCAATCATGTTAGCACAGCTGAAAACAGTTTAGCTGGTTAGAGAAGCTATAAAACTGACCTTCCTTTGAGCGGGTTGAGTATCTGGAAAAAATTATTATTTCAAATACAAATCATTATTTCTAACCTTGTCAATGTCTTGACTATATTTTCTATTCATTTTACAACTCATGGTGGTAAATAAGTGTGACTTTTCATGGAAAACACAAAAATAATTGTCTGGGTGACCCCAAACTTTTGAACGGTAGTGTATATAATGGGCAGCTCAATGGCGCAGTGATTAGCACTGTGGCAGCACAGCAAGAAGGTCGTGGGATCAATCTCACCCCCTACCATCGGTGACCCTTCTGTGTGAAGTTTGCATGTTCTCCCCGTGTCTGTGTGGGTTTTCTCTGGGTACTCCGGTTTCCTCCTACAGGCCAGAGTCATGCAGGTTAAGTTAAATGGCATCAACTGGGGATTCTAAATTGTCCTTGGGTATGAATGTGAGAGTGAATGGTTGTCTGTCTCTCTGTGTTGGCCCTGTGATGGACTGGCAATCTGTCCAGGGTGTACCATGCCTCGCGCCAAAAGATGTTGGGATGGGCTCCAGCCCCCCGCGATCCAAAAAGGATTAAGCAGTCAGAGGTGGACAGATGCATGGATATATACACTACTCACAAAAAGTTAGGGATATTTGGCTTTTGGGTGACATTTCAGGATGCACCTAAAATGCACTATAACCTTTACAGGTGAACTGAATTTGACCTTCTCTAACCTTTTGAATGCACATGTCCAACTGTTCAATATTTCAGTACTTTTTGCATAACTTGCTGTTCTCTAACAAGGTTCTTAACGACAAAATTCACAACAGGTATTTGATCCATGAATCAACCAGTAAATTTTCTGGTTCAATTAGAATTGTTATTTAAACAGTCCTCTTCTCTTCATCATGCTGTTCACATTATGACATCATGAGACCAAGACGACACCTCACAATTGATCGACAGTACCTCGCCATTGCAAGGCTTCAAACAGGATGTTCTCAGAGGGAAGTGGCCACTGAGCTTAGCGTGTCACCGAGTGTCATCAGCAGGTTGCAACAGAGATGCAGAGACAGGAAGACTTTCTGTGACAGGAAGAGTCACATAAAGGCGTAGAAGCGGATGTCCTTTGGCCACATCCCACGCTGATGACCGCTTTATTGTGACCAGTGCCTTGCAGAGCCGGATGATGAATGCCACTCAGCTCCAGGTACATTTAAGGGAGGTGAGAGGCACCCAAATGTCATGTCAGACCGGTTGAAATGTTTACATCAGCGTGGTCTGTGTCTACATGACCTGCAAGGGTACCTGACCACACCACCAGGCACAGGCATCATCATTTGCATGGACCAGGGAGTATTTACGCTGGACAAGGGACCAGTGGGCCTCAGTGCTGTTCTCTGATGAAAGTTGATTCACGTTGAGTAGAAATTATGGCCGCCAAGGATGTTGGAGACTTCGAGGAGAGCCACTGCTGTCACCAGATAAACCTTTGGTGGTGGTGGTGGTGTTACAGTCTGGGCAGATGTGTCTAGTCAATACAGAACTGCCCTACACCTTGTGAATGGTACAGTGACAAGCCAACACAACCTGAATAACACCATTAATCCAGTCATTGTGCCCCTGCATGAACAACACAGACCTAATTTCATCTTCATGGACAACAATGCTCCAGCTCATCAAGGTCGCATCACTAGGGAACGGCTGCTGGAGGCTGGGGTACCTCAAATGGAGTAGCCTGCATTTTCTCCAGACCTGAATCTCATAGAAAACCTATGGGATCAGCTGAATCACCATGTAGAGGCTTGTAACCCTGCACTTGTAACCCTGGACTTGTAACCCTGGAGCATAATCCCCAAAAGAGATGAGATTTCGGTGTTGCTGTTGGACTCAAATCTGGACTACCTTTGTCTCTCAGAAAGCTGGCTACACAGTAACATAGACACTAATATGATCGATATTGTGGGCTACCAGTGTTTTAGAAAAGACAGGCAGGTAGGGAGGGGAGGAGGTGTTTTAATTTACATCAAAGAGAAATATAAATGTCAACTGGTTGATTTGAATACTTCACTTGAATGTTTAGCTGTTAATGTATGTCTCTCTCCGGTAATGAATTTCAACATTGCAGTAGTGTACAACCCACCGTCACACAACTCTTCCTTTTATAATGAATTAAGTGATCTGGTTAAACAACTTGAGAAGAACAGAGAAACAATAATTCATGGTGACTTTAATATCAACTGGTCTGATAAAAAAGACAAATAAAAACTGAAAAGCCTCATGACTAAATTTAATTACCAGCAAATCATCAAAGGACCCACCAGGATAACCAAACAATCCAGAACACTTATTGACATGGTATTTACTAATAAACCAGAACGAATAACCAGAACCTATAATCTTGTAACTGGTCTCTCAGATCATAACATGGTTCTTGCTGTCAGGAAACTTACTAAAAAGCGACTACAGTATTTTGGGGGAGTCGATATTGACAAATCAAATTTTATTATCCCCAAATCAAAAAATGAGGAGTTTGAACATTACTTAGAGAATCAAAATTGGGAGCAGCTCATGGCAACATGTGAAGTAGATGATTGTTGTAATTTTATAACTGCAACAATCACAAAGTCTATAGAAAAATTTTCAAAGCAAATTAAAAGTAGACAACAGAAGATTAGCCTACCATGGTTAAATAATGAAATAAGAAAACTTATGAAGAGGCGAGACTATGCACTGAAAACATCACTAACCTCCAAACTACAAAATGATCACCTTGTGTACAAAAGTTTAAGAAATAAAGTGGTACATGAGCTGCGAAAATCAAAAATATCTTATTACAATAAACTGATAGATCATGCAAAGGCTAACAACAGTTCCCTATGGAGGCATTTAAATAACTTAACTAATAAAAAAAACGATCAGAAGGGGGTAAAGGAACTTAGAATCAATGGCAAGACCGTCAGTGACAAGGCTACTTTGGCAAATGAATTTAATTCACACTTTGTGGGCTCTGTGGAAGACTTAACAAAAATTTTTGTGCTGCCAAATGTGCTCAACAACACAAATTCCATACTCCCAACAGATACTTTTCACATCGATGAGGTAAATGAGAAGTTAATTGCTGGTATTGTTAAAACACTGTCAAACTCAAAAACTAATGATATCTACAATATGAGCACCTCCTTTCTCAAAATGCACAGCAAAATATTAATCAAACCACTGACTCATCTCATTAATCTCTCCATTAGGTCTAGTACATTTCCATCTGGCTGGAAAAAAGCTGTCGTCATACCAGTTCATAAATCAGGCAGTAAAGACGATATATGCAATTACCGCCCAATCTCTATCTTACCAGTCCTATCTAAGGTTCTTGAAAAAGTTGTAGCTACACAGCTGATAGACTACTTACAAGACAGTCAACTTCTTCATCCACATCAATTTGGTTTTAGACCAGGATACTCAACAGAAACAGCAAATTGTTGCCTTATTGAAAACGTCAAACAGTCCTTGGACAGGGGTAATGTGGTAGGAGCTGTTTTTCTAGATCTCAAAAAGGCTTTCGATACTGTAAACCACAGTTTGCTTTTATCCAAAATGGTATCTTTTAACTTCTCCCCAAATACATTAGAATGGTTTGCATCTTATCTCCAGAATAGAGAACAGTGTGTAAAAGTTCACCAGGATAAATCCTCATTTTTAAACAACCGCATGGGTATCCCACAAGGGTCCATTCTTGGTCCTTTACTTTTCAGCATTTTTATTAATGACTTGCCGTTACACTGCTCAGCTGCAACATGCCAACTTTATGCAGATGATGCAGTTATTTACACAGCTGCCAAGACTCCAGCACAGGCTGCAGATGTACTGTCTACAAGTATGGTTGATGTCCAAGAGTGGCTCCTCAAGAACCATCTATTGCTGAACCTTCAGAAAACAGTCTCAATGTGCTTTTCAATCAAAAAATGTAACCTGCAACATTTTAAAGTTAATATACATGATCATGACATCAGTTTAGCTACAGAATTCAAATACCTTGGCATTGTACTAGATCCTCAACTCAAATTTAATCTTCATATAAAGAAAATTTCAAAAACAGTAAAAAAAAATCTGAACTGCTTTAAATTAATTAGATATTACATACCTTACGAAGCAGCTGCACTGTATATGCATTCTATGGTTTTTTCTCATATATCATACTGTTTGACAGTCTGGGCTCAAGCAGCCCCTTCCACAATAAGACATATAGGTTCATTATATAATCAAACCCTAAAAATCTTGGACAAAAAGCCCATTAGGTGGCATCACTGTAATGTTTTAAAAAAATACAACCTATTGAGTTTTGAGAGCTTCATTGACCTCTGTCTTCTGAAATTAACGTTCAAATGTTTCCATAAATCAGCACCCGAGCCACTTGCTGGTTTCGTCCAAAGACAGGACAGCAGCAGAGCCACCAGGAGTTCTGTTAACAATAACTGTAAAATATTCCACCGCAGAACCACATTTGGACAAACAGCTTTCTCTATAAAGGGCAGTCACATCTGGAACACAATGCCAAATGAAATTAAAATAATAACGGACTTTAAAACATTCACTAAAAATGTTAAAAACTGGCTGAAAAATAAACAAGAATGTACTCATGTATGAATTATTTGTCTGCAAAGTGAGAGTGAATGAAGGGAAGGAATAAATGTGTTTGTTTATAGTGAGTGACGGAGGGAGGAAGGCCTGAAATAGGCAAATGTGAGTTATGTTATATGTGTTAAATGTGAGTCAGGCTGTTATATTTGTGTATTTATAATATTTATGTTAAAGGTGAGTCAGGCTGTTATATTTGTGTATTTATAATATTTATAATTGTGTATTTATAATTTTTCTGCATTGATGTATGTGGTTATTGTGTATATTTTTATCTTGATTCTTTTTTCTAAAGCCCATCCAGGGACAAGAGTTGCAAATTAGCTAATAGCTATACACTCTATGTGCAACACATCAGATTGATTGTCTTTGATTAATTGTCTATGTTTATTGCACTGTCCCTGTCAAATAAACTAATCTACTACTACTACTACACACCATAACCTCAATGACCTGAGGGCCGCTCTTCAAGTAGAGTGGAACGCCATTCCTCAGTAGACAATAAGTCGACTTGTGAACAGCATGAGATGTCACTATGAAGCTGTGATTGATGCTCAAGGGCACATGACAAGTTGATTGATTGATTGATTGATTTTTATTTGAACATTGTTAAAGAAAGAAAAAAAGAGAGTTCAAAACACAACAAAAAAACAAACCAAAATAAAATGTTCAAAAGGAGTGGGAAGAAGCCAAGGCTTATACAGTCCCACCCACACAAGTTATTGAGACATTGACATTTGTGGTATACCCACCACTGTTGTTGACTTTTGTTTCAATAAATTGCTTGAAATGAAGGAAATCACCACTGCATGCTTCTGCTTAAATGCCCTACTTTCATGATATAATATCACTGTAGCGTGAACTTTTTACATTTTCCATAAATTTCACCCAAAAGCCAAATATCCCTAACTTTTTGTGAGTAGTGTAGGTAGCATAATGCTAAAACCAATTTTTTTGCTTTTTGGAGATACTAGGCAAGATTGTGTTTGGGCTATCTTTTCTGCAAAAAGCAAGGAATACTGCAACTTCTGGAATGCCTATTGTCCGATCATTGTATACTACCCATTCATAGGGTTTCTTTCACATTGTTGATTCAAGCTGTTTCTGGCTATAAAACAGTGTACACAAATGCTTGGGGGCCCTCAAGCTACATATAAGTTCACCTTCAACATTCTTTTGAGAATTAAAATTGCCTTTGACTATTTGCAACTTTTATCAATTTGTGAGCTTTGATTAACAAATTGTCACTTTTTTTTATAAATTTGTAACTTTTTTGTCATAAATTTGCTGTTTTTTCTCATAAATTTACAAAAAATACTGAATTTTGTACTTTACTTGTAAATTTGCTGTTTTTTGCCAAAAATTTGTGACTTTTTGTAAATGTACATCTTTTTTCTAATGAATTTCCTACTTTTTTCAGTCTAAATTAACATCTTTCATGTATACTTCTCGTCAATCTGCAACTTCATGGGCCTCATGAAAGAACATTAGTTTTACAAACTCCAATTCCTATAAAGTGGAGATGTTGTGTAAAACAAATAAAAACAGAATATAATGATTTGCAAACACTTTTCAACCTGTATTCAATTGAATACACTACAAAGACAAGACGTATAATAGTCAGACTGGTGAACTTTATTGTTTTGGGGTTGTTGTTTTGTTTTGTTTTTGCAAATATTCATTCCTTTTGAATTTGATGCTTGCAAACGTGTTCCAAAACAGCTGGGACAGGAGCAAAAAAGAGTGGAAAAACTGAGGAATCCTTAGACAAACACCTTTTTGGAATATTCCACAGGTGAGCAGGTTAATTGCAAACAGGTGAGTGTCATGATTGGGTATAAAAGGAGCATCTCCAAAAGGCTCAGTCATTCACAAGCAAGGATGGGATGAGGTTTATCGCTTTGTGAACAACTGTGTGGGCAAATAGTCCAACAGTTTAACAACAATGTTTTTCAACGTATAATTACAAGTAATTTAGGGATTTCATCATCTACGGTCCATAATATCATCAAAAGATTCAAGAGAATCTGGAGAAATTTCTACACATAAGTGGCAAGACCGAAACCAACATTGAATGCCTTTGATCCCGCAGGCGGCACTGCATTAAAAACCGACATCATTCTGTAAAGGATATTACCACATGGGCTCAGGAAAACCATTTCCAGTTAACAGTTCATCTCTACATCTACAAGTGCAGCTTAAAACTACCATGCAAAGCCAAAGCCATATATCAACAACACCCAGGAAGGTCGCCAGTTGCTCTGGGCCCGAGCTCATCTGAGATGGACTGACACAAAGTGGAAAAAGTGTGCTGTGGTCTAATGAGTCCACATTTAAAATTGTTGTGGAATCCATGGACGTCGTGTTCTCCAGGCTAAAGAGGAAAACGACCCTCCAGATTGTTATTGCAAAGTTCAAAGCCCAGCATCTGTAGTAGTATGGGGGTGTGTTAGTGCTCATGGCATAGGTAATTTACAGTTAAATGACCTTAAAACAGAGACTCTAATAATTGCTCTTGACAGTGCAATCCCTACTATTAAAGAATCCCTTGGGCCACTTAGTTCCTCCCGCAAATCCTCTGTACGTAATCTTGCAGTAGCTCTTGACAGCTCTTTATCCCCAGATGCTCATGTAAGTCAGCTGACTCGTTCTGCATTGTTTCACTTGAGAAACATTGCCAAACTGAGAGACATGGTGTCTACGGCTGAGTCGGAAATGGTTGTTAATGTTTTTATTTCTTCTTGTTTAGACTATTGTAATTCACTTGTTCATGTCCTTAAAACTTCCTTAAATCGGCTCCAGATGGTTCAAAATGCTGCTGCAAAGCTTTTAACTAAAGTTAATAAGAGAGCTCACATCACCCCCCTTTTATGTAATCTTCACTGGCTCCCTGTTAATTTTAGAGTTCAGTTTAAACATCTGGTTTTAACTTTTAGAGCCTTGCCTGGTCTCACACCTCCCTACACTGCAGACCTCATTCAGCCATACTCCTCCTCTCTGCCCCTCAGGTCCTCTAGTCAGTTTTTATTAGACGTACCTCAGACTTATTTTAAAACACGTGGTGATCGAGCTTTTCAAGCGGAACTCTCTGCCCTCGTCAGTCCGTTTCACTGACTCTGAGGTTATTCTTAGGAAGCAAATTAAAACACTGTTGTTTAGACGGCCGTTAAGTGGGGGGGGGGAGTCATTATTTGTTTTTGTTTTATTTTATTATATTCATTTGTTGTAATCTATTCTTAACTTGTGTTTTATTTTATCACTATAAATTTTACTCTTTTTAATTTGTGCATCTTTGTCATTTAACCCCTTGTTTCTGTGTTTCATTTCATGTAAAGCACTTTGTGGCTTTTGTCTGTGAAAAATGCTATACAAATAAAGTTATTATTATTATTCATTCATTCATTATCTGTGAAGGCACCATTAATGCTGAATGGTACATACAGGTTTTTGAGCAGCACATGCTGCCATCCAAGCAACGTCTTTTTCAGGGACGTCCCTGCTTATTTCAGCAAGACAATGCCAAGCCACATTCTGCATATGTTACAGCAGCGTGACTTCATAGTAAAACAGTGCGGCTTCTAGACCGGCCTGCCTGCAGTCCAGACCTGTCTCCCACTGAGAATGTGTGGCGCATTATGAAGTGCAACATAAGACAACAGAGACCTCGGACTGCTGAGCAACTGAAGTCGTACATCAAGCAAGAGTGGGGAAGAATTCCACCTAAAAAGCTTCAACAATTAGTGTCCTCATTCCTAAATGCTTTTTGAGTGTTGTTCAGAGGAAAGGTGATGTAACACTGGGGTAAACGTGTTCCTGTCTCAGCTTTTTGGGAACATGTTGCAGGCGTCAAATTCAAAATGAGTGAATATTTGCAAAAAACAAAGTTTATCAGTTTGCACATTAAATATCTTGTCTTTGTAGTGTATTCTATTGAATATTGGTTGAAAAGGATTTGCATGTCATTGTAATCTGTTTTTAAATTTACGTTTTACACAACATCCCAACTTTACTGGAACTGGGGTTTGTACACAAAACTCTTCCAACTGCTCTGGACCACCTGAACATTTTGTTTGCCTAAATTTCAAGATAATAACAGATTGGTGAATCCCACAAGTTCACATAAATTGATCATACATCACGTTTACCAACAAATCTGCGAGTACTAAAGTCTTATTCATGATGCATTTGCCCTCTGGTCCACTTTGGTCCGTGTGCACGCCGGGCTCGTCCAAAGCACACGTTGTACATGCTCACTTTTTTCCATCTACCAAGCCAAGCGGTTGACGCATGCGCACAACTGCTATTTGTAGGTTCGCCCCAGCCCTATGGGTAGTGCAAATGCACTAACACGCCAGTTTGTTCGGCTATAAACAGGAGAGCAACACACAATTTTTTTTGTAGCAACAATGGTGTTGTTTCAAGGAAAAGGAGGAATTACCATTTTCCAGTGTTCTTCTCCGTTCAAGCTCCTGCTGCTGCTGCAAAAGGCTTCATGCATGTTTATTCTCATCTTCCATGTCGTCGTTGTCTTCCTCGTCTACTTTGTCTTTGTATGATGTGTTGGTAGCGCCACCTCATGAATGGGACGTTCAATCTTGCGCATGCTCTGGCAACGTGTTCGGATCTTGGGTGGGCCGCGCAGTTGTAACAAGTTAAATAGGTCAGACATGGTTAGCCCAGTAGCTTCATTCTCCTTTAATGCACTGACTATAGTTTTATGCGTTTGATAGAAATGGTTTCATATTGAAGTTTTTTTTTATGTGTTTCGGAATTCGTAATTAAGGCTCTTGTATAAGTTTTAATACGCAAGGAAGGGCACAAGTTAATTGTTGATTGCTCCGTGATCTGTTATTTATGCCTTAGGGATGCAGTAGAGGGAGTCTGCTTCTGCACCTCAATTAATACAGACGAGTGAAGGTAACAGAAGCATGTGTGATCATTCTCCTTCTCTCACTACTTTCCTTCCCTGTTTAAGGTAAATATTGCATGTAAAGCACTGTAAGTTTGAGGAAACATTCTAGATATTCTTTTCTATGTATTATTGTACTGTTTGATGAGTTTTGCACGGCTTTATTGATGAAAGAATGTGAGCTAAAATAGATAAAATGTAAGCTAGCGGCTGGGAAACCCCGTAGCTGTTCTGCCGTCTTCAACTGTGCAGCATGTGGTCGTTGTCTTGTAAGCTAGTCATGGGTTCATGTGTGTGTGGTGATCAGACATGTTTGTCTAAAACTGTGCTTTGTTCTTAATGCGTTCTTTTAGCAGTGAGCACAATTTAGTGTGTTAATAGCAATAATCAAGAAGGTTAAAAATTTATTATATATTCATATGATGTTAATATGTGGTTAAGAAAAATGCATTTGAAGTTTGGCGTACTTTTGCTGCGCCAGAGGTGCACTAAGGCTCTGGACTTTTGTAGTGCAGCTGAAATGTGATTGTGTTGAAGATATGTACACGCTGTTGGTCATGTTCAAAGCTTAATACAGACGACTGAAGGCAACAGATGCATGTGTGATCATTCTCCTTCTCTCACTACCTTCCCTATTTAAGGGTACAACACGGTTATAAAATTTTGGCTGCGTGCGGTCGTCCGCAGTAGAGCCCTGCGGACAGTAGGGGACTGGAGACGATGACGTGAATTTCGTCACGTGAGGTTTCCGTTTGCAGGTACGCGGACAGCGGAGGTGCAGCATGAATCCAGCTTAACGGTTCTTGAATGAGGTCCAATGTTTTTCTTCTACTCTCTGAAAACAGGGCCACCCCCAAACACAAACTTGCATTAGCGCAGCCCTGCTGTTGATACACGTGTCCTGCCATGTTTAATAACAGGACCTGCTTTTGCGGCCTCCACGGCAGCAGCGCCACTTCACAACCTTTTTAGCATTTTTGTCACAGCAGTGCCACCTCTCTCCACTTCCCGTCCTTCAAAGTCATCCAGAACCAAATGGAAGGGAAGTGAACACCACGAGCCTGCACAGGAAAAAAGAAACTAGCTAATGCATACCATGAAGCAGTCAGGGAGGGAGTGAAAAAGAAACCAACATCCCCATAGCAAGACCTGCACTGTGCACGGCGGGAGACGTCAGCCAGTCCATTGCTGTGGTTGCCATGGTGATGCCAGCATGTACCTACAAAAGGGGGAACCTCCATATGGTATCAGGCTGATTGTGGGGATTTCCTGTCTGCTGACCTGTAGTCAGGGCCGCTTCTAGCTTTTACAGAGCCGATGCAAGGCTGTGTTTGGAGGCCCCTGATTTTGTAACGGGGAAGAGTTCAAATCCTTCAAAATGAAAAAAATGACAAAGAAAAAAAACAATAAAAACTGAAATTAGGTCATTGTCTAGATAAAAAGAAGAAAAATACTGAATAAAAATGTAACAAGCATCTATATGAACACTGCAAAGTTACAAGAAAAATGCTGAAAATATACAAGAAAAACATCAAACATTTATGAGAAAAAAAGTGGCAAAACAAAAAAGTCAGAAATTTATAAAAGATAAAAAATGTTCAAAGTTTACAAGAAAAAACCAATATGAGAAAAATATTGCAAATTTAGGAGAGAAAAAATTAGCAAATTTAAAGGGGAAAAGTAAATTTATGACAAAAAATATTTCAGATTTAGGGGAAACAGTTATAAATTTATGGAGCAAAATTCACAAATAAGTTTCAAATTTATGGGAAAAAATATATGAAAATATAAATAATTTAATAATAATTAAATAATCTACATTTAAGATAAGATAAGCCTTTATTAGTCCCACAATTCAGTGTACCCCGCCCGGTATGGGGTTACCGGGGCCCCACCCTGGAGCCAGGCCTGGGGGAGGGGCTCGAAGGCTAGCGTCTGGTGGCCGGGTTTCCACCCATGGGACCCGGCCGGGCTCAGCCCGAAGGAGTTACATGGGTCCGCCCTCCAGTAGGTTCACCACCTGCAGGAGGGATCATGGAAGTCCGGTGCTATGTGGATTAGGTGGCAGTCAAAGGCGGAGACCTTGGCGGACTGATCCCAAGCTTTCTAAACTGGCTTTTGGTACGTGGAATGTCACCTCTCTGGTGGGGAAGGAGCCTGAGCTGGTGTACGAGATTGAGCGATACCGGCTAGATATAGTCGGCCTCACCTCAACACACAGCTCCGGTTCCGGAACCAGTCTCCTGGAGAGGGGCTGGAGCTTGGCCTTTTCTGGAGTTGCCCCGGGCGAGAGGCGACGAGCAGGGGTAGGTATTCTTGTATCGCCCCACCTTGCTGCCTCTATATTGGAGTTTTCCCCGGTGGACGAAAGGGTTGCTTCCCTGCGCCTTCGGGTTGGGAAACGGGTCCTGACCATCATTTGTGCCTATGCACCAAATGATGTTTCAGAGTACCCACCCTTTTTGGAGTCTGTGACTGGGGTGCTGGAGGGTGCTCCTCCTGGAGACTCCATTGTCCTACTGGGGGACTTCAATGCGCACGTGGGCAACAACAGTGAAACCTGGAGGGGGGTGATTGGGAGGAACGGCCTGCCCGATCTGAACCCGAGTGGTGTTCAGTTATTGGACTTCTGTGCTAACCACAGTCTGTCTATAACGAACACCATGTTCAAGCATAAGGGTGTCCATATGTGCACCTGGCACCAGGACACCCTAGGCCGCAGGTCGATGATCGATTTTGTTATCGTATCATCAGACCTGCGACCGTATGTCTTGGACACCCGAGTAAAGAGAGGTGCAGAGCTGTCAACTGATCACCACCTGGTGGTGAGTTGGATCCGATGGCAGGGGAGGAAGCCATTCAGACCTGGTAGACCCAAACGTATAGTGAGGGTGTGCTGGGAGCGTCTGGCTGAGGCCCCTGTCCGGGAGGTCTTCAACTCCCACCTCCGGAAGAACTTCAACCACATTCCGAGGGAGTCTGGAGACATGGAGTCTGAATGGGCCATGTTCTCCACCTCTGTTGTTGAAGCGGCAGCCCAGAGCTGCGGCCGCAAGGTGGTCGGTGCATCTCGTGGTGGCAACCCCCGAACCAAGTGGTGGACACCAGTGGTGAGGGGGGCCATTAAGCTGAAGAAGGAGTCCTATCAAGCTTGGTTGGCTTGTGGGACTCCCGAAGCAGCTGAGGTGTACCGGCAGGCCAAGCGGAGTGCAGCTCGGGTGGTTGCTGAAGCAAAAACCCGGGTATGGGAGGAGTTCGGTGAGGCCATGGAACAAGACTTTCGGTCGGCTTCAAAGAGATTCTGGCAAACTGTTCGGCGGCTCAGGAGGGGAAAGCAGCTCCCCGTCCACACTGTGTATGGTGCGGATGGGACACTGTTGACTTCAACTGGGGATATCGTCGGGCGGTGGAAGGAATACTTCGAGGATCTCCTCAATCCCACTGATACGCCTTCCACAGAGGAAGCAGGGTTTGGGGACGAGGGGGATGACTCGCCTATCACAGGGGCTGAGGTCGCCAAGGTGGTTAAAAATCTCCTTGGTGGCCGGGCCCCGGGGGTGGACGAGATTCGCCCCGAGTACCTCAAGGCCCTGGATGTTGTTGGGTTGTCATGGTTGACACGCCTCTGCAACATTGCGTGGAGGTCGGGGGCAGTGCCTTTGGCATGGCAAACCGGGGTGGTGGTTCCTCTCTTCAAAAAAGGGGACCGGAGGGTGTGCTCCAACTTTAGAGGGATCACACTCCTCAGCCTCCCTGGGAAGGTCTATGCCAAGGTACTGGAGAGGAGAGTCCGGCCGTTGGTCGAACCTCGGATTCAGGAGGAGCAATGTGGTTTTCGTCCTGGCCGTGGCACATCGGACCAGCTCTTTACCCTCTCGAGAATTCTTGAGGGTTCGTGGGAGTTTGCACAACCAGTTTACATGTGTTTTGTGGACTTGGAGAAGGCATTTGACCGCGTCCCTCGTGGATTTTTGTGGGGGGTGCTTCGGGAGTATGGGGTATCGGGCTTGTTGTTACGAGCTATTCGGTCTCTGTACGACCGTTGTGAGAGTTTAGTTCGCATTGCCAACACTCGGTCGGAGTCATTCCCAGTGAGAGTTGGACTCCGCCAGGGCTGCCCTTTGTCACCGGTCCTGTTCATAATTTTTATGGACAGGATTTCTAGGCGCAGCCAGGGAATGGAGGGTGTCATGCTTGGTGACCACAGGATCTCATCTCTGTTGTTTGCAGATGATGTTGTCCTGTTGGCTTCATCCAGCAATGACCTACAGCTCTTGCTGGGACGGTTTGCCGCTGAGTGTGAAGCGGCTGGGATGAGAATCAGCACCTCCAAGTCCGAGTCCATGGTCCTCAGCCGGAAAAAGGTGGATTGTCCTCTCCGGGTTGGGGACAGGCTCCTGCCCCAAGTGGAGGAGTTTAAGTATCTTGGGGTCTTGTTCACGAGTGAGGGGAAAATGGAGCGAGAGATCGACAGACGGATTGGAGCAGCATCTGCAGTGATGCGGACGTTGTACCGGTCTGTTGTGGTGAAGAGGGAGCTGAGTTCTAAGGCAAAGCTGTCGATTTACCAGTCAATCTACGTTCCTACTCTCACCTATGGTCACGAGCTTTGGGTAATGACCGAAAGAACGAGATCGCGGATACAAGCGGCTGAAATGAGCTTTCTCCGTAGGATTGCTGGACTCACCCTCAGAGATAGGGTGAGGAGCTCAGTCATCCGGGAGAGGCTCAGAGTAGAACCGCTGCTCCTCCACATTGAAAGGAGTCAGTTGAGGTGGTATGGGCATCTGATTAGGATGCCTCCTGGACGCCTCCCACTTGAGGTGTTTCAGGCACGTCCCACTGGGAGGAGACCCCGGGGCAGACCCAGGACTCGGTGGAGAGACTATGTCTCCCAGCTAGTCTGGGAACGCCTTGGTATCCCCTCTGAAGAGCTGGAGCAGGTGGCTGGGGAGAGGGAAGTCTGGGCTTCTCTGCTTGAACTGCTGCCTCCGCGACCCGGACCTCCGGAAAAGCGGTAGAAGATGGATGGATGGATGGATGGATAGTCCCACAATGGGGAAATTCCAGGATTGCAACAGCACAGGGATAGCAACACTCAGAGCAATAATTAAGAAGATACGGAAGATATAAATAAGAGCAGTGGATATACATACATACACATCAATATATAAATATATATACAAAGTGCGGAGCATTGTAGCGAGATGGAATAAACAGCATAACCGTCTACTTAGTTATCCTACATAGTATGAATATGTACCCATACATATTGTCACCCTCCGTAGTGACCGATATTGTCCTAGTTGTATACTGGAGGGGACCATTGTGTAAGTCTATTGCGTCTTTTGCATTCAATACTATTAGGTTGTCACGTTTTTTTGCTACCTCTGCGAGCAGCCCTGCTTAGGTTATACAGTCTGACAGCCGTAGGTAGGAAGGACCTGCAAAACCTCTCGGTTGTGCACCTAGGATGATGTAGTCTGCTGCTAAATGAGCTCCTCAGTGCGTTCAGTATGTCCTGCATAGGGTGGGACTCGGACTCCAGCAGAGATGACAGTTTAGCCACCATCCTTTTCTCTCCTATCTCCTCCACTGGGTCAGGGCGCTGCCCCAGGACAGAGCTAGCTTTCTTGATCAGTTTGTTCAGTCTCTTCCTATCAGCTGCTGTAATGCCACTGCCCCAGCAGACCACTCCAAAAGTGATGGCTGATGCCACCACCGTGTCATAGAATGTCTTCAGCAGCGCCCCTTGTACACCAAAAGACCTGAGTCTCCTCAGTAGGAACAGCCTGCGCTGTCCCTTCTTGTAGAGTGCGTCAGTATTGTGTGACCAGTCTAGTTTATTGTTCAGATGAACACCCAGGTACTTGTAGGATGTCACCATCTCGATGTCTGTTCCCTGTATGTTTACTGGTGCTGTGATGGGTTGTCCTTGCCTGCGGCAGTCCACCACCAGCTCCTTAGTTTTCCTCGCGTTGATCTGGAGGCAGTTCCTATGGCACCAGTCCACGAAGTCCTGGATAAGTCCTCTGTACTCAGCTTCATCTCCATTGGAGATGAGGCCGACGATTGCAGAGTCGTCAGAGAACTTCTGTAGATGGCAGTGTGTTGTGTTGTGTGAGAAGTCCGCAGTATAAAGGGTAAACAGGAAGGGAGCCAAAACTGTTCCCTGGGGGGCCCCCGTGCTACTGATGATTGTGTCGGACACACAGTCCCGGGTTCTCACAAACTGTGGCCGGTTAGTGAGGTAGTCCAGGATCCATGATGACAGGTGCTGGTCCACCCCTGCGCACAGCAGCTTGTCCTTCAGGATCATCGGTTGGATGGTGTTGAAAACACTGGAGAAGTCAAAGAACATGATCCTCACCGCATTCAGAATCAGAATCAGAATCAGAATCAGAATCAGGTTTATTGCCATTGTTCATGTAGTACACAAACTAGGAATTTGTCTCGGTACAATGCTGCAACATTAAACATGATAAGATAAGAGAAATAAACTATACATGTAATAAAGTGTAGGATAAGATTAAGTGATACTGGTCAACAGTTAAAATATATATTAGCCAGCAGCAGATACTGCGGAGAACTATATAGTGCAGTCGGTAATGCAGGAAGAAAACAGTGATGATTGACATGAGTCTGGTTGAGCTGCTGTACATGGTGCACGAGAGTCACTTAGTGTTCAGCAGTCTAATGGCAGAGGGGAAGAAGCTGTTCATGTGACGGGAGGTTTTAGTCTGGATGGACCGAAGTCTTCTACCAGAGGGGAGGGGGGCAAACAGTACATGACCAGGGTGTGAGGGATCGGCTATGATCCGGCCAGCACGCCTCCGGGTCCTGGAGATGTACAGATCCTGGAGAGATGGGAGCTTGCAGCCGATCACCTTCTCAGCAGTGCGCACGACGCGCTGCAGCCTTAGTCTGTCCCTGGCAGTGGCTCCTGCGTACCACACGGTTATGGAGGTGGTGAGGATGGACTCGATGATGGCTGTGTAGAACTGCACTAACATCTTGGTGGGTAGCTTGAGCTTCCTCAGCTGCCGCAGGAAGAACATCCTCTGCTGGGCTTTTTTGATGAGTGAGCTGATTCCCGGGCTTCTCCAGGTGGGACAGAGAACGGTGAAGGAGGAAGATCACTGCATCCTCCACCCCAATGCCATGCTGGTAGGCGAACTGGAGTGGATCCATCGCTGGTCCCACCAGGGGGCGGAGGTGAGCAAGGAGCAGTCTCTCCAGGGTCTTCATCATGTGGGACGTCAGGGCCACTGGTCTGTAGCTGTTCAGGTCTTTGGGGCGGGAGGTCTTTGGTACAGGTACCACACAAGATGTTTTCCACAACTGTGGTACCCTCCCCAGCTTCAGGCTCAGGTTGAAGATGAGCTCCACAATCCCACATAGCTGATCTGCACAGGACTTGAGGAGCTTTGCGCTGATGCTGTCCGGTCCCGACGCCTTCCTCGCCTTGATCTTTCTCAGCTCCGTCCTCACCTGGGTCTTAGTGAGGGTCATGTTGGGGGGCTCTGTGTTGGGAGTGGGGGGGTGTTGGTGGAGTGGGGTGTGGGCAGCAGGACTCGATGTCTTTAGAGGCAGCAGTGGCTGTTGTGCAGTCGGGGGGAGGGCGGTTGGTCAAACCTATTAAAAAACAGGTTCAGATTGTTCGCCCACTCCCTGCCCCCCATGGCCTGGGAGGAGGTATTCTGGAGCCCAGAGATAGTTTTAAGGTTTCTCCAGACCCCGCTGATGTCGCTCTGTTGAAGCTTGTCCTCCATCTTCTTCCTGAAGCTGTCCTTGCCTTCTCTGATCTTCCTCCTCAGCTCCCTCTGTACAGACTTCAGCATCTCCCTATTCCCCGACCTGAAGATCCTCTTCTTCTCTCTCAGAAGTGTTTTTATCTCAGGGTTGATCCAGGGTTTGTTGTTTGAGCAACACCGTATGGTCTTGGTGGGTACGGTGTTGTCCACACAGAAGCTGATGTAGTCCGTGATGGTGTGAGTGAGGCCAACGATGTCCTCACCATGTGGACCGCAGAACTGCTTCCATTTATGATAACAACGTGTCAAATTTACAAGAAAAAGCCACAAATTTATGAGAAGAAAAGTAAAAAATGCATGAGGAAAAATACTGCAAATTCATGAGAGAAAAAAAGTTGCAAATTTAAGGGGAAAAAGTCACAAATTTATGATAAAAAAAAATATGGCAAATTTATAGAGCACAGTTCACAAATTTATGGGAAAAAAGTTTCTAATTTATGGAGGAAAAGGTCATAAATGTATGACAAAAATGCTGAACATTTACAATGAAAAAGTAGCATATTTGCAAGAAAAATATTGCAAATTTAGGGGAAAAAGTTATAAATTTACAGCACAAAATCCACAATTTTGTGACAAACAAGTTGCAAATTTATGTGAAAAATTTATGATAATATAAATAATTTAATAATAACTGAAAAATAATTTAAATTTATGATAAAGTTTCAACTTTACAAGAAAAAAGTCACAAATTAATGAGAAGACAAATTTGTGAGAAAAATACTGAAAATTTAGACAACATTGCAAATTTACAGAAAAATCACAAAATTATGACAATAAAAGGTTACAAGTTATTAGAAAAATAGTTACAAACTTACGAGAAAAAACTAACATTTACAAGAAAAATGTTGCAAATTCATGAGAACACTGCAAAAGTATAAATTACTGAGAAAAGCTAAAAATTTATGAAACAAAATTCACAAATTTGTGAGAAAAACTGACAGATTTATGGGGAAAACATCATACATTCATGATAAAATCTTGAATTTATAAGAGAAATAAGTCACAAATTGATGAGAAAAATATTGAAATTTTTGAGACAAAAAAGTCACAAATTGACAAGAAAAAGTAGCAAGTGTATTTGAAGAAGTTGCAAACATGAGAAAAAAATAACACATTTGCAAGAAAACAAATTATTGAGAAAACGCTGCAAATTTAGAAGAAAAAAGGAGCACATTCGGGCAAAAATATTTATTTAAAAATGCTTAACATCGGGGCTTCAAAGTCATTTTATTCATTTCTGTAACAGGATATAGAAAAGTTCTGGATGATACTGGGGAGGACAATTCTCCCTTGTACCAGGTTGGGGGTGGGGGGTGCATGTGCTCCCCCCACCCCTTGATTTCCGCCCATGAATTCACGTCCCAGACACCCTCCTGGCTGCAGCATTGTGTGCAGCAAATCAACAGAGCAGCAGTCACAGACCGTTAGCTTTTGTGGTTGCTTCTTCTCTTAAGGCGGAGATGCAATAGGACACCGATCCAAAAATTGTCAATAGCTTCTGACTGACTCCATTCTGCGTCCTTTGTTTCATGGTGCCAGGTGTGCTGCAGCCTGACGTTGGCCTAAGCTCCGAGAAATGCGGGCAGAAAGATAAAAGGCTGAAAAGAAATGTAATGAACGGGCAAACGGGACGGTACAAAGAGCTGAGCTGAAGGCAGGGGACACAATACAGACCATGACGATGATGATGAATGAGTCGTAATAACCTGAGAGGCAACTGTGATTTCGTGTCTAATGGTGAAAAAGCAAGGGTGTCAGAATTAGCTGATGTGGGGCTGATTCTTTTAAAAAGAAGTTTCGATTCAAAGACACACCAGCCACCTTCCTCCACCACGTCTTGAACAAAGTATCTGGTGGAAAATAAGTGGGATGCGTTTCTTCTTTCCTGAAGAAAAAAATGGAGGTAAATAGCTGTGGGTGAGGACAGAAGCATATGAAACGGTTGATTATCGTTCGTTTCCAGGTGGTGACAAAGCGAGGCTGTTGACGGTGGAAACTTAACACATAAATGTTTAAGCTGTTACTGTGGAGTGTGGGCCGACGGGGCGTCACAACCTTCTCTGCTGGCCTGAACACAAGAATCACTGACCTACATTTACACCCTACACTCTTATATTTGTTCCATGACGATGCACTACTCTTTCCCCAGTGGTCTAGCCTCTTCATTTTGTAGCTTTTCTCTGCACTGCTGTATGTGTGTGTGGGTGTAAAAGTTTTTGTCCAATCATATTTCAGCAATTGTGTGTTTCTGGGGTCAAAGGAATCTGCCTCGAGGCCTTTAGGAATTGAGAGTGCAGGCGTCTGTGGATTAAAATAAATAGCAGCTAATGCAACTGTTGATTTAGCCAATCAGATTTAGAATTAGATACACATTCACTATCTAGCAGGTGTCCTTTGATTGGTTTGTCATGGTACATGTCCACTGGTCTATTTTTTGAAGGAAGGACTTGCATGGCGGGGGGGGGGGGGTGCAGTGCAGGGATGAGGCATAACTAATTAGAGCAACACACAATAACGGACATTGTGGAAAACCAAAAGTCAAAGACACTCATTGAGAACACAGAGGCTGCACCTGATTGGTCAGTGTATTCAGCTGTGGGCGGTGCCCCACTGGATTTCAGCTAACGGGACAACATGGCGTACCACGTGTAAACTTTGTCTGAATATCTTTAAAGCAAACTGTCAGAATTACATAAAGAGTCTCAGAAACGTTAAGGTGATTGATCTGTTCTTTATGACGGAGAGAGCTCTGAACTCTGACACAACATCACAGATCTGCTGTAGTGACTCAAAGTTGGTCAGCCCTCGGGGGCTTGCCTCCTGCCTTGCCTGCTGGCATGCAGCATCTCTGGGTGCAGCCCATGTGTTTTTGCCAAGCACTACATACATATGCCAATCATTTGTTGTGGCTCTTGTGGTTACCAAGTATCTTCTCAATTGGAGTCCTTCACATGGCAAACGTGGCGTTGGTCACCCCAGACCTAATAACTGAATAAAGGTGTCAGAGGACGATCACTCCAAGTCGCATTCCCTCTTAAGATCTGCAAAATTGTGATTGTGATATGAGCAGGCAGATTCACTGCGAGATGATTGAAGATCTACCCAAGGTACAAGGTAAAAATGGATGGATTTCCAGCATCAGAACTCTTGTCATTTGGCTTCATGTGTACATGTATATGGTGAGGCATTACTGCGTAGGTCATGGGATTAATTAGACAGGGGGGAAGCCAAGCTGTTATTGCACAGATGATCCATTGCACGAGGGGGAGGCGACTTAAGAAGTTCTTCTCATTTTCCGCCCTGATGTTGAACATTAACCATGATGGAGCCCGGCAGAACACAGCTTCCCTTTAACAACCCCCCCACGGCAATTATTGGGTCTTCTTGAGGAATGGAGATAAAAGGAGCGTAGCTACGGGCACAGTTGCAGCCAGCTCCTGCCTGAGAGTGGGTAGTCCCCACGGCAAATGAGAGTTTAATCGCTCCCAATTGCTTTACTTCACAAAAGGTGTGAACCCCCCCCCCCCCAACCACCCCCTCCATTTCCTCATTTCCTCCCTCCTGTTCCATCACCACCTCCCTTCCATCTGTCTCTCATTGTTGCCAGTGAATGAATGTTGCCGCAGGGAGATGTGCTGCCACTTTTCCTCAGTCTCTTCTTCTTTTTCTCTCCCCCAACCCAAAAAAAGCCCCTTCACTTCCAGCATTGTAATGCTTTCATCCAACTGGGAGTGGAGGGAAGGAGTAATCAAAACAATTACCGAAGTCCCGTTTTATTTCACCGGAGACGTGTCTTTTTTTCATGCGAGTCGTCTGCCAGGATGAAACGGGCTGTGTCTTGGGGACTTTTTGTGGAACATCACAGGCAGCAGCTGTCACAACACAGGAAAAGCTTCAGTAGCATGCTGGTGTTACCGGCAGGTTTATCACTCAGCTCCTTCAACAGGAGGTGTGTAACCAATTACCAAAAATGAAATGGAAAGAGAGTAAAAGGTCAGACTTTGCAGAAGATATTAGGCAAGAATTCTAACTCATACAACTTTATAAATGTTTATGTCTTTACCAGGTTATTCTGAAAAGCTGTTGGGATGCAACATTCATATCTGAACTTATACTTGCATTCTAAAAAAATTGAAGAATAGTTAATATTGTTTAATATTAGTTAATAGTTAATATTTAATAGTTAATAGTTAATAGATAATAGTTAATAGTTAATATTGTGTTGTTTTTGTTGTTTTGTTTTTTTTTTGTTTTTTTCTTGCCTTCTGATTGTTGCTCTGGGTGTTGCTATCCCTGTGCTGTTGCAATCCTGGAATTTCCCCGTTGTGGGACTAATAAAGGCTTATCTTATCTTATCTTATATTAGGTGTGAAACTTCCCCTCAACCCATGGGCGGATGTTTTATTTCACAATTGAGGGAAGGGGGGGGGTCTAGAGAGAGATCTTTGCTTCTACCCATCATGAGTTCTTTGTTGTGTGACAATCTAATATTCACAGACCTTTTAAAAGGCTATCAGTCAGGACTTAACCAGCTGAAATTAATTTGCATTGATGGAGGATGGGATGGCTTCCCAAATTCTGATGGATTTCAGCTGGTTTCTTGGCTTTCTGTGCCTTTTTGCACCTCTTTTTCTTCATGTGTTCAATACTTAATTCCTGTGTCATTCCACTTTATTAAATATAACTTGTTTTGTGAACACAGCTGCCTTGATTTCTTTGTACGTATGGATTACTTGAGTTGTTACAGATATTTGATGAAAATCTCAAGTCAGTGGCTCCATCAGAAATATGTTTAATGAAAAAAACGTTGACGTGTTCATAACTTATTTTCCCCACTCTGTGTGTGTGTGTGTGAGTGTGTGTACACACATACATACATACAGTATCTACATATGTATATATGTAGGGGATTGTGCAGTGTGGATATGCATGTATTTATAGAGAAGAAACTTTGTTCCCCTGCTCATCTCTTGAATGGTGATGCAACAATACCTGAAAAGTGCACCTGACAGGGTTTCACTGACCCCTTGACCATAAAAGAGGTCAAAGGCGTCCTTTTTAAAATGAGCTTTACTGGTGGAGGTGTACGCTGGGGAAGGAATCAAGCGGTCAGCGGAGTTTAAGATCCATGGGTTTCTCTCCACAGTACAGGTGTTGTGGACTGACGGTGTAACGGAGACACGGGTTACTGCTGGGTGCTGGGACACCAAAACTATATTTACATTTACCGAGATTCACTTTTATGTACTTTAATCTGCTCATATAACCCCCACTGAGGTGTACAGTGGCAGTTAAATTGAGTGCACTCTGACCGTTTGTGTCGTGGGGACGGAAGCTGGAAGATGGGAGACTGAACCTCCATTTAATCCCCTCATTTGCGCACTGCTTTGAATGTGTACTTGTCTTGCCAGAACAGGGTTGTTTTTTTTTTGCTGTGTCCAGTGATTTGTGTTCAAATCGGGTCTCTGTTTATTAAATAGTGACGGGCAAGAGCACAGAATAACTTTTCATGCGATCACTGCAACAGGAGAAAAAAAGACAAGACGACAAAATGGTATATACACCCACCACCACTGCTAACAACAATGCAATTATTTGGGTTAAAATGTTCTGTGTCTGCTAACTTCATCAATAGTCTTTTGAATTTGTTGTTTATCCCACTCGTTTTGGAAGTGCGGGAAAAGTGAAGGACACAATTGTCTTCGATTAAAAATAACATATTGAATATTTTTTTTAAATTTCAAACGCAAATGTAAAATCAGTAAAACACAAGGGAAAAATAGAAAATAAATTACAATTTTCTCTTTTCATTCAGATGCATCACAATCTACATGCTCAAAGGAGTAGGATGACGTCAACATTTATTTAATCCTACCCCTTAAATCAGACTCATTTTAAACCAAAAGCTCTCAAATTTTAAATACAATAACAAAAAATTAAAACTTTTTTAGTTGTGTGACAACTGTGCAACTTAAAATTTAATGAGTCCCTTAAATTATAACCACTCTCTGTTTCAGAAAACAAATCTAGAATATTTTTTGGCAAAATCTGGTTCTTTACATTATACATTAAAATTGCTGTTTTAAATTCAACAAGATCAAACAATTTTAATATTGTTGACTGTAAAAAAAGTGTATTAGTGTATTCAAAAAACTGGCCCGTATGATCCTCACAGCTCTTTTTTGCAGTAAATACAATGGTTGTAAGTTAGTTTTATAACTGTTTCCCCAGACCTCCTCACAGTAACTTAAATATGGTAACACCAAAGAACAATACAGAATAAAAAGTGATTTTTGATTAATTACATGTTTTGCTTTGGATAAAATAAAAATACTTTTAGCCGGTTTACTCTTAATGTACAAAATTTTAGATTTCCAGCATATTTTATCATTGATGATTACTCCCCAAAACTGTATTTCATTCACTCTTTCAATAGTTACACCCGTGCAGTACCCGGGAGTGCTTGCTAAGCAAGCATAGAATTGGACTGTCGTAAGAGGTGACTAAAGAGGGTTGTGCGTTGGGCTAGCACCCCACCACGTAAAAAAAATCTTTTGCTACAGAAATGCTGACAACGACTGAAAGACCTCAACCCTTGGGTGACGTGCTGGGGGCAGAGGCTTCAATGCCTCAGATGAAGAGGAGGGATGAAATCCGAAAGTTTCTTCTTCAATGGAGTTCTTGGTGAAACCCAAACAAGAATTGAGAATGGCAACATGGAATGTATGAACAATGTACAAGACAGGGAGATCAGCCTGAACTGTCAAAGAGATGAGAAGATACAACATCAACATCCTTGGAGTCAGTGAAATGAGGTGGACTGATATTGGGATTTTTAACACTGAACTCAGAGAGAGACAGTCTGCTACTCCGGGCGAATGGATGGACAACATTAGGAAGGAGTGGGCATCATCATGAACAGGGAAACAAGGAAAAGTCTATTAGGTTGGGAGCCGATCAACACTCTCATCATTAAGAGCCAGATTTTTTCCAAAGTTTGCAAAGATGACAATCATTCAAGGCTATGCTCCCACAGAACAAGCATCAGATGAAGAAAAAGACACCTTTTACAACAAGCTCCAAGAGGAGATCGACAAAACACCTCGACATGACATCATCATCGTCATGGGAGACTTCAATGCAAAGGTTGGAGCAGACAATGTAGGATACAGTGCTTTGCACTGTGTGTGTTTATACATCTACTTATTATTCCATCTAGCTACAATGCTCCGCACTGTGTGTGTTTATATACAGTGGGGAAAAAAAGTATTTAGTTAGCCACCAATTGTGCAAGTTCTCCCACTTAAAAGATGAGAGAGGTCTCCAATTTTCGTCATAGGTATACCTCAACTATGAGAGACAAAATGAGAAAAAAAAATCCAGAAAATCACATTGAAGGATTTTTAATGAATTAATTGGTAAATTCCTCGGTAAAATAAGTATTTGGTCAATAACAAAAGTTCATCTCAGTACTTTGTTATATACCCTTTGTTGGCAATGACAGAGGTCAAACGTTTTCTGTAAGTCTTCACAAGGTTTTCACACACTGTTGCTGGTATTTTGGCCCATTCCTCTATGCAGATCTCCTCTAGAGCAGTGATGTTTTGGGGCTGTCGCTGGGCAACATGGACTTTCAACTCCCTCCAAAGATTTTCTATGGGTTGAGATCTGGAGACTGGCTAGGTCACTCCAGGACCTTGAAATGCTTCTTACGAAGCCACTCCTTCGTTGCCCGGGCAGTGTGTTTGGGATCATTGTCATGCTGAAAGACCCAGCCACGTTTCATCTTCAATGCCCTTGCTGATGGGAAGAGGTTTTCACTCAAAATCTCACGATACATGGCCCCATTCATTCTTTCCTTTACATGGATCAGTTGTCCTGGTCCCTTTGTAGAAAAACAGCCCCAAAGTATGATGTTTTCACCCCCATGCTTCACAGTAGGTATGGTGTTCTTTCTCCTCCAAACACGACAAGTTGAGTTTTTACCAAAAAGTTCTATTTTGGTTTCATCTGACCATATGACATTCTCCCAATCCTCTTCTGGATCATCCAAATGCTCTCTAGCAAACTTCAGACGGGCCTGGACATGTACTGGCTTAAGCAGGGGGACACATCTGGCACTGCAGGATTTGAGTCCCTGGCGGCATAGTGTGTTACTGATGTAGCCTTTGTTACTTTGGTCCCAGCTCTCTGCAGGTCATTCACTAGGTCCCCCCGTGTGGTTCTGGGATTTTTGCTCACTGTTCTCATGATCATTTTGACCTCACGGGATGAGTTCTTGCGTAGAGCCCCAGATCGAGGGAGATTATCAGTGGTCTTGTACGTCTTCTATTTTCTAATAATTGCTCCCACAGTTGATTTCTTCACACCAA
Source organism: Pholidichthys leucotaenia (assembly GCA_020510985.1). NCBI lineage: Eukaryota > Metazoa > Chordata > Actinopteri > Cichliformes > Pholidichthyidae > Pholidichthys > Pholidichthys leucotaenia. The sequence goes on along the minus strand of CM035840.1, from coordinate 426,272,681 downwards.
GCTGCTTACCTATTGCAAATTCAGTCTTCCCAGCCTGGTGCAGGTCTACAATTTTGTTTCTGGTGTCCTTTGACAGCTCTTTGGTCTTGGCCATAGTGGAGTTTGGAGTCTGACTGTTTGAGGTTGTGGACAGGTGTCTTTTATACTGATAATGAGTTCAAACAGGTGCCATTAATACAGGTAATGAGTGGAGGACAGAGGAGCCTCTTAAAGAAGAAGTTACAGGTCTGTGAGAGCCAGAAATCTTGCTTGTTTGTAGGTGACCAAATACTTATTTTACCAAGGAATTTACCAATTAATTCATTAAAAACCCTTCAATGTGATTTTCTGGATTTTTTTTTTCTCATTTTGTCTCTCATAGTTGAGGTATACCTATAATGAAAATTGGAGACCTCTCTCATCTTTTAAGTGGAAGAACTTTCACAATTGGTGGCTGACTAAATACTTTTTTGCCTCACTGTATCTACATATTTATTCCATCTAGCTACAATGCTCCGCACTGTGTGTTTATATATTCACATATTCATTCCATCTAGCTACAATACTCCGCACTGTGTGTTTATATACTCATATTTATTCCATCCAGCTACAATGCTCCGCACTGTGTTTATGTATTTATATATCTATCCCATCTAGCTACAGTGCTCCGCACTGTGTGTCTATATATATATATATATATATATATATATATATATATATATATATATATATATATATATATATATATATATATTTATATGTACATATGTATACTTGCTGCTCTTGTTTTTTCTCTTGCCTTCTGATTGTTGCTCTGAGTGTTGCTATCCCTGTGCTGTTGCAATCCTGGAATTTCCCCATTGTGGAACTAATAAAGGCTTATCTTATCTTATCTTATATGAATCCTATATGAGGAGAGAGGGAGTTGGAGAAAGGAATGACAATGGAGAATAGTTCATAAACACATGTTTGGAGAATGGACTGGTGATAGGTGGCACCATCTTTCAGCACAAGACCATCCACAAGCTGACATGGGTTTCCCCAGATGGAAGAACTAGCAATCAGATTGACCACATCACTATCAACCAAAAGTAGAGAAGATCAATGAAAGGTGTGAAAGCAGTTAGAGGAGCAGATGCCAACAGTGATCACTCTCTCATTCTCTGCAAACTACAACTGCAACTGAGAACAATGAAGAAAAAAGTAAACAATTGTAACCCAGCTGAGAAAATGACCCTTTTTCTCAGATGTAAATTGTATTAATACAATTGTGTGATTTTATTTTGAAAACCGATTCTCTTGGGGAAGAGGAAGTGTGATCCTCGTGTTCCAACTTTAAAACTTCCGTTTTATGGTCACGTTGGGGGATCTGAGTTTTCCCATTCGTTAAGAGCGATATTAGCCCCGCCTTCCGGGCCGAGTGCCGAGGCGCGCACCCGAGGCTTGTTCTTTTCACGATCTGCGAGCGGAGGAGAGGAGCTGTAGGACGATCTGTCCTCACGTTGACACCTCTTCTTGGTAAGCTAATTCAGCTAAATACTATAAATGGATCTTAACACTCTCCCTTACGTTATTTCAAGCCTATAACGTACCCAAAATGGATATTGTTGAGTGTGAATCTGTGAAAATTCCAAATGCAGTGATAGTGAGTGAAATCGCTGGAGATGAGCAACTTGATGAGGTGATCAAGTTACATCGCACTGATATTAAAAACCTAGCGAAGATGAGTGGCAGAGATTTTGCACATGTCCTGAAAGACGTGATGTTACAGATTTCTGAGGCAATCAAAGAATCTGAAAATGATCAATCAGAGCAAGTTAAGTTACCTGATAACTTACCTGAAGCTTTCTTAGATTAACCTCAACCTCAGCCTTCTGCAGCTGAGTCCAGTATTCAAGGTGCACAACCAACTAACCAGTCAAATCACACTACGAGCACCCCAGCTCGAAGTATGCCCACCATTTCTGCACATGATTTAAATCCCCCAGAAGTGCAACGTGTGGTAGCTGAGCACATTGTGAAAAGGGAAGATTTTTCCGTGCAGCCGTTTTCACAAAAGCTTGGAGCTTTTTCTGGCAAAGACCTCTGACCAACTTATGAGCTAGATTATGATACTTGGCGCTCCAGTGTAGAATTAATCTTGACTGATCCTGCTATGTCCAAATTGCAACAATCCCGAAAGACCATTGAGTCTCTTTTACCCCCAGCAGCTGATGTAGTCAAGTACTTGAACCCCAACAGCGCACCATCAGAATACCTTCAGCTGTTAGATTCTGCTTATGGTACAGTTCAAGATGGCGGAGAGCTTTACGCCAAGTTTATTGGCACCTTCCAAAACACAGGTGAGAAACCCTCATCATATCTACAACGTCTTCAAGTAGCTTTGACTCACACTGTGAAGTGTGGTGGTGCTTCAAGCCAGGATTTTGACAGGCTGCTTGTCACACAGTTTTGTCGAGGTTGTTGGGATGATTCCCTTTTAACTGCACTCCAGTTAAAACAAAAACGAACGAATCCCCCAACTTTTCCTGATTTGCTTCTCTTGCTACGTACTGAAGAAGACCAAAATGCTGCCAAAACTTTGCGAATGAGTCAACATTTGAGCAGTTCAAAACAAAAAGTGACACCCCACGTGCAAACTGTGCAATGTAGTTCAGATGAAAATGAGGAAAGAATCACGGTAAACTCAATTCAAGAACTCTCAAAACAAGTTGCAGAAATTCAAAATCAACTTGCAAAACTAACTGCAAAACCAAAAGCCCAAAACTCAAAAAGTACACTCAGTACAAAGCCAAAAGAGAAACAAAAGCCGAATAAAGTGACAAAGGAACCCACAGAACAAATGGTCAGAACTCGAAGTACCCCACCCAAACCGTGGTACTGTTTCCAATGTGGAGAGGATGGCCACATCAAGCCGAACTGCGAAAACAAACCCAACCCAGCTCTAGTTACTGAAAAGCATAAGCTGTTTAAAGAGAAACAAAAGAGATGGGGGTCTAGAAAGCCCACAGCTAATAAAGACCGGGTTAAACTAAGAACAGTCTCTATTACGGGGCAAATGGAGACTGTAGCCAGACAGTCATGTCCCACTAAGTACAAGCAACGCGCTAGCCTTAAGCAATCTGTTACTAACCCACCTAAGTATAGTCTACCAAAAGGGTTAGTTGGCTCCAAATGCACAGCTGTAGTTAGCATTTCTGATGTTAATGTGCATTGTCTTCTTGACTCAGGGTCACAAGTGACTACAGTCACCGAGTCGTTTTACAAACAGAACTTTCCCGATCAAAACCTTAAACCACTCTATGACCTTTTAGAAGTAGAGGGCGCTGCAGGTCAGCCCGTTCCCTATTTAGGTTATATAGAGATGTGTATTACCTTTCCAAAAGACTTCTTATGCACAGAGATTGACATACCGACCTTAGCTCTCGTCGTTCCAGATGCCAATCCTAATAGTCAGATACCAGTGTTAGTGGGAACAAACACACTTGATGTTCTTTATGGAAAGTATTTAGACATGAGGACTCCTGATCACTTACCTAGCTCTTACGGTTTTAGGACACTGTTGAAAACTCTCGAACTAAGACATACAAAGAACAAAGATGGGAACATTGGATTAGTTACCTTGTCAGGCAAAGCCCCAGCTGTAGTCCCAGCAGGTAAAACTGTAGTTTTAGAGGGGTCTGCCAATGTTCACTGTACCTCAGACACCTGTGCTATAGTGGAACACCCCTCTCAGTCTTCCTTGCCGGGTGGCCTTTGTGTTAAAACTTGCCTGATAACACTTCCTTCCTGAGCTCCACACAAAGTGCCTGTAATGATTACGAACGAAACAGAGCAAGATGTCACAATGCCGTCCACGTGCGTCATAGCAGAACTGGGAGCTTTCCATTGTATCCTGTCCCAGCACAATGTCGTCAGTGCAAATGAGTCGGCCGCAAACAAGACACAACTGAGTTTCAACTTTGATGATTCACCAATTCCACAGGAGTGGAAAGAGCGAATAACCAAACAACTAAATGACATCCCGGAAGTATTCGCTTTCCATGATTTGGACTTTGGGTGTACGAGCAAAGTGAAACACTCCATCAGTCTTCATGATCCGACTGCCTTTAAGCACCGTGCATGCCCTATACACCCCCAAGACCTTGAGGCAGTGCGTAAACACCTTCAAGAGCTGCTCGCTGCAGGTGTGATAAGAGAGTCCCAGTCTCCCTACTCGTCCCCCATTGTTGTGGTGAGGAAACGAAATAATGATGTGCGTCTATGTATAGACTTTCGCAAACTCAATTTGTAAACAAGAAAGGACTCTTACGCTCTCCCAAATCTAGAGGAGACGTTCTCGGTGCTCACAGGATCCAAGTGCTTTACAGTCTTCGATCTTGATATTACCAGATTGAGGTAGAAGAAGCAGACAAAGAAAAGACTGCTTTTGTAACACCCCTTGGATTCTGGGAGTTCAACCGCATGCCGCAGGGCATAATCAATGCCCCAAGCACCTTTCAGCGGCTCATGGAGCACTGCGTCGGTGACATGAACTTAAATGAGGTGCTAGTCTTTCTAGATGATCTCATCATCTTTTCAAATAGTTTGGACGAACATGAACGGCGACTCATGCGGGTACTCCATTGTCTTAAAGAGTACGGGCTAAGGTTATCGCCAGAAAAATGTAAATTTTTCCAAACAACAGTCCGGTACTTAGGTCATGTAGTCTCCGAAAGTGGTGTCGAGACAGATCCCGAAAAGATTCAGGCCCTTAAGACTTGGCCACGGCCTAAGAATCTCACGGAACTGAGATCTTTTTTAGGGTTCTTGGTACTACAGACACTTCATTGAAGGGTACTCGTCTATAGTACGCCCTTTTAACGACCTCACACGCGGTTACCCGCCACTCAACAAAAAGTCAAAATCCAGAGTCACTGGCCAAACCTACTTTGACCCCAAACTGCCATTTGAGAGTCGATGGACCACAGACTGTCAAGAAGCTTTCGACTCCATCATCAAAAGTTAACATCAGCTCCTATCTTAGGCTTTACAGACCCGAAGCTGCCTTACGTACTCCATACCGATGCTAGTACCACTGGCTTAGGAGCAGCACTCTATCAGGAGCAGGACGGTCAGTTTAGGGCCATAGCTTTTGCCAGTCGCAGGTTATCAAGGAGCGAAACACGTTATCCAGCTCACAAGCTAGAGTTCTTAGCTCTAAAATGGTCAGTAACTGAAAAGTTTCACAACTATTTGTATGGTGGTCAGTTCACGGTAGTTACAGATAGTAACCCACTCACCTACATATTGACCTCTGCTAAATTAGACGCCACAAGCTACAGGTGGCTTGTAGCTTTGTCTAACTACAACTTTAAAGGCCAAATGTCACGTAATTTTTTTTTCTAAATGACAACGAATTTTGATAAAATACACATAGCTTAAACCAAATATTCATACCGGAGACCATATCACCCACCCGTATTTACATAATTGCACAAAATACACCAGGCGAAGGCCCCGCCTTGCTCGCTGGCTTGTGACAGCCAATCCAGACCGCGGCCATGATTTTGACGTCACAAATTTCACCCTGGCTGCCCTGCCTATCCACATTCACACTTATCAACATTGGACAATCATGACGGAAAGTGACAGCGATTGTGAACAAATTAGTTTAGTTTTGTCTTTTCTTTTTGTCTTTTTTTTGTCAGTGGTTCAGACAGTGACAGAGGCATAGAACCTTACAGGTTCAAGCCGTCCGAGACGGAATCAGATGCTTTGTCTGATGACAACAGTTCCGACGATGACCAGAGAGCAGAACCAGTGGAAAATGTAATTGAATTGGACATTAATCGCCTCCAGAATTGGGAAGCCGAAGGGGGTCTGTCAAGGGCGCCCCATAAATATTGATTTTTCGGAAGCCATTATTATGACGATACAGTGGGGCGCTAGCTTACAGTAGAACCCTTTCTTTCCTCATTCAGTTGTAGCAACAAAATCAAGGATGAAATGGAAGTAATTATGGAAAATGACTTGTTTAAAATCCCCAGGATCGTGTGTATAGGGCCATAACCAGGAATGTTCCTTTCTCACTGTAGACGAATTAGAAATCTAGCTTGTTGTTTTGTACGCCAGCTTCAAGGTTTGATAACTAGAAATAATTGGGGAAAAAACTATGTCTCTAGCACATGGCACTTCATGGGGAGGGCTTGAAAGTTCTATAAATAAACAAAGACAACATGAATAATGCAATGGATCTTTTCACTTTATTTTACATGAGTTCTGCAAGGCATTTATGAGGTGGATATGGTGTAAATAATATGGACAGGATGTGAACACATTATTGAATATTATATATATTATATTGTTACAAAATTTATAAAAGCTCACAATTGCAATATCAACAAACCTGTGCTTACAATATCAACAAACAAGCATATTTATGTATACATGCATTCAGAAAATATTTGCAAATTCTTGTACTTGAATTTTTCAATAGGTGCACCTGTGAGTGTTGCCAAGCAATGCCAACAGTGGAGGAGAGCCGCTGCTGTCAAGAAATTGACCAGGTCAGAATGAGAATGGAGGCGCATACCCGTCAAGTGATACGTTTTTGCCATATTTTATACGGGGAAAATGCAATTTTAGCAAATACGGGCGTATTGCCATTTCTGTACGCCCAAAAGAAAAATATACGGGAAAAAAAATTATTGAGTGTGTTGAGGAACACGTCGTGTGTGTGACCCCCACAGCTAGGGGGCTGGCAGATCGCTCAGCGTGAGCTATTCTCACAACAGTTAGAAGTGAGGACTCAATCATTAGGCTGATGGCCGGGGCGGGCAGATCGTTCAGCGTGAGCTATTATCACTACAATGAGAAGTCATTAGGCTGATGGCCTCACACTTTCTACTGTCCTGCGGCTGCGGAACAGAGGAATCGCCTTCCAAATCCAGAATTCTGCTTTTTTATTTTGAGCAGGACGCTGAGTTGTGTTGTTATTGTCAAATATCCATGAATCCTTAAAATATTTGACAATAACAACACAAATTACATTTAAAACATTTCCCAGAAAAGTGTCCCTTATTACTGAGCCGTCCCTTATAGCCCCGTTTTACGGTGCCATCCAGCAATACGATAGATGATTTATTTCTAAGGATAAAATTGTTGGTCGTTGTTACGTTGGTAACGAGGGGTAACTAAGAACAAAAATAGTGATTGCCTTCCACAAACAAAGGAAAAAAAACTGTCTATGTATTAAAAATATGCGGTGCCTCTTCCAGTCTCCATATAAACAATCAATCGGGATACCCCAAGCATCAAACTAAAAGGTACAGTCTATTTCGTCACTTCCGCCTTCTTCCCCAGGCGATTCCGGGGGCCGTGAGTAGGAACGTCAGGCCAAGGTTCAGGTTCAGGTTCAGGTTACTTTATTTGTACCCGTAGGTAGATTTGTTTTGCAGTTGGTGACATCCATATTTACAAGCCACTAATTACATTCAACATAGACACAAACACAGGCACACATCTTACAAAATAGGTAAATATAGAATATGTACAATATAATTTTATAGCTTGTTCAACTCTTTGACAGCAGCAGGGACAAAGCTGTTTTTGTAGCGCTGGGTTCTACTTTTTGGGACAGCAAACCTCCGTCTGGAGGGAAGAAGCTGAAAGTTGCAGTGCAAAGGGTGGGAGTCATCATTTAAAATCGAGTCGGCCATCCTCTGTACTTGTTTGGCGTACAGGGATGCCAGGCTCAGCTGTGACTCACCAAGCAAACGACTGGACCATCTGACTACCTGATCCAAGGATTTCCTCTGTTTCAGTTTTATCTGACCAAACCATGACATTAAAGAAAAGGATAAAACAGATTCAATAAAAGCCCGATAAAACATTGTCATTATGGGTCGGTCAATTTGGAAGCGTGCAAGTTTCCTCAAACAATGCAAATTTTGCTGACCCTTTTTGCACACCCTTTCACAGTTCACCTCAAAGTTCAATCCACTATCAATAATCGTCCCAAGATATTTGTACGATTGTACACATTCGGTGGTCTGGCCTTTTAGTATGGTGACTTTGTGCCTGGGAGTTTTCCTCCTAAAGTCAATAATCATATCTTTCGTTTTTGTTGTATTCAGCTGCAGGTAGGAATCCTCACACCAGTGAACAAAGTCATCAACTACTGGGCCGTGGCCACTCTCACCATCCTGGAGGAGACTGACAATGACTGAGTCATCAGCATACTTTATAATGTGTCTGTTGTCATGTCTACTCCGACACATGTTTGTGTACAGGATGAAGAGTAGTGGTGACAACACACACCCCTGAGGGGAGCCAGTAGAAGAGCACTTTAGGTCAGACAATGTGCCATTGACCCTTACTCTCTGCGTCCTGTTGGTTAAGAAATCCAGAATCCAACCCACCAGATTATTGCTTAAATCAAATTGTTGCAGGAGCCTTTCAACTAAAATATGAGGTTGGATTGTATTAAAGGCAGAAGAAAAGTCCACAAATAAAAGCCTGGCGTGTGTCCCATTAAAATCCAGATGTTTAAAAAGCATGTCAAACAGAGTGACAGTGGCATCCTCCACTCCTCTGTGAGGCCTATAGGCAAACTGCAGAGGATCCAATGCATGTTCAGTCTGCCTTAGGACCTCACATCTGACCAGTTTTTCAAAAATTTTCATTAAAATTGAAGTCAAAGCAACTGGTCTAAAGTCATTTACCGTTTTAGGACAGCTGGATTTTGGAACGGGAACAACCACGGCATCTTTCCAGATCTTAGGCACATGTTGTGTCTGTAACGACTTATTGAAAATGCAATGAAATATAGGACTCAGTTCATGTGCACAGGACTTTACCAAGTGCCCACATATATTATCAGGGCCCTGACTTTTGTTCACTTTTACAGCGCGGAACTCCCTTTCAACATCCTGCATCTCAATATTAAAGTGCTGATTGTCTTTGAGTTTCTGTTTCAAATCTTGGATTTCTGTGCTAAAATCAAAGGAGTCAAAACGACCATAAAAACAATTAAGAGCATTAGCCAGCTCTGTGTCTGAACTAAAACCATCTAAAAACACACGATTACTGCGCTCTGTGCTCTGAAGGCCTGCAATAGTTTTCATACTGGCCCAGGCCGAACCCAGTTTATTTGCTGCCATCTTGCTTTCCAATTCTGATTTATAATTCTGTTTTGCTCTTAAAATTTCAGCCTTCAGCTCCTTGGTGGCAACCTGTAGTTCAGAAACAGACCCCTGTTTAAAGGCAAGAGCTTTCCTCTGTAAGCAGGATTTAACTGATTTAGTAACCCATGGTTTGTTGTTGGGGTATATTTTGACACGTTTATGTGGAACAATCTTATTTTGACAGTAAGCCATGTATGAGCATGTGAGCTCAGCCAGAGAGTCCAAGTCATCCCCGCAGGCCATTATGAACATCTTCCAGTCTGTACAGTCAAAGCATTCCTGGAGGCTGTGCTCTGAATCTTCTGTCCACACATCAATGTCTCTCATCTCCACCTTGCCTCTTCTGAGAGCAGTTTTATATGTGGGCAGCAAATGAACACAGTTGTGATCTGATGATCCTAAAGGAGGAAGGGGGAGTGATTTATAGGCCCTCTCTATGGATCCATAGCACAGGTCCAATGTCTTTTTTCGCCTGGTTGGGCAGGAGACATACTGATGAAAGTTTTTAAGTGTCTTCTTTAAAGAAACATGGTTAAAATCCCCAAGAATGAAGTTTGGCGCCTCTGGAGAGATTGACTGCAGCCGCTGCACCACGTCAGAGATGGTGCTGGAGGCGGAGTCAGCGTCTGCCCTCGGGTGAATGTACACAGTTGTGATGAAAAGTTGGGGAAACTCTCGAGGCAAATAAAAGGGGCGTAGTGACACAGACAGCAGCTCCACATGGGGTGTACAGATGCGCTCTCTGACCGTGACAGATGTGCAGTACTGCTTATTAATGTATAAACATACTCCGCCCCCCTGACGTTTCCCCATTACCTCTTCCTGCCGATCCGAGCGCAGCGGGGCTCCAAAGCCGTCAATCCACAGCTCTGCATCTCGATCATGCGCAGTAAGCCAAGATTCAGTGAAAGCCATGACGCAGCAGTTCTTAAAATCCTTCTGGTAACGTACGTTGCCTTGAATTTCCTCCACCTTGTTTCTCACAGACTGTGCATTCCCAAAAATGATCGAAGGAAGAGGAATGTTACCAAACTGACGTCTCCTAAGGCGCAATTTCACACCTCCACGTCTTCCACGCTTCCTTCTGCCGTCTTTCTTTTCACCGCTGTGTCCGTCTCTCAAAATGAAGTCCGGCAGCTGAAATTTGGGCGCAATCAGAGACTCTGCACCAGCTGTGTTAAAGCGCAGCAACACGTCCCTGGAATATTGTATTCTGCCCGCTATTCTGCTCGCCATGGAGCCGAACGCGTTTACCTCAGAGACAAAGAGCCACAGCACAGATAGCAGCAGTGCGAGATAGGAGAGGAAATCCATGTTATGGATGCCAGGGAGCTCTTTGCCATATATTCCACAAACGCTCCAGGGCAGAAACGACACAGAGGATTTTCTAAAAACGTAAAAAAGTACAAAAAACACACACACGCACTATATCATCAGCTGCAGGTCGCTGCGTGCGCATGCGCCCAAAAGATGCGCGGCAGTTTTAAATTAACGAATATTCCGGCATTACTGAAGCATATGCACCAAGACCCGAACGGATCGGTTCCCTTTTATATCTAGTTTCAAGACATTTTAAGGACCCTGTTACGTGACATTTGGCCTTTAAGTTACAGTATAGAGCAGGCAAGCAAAACCTAGATGCAGATGGGTTGTCTAGACGTCCTCATGGTGAACTCGTTGACAATGTCCAGTCCAGGAAAGAGCAGGAGCGTGTAAGCCGCTTTGTAGAGTGCCACCTAACTGATTGTGACACCACAGAGATTGTAAATGATGAAGCTGTTCAAGCCATTTGTCAAAACCACCTTGTTAAAATTCGTGATGACAATCAGGACAGTGGTGTTACACTTGTGGAGTCACTTACCATCTCAGCTGACGCAATCCCAGACTTGTATGTCTTGGAGCAAGACAATGGCTTACCCACTATCCCTGTGTTGTCTCAAACAGAAATCAAAGAAACAAAGAGCGGACTCGACACTCAGACAAGTTATTGAACAAATCGAACGTGGCCAAACACCCCCACCGACTGCTAGAGAAGAACTCCCAGATATCCCTCTTTTACTCAGAGAACTCCATAGGTTGGAGAGGTACAATGAAGTGTTGTACAGAAAAAGACAAATTGGAGACCAAGTGACCCACCAGCTCGTTCTTCCCGAGGAACTCAGAACTCCCGTACTCCAAAGTCTGCACAATGACATGGGCCACTTAGGTATTGACAGAACCCTTGATCTGGTCCGAACACGATTCTATTGGCCACGTATGGCAACAGATGTCGAGCAAAAGGTAAAAACATGTGATCGGTGTATACAATTCAATTCAATTCAACTTTATTTATATAGCGCCATTTCACAACAACAGTCATCTCATAGCACTATCAACTGTAGGGGGGACCCCCACAGTTGCAGAAAGACCCCAGCAATCAGGCGATCCCCTGTGAGCAAGCACTTGGCGACGGTGGAGAGGAAAAACTCCCTTTTAACAGGAAGAAACCTCCAGCAGAACCAGGCTCAGGGAGGGGCAGTCATCTGCTGCGACTGGCTGGGGGGTGAGGGGATAGAGAAGAAGAAAAGAACAGACATATAGAGAGCAAACAGCACGATGGGGACTCAATCTATGGGAGAGAACAAACAGATGTTAATGACCAGCAAAAAAAAAATATTTCATAGAGAGTGAGGAAAGGAGTGAGGCCCAGTGCATTACTGGAGGTCCCCCGGCTGACTAAACCTATTAGCAGCATAACTAAGGGAGGGTTCAGAAACACATGATCCCTCCCTAATTGTAGGCTATATCAAAAAGGTAGGTTTTAGCCCTATTCTTAAAAACACAGATCGAGTCTGACTCCCGAATCCAGATTGGCAGCTGATTCCACAGGAGAGGAGCTTGATAACTGAAGGCTCTGCCTCCCATTGTACTTTTGGAGATTCTAGGTATTACAAGTAATCCTGCATTTTGGGAGCGTAGTGCTCTGTTAGGATAATACGGTAGTATCAGATCTTTTAAATAAAAAGGAGCCTGATTGTTTAGAGCTTTGTAAGTAAGAAGAAGGATTTTAAACTTAATTCTAAACTCTATGGGAAGCCAATGAAGGGAGGCCAGAACCGGAGAGATATGATCTCTCTTTCTAGTACCTGTTAAAACTCTTGCTGCAGCATTTTGGATCAGCTGAAGACTTTTTAAAGATGTTTTAGGACAGCCTGATAATAAAGAATTACAATAATCTAATCTTGAGCTAACAAAAGCGTGGATCAGCTTCTCAGCATCACTCTGAGACAAGATGCTCCTAATCTTGGCAATATTACGCAAATGATAGAAGGCAGTCTTAGAAACAAATTTAATATGTGAATTGAAGGACAAATCCTGATCAAAAATAACTCCAAGGTTCCTCACAGAGCTATTAAGAGAAAGAGTAACCGCATCCAAACTGAAAGTTTGATTTGGAAAGGAATTTCTAAGGTTTTTTGGACCAACAAGAATGACTTCAGTCTTATCTGAATTTAATAGCAGGAAATTACAAGTCATCCAAGCTTTGATTTCCTTAAGACAGGCTTCTAACTTGGCTAATTGATTACAATCATCTGGCTTCATTGACAGGTATAATTGTGTGTCATCTGCATAACAATGAAAATGTATACAGTGCTTTCTAATAAGGTTGCCTAACGGAAGCATATATAAACTAAAAAGAGTAGGGCCTAGCACAGATCCCTGTGGAACTCCATGACTAAGCTTTGAGTTGAAAGAAAACTCATTATTTACATGAACAAACTGGAACCTATCAGATAAATAAGATCTAAACCATTGCAACGAAGTTCCATTAAGTCCAACATAGTGTTCTAATCTATCAAGTAGAATATTATTGATCGATAGTATCAAAAGCTGCACTAAGGTCTAAAAGGACAAGTACAGAAACTAGTCCATTATCAGATGCAATGAGGAGGTCGTTAGTGACCTTCGCTAAGGCTGTTTCAGTACTATGATGGATTCTAAACCCAGATTGAAACTCTTCAAGTAAACCATTTCCCTGCAGGTGGTCAAATAATTGCGTAGCAACAACTCTTTCTAAGATTTTTGAAATGAAAGGGAGATTAGAGATTGGTCTATAGTTAGCTAAAGCTCCTGGATCTAGCGTTGGCTTTTTGAGTAAGGGTTTAATTAGAGCCGTTTTAAAAGCCTGCGATACATGGCCTAAAGTTAATGAAGAATTGATTTTGTGAAGAATAAAGCTACCAATAAGTGGGAAGACTTCTTTAAATAACATGGTAGGAATAGGGTCTAAAAGACAAGTTGAAGGTTTGGATGAGGAAACTATTTTGTCTAACTCACAAAGGTCGATTGGAGTAAACTCATCAAGACAGACATCAATAGAAGGAGTTGTAGTAGTTACAGTATTTAAGTTAACTGTGGGAAGAATCTGATTGATTTTATCTCTGATGGATGAAATTTTATTATTGAAAAAGTTCATAAAATCCTGACTAGTAAGCTCTAAGGGAATGCTAGGATTGACAGAGTCCTGACTCTTTGTCAACCTGGCTACAGTACTGAAAAGAAACCTGGGATTATTCTTGTTCTCTTCTATTAATGCAGAGTAATAACTCGTTCTAGCTTTTCTAAGAGATTTTTTATAAATTAAAAGATGATTTCTCCAAGCTAAATAGATTTCATCTAAATTAGTAGAGCACCATTTTCTTTCTAATTGACGAGTCTTCTGTTTTAAGGTACGAGTTTCTGTGTTGAACCAAGGAGTTAGAAATCTCTGATTAGACTTTTTCTTTTTTAAGGGGGCCACCAAGTCTAGAGTCTGATGCAGAGAAGCTGAAACACTATCCACCATGTTATCAATTACAGAAGGAGCAAGCTGTCTATAGCTTATTTCCGTTGTGTTGACACATGGCATAGAGGAAACAATCTGCATAAATTTGGAAACAGCATCATCTGAGAGGCATCTACTGTAATAATATTTTTCTTTAGGAGCCAAATAGTCAGAAATAGTAAAATCAAAGGTTAACAGACAATGGTCTGACAGTACAGGGTTATGAGGAGACACTACAAGATTTTCTATTTCTATGCCATATGTCAAAACAAGGTCCAATGTATGGTGGAGGTAATGAGTAGAATTTCCCACTTTCTGAGAAAACCCAATCGAATCTAATATTGAATTGAATGCCACATTAAGGCAGTCACTATCTACATCCACATGTATATTAAAGTCCCCTACTATAATTATTCTATCAGATTTCAGCACTAAATCAGCTAAGAAATCAGCAAATTCGGATAAAAATTCTGAGTAGGTTGATGGGGGACAATAAACTATGGCAAATAAAATTGGGTTTAACCTAAAATTGCTAAAGTGCCCAATACTGAGGACCAGGCCCTCAAAGGAATTATAACATGTTTTTTGCTTTACATTAACTAGTAATTTGGAATGGTAAATTGTTGCTACTCCTCCTCCATGACCAGAACTTCTGGGATTTTGACAGTTTAAATAACCAGAGGGAGTTGATTCATTTAAACCAACATAATCCTCTTGTCCTAACCAAGTCTCTGTAAGGGAAATTAAATCAATCTGATGATCAATTAACAAATCATGGACTAACAGAGACTTGGGAGTTAGAGACCTAATATTTAATAAACCACATTTAATTTTTAAATTATGAGGAGGAACAGAGGCCAAATCATTCAATTTAGAGGCTTTATGTTTAATTTGAGTTTTACCAATATTTTGCTTTATCACTTTGGGATGCTTATACATTATATTTTTATTCACTTTGGAGGGAGCAGACAACGATTCTCTGATGGGGAAAACAGGGGCTAAGCTGAGGGGTGGCGGATGAAGAGGAGCTGCAGAGAGGCGTGTAAGACTGCGACTCTGCTTCCTGGTCCCAACTCTGAGCAGTCATGGTTTTGGAAATTTGGATAAAAAAGATGCCAGATTGTTAGATAAATGAGAAGCACCATCCAAAGTGGGATGAATGCTGTCTCGTCTCATAAGACCAGGTTTTCCCCAAAAGGAGCTCCAATTGTCAATGTAGCCCACGTCATTTTTGGGACACCACACAGACAGCCAGCGGTTCAAGGATGACGAGCGGCTAAACATGTCATCACTGGTCAGATTGGGGAGGGGCCCAGAGAATACTACAGTGGCAGACATCGTTTTTGCAAAGTCACACACCGATTCTATATTAAGTTTCGTGACTTCCGACTGCCGGAGACGGATGTCATTAATGCCGGCGTGAATAACAATTGTGGAATATTTACAGTTACTTTTAGCCAGCATTTTCAAATTTGACTCGATATCGCCTGCTCTGGCCCCAGGAATGCATTGGACTATGGCCGCTGGAGTCTCTAGGTTCACGTTTCTGACTACAGAGTCGCCAATGATCAGAGTTTTTTCCTCAGCGGGTGTGTCGCTGAGCGGGGGAAAAACGATTAGAAACGTGAACAGGTTGGTGGTGTACCGGGGCTTTGCGACTAGGCTTCCTTCTCACCGTCACCCACCCAGTCTCCTCGCTGCTGAGGAGAGCCGAGGGACCGCTGACAGTGGGACCTAAGCTAGCTAGCTCCGCTGCAGCTAATGGGCGTCCGTCAAGATTAACTGGCGCAGACGGTGTTTCAATGCAGCGGAGCCGGGATTCCAAATCAGACAACCTCGCCTCGAGCGCCTCAAAAAGACAACATTTATTACATTTACCGTTATCGCTAAAAGAGGCAGAGGTGTAGCTAAACATCTGACAGAGAGAGCACACCAGAGGAGGAGAGGAAAGACAGCTAGTAGCCATAGCTAGTGGCTAGAGAGCAAACCACAAAGCAAACCACACAGGCAGACAGCAAAACAGGAAGTGACGATACGAAGGAAGAGTCCTCCTGAAAAAGCGGCTAGCCTGGTCAACATAACCACCACATGACCTTTAGAGCTAGTCTGCATGGATTTCCTCAGTCTGGAACCAGACAGTAGCAATACCAGCAATATTCTCGTAATAACTGATCATTTTACTAAATTTGCCCTTGCGTTGCCTACCTCAAATCAAAGGTCCAAAACGGTTGCCAGGTGCTTGTGGGATCAGTTCATCGTTCACTATGGTATACCTGAGCGCCTGCACAGCGATCAGGGTCCTGATTTTGAGGCAAAACTAATAAAAGACCTTTGTGAGATCTCAGGCATAAAGAAAATAAGAACAACCCCATACCACCCCAGGGGTAACCCTACTGAAAGATTCAACCGAACGCTACTGAGTATGTTAGGAACGCTTGAGTCCAAACAAAAGTCCCACTGGAAAGACTATGTTATGCCGTTAGTACATGCATACAACTGCACACGCAGTGATGTAACCGGGTTTACTCTCTACGAATTAATGTTTGGTAGAAAACCCAGATTGGCAGTTGATCTAGCGTTCGGACTTCCTCTCAACAAAGATCAGAAAGTTACTCACTTGCAATACGTTGAAAATCTCAAGAAAAGGCTCAAAGAAAGCTACAAGTTAGCTTCACAAAATGCACAAAGAATTGCAGACAAGAACAAGGCCAGGTTCGACTGCAAAATCACTGTTTCTGAACTTGAACCTGGGGATAGGGTTTTAGTTAGAAATGTGAGACTGCGTGGAAAAAATAAGCTTGCTGATAAATGGGAAGCCGATATTCATGTGGTAGTCATCGTCATCGTTGGCCTCCGTCGGTCTATGATGACCATGGAAGAGAATCCTAAATGTCTACTCTGCTGGAACAGCACCGCCTGTGGCTGAACAGGCCGATGCGCACCGGTGTTCTACCTTCCAGCGTTGGGCGTTGGTAGGATTCAAGCCTGGGCAGGAAGATGTGGTAGTCAAACGTGCAGGTAATTTACCCGTTTACACGGTTAAGCCCGAGTCAAAGCAAGGTCCCTCAAGAACTTTACACAGAGACCTTTTGCTTCCCTGCAGTTTCCTCCCTGTTGCCACAGCAGAAACACCTGAACCAGAGCCTATTCACCACCCTAAGACACGCCAAACAACTGTTGCAGAGAACAATGATCACGAAGAGTTAACCGAAATTTTTTTTTTTTTTTTTTTGTTACTTATTTGTACCCGTAGGTAGATTTGGTTTGCAGTCTGGTGACAAGCCACCGGCTGCCGGTCGCTGCGTGCGCGAGCGCCCTAAACCTACATGTTTTTGGTATGCGAGAGGAAACCGGAGAAATCCCGGAGTAAACCCACGCAACACGGGGAGAACATGCAAACTCCACACAGCTCACTGTTGGTCGGGGGCTGGAATCGAACCCACAATCTCATGATCCCCGCTATCCCCCGGCCGAGGGTAAAACTGTGCTGCCACAGTGCTAAACCACTGCGCCACCGTGCAGAAATTGACAATGAATTTTCGATTCCGTGGGTTGAGGATCCCCCATGTGGAGAGATAACCAGATTTACTACTGTACATGATTATCCAAAACCTTTGCAAACACTGGAAATGACAAACCCACCTGGTTGTGATTTACCTGAGACCACTGCCAATGCAGAACCAGATAGGGAGCATAATGCAGTTGAGATTGAACCTTCCTATAATTCGCCTGTGGAAAATGAACAGCAACAATACTAGAGGAAGCTTCTGACAATTCAGTCGAGGGGCAGGAACACCAATCGAATGATTTGCCTGATGAAATGGACAAAAATGATCACATTGCAATTCAACCAATACGACGATCTGAAAGAATCAGACAACTCCCAAAAAGACTAGAGTATCCTGAATTAGGAAATCCTCTAGTGACTGTTGTTAAGTCCCTTTTCCAAGGTTTAAATACAGCTTTCTCAGAGTTTCTAAATACTGACGATGGACAGTCTTGGTTACACATGCAACGGGACGTGCATGATATTAAGCGGGGGAGTGTGTAACCCAGCTGAGAAAATGACCCTTTTTCTCAGATGTAAATTGTATTAATACAATTGTGTGATTTTATTTTGAAAACCGATTCTCTTGGGGAAGAGGAAGTGTGATCCTCGTGATCCAACTTTAAAACTTCCATTTTATGGTCACGTTGGGTGATCTGAGTTTTCCCATTCATTAAGAGCGGTATTAGCCCTGCCTTCCGGGCCGAGTGCCGAGGCGCACACCCGAGGCTTGTTCTTTTCACGATCTGCGAGCGGAGGAGAGGAGCTGTAGGACGATCTGTCCTCACGTTGACACCTCTTCTTGGTAAGCTAATTCAGCTAAATACTATAAATGGATCTAAACACTCTCCCAACGCTAATTTGCAACCTTTATTATCCTAAGTTGATGGGAGCACGAGCTTGAGAGGCCGTGAAGCTGTGACTTCTGCTGTGTTCACTCAGAATCTCATCTTTGGTGAGTGAGATACATGCTAACATTAGCGTTATGCTAATGCTAATCGCGAGTGGATTTTTTCCTGTTAAAAGCAATGGAAAAGGCTGTCTTTGTGTCTGTATGGTTTCCCTAAATGTGATTTCAGTTCCCAACAGTATGCTGAAGTACTTTTAGCTCTTATGCACCATTTCTGTCGAATGTAATGTGTAGTTTGATGCTAAAAGCACATGGTGTTAGCCCTCTGGGTAAAAGCATAGGTTATGCTAAACCCAGTAGCCCAGACCGGGTTCTTCTGATTTTTAAAAGGGAATATTGGAAGTTATGGGACAGTATATTCCCTGGTTATGTGATAAATTAATTGTAATTCATTTCCTGAATTAGAAAGACAAGGTTAGGGAGGATTAATCATAATTTCATGGTTAAGTGATGTTGTAGAGGATGCCTTTCACAAACGAGACTGAGTTTATTTCTCAGGGTTGGTTTATTGAGAGGTCACATCCTCCAACAAGAACAGAATCTCAGAAAAGAGGTAGAACAATCATCCTTCACAGTTCTTAAACCCTCCAAAGACACAAAACCCCCAACATCAAATAACACCCCCCCACCCATAGTCCTTGAGTAAACATACAGCCCCCGAGGCTCCTTGGCGTCTCCATTGTCTCTCTCATCCTTCTAGCCTCCGGGGCTCCTGCTGGGACATTCTCTCCCACTTCCCGTCTCCTAAAAGACCAACTTCACACCTCCCGTAGGTCTCTGCAGGGTCAGGTCCTCTTTGGCCATTGAGATGTGAAGCTTCCAGCATATGCACCGTCATGCCTACTAGGTATATGTGGGTGAATATGAATGTCATATATGCGCCCTAAATATGCGCCATATAACCCCCCCCCCAAACGTCTAAATAAGGACAAAGTACACCCCAAAATGCATAGAAACATGTCATATCACACAGAACAGTAAAATGGCACAACATATCACACTTCCAACTGCTTGGGCTTCAACCTCCTGCCATATCTGCTGTAAGCAGGTTTCGATCTGCCTGTAGCTGTTTCTTGCATCTGTGGATCAGAGTCGTTAGCACATCGTTGTGAAAGCTTAGAAGAGTGTCTCCCCGGTGGCCTGCCGCGACGGGGGGCCCTGGCTAACTGCATTTGTTCATCAGCCAACACAAAAGCGGGTTTGAGTCTGTTAATGCAGACTAATTCTCTCCTGTCACCCAAATCGAGCAAAAAATGTTTTTCCCCAGTTTCCAACACTCTGAACGGTCCATCATAAGGCAGCCTTAAACCTGGCCTCTGAGCGTCGTGTCTGACAAAGACAAATTCTGCGTTCTTTAAGGCTTTAGGCACAAAAACGCGTGGGAAAATGTGATGAACTGGGCCGGGGAGGGTGTTTGATCCCGTGTCGCTCTGCAGCAGCTGAGCGGGTGGGCGATTTGGTGCGGGGTTCTCTGGAAGGAATTCGCCCGGTAACCGGAGGGGTTGGGCAAAAACTAGCTCAACCGGTGTGGCTTGCAAATCTTCCTTAGGTGCTGAAAGCAACCCTAATAAAACCCATGGAAGTTTATCAACCCAATTTGTGTCCATGAGAGCCGCTCTGAGGGCTGCTTTCAATGACCGGTGAAAGTGTTCGCACAAACCATTGGCCTGAGGGTTATAAGCGGTAGTGCGGTGAATTTTCACCCCCAGACTGAGGGCCATGGATGACCAGAGCTCGGAAACGAATTGGGGACCCCTGTCAGACGTTATGTCTGATGGGACTCCAAAACGCGCGACCCAAGCCGTTAAAAACGCGCGCGCCATGTGTGCTGCTGTAGTTGACGCCAGGGGGACCGCTTCTGGCCAGTGCGTTGTGCGGTCTACCATGGTTAGAAGGTGTGTGAAACCCTGCAACAGTGGGAGGGGTCCCACCGAGTCGATATGCACGTGGTTGAAGCGTTTGGCCGGGATGTAAAAAGGTTCTAAGGGGGCCCGCGTGTGCTTGTGTATCTTTGCTCTTTGACATGCTGCGCAGTCTGCGGCCCACTCTTTGACCTGTTTACGCAGCCCCAGCCAAACGAATTTTTCTCCCACCATTTTGATCGATGCGCGAACTCCCGGATGTGCCAGCGAATGGATTAAATCAAAAACGCGGCGGTGCCACGCAGCTGGGACCACGGGGCGGGGGCGCCCCGTGGAGATGTCGCAGATTAGAGGAGGCATACCTGTCTGATGCACCCTGTGCTCCAGCCTTAGCCCTGTTGGCCCAGACTGGAGCGCGCGCACGTCCGCATCGCTAACCTGCTCGGCGGCCATGGATGCATAATCTAAGCCTACGCAGACCGGGGCTGCGAGCGCTTCCGCACCACAAGCCTGGCCCGCGTCCATGGCCACCATGTCTGCCCCCTGGGGGCCTGGCATTGCAACTGCGCGCGAGAGGCAATCTGCCACTACATTGTGTTTGCCCGCCACATGTTGAATGTCGGTGGTAAACTCTGAAATCGCGGCCAGCTGTCTCTGCTGTCGGCCCGACCACGGCTCTGAAATCTTGGCCATTGCAAATGTTAATGGTTTGTGGTCTACAAACGCGGTGAAACGGCGCCCTTCCAGCCAGAACTGGAAGTGGCGGATGGCCAAATGCAGGGCTAAAAGCTCCCTATCGAACGCGCTGTATTTCCGCTCGTTATCGCACAATGTTTTGCTGAAAAACGCAAGCGGTTGCCAGCTCCCTGCTACCAGTTGCTCGACAACCGCCCCCACTGCTACGTCGGAAGCGTCCGTGGTTAGTGCCATGCGAGCTGCTGGCACAGGGTGTGCCAACAGCACAGCGTTCGCCAGGGCCGACTTGACCTGGGAGAAAGCGCGCTCCCGTTCCGGGGACCACTCGACCTTATTTGCAGGTTTTTGTTTCTTTAGTGCCGCGTACAGTGGGTGCATGAGCTGTGCCGCGCTGGGGAGGAAACTGTTATAAAAATTGACCATCCCCAAAAATTCTTGCAATGCTTTAACTGTCTGCGGCTGGGGAAACTCCGTTATTGCGCGTACTTTATCGGGCAGCGGGACCGCTCCTTCTGGAGAAACGCAGTGGCCCAAAAAATCGATTTGCGCTACCCCGAATTGACATTTCGCTGGGTTAATTATCAGCCCATGCTCTGTCAGCCTCTGAAAAACCGCTGTGAGGTGGCGCTCGTGTTCGACTTCGGATGCACTGGCTACCAAAATATCATCCAAATAGGCGAACATGAAAGGGAGGCTACGCAACACTGCATCCATCATGTGTTGGAACGTCTGTGCGGTGCCTTTGAGGCCAAAAGGCATGCGCAAAAACTCGAAAAGCCCAAAGGGGGTTATTACTGCCGTTTTGGGTATGTCTTGAGCGCGGACTGGGACTTGGTGATAACCGCGCACCAAATCTATTTTGGAAAAGATGCGCGCCCCCGCCAAATGCGCCGAAAAATCCTGGATGTGCGGAATCGGGTAGTGGTCGTGTGCTGAAGCATTATTTAACCTGCGGAAATCACCGCAAGGCCGCCACGAGCCGTCAGCCTTGGGGACCATATGCAGGGGTGACGACCAAGGGCTGTTAGAGTGTCTAACAATGCCCAGTTTTTCCAAGTTGGTGAATTCCTCGCGCGCGATGGCCAGTTTAGCTGGGTCCAAGCGCCGAGCTTTCGCAAAAACAGGGAGGCCGGAGGTAGTGATGAAGTGCTCGACCCCGTGTTTAGCTATTGACGCTGAAAATGTTGGGACCGTGAGTGCTGGGAACTGATTGAGTAGTGCATGAAACTTACCACCCGCAGATGTGACATTAGGATGTGCAGAAGGCGGGGCCACCCGAGCTGTACAGGAGATAGAGTGGAAAGACAGTGCATTTACCATATGTCTATTAGTAAGATCAACTAATAAACTGTTTGAGCATAAAAAATCAGCACCTAACATGTTGTTGCTAACTGCAGCTACGACGAAAGTCCACTCGAAGGTGCGCCCGTGGAAGGATAGAAGGAGCGTCTTCTCCCCATAGGTTTTGATCGTCGAGCCATTTACCGCTAGCACCAGGGGTCCGCTGGAAGGCGCCAGCAGGTCCACGTAGGAAGGCTTGACAAAACTCAGCTGGGAGCCTGTGTCCACCAGGAAATCCTGCCCTGAATTCGCGTCCGTCACGAAAAGCAGCTTGTTCTTCGCGCCGAGAGCAGCAGCTGCTACCGACTCTCGGTCTTGGCGTTTCCCTGGCACTTGTATCGGCACGGTGGGATGCATCTGCGCGCCCTCTCGGCGAAACGTCGATGGTAAAAGCAGAGGGTGCCGTCCGCTCCGCTTCTCCTGTTCTCTGCCGCTGCTGACGTCAGTGGGTTTGGTGCTGCGGCCTCTGGTCTCCCCTCGTCTCGCGGGGGTGCGTTCAGCTCCGTTGCTGCCGTCATGGCTGCGTGTCGTCTATGGGCGTCGACGAGCCGCTGTGCCTCCTGGCCCAGCCCGTGGTAGTCGCGGTCGTTGAGCAGCTGTGAGCTGGCCAGGGTGACTCTCACTGCTGGCGGTAGTGTTCTGAGAAAGAGGTGGGCGAAGATAAAACTGTCATCATCTTCGCCTCTCAGGTTCATCATCCTCGCCATCAGATCTGCCGGCCTGTCTGCTTCCCCTTCTGTCAGCGCCAGGAGCTTCTCTGCTCGCTCTCCCAGCGAGGGAGTGAAGGCTCGAATGAGGGCGGCTTTCAGTGCGCCATACTTGTCGTCTTGGGGCGGGTGGTTGGTCAGGCTCTCCACCTGCTGCACTGTGAGGCTGTCCAGCTTCGCGACGACATGGTAGAACCTCGTTGCGTCCGCTGAGATTCCCCGAAGGTGGAACTGCGCCTCCACAGTGGTAAACCAGGAGCGCGGGTTATGTTGCCAGAAATCGGGCAGCTGTAGTGTGGTAGCTGCATTAACCCGGTTGGCTCCTGAAGAGTCCGGTGCGGGAAGATCGTCGCCACCGGCCATAGTTTGTCGTAGGTCACCAGTGTAGAGGATGCCTTTCACAAACGAGACTGAGTTTATTTCTCAGGGTTGGTTTATTAAGAGGTCACATCCTCCAACAAGAACAGAATCTCAGAAAAGAGGTAGAACAATCATCCTTCACAGTTCTTAAACCCTCCAAAGACACAAAACCCCCAACATCAAATAACACCCCCCCAACCCACAGTTCTTGAGTAAACATACAGCCCCCGAGGCTCCTTGGCGTCTCCATTGTCTCTCTCATCCTTCTAGCCTCCGGGGCTCCTGCTGGGACATTCTCTCCCACTTCCCGTCTCCTAAAAGACCAACTTCACACCTCCCGTAGGTCTCTGCAGGGTCAGGTCTTCTTTGGCCATTGAGACGTGAAGCTTCCAGCATATGCACCGTCATGCCTACTAGGTATATGTGGGTGAATATGAATGTCATATATGTGCCCTAAATATGCGCCATAATGTAGAGATAAACAGAGGAATTCATTTAATTGGTTACATGATAAAAAGGGTATTTCATGTGCCACTAATAGAGATTGTGAGAAAAGAAAAAAGAATACATGCATGTAAGATGCAAGATGTGAAATGTAAGATATTACTATATTGCTGGATTGTGATAATAGTAATATGAGAAAAGAATTTAAACACTAAGCTATGGAGTTAGAAAAGAAGGGATTGGAAAACGAATTACTCTAGCTGTAAACAATAATACTATTATTGTTGTGCAGGCTAGGTTTTTTTTGGTTGCCGACCAAAAACCTTCTGGATCCTGGATTCTGTCCGAATGGAGATGGCGAGCCTGACCCGAGACTGATCTCAGATTGATCTGAGATCTAACCAAGATCTTGATTGAAGAGCATCCTTCCTCTCTCCAGTGCCCAACGTTGAAGTGGTAACAACCCAAGGAGCCGCTTTGAAAGAGGAAAGGAAACCTGAGTCTGTAGATACAAGATATCTTGACTGGTCAAACGACTAACCCGAAAGGACAAACAAACACTGAGCTCAGTAGGACACTTTTGGGGTTTTATTTCATGCCGGCCGTTGTTATATTTGTATATTTGTACATTGTTTGTATATTTTGTTCCTTCTATATTTATTAATACAGACATGAATTGCTCATTTCTTGCCTCTAGCTATTTCATTCCACACTCACTCTAATTCCCTATTGTAACCCTTACGAACCTAGAAACTGGTCTACACTGAATTATTTCCCTTACCTAATTAACATAAGGCAAGGGTTACACAATTCTTTGACTCTAACAAATTAAAAGATACAGAAGTGAAGTCAAAATTTGTGTTGGAATTGAAGAATAGGTTCCAGCTTCTAGAAGACACACCAGCTGATGACAGCAATGCTCTTTGTGACAACATACAGAACACTTTCCTTGAAACAAGCAAAAGTGTACTTGGATACAAGAGAAGAGGAAGGAAAGAATGGATTTCTGATGAGACCTGGAAACTCTTTGAAAAAAGGAGAATAACAAAACAATTTTCTGGCAGGAAATGAAGAGGAGAGGGCAACAGTAGCTGAAGCTTATAGACATCTGAATATAGCCGTCAAAAAGAGTGCGAGGAAAGACAAAACAGACAACTTAGCAAAGCAAGCCCAGTTAGCAGCTGACAGAGGAGATACAAGAACAGTATATAAGATCACAAAGACACTAACCTGAGGCTTTAACAACAGTGGTGAAGGACAAAGAGGGAAAGGTGCTGGTGAAGGAAGAAGACAAATTGAAAAGATGGGCATAACACTTTAACGAGACACTTACAGACTTGGACAAAATTGTTGGTACCCCTCTGTTAATGAAAGAAAAGCCCACAATGGTCACAGAAATAACTTGAATCTGACAAAAGTGGTAATAAATAGAAATTCTATGAAAATTAACCAATGAAAATCAGACAATGCTTTTGAATTGTGATTCAACAGAATTATTTAAAAAAAAAAAAAACCTCATGGAACAGGCCTGGACAAAAATGATGGTACCCTTAACTTAATATTCTGTTGCACAACCTTTTGAGGCAATCACTGCAATCAAATAATTTCTGTAACTGTCAATGAGACTTCTGCACCTCTCAGCAGGTATTTTGGCCCACTCCTCATGAGCAAACTGCTCCAGTTGTCTCAGATTTGAAGGGTGCCTTCTCCAGACGGCATGTTTCAGCTCCTTCCACAAATGTTCAATAGGATTTCGATCAGGGTCATAGAAGGCCACTTTAGAATAGTCCAATGTTTCGCTCTTAGCCATTCTTGGGTTTCAGGTTTCTTTATTTGTACCCGTAGGTAGATTTGTTTTGCAGTCAGGTGACATCCATATTTACAAACCACAATTACATTCAACATGAACACAAACACAGGCACACATGAAGCTGACTATAAACATGATAAAAGTACTCAAGGCTCCACCAATCAGGACATAGGACAAAGAGATAAGAGAAAAAAACAAGGAGATAAGAGAGAAGGGTAATATTAAAAAGTTAAAGACTAGTCAAAGAGGTTAAAAACTCAAAAGTCTAAAACCCAGCGAAAGATTTAGAACCCAAATAAAAAACCTACAAAAATAAGTAAATATAAAATAAAATTCATAAATAGGTAACTAAATTATGTGCAATATATTGTTACATCTTGTTCAACTCTTTAACAGCAGCAGGAACAAAGCTGTTTTTGTAGCGCTGGGTTTTACTTTTTGGGACAGCAAACCTCCATCTGCAGGGAAGAAGCTGAAAGTGGCAGTGCAAAGGGTGGAAGTCATTTAAAATGAAGGTAGCAATCCTCTGTACCTGTCTGGTGTACAGGGATGTCAGGCTCAGCTGTGACTCACCAAGCAAATGACTGGACCATCTAACTACCTAATCCAAGGATTTCCTCTGTTTCAGTTTTATCTGACCAAACCATGACACTAAAGAAAAGGATAAAACAGATTCAATAAAAGCCTGATAAAACATTGTCATTATGGTTTGGTCAATTTGGAAGCGTGCAAGTTTCCTTAAACAATGCAAATGTTGCTGACCCTTTTTGCACACCCTTTCACAGTTCTCTTCAAAGTTTAAATTACTATCAATAATCGTCCCAAGATATTTGTAGGATTGTACACATTCAGTGGTCTGGCCTTTTAGTACAGTGACTTCATGCCTGAGAGTTTTCCTCCTAAAATCAATAATCATATCTTTAGTTTTTGTCGTATTCAGCTGCAGGTAGGAATCCTCACACCAGTGAACAAAATCGTCAACTACTGGGCCGTGGCCACTCTCACCATCCTGGAGGAGACTGACAACAACTGAATCATCAGCATACCTTATAATGTGTCTGTTGTCATGTCTGCTCTGACACATGTTTGTGTACAGGATGAAGAGTAGTGGTGACAACACACACCCCTGCGAAGAGCCAGTAGAAGAACACTTTTGGTCAGACAATGTACCATTGACCCTTACTCTCTGTGTCCTGTTGGTTAAAAAAATCCAGAATCCAATCCACCAGATTATTACTCAAACTAGAAAAGCACTCAGAGAGCGCAGACCTCCGCCAAGCGCCACAGTTCCCCCCCATACAGTGTTTGTGTGTACGTTTTCAGATTCCTTGACCATGAAAACCTATGACTAGCAATTGGATTGACAATGATAGGATTAGTGGTTCAGTAGTTATTCACGAAAATGGCATTTTCCGTAATGGCGGCCACAGTTCCCCCCCATACAGTGTTTGTGTGTACGTTTTCAGATTCCTTGACCATGAAAACATATGACTAGCAATTGGATTGACAATGATAGGATTAGTGGTTGAGTAGTTATTCACGAACATGACATTTTCCGTAATGGCGGCCACAGTTCCGCCCATACAGTGTTTGTGTGTACGTTTTCAGATTCCTTGACCACGAAAACATATGACTAGCAATTGGATTGACAATGATAGGATTAGTGGTTCAGTGGTTATTCACGAAAATGGCATTTTCCGTAATGGCGGCCACAGTTCCCCCCATACAGTGTTTGTGTGTACGTTTTCAGATTCCTTGACCATGAAAACATATGACTAGCAATTGGATTGACAATGATAGCATTAGTGGTTCAGTAGTTATTCACGAAAATGGCATTTTCCGTAATGGCGGTTTTCTTCTGGACGGTGATGCGGATCATCCCCAAAATTTAATCAGTTCTTCCTTGTACCATTTCCAACAACGCCTGAAAGTTTCATCGAAATCCGTCCAAAAGTTTTTGAGTTATCTTGCTAACCAACAGACAGACAGACAGACAAACAGACAGACAAACCCCGGCAAAAATAACCTCCTGGCGGAGGTAATCAAATTGTTGCAGGAGCCTTTCAACTAAAATATGAGGTTGGATTATATTAAAGGCGGAAGAAAAGTCCACAAATAAAAGCCTGGCGTGTGTCCCATTAAAATCCAGATGTTTAAAAAGCATGTTAAACAGAATGACAGTGGCATCCTCCACTCCTCTGTGAGGCCTATAGGCAAACTGCAAAGGATCCAATGCATGCTCAGTCTGCTTTAGGACCTCAAATCTGACCAGTTTTTCAAAAATTTTCATTAAAATTGAAGTCAGAGCAACTGGTCTAAAATCATTTACCGTTTTAGGACAGCTGGATTTTGGAACGGGGACAACCACAGCATCTTTCCAGATCTTTGCACATGTTGTGTCTGTAAGGACTTATTGAAAATGTAGTGAACTACAGAACTCAATTCATGTGCACAGGACTTTACCAAGCGCCCACATATATTATCAGGGCCCTGACTTTTGTTCACTTTTACAGCACAGAACGCCCTTCTAACATCCTGCACCTCAGTATTAAAGTGCTGATTGTCTTTGAGTTTCTGTTTCAAATCTTGGGTTTCTGTGCTAAAATCAAAGGAGTCAAAACAACCATAAAAACAATTAAGAGCATTAGCCAGCTCTGTGTCTGAATTAAAACCATCTAAAAACACATGATTACTGCGCTCTGTGCTCTGAAGGCCTGCAATAGTTTTCATACTGGCCCAGGCTGAACCAAGTTTCTTTGTTGCCATCTTGCTTTCCAACTCTGATTTATAATTCTGTTTTGCTCTTAAAATTTCGGCCTTCAGCTATTTTGTGGAAACCTGTAGCTCAGAAACAACCCCCTGTTTAAAGGCAAGTGCTTTCCTCTGTAAGCAGGATTTAACTGATTTTGTAACCCATGGCTTGTTGTTGGGATATACGTATTTTGACACGTTTACGTGGAACGATCATATCTCTGCAGAAAGCCATGTATGAGCATGTCACGTCCACTAAAGAGTCCAAATCATCTCCGCAGGACAGTGTGAACACCTCCCAGTCCGTACAGTTAAAGCATTCCTGGAGGCAGTGCACTGAATCCTCTGTCCACACGTTTATGTCTCTGGTCTTCGCCTCGTCTCTTCTAAGAGCAGTTTTATATGTGGGCAGCAAATGTACACAGTTGTGATCTGAGGATCCTAAAGGAGGAAGGTGAATAGATTTATAGGCCCTCTCTATGGATCCATAGCACAGGTCCAATGTCTTTTTTCACCTGGTTGGGCAGGAGAAATACTGATAAAAGTTTTTAAGTGTCTTTTTATAGAGACACATGGTTAAAATCCCCAAGAATAAAATTTGGAGCCTCTGGGGAAATCGACTGCAACCGCTGTACCACATCAAAGACAGTGCTGGAGGCGGAGGCAGCATCTGCCCTTGGGTGAATGTACACAGTCGTTATGAAAAGTTGGGGGAACTCGCGGGGCAGATAAAAGGGGCGTAGCGATACGGACAGAAGCTCCACATCTGGTGTACAGATGCGCTCTCTGACCGTGACAGATGTACAGTACTGTTTATTAATATATAAACATACGCCACCCCCCTGATATTTCCCCGTTACCTCTTCCTGCCAATCCGAGTGAAGTGGGGCTCCAAAGCCGTCAATACACAGGTCCGCATCCTGGTCATGCGCCATAAGCCACGTCTCCGTGTAAGCCATGACACATCAGTTCTTGAAGTCCTTCTGATATCATACATTTCCTTGAATTTCATCCACTTTATTTCTCAGGGATTGTACATTCCCCATAATAATGGAAGGAAGAGGAATGCGGTTAAGCTGACGGCTCCTCAGGTTTAA
The DNA here is from genome assembly GCA_020510985.1 of Pholidichthys leucotaenia. NCBI lineage: Eukaryota > Metazoa > Chordata > Actinopteri > Cichliformes > Pholidichthyidae > Pholidichthys > Pholidichthys leucotaenia. The sequence continues at coordinate 426,243,206 of CM035840.1, read as the reverse complement.
TCTTACGCCTCCACGCTTTCCGCGTTTCCTCCTCTTGTCTCTCTTTTCATCGCTGTGTCCATGAAAATCTCTTAAAATAAAGTCTGGCAGTTGCGGCACAGACTCAAATACAGATGCTGCATTATCCATGTTTAAATGCAGTAACATGTCTCTGGAATACTGTATTCTTCCCGGCATGACCGCGATCGCGCTTACCTCCAAGACAAAGAGCCGGTAGGAAAGAAACGACAGTGCAAAAACAAGAAGGAAATCCATACTGATGGAACCAGGGAGCTCTTCGTTATATAGTCCACAAACATTCAAGGACAAAAACGGCACAGAGAATCACGTTAAAACACCTTAAAGTGCATAGAAACAGAGACACAGACATGGAATTTTTTTCACCCGCTGCAGGTCGCTGCGTGCGCACGCGCCCAATGTTTTTAGCTGTGTGTTTTGGGTCATTATCCTGTGGCAAGACCCATGACCTGCGACTGAGACCAAGCTGTCTGACACTGGACAGCACGTTTCCCTCTAGAATACCTTGATAGTCTTGAGATTTCATTGTACCCTGCACAGATTCAAGACACCTTGTGCCAGATGCAGCAAAGCAGCACCAGAACATAACAGAACCTCCTCCATGTTTCACAGTAGGGACAGTGTTCTTTTCTTGGTATGCTTCATTTTTGCGTCTGTGAACATAGAGCTGATGTGCCTTGCCAAAAAGTTCCAGTTTTGTCTTGTCTGTCCATAGGACATTCTCCCAGAAGCTTTGTGGCTTGTCAACATGCAGTTTGGCAAATTCCAGTCTGGCTTTTTTATGATTTGTTTTCAACAGTGGTGTCCTCCTTGGTCGTCTCCCATGAAGTCCACTTTGGCTCAAACAACGACGGATGGTGCAATCTGACATTGATGTACCTTGACCTTGGAGTTCATCATGAATGTGTTTAGAGGTTGATCTGGGCTCTTTTGTTACCATTCGTATTATCCGTCTCCTCCTGCAGCCACGTCCAGGGAGGTTGGCTACAGTCCCATGAATCTTAAATTTCTGAATAATATGTGCAACTGTAGTCACAGGAACATCAAGCTGCTTGGAGATGGTCTTATAGCCTTTACCTTTAACATGCTTGTCTATAATTTTCTTTCTAATCTCCTGAGACAACTCTGTCCTTTGCTTCCTCTGGTGCATGTTTAGTGTGGTGCACACCATGTCACCAAACAGCACAGTGACTACTTGTCACCCTTTAAATAGGCCAACTGACTGATTACAAGTTTGTAGACACCTGTGATGTTAATTAGAGGACACATCTTGGTTGAACATGTCCCTATGGTCACATTATTTTCAATCTTTTCTAGGGGTACCATCATTTTTGTCCAGGCCTGTTTCATGAGTTTGTTTTTTAAAATAATTCTGTTGAACCACAATTCAAAAGCATTGTCTGATTTTCATTGGTTAATTTTCATAGAATTTTTATTTATTGCCACTTTTTGTCAGATTCAAGTTATTTCTGTGACCATTGTGGTTTTTTCTTTCATTAACAGAGGGGTACCAACAATTTTGTCTACGTCTGTAATAGACCAGATCCAGAAGAAGAGGCTAACATCGAGAGCATGGGATCCCACATTGAAATGAAACAAGGATGGATAACAAAGCAGGAGATAGAAGAGGCCATCAAACAGACCAAAGAAAACAGAGCACCAGGAGAAGATAAAATCACTGCGGACAAGCTGAAGGCAGACCCTACAACAAGTGCAGAATTACTCAAGGAGCTTTTCAACAATGTTTGGGAACAGGAGGAATTTCCCGAAGCATGGAAGAAAGGCATTATTGTCAAACTACTGAAGAAAGGTGATCTATCCATTTGCAGCAATTGGAGAGGAATCAACCTATTATCTGTCTCAGGAAAGATCTTTTGCAGAGTCCTTCTTCAAAGAATGAAATTGGCAATTGAGAAGAACAGGCTGGATTTCAAAGTGGCAGAAGATGCATAGACCAGATCTTTGTACTGCGCACAATAGTCAAACAGTCACTTGAATGGAACTCCTCACTCTACATTAACTACATCAATTTCAAGAAGGCATTCGACAGCACCCACCATCCCTCACTGTGGAAGATTCTAGTAGCATATGGATTTCCATCAAAAGTCATCAACATCCTGAAAGACATGTATGCCAACAACCAGTGCTGTGTGAGACATGATCGGCAGCAGAGTGAGTGGTTCCATGTAAAGACTGGGGTCAGACAAGGATGTGTGATTTCACCAGTCCTCTTCCTTACTGTCATCAATTGGGTGATGAGGAGAGCCACTAAAGACCAACCAAGAGGGTTTGTTTGGGGACTTACAGCTTGACTTGAAGACCGCAGCTTTGCAGATGACATTGCACTTCTTTCTCATACCAAGAAAGACATTCAGGACAACACGGATAAAGTGGACCAGATAGCAAGAAGTGTATGGCTCAAGATGCACCCTGACAAGACCAAGATCATGAAAGCAAGAAACAAGACCACCAAGAAGACCAACATACAAAGGACACAGCTTGAAGAAGTTGAACACTTCAAGTACCTTGGTAGTTATATCTCTGCCAACAGCGATATTGAGAAAGAAATTACTACAACAATAGGTCTTGCAGCATAAGCCTTTGATAGACTGAATATCTGGAAATCTTCCTATCTGACAACAAAGATCAAGTTGAAGATCTACGAATCCAATATAAGATCAGTCCTTCTCTATGCCTCAGAAACTTGAAGAACATATAAGAAGATTGAAAGTCAACTAAGAGGTTATGAGGGAAGATGTCTTCACCGGATCCTCAGGATTCATTGGGAACAACGGGTCACCAACAAAGAAGTGAGTAAATGGACAGACATCAGCAGCATCATCCTGGAAGTGAAACAGTACAGATGGAGATGGCTTGGCCATGTCCTTAGGATGAACAACACCAGACATCCAAATACTGTTCTGAGATGGGCACCCCCTGGAAAAAGGAAGAGGTGCAGACCACTGGGCACTTGGAGAAAACTCTGGAAAATGAAATTAAGGAGGCAGATAAGACATGAAATGAGAACAGCTGGCTTACCCAAGACAGAGATGCCTGGAGGAAGTTTGTCAGTACCTTATGCTGCATCAGGCGCAAAGAGGATTAAAGTGAAGTTTCAATAGTTACACCATCAATTTGTATGTGAATTTGATTCTTCATTTTGCAGTTACCAAATACTATAAATTTTGTTTTACTCAGATTTAGGGACAGTTTATTAGTATCAAAGTATGAGTTTTTTTTGTTTTGTTTTTTTTCATTTCTGTAGTGATATGCTTTAAAAGTTGCTGTACATTTTCCTCAGTGCATAAAATATTTGTGTCATCTGCAAATAAAATAAATTTCAGGGATTCTAACAGTGTGTGTATATCATTGATATATAAGATAAATAATTTTGGTCCCAACACTGACCCCTGTGGTACACCACATACAGTGTCCAAACATTCTGATTTAAACTTCACAAACTGTTGCCTGTTTGTCAAATAACTTTTAAGCCAGTCCAGCACAACTCCCCGTATTTCATATTTATCCAAATTGTTTAATAATATATTATGGTCAACTTTGTCAAATGCTTTTTTTAAGATCTAGAAATAGCCCAATTGATTTTTTTTTTATTATCTAAGGGATTTGTCACGTCCTCAATGAGATCCATCACTGCTGTTGTAGATCGGTTTGCTCTAAAGCCATATTGACTGTCAAAAAGAAGATGATAGTTGTCAATGAATTTGTCCAGTCTACCAATGAAGAGTTTTTCTAAGATTTTTGGAAATTGTGATAAAAGAGAGACAGGTCTGCAATTTATGAAATGGTGTTTGTTTCAATTTTTGTATAATGGAATGACTTTTGCTAACTTCATCTTATTGGGAAATGTTCCAGTTTGAAATGATAAATTGAAAATGTAAGTCAAAGGTTTGGAAATGCCACCAATAACCCATTGTAAAGTCTTCATCAATATTATCACAATCATTAGATAACTTACTTTTACATTTTTAACAATATCTTTATTTTTTTTTCATTAGTGGTATTAATAAAAGTAGAAAGAAGATTTATTTCAATATGAACAACCTCATGATTTACAGATGTAACAATTGGGATTTTTTTTCTGCCAAAGAAGGTCCAACATAGAATAGAATAGGCTTTATCGTCATTACACAGTTGTACAGTACAACAAAATTGTGGGTGCTCCACCATTGACAAAATACTAATTAAATTTGTTGACAATTTGTTGACAACATTCCCCCTCATGGATCGTCACCTTATCGTGGTGGTGGGGTTTGCGTGCCCCAGTGATCCCAGGAGCTATGTTGTCCGGGGCAATTTGCCTCTGATAGGGTCTCCCAAGACAAACTGGTCCTGGGTGAAGGGCCAGACTAAGAACGATCCAACAGACTCTCATGATAAATTGTATATCAAGGATTCAGTGTACCCCGCCCGGTATGGGGTTACCGGGGCCCCACCCTGGAGCCAGGCCTGGGGGAGGGGCTCGAAGGCTAGCGTCTGGTGGCCGGGTTTCCACCCATGGGACCCGGCCGGGCTCAGCCCGAAGGAGTTACATGGGTCCGCCCTCCAGTGGGTTCACCACCTGCAGGAGGGATCATGGGGGTCCAGTGCTATGTGGATTAGGTGGCGGTCAAAGGCGGAGACTTTGGCGGACTGATCCCAAGCTTTCTAAACTGGCTTTTGGTACGTGGAATGTCACCTCTCTGGTGGGGAAGGAGCCTGAGGTGGTGTACGAGGTTGAGCGATACCGGCTAGATATAGTCGGCCTCACCTCAACACACAGCTCCGGTTCCGGAACCAGTCTCCTGGAGAGGGGCTGGAGCTTGGCCTTTTCTGGAGTTGCCCCGGGCGAGAGGCGACGAGCAGGGGTGGGTATTCTTGTATCGCCCCACCTTGCTGCCTCTATATTGGAGTTTTCCCCGGTGGACGAAAGGGTTGCTTCCCTGCGCCTTCGGGTTGGGAAACGGGTCCTGACCATCATTTGTGCCTATGCACCAAATGATGTTTCAGAGTACCCACCCTTTTTGGAGTCTGTGACTGGGGTGCTGGAGGGTGCTCCTCCTGGAGACTCCATTGTCCTACTGGGGGACTTCAATGCGCACGTGGGCAACGACAGTGAAACCTGGAGGGGGGTGATTGGGAGGAACGGCCTGCCCGATCTGAACCCGAGTGGTGTTCAGTTATTGGACTTCTGTGCTAACCACAGTCTGTCCATAACGAACACCATGTTCAAGCATAAGGGTGTCCATATGTGCACTTGGCACCAGGACACCCTAGGTCGCAGGTCGATGATCGATTTTGTTATCGTATCATCAGACCTGCGACCGTATGTCTTGGACACCCGAGTAAAGAGGTGCAGAGCTGTCAACTGATCACCACCTGGTGGTGAGTTGGATCTGATGGCAGGGGAGGAAGCCATTCAGACCTGGTAGACCCAAACGTATAGTGAGGGTGTGCTGGGAGCGTCTGGCTGAGGCCCCTGTCCGGGAGGTCTTCAACTCCCACCTCCGGAAGAACTTCAACCACATTCCGAGGGAGTCTGGAGACATGGAGTCTGAATGGGCCATGTTCTCCACCTCTGTTGTTGAAGCGGCGGCCCAGAGCTGCGGCCGCAAGGTGGTCGGTGCATCTTGTGGTGGCAACCCCCGAACCAAGTGGTGAACACCAGTGGTGAGGGGGGCCATTAAGCTGAAGAAGGAGTCCTATCAAGCTTGGTTGGCTTGTGGGACTCCCGAAGCAGCTGAGGTGTACCGGCAGGCCAAGCGGAGTGCAGCTAGGGTGGTTGCTGAAGCAAAAACGCGGGTATGGGAGGAGTTCGGTGAGGCCATGGAACAAGACTTTCGGTCGGCTTCAAAGAGATTCTGGCAAACTGTTCGGCGGCTCAGGAGGGGAAAGCAGCTCCCCATCCACACTGTGTATGGTGCGGATGGGACACTGTTGACTTCAACTGGGGATATCGTTGGGCGGTGGAAGGAATACTTCGAGGATCTCCTCAATCCCACTGATACGCCTTCCACAGAGGAAGCAGAGTTTGGGGACGAGGGGGATGACTCGCCTATCACAGGGGCTGAGGTCGCCAAGGTGGTTAAAAATCTCCTTGGTGGCCGGGCCCCGGGGGATGACGAGATTCGCCCTGAGTACCTCAAGGCCCTGGATGTTGTTGGGTTGTCATGGTTGACACGCCTCTGCAACATTGCGTGGAGGTCGGGGGCAGTGCCTTTGGCATGGCAAACCGGGGTGGTGGTTCCTCTCTTCAAAAAAGGGGACCGGAGGGTGTGCTCCAACTTTAGAGGGATCACACTCCTCAGCCTCCCTGGGAAGGTCTATGCCAAGGTACTGGAGAGGAGAGTCCGGCCGTTGGTCGAACCTCGGATTCAGGAGGACCAATGTGGTTTTCGTCCTGGCCGTGGCACATCGGACCAGCTCTTTACCCTCTCGAGAATTCTTGAGGGTTCGTGGGAGTTTGCCCAACCAGTTTACATGTGTTTTGTGGACTTGGAGAAGGCGTTTGACCGCGTCCCTCGTGGATTTTTGTGGGGGGTGCTTCGGGAGTATGGGGTATCGGGCTTGTTGTTACGAGCTATTCGGTCTCTGTACGACCGTTGTGAGAGTTTGGTTCGTATTGCCAACTCTCGGTCGGAGTCATTCCCAGTGAGAGTTGGACTCCGCCAGGGCTGCTCTTTGTCACCGATCCTGTTCATAATTTTTATGGACAGGATTTCTAGGCGCAGCCAGGGAATGGAGGGTGTCATGCTTGGTGACCACAGGATCTCATCTCTGTTGTTTGCAGATGATGTTGTCCTGTTGGCTTCATCCAGCAATGACCTACAGCTCTTGCTGGGATGGTTTGCCGCTGAGTGTGAAGCGGCTGGAATGAGAATCAGCACCTCCAAGTCCGAGTCCGTGGTCCTCAGCCGGAAAAAGGTGGATTGTCCTCTCCGGGTTGGGGACAGGCTCCTGCCCCAAGTGGAGGAGTTTAAGTATCTTGGGGTTTTGTTCACGAGTGAGGGGAAAATGGAGCGAGAGATCGACAGACGGATTGGAGCAGCATCTGCAGTGATGCGGACGTTGTACCGGTCTGTTGTGGTGAAGAAGGAGCTTAGTTCTAAGGCAAAGCTGTCGATTTACCAGTCAATCTACAGTATGTTCCTACTCTCACCTATGGTCACGAGCTTTGGGTAATGACCGAAACAACAAGATCGCGGATACAAGCGGCTGAAATGAGCTTTCTCCGTAGGATTGCTGGACTCACCCTCAGAGATAGGGTGAGGAGCTCAGTTATCCGGGAGAGGCTCAGAGTAGAACCGCTGCTCCTCCACATTGAAAGGAGTCAGTTGAGGTGGTATGGGCATCTGATTAGGATGCCTCCTGGACGCCTCCCACTTGAGGTGTTTCCGGCACGTCCCACTGGGAGGAGACCCCGGGGCAGACCCAGGACTCGGTGAAGAGACTATGTCTCCCAGCTGGTCTGGGAACGCCTTGGTATCCCCTCTGAAGAGCTGGAACAGGTGGCTGGGGAGAGGGAAGTCTGGGCTTCTCTGCTTGAACTGCTGCCTCCGCGACCCGGACCTCCGGAAAAGCAGTAGAAGATGGATGGATGGATGGATGGACAATGACATTCATATTGCTGATATTCATGTCATTATCAGTAAAATGTAGAGGATAATTAGCATGTTCAATTCAATTCAACTTTATTTATATAGCGCCATTTCACAACAACAGTCATCTCATAGCACTATCAACTGTAGGGGGAAACCCCACAGTTCCAGAAAGACCCCAGCAATCAGGTGATCCCCTGTGAGCAAGCACTTGGCGACGGTGGAGAGGAAAAACTCCCCTTTAACAGGAAGAAACCTCCAGCAGAACCAGGCTCAGGGAGGGGCAGGGGACAGAGAAGATGAAAAGAACAGACATGTAGAGAGCAAACAGCACGATGGGGGCTCAATCTATGGGAGAGAACAAACAAATGTTAATGACCAGCAAAAAAAATATTTCATTGAGAGTGAGGAAAGGAGTGAGGCCCAGTGCATTACTGGAGGTCCCCCGGCTGACTAAACCTATTAGCAGCATAACTAAGGGAGGGTTCAGAAACACATGATCCCTCCCTAATTGTAGGCTATATCAAAAAGGTAGGTTTTAGCCCTATTCTTAAAAACACAGATCGAGTCTGACTCCCGAATCCAGATTGGCAGCTGATTCCACAGGAGAGGAGCTTGATAACTGAAGGCTCTGCCTCCCATTGTACTTTTGGAGATTCTAGGTATTACAAGTAATCCTGCATTTTGGGAGCGTAGTGCTCTGTTAGGATAATACGGTAGTATCAGATCTTTTAAATAAAAAGGAGCCTGATTGTTTAGAGCTTTGTAAGTAAGAAGAAGGATTTTAAACTTAATTCTAAACTCTATGGGAAGCCAATGGAGGGAGGCCAGAACCGGAGAGATATGATCTCTCTTTCTAGTACCTGTTAAAACTCTTGCTGCAGCATTTTGGATCAGCTGAAGACTTTTTAAAGATGTTTTAGGACAGCCTGATAATAAAGAATTACAATAATCTAATCTCGAGCTAACAAAAGCGTGGATCAGTTTCTCAGCATCACTCTGAGACAAGATGCTCCTAATCTTGGCAATATTACGCAAATGATAGAAGGCAGTCTTAGAAACAAATTTAATATGTGAATTGAAGGACAAATCCTGATCAAAAATAACTCCAAGGTTCCTCACAGAGCTATTAAGAGAAAGAGTAACCGCATCCAAACTGAAAGTTTGATTTGGAAAGGAATTTCTAAGGTTTTTTGGACCAACAAGAATGACTTCAGTCTTATCTGAATTTAATAGCAGGAAATTACAAGTCATCCAAGCTTTGATTTCCTTAAGACAGGCTTCTAACTTGGCTAATTGATTACTATCATCTGGCTTCATTGACAGGTATAATTGTGTGTCATCTGCATAACAATGAAAATGTATACAGTGCTTTCTAATAATGTTGCCTAACGGAAGCATATATAAACTAAAAAGAGTAGGGCCTAGCACAGATCCCTGTGGAACTCCATGACTAAGTTTTGAGTTGAAAGAAAACTCATTATTTATATGAACAAACTGGAACCTATCAGATAAATAAGATCTAAACCACTGCAACGAAGTTCCATTAAGTCCAACATAGTGTTCTAATCTATCAAGTAGAATATTATGATTGATAGTATCAAAAGCTGCACTAAGGTCTAAAAGGACAAGTACAGAAACTAGTCCATTATCAGATGCAATGAGGAGGTCGTTAGTGACCTTCGCTAAGGCTGTTTCAGTACTATGATGGATTCTAAACCCAGATTGAAACTCTTCAAGTAAACCATTTCCCTGCAGGTGGTCAAATAATTGCGTAGCAACAACTCTTTCTAAGATTTTTGAAATGAAAGGGAGATTAGAGATTGGTCTATAGTTAGCTAAAGCTCCTGGATCTAGCGTTGGCTTTTTGAGTAAGGGTTTAATTACAGCCGTTTTAAAAGCCTGCGGTACATGGCCTAAAGTTAATGAAGAATTGATTATATGAAGAATAAAGCTACCAATAAGTGGGAAGACTTCTTTAAATAACCTGGTAGGAACAGGGTCTAAAAGACAAGTTGAAGGTTTGGATGAGGAAACTATTTTGTCTAACTCACAAAGGTCGACTGGAGTAAACTCATCAAGACAGACATCAATAGAAGGAGTTGTAGTAGTTACAGTATTTAAAGGCCTCGGACAGTGACATTTTTTTATTGAACCAATAAACTGATTGTATGAAAATATTCCATTCTGGCCATTCCCGTGATTTAAAATGTGTCACCAGCCTCCATAAATGACTTTATTTGTTTATAGACCATCTTTCACTTAGTGATGCTGCAGTACCGCCATCTCTCGATAGGGGCGGGCAGCAGTGACGTCAGGTCAGGGAGAAAAAGGAAATGGCTGAACGACAGCAGAGTGATTCGGACAGCGATTATTTTATCGAGTATGACGACCGCAATATAAGTGATGACATTGAAACTGAAGAATCTGATGATGAAGTAGTTTTCGGTGGTGCTGATGGGGTTATTCAGCCGTATTTGTTCGAGCCCGAGGGTGCGGAGGAAGACGCGGACGAAACAGAGACGGGAGCAGACCACGTTGAGGACGAGCGGCTCGCCGATTTATATTGGTAAAATATGCTTTGAAATTTTTTTTTTTAGGCGATATGCATGGTCACACACTTAATTATCAAAATAAAACTGCCAATTGTTCCCTCGCTGCCTTACTTGGCGACTTATAAACATTAGAAACATTTAGAAACATTATCATTGGAAATAAAAGGATAATGTATGTGAGGGATAATATGTGTACTTTACGAGTTTGTTAGGAGATGTTAATCATCATCATGTTAATCCTAGTCTCAAAAGCTACATAATTCTCTTAAGAGATTGATGGATCAACATGATCCATCATGGATCATGATGGATCATGGATCATGATTATTGTGATTCATTATTGTTTTCCTATAACTTCTCTTTCTGCTCAAAATTTTTTACATGTTTTTAATATTTTCTAATCAAACTTCATAGACCAATTTATATAGCACTCCCACGAGCGATTAGTTTATTATAAGCATCTGATTATACCATTTTTTTTAACAGGTGCACTTGTGAGAAATGCAACATTATGCCAACATCAACTGAATCTCGGTGCTGCCAGGAGGTATTGAAGGTGAAGTAGAAACTAGAAGAACTGAAGGGCTGTGGATACACAGATGATAACCTACCAAGGTGTATCACTGATCACCCCGGTTTCCATTCTGTCTGTCTTGACATCTGGGTTTTACAGACAGCTTATCTGGCCTACAGACAGCAATATGGTGATCATGACGCAAGTCAACACGAGTGAGTTTTTAAACAATATTTATTCATGTGTTTTAATTTTCCAGATCAATTATGAAGAAATCATTCAATACATTCAATAATCAATGCAAACGGAATAATCAATGCCAACCCCATATTTTTCAGGCGATACAGATTCATAGCCTACAGGCAACTGGTCCGGTGGTGTTGGGGATATCTTGGGAAAGAAGTGAGGGTGATATTGCCTGCCTGTGCTGTGAGCCTCATCAGAGAAACATTCCCATCTGATCACTACAAGGGATTTTGCCTACCAAGATTAGATTTGTGATCAATGTTATTTAAATAAACTTTTTTAAAATCATATATTGAGTTTATTAATGTGCATGTCAATTTTATAATTCTAATATTTCAGCATTCATCAAAGTCGGATCTCATATACATTAGACTAATTTTTCTACCATTTTATGGTGTAAAATTCGTGTTCAATTTTTAAAAGCACATTTCTCTAAAAATCTTAGGCTTATATTTGTTTGTCTTAGCAAAATATGTTGCTTCCCTCCGGCAGAGTGAAGAGGCCTCGCCGTCACAGGTCACAGGCCCGTGGCTCTGAGTGAGATCCGTCACTACCAGAAATCCACGGAGCTGCTCATCCGTAAGCTGCCCGTCCAGCGCCTGGTGAGGGAAATCGCTCAGGACTTCAAGACCGTCCTGCGTTTCCTGAGCTTCGCCGTCATGGCTCTGCAGGAGACCAGCGAGGCCCACCTGGTGGTCTCTTCTTCGCTAAGGGGGTCACCATCATGCCCAAAGACTTCCAGCTGGCCCGCTGCATCCGCGGAGAGAGAGCTTAGACTTTCTGCTGCACATTCACCAGCCATAATGCTCTGCACTGTGTGTCTATATATATACATTTATAGTAATATGGACATATGTTTACTAGATGTTGTTTTTTCTTGCCTTCTGATTGTTGCTCTGAGTGTTGCTATCCCTATGCTGTTGCAATCCTGGAATTTCCCCATTGTGGGACTAATAAAGGTTTATCTTATCTTATCTTATCTTATCTTCCCTAACAATTGAAAGCTGAAATTTCATTGCTAATTGGAAATTTATTCTACTTTTACATGTTTGATTTTGAAAATCTAGATACATGTTGCTCAACAGCATCAGCTTTGATGGGACGCTGAAATTTGGCACTCAATGTTGCGGGAACTCTGGCTTGTACAGAGTGCCACTGCTCCAATAAGTGGGTTGGATCAACCAAGGTTTTGTCGAAAAGAGTATTCATCAGATCATCCACATATTCTGAAATAAAATTAATTTAATAAAAATTAGAAATCCATTTGACTACAGTATGAAATACATATTTGACCCAAATTAACATAATTTGATAAAAGCTATGAAATGTGAAAGTTGAATGAAGACCAACCCTCCACCCACCCTAAATACAGTGGGGCAAAAAAGTATTTAGTCAGCCACCAATTGTGTAAGTTCTCCCACTTAAAAGGTGAGAGAGGTCTCCAATTTTCATCATAGGTATACATCAACTATGAGAGACAAAATGAGGAAAAAAAATCCAGAAAATCACATTGAAGGATTTTTAATGAATTAATTGGTAAATTCCTCGGTAAAATAAGTATTTGGTCAATAACAAAAGTTCATCTCAATACTTTGTTATATACCCTTTGTTGGCAATGACAGAGGTCAAACGTTTTCTGTAAGTCTTCACAAGGTTTTCACACACTGTTGCTGGTATTTTGGCCCATTCCTCCATGCAGATCTCCCCTAGAGCAGTGATGTTTTGGGGCTGTCGCTGGGCAACACAGACTTTCAAATCCCTCCAAAGATTTTCTATGGGGTTGAGATTTGGAGACTGGCTAGGTCACTCCAGGACCTTGAAATGCTTCTTACGAAGCCACTCCTTCGTTGCCCGGGCGGTGTGTTTGGGATCATTGTCATGCTGAAAGACCCAGCCACGTTTCATCTTCAATGCCCTTGCTGATGGAAGGAGGTTTTCACTCAAAATCTCACGATACATGGCCCCATTCATTCTTTCCTTTACACGGATCAGTCGTCCTGGTCCCTTTGCAGAAAAACAGCCCCAAAGTATGATGTTTCCACCCCCATGCTTCACAGTAGGTATGGTGTTCTTTCTCCTCCAAACACGACAAGTTGAGTTTTTACAATAAAGTCCTATTTTGGTTTCATCTGACCATATGACATTCTCCCAATCCTCTTCTGGATCATCCAAATGCTCTCTAGCAAACTTCAGACGGGCCTGGACATGTACTGGCTTAAGCAGGGGGACACGTCTGGCACTGCAGGATTTGAGTCCCTGGCGGCGTAGTGTGTTACTGATGGTAGCCTTTGTTACTTTGGTCCCAGCTCTCTGCAGGTCATTCACTAGGTCCCCCCGTGTGGTTCTGGGATTTTTGCTCACTGTTCTCGTGATCATTTTGACCTCACGGGGTGAGATCTTGCGTGGAGCCCCAGATCGAGGGAGATTATCAGTGGTCTTGTATGTCTTCCATTTTCTAATAATTGCTCCCACAGTTGATTTCTTCACACCAAGCTGCTTACCTATTGCAGATTCAGTCTTCCCAGCCTGGTGCAGGTCTACAATTTTGTTTCTGGTGTCCTTTGACAGCTCTTTGGTCTTGGCCATAGTGGAGTTTGGAGTCTGACTGTTTGAGGTTGTGGACAGGTGTCTTTTATACTGATAACGAGTTCAAACAGGTGCCATTAATACAGGTAACGAGTGGAGGACAGAGAAGCGTCTTAAAGAAGAAGTTACAGGTCTGTGACAGCCAGAAATCTTGCTTGTTTGTAGGTGACCAAATACTTATTTTACCGAGGAATTTACCAATTAATTCATTAAAAATCCTTCAATGTGATTTTCTGGATTTTTTTTTTCTTATTTTGTCTCTCATAGTTGAGGTATACCTATGATGAAAATTGGAGACCTCTCTCATCTTTTAAGTGGGAGAACTTGCACAATTGGTGGCTGACTAAATACTTTTTTGCCCCACTGTATCATACACAAGACTAGAAAATGATAGTAATATTTCGTATACTCACCGAAAGTTGGATTAACTTTCTTTGCTTGCAGTGTATATCCTCCTTTTTTGAATTTTGGGTATCTGATGATGAAGACCGGCTCTCCATCACGATTGTGTGCCTGCTTGCGGCCTGCATTTTCGTTAAAGTGCATTGCAGCTAAACAAAGTCTGTAATTAGAATATTATCACAATGATTTATTTATGGACATATAAGTGATCTGTCTATCAGCAGAAACTCTATGTAATTGGCACTGTTATTATAATTCCATTTAATACTTTTGGTCACATATTGCATCTCCTCACCTTGTCAACATCCCAAGGAATGAGAAGTGTACACTCTTTGGGGCAAAGTGAATAATCAGACTGTGGAAAGCCTCCACATTATAAGTTTGCTGCCCTGGACTCAGCTTTCGCACATCCCTGAGGACCTGTGTTTTGTTGATCATATCAACAACTTTTTCACAGCCCTTTGTGCCTGAAATAAATAAATTTTAGGTGTGAGATACGTCACCAAAAATGATGAAAATCAATGGGATAATAATTTATATATATATTTAATACATGCACTACAGATCGATACATATTTATTGGAAATAATCCATAACTACACTCACTGGGTTTGAGCCACTTCTTGGGTTTTGTTTGCGTTCCTGGGTCGGCATGGAGGCAAGCAGGGAATAGAGGGCCATGATTGATGTGCTTGTTCTGGATGTGGTTTCCAAGCGATTGCCACTTGGCAACAATCACATCTGGAGATTGACCATGGCTTGAGGCCGCACACCAATACATGTGGTTGGAGATTGATTTCAACCACAGCTTGACTTCAGGACATTCCTTTGACAGTTTTTCAAGACTTCTGATGAAGCCTATATAAAATGCAAAGAATAATACAATTAATCATTTAGAAGAAATAATTATTATTCATTCGATATATTTGTAGGTTAATATAACATTTTGGCAGCGATTGAAATGCACTATATAATTATACAGACCCTTTGCAACATGCCACACATCATAGTAGTGTGTGACATCTGGCATCTGTTCTCGCATATATTTCTGTATCTGGGGATGACGATCAGTTATGATGGTATCAACAGCCAAACCATGCTGCTGTAACAGATACATGCTGCGGATGAAGCCCTCTTTCTCCATAGCATTACTGCTTCCGACCTCGTTGCTCTGTACAATGAAACAAGAAAAGTGGCAGATCAGTTAAATATTCACTCCATATAAAATATTATGAATTTGCATTGTCCATTAATTTTTGGATTGCACCATATTTAATTTTCTAATATTGTTGCATTTATTTAATTATCTTACATAATACAAAATCCATCCATCCATCCATCCATCTTCTACCGCTTTTCCGGAGGTCCGGGTCGCGGAGGCAGCAGTTCAAGCAGAGAAGCCCAGACTTCCCTCTCCCCAGCCACCTGCTCCAGCTCTTCAGAGGGGATACCAAGGCGTTCCCAGACTAGCTGGGAGACATAGTCTCTCCACCGAGTCCTGGGTCTGCCCCGGGGTCTCCTCCCAGTGGGACGTGCCTGAAACACCTCAAGTGGGAGGCGTCCAGGAGGCATCCTAATCAGATGCCCATACCACCTCAACTGACTCCTTTCAATGTGGAGGAGCAGCGGTTCTACTCTGAGCCTCTCCCGGATGACTGAGCTCCTCACCCTATCTCTGAGGGTGAGTCCAGCAATCCTACGGAGAAAGCTCATTTCAGCCGCTTGTATCCGCGATCTCGTTCTTTCGGTCATTACCCAAAGCTCGTGACCATAGGTGAGAGTAGGAACGTAGATTGACTGGTAAATCGACAGCTTTGCCTTAGAACTAAGCTCCCTCTTCACCACAACAGACCGGTACAACGTCCGCATCACTGCAGATGCTGCTCCAATCCGTCTGTCGATCTCTCGCTCCATTTTCCCCTCACTCGTGAACAAGACCCCAAGATACTTAAACTCCTCCACTTGGGGCAGGAGCCTGTCCCCAACCCGGAGAGGACAATCCACCTTTTTCCGGCTGAGGACCATGGACTCGGACTTGGAGGTGCTGATTCTCATCCCAGCCGCTTCACACTCAGCGGCAAACCGTCCCAGCAAGAGCTGTAGGTCATTGCTGGATGAAGCCAACAGGACAACATCATCTGCAAACAACAGAGATGAGATCCTGTGGTCACCAAGCATGACACCCTCCATTCCCTGGCTGCGCCTAGAAATCCTGTCCATAAAAATTATGAACAGGACCGGTGACAAAGGGCAGCCCTGGCGGAGTCCAACTCTCACTGGGAATGACTCCGACCGAGTGTTGGCAATGCGAACTAAACTCTCACAGCGGTCGTACAGAGACCGAATAGCTCGTAACAACAAGCCCGATACCCCATACTCCCGAAGCACCCCCCACAAAAATCCACGAGGGACGCGGTCAAATGCCTTCTCCAAGTCCACAAAACACATGTAAACTGGTTGGGCAAACTCCCACGAACCCTCAAGAATTCTCGAGAGGGTAAAGAGCTGGTCCGATGTGCCACGGCCAGGACGAAAACCACATTGCTCCTCCTGAATCCGAGGTTCGACCAACGGCCGGACTCTCCTCTCCAATACCTTGGCATAGACCTTCCCAGGGAGGCTGAGGAGTGTGATCCCTCTAAAGTTGGAGCACACCCTCCGGTCCCCTTTTTTGAAGAGAGGAACCACCACCCCGGTTTGCCATGCCAAAGGCACTGCCCCCGACCTCCACGCAATGTTGCAGAGGCGTGTCAACCATGACAACCCAACAACATCCAGGGCCTTGAGGTACTCGGGGCGAATCTCGTCCACCCCCGGGGCCCGGCCACCAAGGAGATTTTTAACCACCTTGGCGACCTCAGCCCCTGTGATAGGCGAGTCATCCCCCTCGTCCCCAAACCCTGCTTCCTCTGTGGAAGGCGTATCAGTGGGATTGAGGAGATCCTCGAAGTATTCCTTCCACCGCCCGACGATATCCCCAGTTGAAGTCAACAGTGTCCCATCCGCACCATACACAGTGTGGACGGGGAGCTGCTTTCCCCTCCTGAGCCGCCGAACAGTTTGCCAGAATCTCTTTGAAGCCGACCGAAAGTCTTGTTCCATGGCCTCACCGAACTCCTCCCATACCCGGGTTTTTGCTTCAGCAACCACCCGAGCTGCACTCCGCTTGGCCTGCCGGTACACCTCAGCTGCTTCGGGAGTCCCACAAGCCAACCAAGCTTGATAGGACTCCTTCTTCAGCTTAATGGCCCCCCTCACCACTGGTGTCCACCACTTGGTTCGGGGGTTGCCACCACGAGATGCACCGACCACCTTGCGGCCGCAGCTCTGGGCTGCCGCTTCAACAACAGAGGTGGAGAACATGGCCCATTCAGACTCCATGTCTCCAGACTCCCTCGGAATGTGGTTGAAGTTCTTCCGGAGGTGGGAGTTGAAGACCTCCCGGACAGGGGCCTCAGCCAGACGCTCCCAGCACACCCTCACTATACGTTTGGGTCTACCAGGTCTGAATGGCTTCCTCCCCTGCCATCGGATCCAACTCACCACCAGGTGGTGATCAGTTGACAGCTCTGCACCTCTCTTTACTCGGGTGTCCAAGACATGGACAAGACATGGGATCATAATACAAAATATTTCACAAAAATACTTGAGTAACCAGAAATGAATAAGCAACTACCTGAACCAGTTGGATGTCAATCACTTTCTTTAGACGCAATTCCATAGTTGTATAGGAATCATATTTGGCGCTATGGCCAGGACTATCTGAACGTCCATCTCCTCCCAAAACAAGGCCACCTGGCATGGACAGCAGCTGTCGAAATAGGTCCATCCTGCGGTCTGACCATACACCCCAGATTGTTGGCTCCAGATACTGCTGTTTGTGCTCCTTGTAAGTGGTCGTTGAAATTCCAACGATACCGGCTGCATTTAGAACTCTGAGGACCTTGACATATGACGCCCCAGTGAAGAGAATGGCGGATGAAAGCTGTATGTTACCAGCTGGCATGTCCCTGATCATCGGCTGGCTGTGCCAGGATCGATCCTCAACACAATGTGGACAATGTTGTTTGATCATCAACAGAGAGCCTTTAGTGTGACTGGTTACCTCACATGGATGACTGCAATGAGGACAATTGCTGAATAATTTCCAGAGGCAACTTTTGTAAACTATGTATTTCTCCTCCTCGTGGTGGTTATGGGACTCCTTTTGGTTGAAACTGAAATGTTATAAAAAAAACAGTGTATATAGATTTTAATATTATATTATTTAGTATTATATATCTTTAGTATTATAAAAAATTACAAAATTCATATTTCATTTTATGTCTTGAAATGTTTCATTAATTTGAATCATACCTTTGGTCTGATACATCCATAAAACTTGGATGGTATGTAACATCATGTGGGTCATTGTTAGAGGCGTAAGACGACACAGAGTCAATATCATCCATGTCAACGTCCTCAAACTTCCTCTTTGCTTTCCTTGGTGTCGATGTGCGAGGCCCTGTTGTTGCCAGTGATCTACGGCACGTATCGCATGTGCTCGGATGACTTGTGTCCCATTGTGTGATCTTCGGATCGGTCTGACAGTGTGAGCCTGGAGATCAATAATTTTAACAATGTATTAGGGTTAACAAGTTATTCTGATAGTTCACATGAACAATAATGTAAATAAATTGTTGATTTCAAATCAATGATACTCACGTTTTACCGGTTTTTTCTCTGGTCGAACAATTAACTTTCTGGTTTGTGTGAAATTGTTTTTTGTGTTAGGTTGCAGTCTCTCAGGAGCTGGGGGATCGTATGTAGTGCTCGCATCTTTGTACTTGGGTTGCAGTGATGGTTCGGCTTTGAGATCTGGATTGGGTGTTGTCAGAAGAGGATCTGGTATAGCCTGGGCTGTATTTAGTGTAGGTGGGACATGTTGGTCTAGTGGATCTGAAAGTGGATTTACATAAAAGTCCTGGTCATCAGCTTCCTCTGCTTGGTCAGAAAAATCCACAGTATTTGAAGGTTGAGTGACAGTGGATAAAATCTGCAAAAACAGTAGATCAACATAATTTCATTCCAGAGGTGTCAAATTGGGTTACATATATAGAAATATAACTTGAGCAAACAGGCACAACCACCTCCCTATACAGCACTGAATATTTCATATTTGATTAGTATGAATACCCTAAAATTCTAATATTTGATAAGTTGTTAAGGCAATGAAATTCATTGCTTGTAAATAATTTTAGTAAATATTGGCAGTGAATATTAAAAAAAGAAAACTTACCCTGTTTACTTCTCTTTTTCTGACAGCAGATCGCATCAGTAGATCACCCTTGCTTTTCACGCCACTGTCACTGACACTTGTCTGAGAGTGGGACTTTGAAATGAACGGATATATAGTTGGAACAGCCGATTTTTTTAGCAGCAATCTTTTTGCAAATTTCATTTCAAATTGCATCTTATTGTGAAAATCGCTGTCAACGAAATGTCTACTGCACATGTTGGGTGATTTACCAACATCATTCCAATTTTTTCGCGTTTTCTGAACGAATTTCACCCATGCGATTCTGATTTTCCCAGGCAGGGGAAATTCATAAACACTCACCGCGTGCTCCTCCGGTATACCGTCGCACCCGTAGACAACACAACGCCAAACCATAATTAATTTGATCACTGAAATCCTAATCGTAATAAATACTCTATTTGTAATCCACAAGTACTCCTAGAAATATCCGTAATCGCCGATTTTTAAAACGTAAACAACACGCAATGTCCGTCAAGTGTTTGCTGGTCGCTTCCTGACCTGACGTCACACAGTCAGTGGCCATCTTAGCCGCTGTTCGCTTGGCAGAGTCAGACAGCTCTCAAGGAAATCATACTTCAATAGCGCATTGTCACCTTATGCGACATTTGTTGACACCAAAACATGTGCGGTTCAAATTAGCTCGTCTCACACAACAATTTAAGATATGATTTAGCGATATTGAAATTTCGTCCGGCCGAGGCCTTTAAGTTAACTGTGGGAAGAATCTGATTGATTTTGTCTCTGATGGATGAAATTTTATTATTGAAAAAGTTCATAAAGTCCTGACTAGTAAGCTCTAAGGGAATGCTAGGATTGACAGAGTCCCGACTCTTTGTCAACCTGGCTACAGTACTGAAAAGAAACCTGGGATTATTCTTGTTCTCTTCTATTAATGCAGAGTAATAACTCGTTCTAGCTTTTCTAAGAGATTTTTTATAAATTAAAAGATGATTTCTCCAAGTTAAATAGATTTCATCTAAATTAGTGGAGCGCCATTTTCTTTCTAATTGACGAGTCTTCTGTTTTAAGGTACGAGTTTCTGTGTTGAACCAAGGAGTTAGAAATCTCTGATTAGACTTTTTCTTTTTTAAGAGGGCCACCAAGTCTAGAGTCTGATGCAGAGAAGCTGAAACACTATCCACCATGTTATCAATTACAGAAGGAGCAAGCTGTCTATAGCTTATTTTCGTTGTGTTGACACATGGCATAGAGGAAACAATCTGCATAAATTTGGTAACAGCATCATCTGAGAGGCATCTACTGTAATAATATTTTTCTTTAGGAGCCAGATAGTCAGAAATAGTAAAATCAAAGGTTAACAGACAATGGTCTGACAGTACAGGGTTATGAGGAGACACTACAAGATTTTCTATTTCTATGCCATATGTCAGAACAAGGTCCAATGTATGGTGGAGGTAATGAGTAGAATTTCCTACTTTCTGAGAAAACCCAATCGAGTCTAATATTGAATTAAATGCCACATTAAGGCAGTCACTATCTACATCCACATGTATATTAAAGTCCCCTACTATAATTATTCTATCAGATTTCAGCACTAAATCAGCTAAGAAATCAGCAAATTCGGATAAAAATTCTGCGTAGGTTGATGGGGGACGATAAACTATGGCAAATAAAATTGGGTTTAACCTAAAATTGCTAAAGTGCCCAATACTGAGGACCAGGCCCTCAAAGGAATTATAGCATGTTTTTTGCTTTACATTAACTAGTAATTTGGAATGGTAAATTGTTGCTACTCCTCCTCCACGACCAGAACTTCTGGGATTTTGACAGTTTAAATAACCAGAGGGAGTTGATTCATTTAAACCAACATAATCCTCTTGCCCTAACCAAGTCTCTGTAAGGGAAATTAAATCAGTCTGATGATCAATTAACAGATCATGGACTAACAGAGACTTGGGAGTTAGAGACCTAATATTTAATAAACTGTAGCGGGTTGATTCAACCCCCCACAACACAGAGACAGAACACGGAGACAGTCAGCTCGCACTCCTTGGTTTTTCCCGCTGCACTACTGAGATGTAATGTGCCATGCATGTATTGTGATGTAATGTGCCATGCATGTATCGTGATGCAATGTGCCATTCATTCAATTCAATTCAACTTTATTTATATAGCGCCATTTCACAACAACAGTCATCTCATAGCACTATCAACTGTAGGGAGGACCCCCACAGTTGCAGAAAGACCCCAGCAATCAGGCGATCCCCTGTGAGCAAGCACTTGGCGACGGTGGAGAGGAAAAACTCCCTTTTAACAGGAAGAAACCTCCAGCAGAACCAGGCTCAGGGAGGGGCAGTCATCTGCTGCGACTGGCTGGGGGGTGAGGGGATAGAGAAGAAGAAAAGAACAGACATGTAGAGAGCAAACAGCACGATGGGGACTCAATCTATGGGAGAGAACAAACAAATGTTAATGACCAGCAAAAAAAAAAAATATTTCATAGAGAGTGAGGAAAGGAGTGAGGCCCAGTGCATTACTGGAGGTCCCCCGGCTGACTAAACCTATTAGCAGCATAACTAAGGGAGGGTTCAGAAAACACATGATCCCTCCCTAATTGTAGGCTATATCAAAAAGGTAGGTTTTAGCCCTATTCTTTAAAACAGAGATCGAGTCTGACTCCCGAATCCAGATTGGCAGCTGATTCCACAGGAGAGGAGCTTGATAACTGAAGGCTCTGCCTCCCATTGTACTTTTGGAGATTCTAGGTATTACAAGTAAACCTGCATTTTGGGAGCGTAGTGCTCTGTTAGGATGATACGGTAGTATCAGATCTTTTAAATAAAAAGGAGCCTGATTGTTTAGAGCTTTGTAAGTAAGAAGAAGGATTTTAAACTTAATTCTAAACTCTATGGGAAGCCAATGAAGGGAGGCCAGAACCGGAGAGATATGATCTCTCTTTCTAGTACCTGTTAAAACTCTTGCTGCAGCATTTTGGATCAGCTGAAGACTTTTTAAAGATGTTTTAGGACAACCTGATAATAAAGAATTACAATAATCTAATCTCGAGCTAACAAAAGCGTGGATCAGCTTCTCAGCATCACTCTGAGACAAGATGCTCCTAATCTTGGCAATATTACGCAAATGATAGAAGGCAGTCTTAGAAACAAATTTAATATGTGAATTGAAGGACAAATCCTGATCAAAAATAACTCCAAGGTTCCTCACAGAGCTATTAAGAGAAAGAGTAACTGCATCCAAACTGAAAGTTTGATTTGGAAAGGAATTTCTAAGGTTTTTTGGACCAACAAGAATGACTTCAGTCTTATCTGAATTTAATAGCAGGAAATTACAAGTCATCCAAACTTTGATTTCCTTAAGACAGGCTTCTAACTTGGCTAATTGATTAGTATCATCTGGCTTCATTGACAGGTATAATTGTGTGTCATCTGCATAACAGTGAAAATGTATACAGTGCTTTCTAATAATGTTGCCTAACGGAAGCATATATAAACTAAAAAGAGTAGGGCCAAGCACAGATCCCTGTGGAACTCCATGACTAAGCTTTGAGCTGAGAGAAAACTCATCATTTACATGAACAAACTGGAACCTATCAGATAAATAAGATCTAAACCACTGCAACGAAGTTCCATTAAGTCCAACATAGTGTTCTAATCTATCAAGTAGAATATTATGATCAATAGTATCAAAAGCTGCACTAAGATCTAAAAGGACAAGTACAGAAACTAGTCCATTATCAGATGC
This sequence comes from Pholidichthys leucotaenia, assembly GCA_020510985.1. Classification (NCBI taxonomy): domain Eukaryota; kingdom Metazoa; phylum Chordata; class Actinopteri; order Cichliformes; family Pholidichthyidae; genus Pholidichthys; species Pholidichthys leucotaenia. The sequence goes on along the minus strand of CM035840.1, from coordinate 426,220,268 downwards.
AATGAGGAGGTCGTTAGTGACCTTCGCTAAGGCTGTTTCAGTGCTATGATGGATTCTAAACCCAGATTGAAACTCCTCAAATAAACCATTTCCCTGCAGGTGGTCAAATAATTGCATAGCAACAACTCTTTCTAAGATTTTTGAAATGAAAGGGAGATTAGAGATTGGTCTATAGTTAGCTAAAGCTCCTGGATCTAGCGTTGGCTTTTTGAGTAAGGGTTTAATTACAGCCGTTTTAAAAGCCTGCGGTACATGGCCTAAAGTTAATGAAGAATTGATTATATGAAGAATAAAGCTACCAATAAGTGGGAAGACTTCTTTAAATAACCTGGTAGGAATAGGGTCTAAAAGACAAGTTGAAGGTTTGGATGAGGAAACTATTTTGTCTAACTCACAAAGGTCGATTGGAGTAAACTCATCAAGACAGACATCAATAGAAGGAGTTGTAGTAGTTACAGTATTTAAGTTAACTGTGGGAAGAATCTGATTGATTTTATCTCTGATGGATGAAATTTTATTATTGAAAAAGTTCATAAAGTCCTGACTAGTAAGCTCTAAGGGGATGCTAGGATTGACAGAGTCCTGACTCTTTGTCAACCTGGCTACAGTACTGAAAAGAAACCTGGGATTATTCTTGTTCTCTTCTATTAATGCAGAGTAATAACTCGTTCTAGCTTTTCTAAGAGATTTTTTATAAATTAAAAGATGATTTCTCCAAGATGATTGCTCCATTCATGTATTGTGATGTAATGTGCCATTCATTTATAGTGTTCATGCGTCCTGTCCTTACTGTGACCTAGAGGCTGAGATCAATATGTAGATGTGCCTTGTAACCTCTTTGTCCTGCAAGCCAGAGCAGAGGCTGCATCTGCCTATTGTTATGTAGGTCTTACAAATGCAAATGTCTCATGCCTGTTCTGCAGTCCCTTTGATCAGACCAACTGCTGTGAATCTGCTTTGATGTATTGTTTGAGTTTGGTATAAATACTGCACAGGTTCTGTAACACATCCTCTCATTCCCACTTCTGCAACTGCTGCTGCTGGACACAGACATTGTGTCTTCCCTCTCTGAGAGCCGCTGGGCTCGCTCCTGGCGCGCATGCACGGCGCCGGGAGCGGAGCTTGTGACGGCTGGATGATATGATTAAACTCTCCTTAAAACCTACAGCATCGCTTATTATTTTTTATCATCCGCCGCACTGGTGACCCCTTGAGGACGCACACGCTTTGTGCGACGCAGCCTTCTGATTTGGACGGCCACACTGGCGAACCGACGCTGAGAAAAACATGCTGCCAGCGAACACAGCAGCCTGACGAGCTGCTCTGCCTTCGGCTTCAGGGAGACCTCGACGCGGAGCCAACACAGGCGAGCCGTTCCCCGGACATCAGCCACAACCGGGAAAATCTGCAGAAAACGTCATGGCGCGACCCTTGCCTGAGATCGGGACGTCCACGCTGGACCAGCCGAGGGACACAGAACGTTTTCTCCCTCTCACCGCTACTCCCCCCTCTCAGCGATCCATCTCATCTACCCGAGCCTGAGGAACAGAGATCGTCTATTCCCTCCCACCGCTCCAATGCATCTGCACGAGCCTGAGGGACAAAAGATCGTCTATTTCCTCTCACCGCTCCAACGCACCATGGCCAATCTGCAGCCACAGCTCAACCTGGATTTTATCGGCGCCGTCTGCGCCGATCTCCGACAAGATTCTGCACCCTGACTCGTCACTCCAGCGGCCCACCCAAGCACGGAACCCCCACGCGCGCACCGGGGAGTTACGAGGATGGCACACCACGCACGGGGCAATAATGGCTTCACTGACCGCCTTCCTTCCACTGCACACTGGCCCTTCAGGCTTGCTTGTGCACCTGAGGCCCGCAGCTTGTTCACTGGATTTTATGGTCTTAGCCACGGCACACAAGGGGAATTCAGCTGTCAGCTGTTCCCGGGGGGCTTTGGGGTTGCTCCTGCACCTAAAGCCAACACGCCAGTCCCTCTGCTTTTGTTTCTTTTTTTTTCTTACAGCCGCTCCTGCTTTTCTTCATGGCCACGGGAGGAGTCAGAGACAAATTTTTCTTCTTCTGATCTCCGCATGTTCAGACGGGACATCGCAGAGCAGCAAACACTTTTGGCGCGACTCGAACGGTTTTCCCGCGCCCGGTCAGCATTTGCTACCCCCCCTCCCCCTCATCCTGCACAGAGCTTTTCCCTGCTCGCTGCCCAAACTGCAACATCCAGGCCACGGTCCCCTACCGTGCCCTCTGGGGGGGAGCAGTGTAGCGGGTTGATTCAACCCCCCACAACACAGAGACAGAACACGGAGACAGTCAGCTCGCACTCCTTGGTTTTTCCCGCTGCACTACTGAGATGTAATGTGCCATGCATGTATTGTGATGTAATGTGCCATGCATGTATCGTGATGCAATGTGCCATTCATGTATTGTGATGTAATGTGCCATTCATTTATAGTGTTCATGCGTCCTGTCCTTACTGTGACCTAGAGGCTGAGATCAATATGTAGATGTGCCTTGTAACCTCTTTGTCCTGCAAGCCAGAGCAGAGGCTGCATCTGCCTATTGTTATGTAGGTCTTACAAATGCAAATGTCTCATGCCTGTTCTGCAGTCCCTTTGATCAGACCAACTGCTGTGAATCTGCTTTGATGTATTGTTTGAGTTTGGTATAAATACTGCACAGGTTCTGTAACACATCCTCTCATTCCCACTTCTGCAACTGCTGCTGCTGGACACAGACATTGTGTCTTCCTTCTCTGAGAGCCGCTGGGCTCGCTCCCGGCGCGCATGCACGGCGCCGGGAGCGGAGCTCGTGACGGCTGGATGATATGATTAAACTCTCCTTAAAACCTACAGCATCGCTTATTATTTTTTATCATCCGCCGCAAAACCACATTTAATTTTTAAATTATGAGGAGGAACAGAGGCCAAATCATTCAATTTAGAGGCTTTATGTTTAATTTGAGTTTTACCAATATTTTGCTTTATCACTTTGGGATGCTTATACATTATATTTTTATTTACTTTGGAGGGAGCAGACAACGATTCTCTGATGGGGAAGTCAGGGGCTAAGTTGAGGGGTGGCGAATGAAGAGGAGCTGCAGAGAGGCGTGTAAGACTGCGACTCTGCTTCTTGGTCCCAACTCTGAGTAGTCAGGGTTTTGGAAATTTGGATAAAAAAGATGCCAGATTGTTAGATAAATGAGAAGCACCATCCAAAGTGGGATGAATGCTGTCTCGTCTCATAAGACCAGGTTTTCCCCAAAAGGAGCTCCAATTGTCAATGTAGCCCACGTCATTTTTAGGACACCACACAGACAGCCAGCGGTTCAAGGATGACGAGCGGCTAAACATGTCATCACTGGTCAGATTGGGGAGGGGCCCAGAGAATACTACAGTGGCAGACATCATTTTTGCAAAGTCACACACCGATTCTACATTAAGTTTCGTGACTTCCGACTGCCGGAGACGGATGTCATTAATGCCGGCGTGAATAACAATTGCGGAATATTTACAGTTACTTTTAGCCAGCATTTTCAGATTTGACTCGATGTCGCCTGCTCTGGCCCCAGGAATGCATTTGACTATGGCCGCTGGAGTCTCTAGGTTCACGTTTCTGACTACAGAGTCGCCAATGATCAGAGTTTTTTCCTCAGCGGGTGTGTCGCTGAGCGGGGAAAAACAATTAGAAACGTGAACAGGTTGGTGGTGTACCGGGGCTTTGCGACTAGGCTTCCTTCTCACCGTCACCCACCCAGTCTCCTCGCTGCTGAGGAGAGCCGGGGGACCGCTGACAGGGGGGCCTAAGCTAGCTAGCTCCGCTGCAGCTAAGGGGCGTCCGTCACGGTTAACTGGCGCAGACGGTGTTTCAATGCAGTGGAGCCGAGATTCCAAATTGAGATTCAACTTTATTGAGATTCAACTTTATTGTCATTACACATGTATGAATACAAGGTAACAAAACGTGACTTGGCATTTGGGCACGCTCTGCAGAGCGCATCCAAGGCCGGGGCAGCCGCTAGGCGCCAGTCATAAAGAAGAAAGGAAAAAAAAAAGAAAAGAGAAAGGATATGACACAGTAGGCGAGAGAAAAAAACATGTTTTATCAAATTGACGCTTAATGAGTAAGCGAAATTTTGATTGCAGGCAAAAAAACCCTCAATGCATATTTAGCAGACATTTAGTAGACAGATCACACAGCAGAGGGAGAGCAGTGTGTGTATATCAGTATGATGATGATGTCAGTGTGTGTGCAGTGTTGAGTGTATCAGTTACTGGAGTACAACAAATAGTCTCCTAGGCAACGATAGATGTTATAGTTCATGAACGCTGTCCCTGAAGAGTTCTGTTTATTGTACAGCAGCGGTGTTTGGGTGTCAGAAATTGTATATATGTACAAATATGTTATCATTTCATAATTAGTTTTTAGCTGAACTTTTCTGTATTTTTTCCCTTACAATGGCTGCAACAATGCTGCATCAGGAAGGTTTAACTCACCCTGTAACAGACATACCTCAACAAACCGGAATAATCTGTATTTACTTAAAGTTTAGAAACCGGTGTGCAAGAAGTCATGTGCTGACACGGAGTTGTCTTTGTGTTACACAACAAAGCCTGACTGTTTCACTACAAAGCCTGACTGTTCCAAGGCCTTATCAGTCACCACAAAGCCTGACTGTTTCACTACAAAGCCTGACTGTTCCACGGCCTTATCAGTCACCACAAAGGTGCCCATAAAGTTGCAGCAGATGTTTCCTGTGTCTGACCTGCTCAGTTTAAAAGGGACGTGCTGCCTTTGTATGGCAGCACGCATTTCCCATCTGTAATCAGAGGTGTGTTGCTCCTTGTACAAGTAAAAACTTTGAACACATTTTGTGTCTCGAATCTTATTAAGGTACGAACCTAACAGAGTACTATTATTTTGTGAGTCTTGAGTTTCAGATTCCTGACATGCGTGGTGCCGTGACCCGGATGACCAATATCCAGACTGGGTGAGGACCAGGGCAGACTCCAGGTTGAAAACCATGCGCATGGTCTGACTTATAGTCAGCTTTGAAAACCCGCCTTGAGGGAACTCTGTGAGCCTCGTCGGAGTCCTAACTCTGTCTGGTGACGGTCATCCGAACAGAGTCTGAAAAGTAAGTGAAAATTATTTGTCTGATCGCGGAAAGTAATTGTCATTGTTGAAAATCACAGGTCAGCTAAATGCAAGTAATGGTAGTATAAGGTGACGCCCTGTACTTTTCCTGGTGGTTAAAATTATTGTGTGAGCATCTAGTTCCATTCAAAAGGTGAATGCAATAATTTTATGAGGTAGTGTGACGGCGTTTCACAACTACAAGTAAAATGGGCAATTGTGCTGGAAAACCGGATAGACAGAAGAGTAAACAGAAAAAGATTGTGTTGTTTTCCGGCCGAAGAGTCAGGTTTCAAAAAGTAAAAAGGTGCTGCGTATTGACTGATAGGTCAAGCTTTAGCTAAGTAATGGTAATATAAGGCGGCATCCTTTATATTTTTCCTATCTGATCATACCAGGTAATGATCCTGTAAGAAATTACAGGAGCCCTAATATAGGTTGCGTAAGATCTAGCCCCATCAACAAGTGAGCGCACTTAAAAAAAATTGGGCAGTAATATTGTTGCAGTGGGCGTACTGACAACGTTCCTGACTATATAAACAGATAAAGCGAAAAATAAAAAAAAGGAAACTGCGTGCCGAACGGTAAAAAAAAAATTACAATAACCGACTAAAAGAAAAAGATCAGATAAAGGATCCTGAAAAATATTTAAACAAAAAAGATTATTCCTTTAAACCCACACTGGATGTGGATGAATGCACAGTCTTAGCGTCGACGGAAAAACTTACAACAAAAAGAGATAAATATCAAAACCAACCGAGCATCGAACCATTATTAAATGAAAAAGATAATCCTTCCCCAACTTATCAATGCCACGATCCTAAGGAGGGTCTATACGGCAAATTATTTAAAGAAGCCCAAGAGGTTGGGAAAAGGAGGAGGCAAATAAAATCATAATAATTAGACCATAATATTTAAAGACGGACGGATTAAATGGCAGCAGAACTGGATAACGTTAAAATGGACAATGAGAAAGTTATTTTATCTCTTATCTATTCTTTGTGTGTGAGCCTTAGATAGAGGCAGTGTAGAGAGAACAAAACTCCTCTGCTTTCTCTGTTTGTGTGTGTGATTGATCTGTGAAGAAAGTGGTCTAAATATGGGTATAAGGTTTTGGGTTTTTATTTTTTCAATTTAACTCTGTGGGGTCTTGATTAATGTTGCGTACGTGATAAACTGTTTACATATTTAAAAAAAAAAAAAAACAATTTTGACGCATTGCTGACCTTTGTCCTTGACTGAAACATGACAGTGCATTTTATAGAAAAAAGGACTGATGTGTGACAATGTGACTACAGGCCATACTATGATCATATTATGATGTCATTTAATAATGCCTAATCACTGAAGGTATTATGTTTACCCTATATCACATGATTTAGAGCACAGAGGATCAAAAGAGATTGATGATTAATGTGTCTGTGCATATGATCTGCCAGAGGCTATGGATTATCAGACACAGGTCTTGGAGAAAGAATCCTTAAATTGATGGGCATTTTTTGAAGCCAAGTATGACTTTGTATGACATTGTAGATAACATAAGGTGTACTGATTCAAATGACTTTGACTTTACAAATATAATGTTTATATGATTTTATACTGATGTTACTCACCACATAATGGTGCGGTAACAATATATTTCAGAAATGTGACAGTAATGAGGAATGTGTTTTTCCTGATTCGGCGGTGGCCAAGCTGGGTCAGGGTAAACTACATTCACCCCATAATTTACCAAGGAATATATAAAATGAGGCATTCCTGGGAAAAATTTAAATCAAATTCTAATTAGGCAAAATGTCCACCTTTCCATTGATTGAAAGAGTGTGATGCAATCTTTATTCATTTATTCAAATTCAACCCATCTGTGTTCAACTGGACAAACTGATCTTATTTATCAATGCTGAAGCATGTTAAAAATGCACAGATAGTTATTTTGTTTTTCTTAAATGGAATTTGTAAACTATTTTAAGAGATGTCACAAAAAGAAGCTATAATTATTGAAATCTATTTTTGAAGGAACTGGGCTACCTGCAGATTTTATTTAAAGTTAAAAATGGTAGCACATTTCCTTTCAGTAAAAGAATCAAATACCCTGTAACTTTGCTGCATGTGAGCCTCCATGTATCAAAACAGGGGGTATCAAAGAAATTAATTAGCAAATAATTAGCAATTCTTAGAAAAATAGATAATGCATAAAAATTATCAATAAATGATTGATGATGAATTCAATTCGACTTTATTTACATAAGCGCTTTTCATTTCATTTTCTGTAGTACCCAGGATAAACATATGGCTGCAGTTTATAACTAAAATACATACTGGGCAATACAGACCACTTTTTATTATTCATGGGATAATACAAATAATAAGATCATTTCCTCTATTTACAGCAGGACAACCATTCCATATTGTTGCCAGCTAGACTGTTATCGTACACTATAACCTTGTTGTCACAGCCACACCTTAAGCTTGTACCAAATTCCTTGTGGTTATTTACTGGTGGCCCACTTTTTTGATAAAAAAAAAAAAAGGCAACAGAGGAGCAAGCGGTGGTTCTCTCTCCCATCAGCAAAGGGGGGTGAACGGCAGCTCTCTCTCTCTACTTAGCAAGGGAAGAAGCGAGCGACAGGCTTGCTCTGTAAAAAAGGCCTGATGGGCCAACATCCACTGCTTATGCTGTAACAATGTTGTCTGGGGTCCTGACTGTGTAAAAATTCCACAACCTGCATCTTTGATTACAGCACTTACATCTGTGCAGACAGTAAGCATGCTTATAACGCATGCCACCTGCATACTGTTACCTTGAATCTGCGAGGGTTTGTCATCTCCACAGAAAAACCAGCAAAACATCGACAGCAATTATTGTAACTAATGTTCTGATGCTACCATGTTCTGTGGCAGTTATTCACTGCCCTGCCCACACTAATGGCACTGACTTGTCTAGCTGCGGTAATCGCTTGGCTGATAACGCTACTCACTGTGCTGCTATTGGTCTTTTAGGAACCGTCTGTCTTATTAATAATGTTGATGTTGATGTTTTTAAAGGCTATCAAAATAATACGGACCTTCCTCCTGTTTCATGTGTAAATTTGCTCTGCCACCCACATTATACAAATGAGCTGTCCTGGTGGCACATGGCCAATCATGTGCCAACAGGAGGGAAAACTGTGAGGATGTTGGAAAACTGTCCTAGTTTTTGAAAGAAGTAACAAAAACATGCTAAAAAGTGCATCATTTGTTTACAAAATAATGCTCAAGGAGCAATGGAAAGCTACAATATTGCTTGGTGTTGATTGACACCTTTACAAAGTGGACAAAAATTCATCCCACATCCTCAGCTAATGCTGCATTTGTGTGTAAAACTCTATTGAAATTGGGGTTCCAGAACTGATTTGTGCAGATAATGGAACTCATTTTACAGCACCTAACAATGTAGATATTACTGTGTTGCTTGATGCACAGAAGGAAATGACTATGCTCCCTGGAGCAATTGTTTCAAACAATGGAATTTATTGCACTACTGATGGTAAAATAATCCTTCCTCCCTCCTTGTATCGCTGGCTGTCGATCTTGACTCATGGCAGTGGCCATGTATCCACAGGAGGAATGAAGGCACAGGCTGAAAAACATTTTTTCTGCCCAGGAATTTTGAAAGAAATGAAAAAAGTGTGCCAACAATGTTTAATCTGCATACAAAACAATGCACAAGGTGCAATGAGGACGAGACATGGTAGTTTCCCACCACCTAAAATGCCCTTTTCTCAATGGTGTATGGATTTTATTGAACTATCTAAAGTGGGACAACTGCAGTATTGTCTGGTCCTCATTGACACCTATACTAAATGGACAGAAATTCATCCTACAGCAAAGGCAGATGCTAAATTTGTTTGCAAAGTTTTACAAAACAACATATTTCCCACGTTTGGAATACCGGAGACCATTTATGCAGATAATGGCACACACTTCACAGCACAAATGGTTAAGGATCTTACTTCTGCTGTTGGAACACAGCTGAAGTTTCACACTGCTTATCACCCACAAAGTGCAGGTCTAGTGGAAAGGAAAAATGGTACTGTTAAGCAAATGCTAAACAAAGTAATGCATGACCAACGAATTTCATGGCCTAAAGCATTAACTGTAGTAAAGCTAACCATTAACACCATCCCAGAAAAGAAGAGTGGGTTATCTCCATTTGAATGCGCCTTTCATAGGCCCTATATTCTACCTGACCTACTCCCATTAACTGCCACTAACCCTTATAAGACTCTTGGAGAGCATTTGAAAGAATGTAAACAAATGAAAGATTATGTTGAATCTGTCAGATCTTTCTCTACTCCACAGGAGGGCCCAGAAAATTCCCTCCAGCCTGGTGATTATGTCTTCATAAAGAACCATCACCGACAGAATTGGAATTCCGTGAGGTGGCTTGGACCATACCAAGTATTATTGACCACACCTACCGCAGTGAGGATTGCTGAAAGACCTTCTTGGATTCATCTGTCACATGTTAAAAGACTTCAGGTGCCCCTTGGTGACCTCCAGCCACCCCTAGGGTAAGTCCGGTTACAAAGGGGAGTCTAGTCCTTTTAAGGATAAGACTCGTCTCAAACCCGGTGAAGACAGTGACCTGAGTCTATAGGCACACTCCCAGGGGAATCAGGCACCATGGTAATCCTGAGACTGACTCTGACCTTCTTGAGTATCCCGCTATTAGTCCTCACCATTATCACCTCACCACCCTTGAGAAGAGATAATAGAAATATAGAGGAACATGTCACAGAAACACTGTTTATGACTAATCGGTGGTATCAGTATATGTTCCTCAATGCTCGTCTGACAAGAGGAAACGGCAGTTGTTGGGCTTGTTCTTTGTTGCCTTTAACCACTAAGGGACCAATCCTAAAGGCTGAACCCTTTCCTATAAACGTGTCTAACTGTATACTAGAGATTTCAGCCTGGGGATTCCTACCCGATATTACCATGAAAAATCATGATAACACCTCTTATCAAATGACATGTCCTGATCAGATTATAGCTATGAATGTAACACAATCATTAACTAGATTTGCCTTTACAAAGAAAAATGTGACTTTCCCAGCATGTGTATATTCAAATGGTACCACGGCGTTGGGGAAACTTCTTCCACGACAATGTTTAACAGTGTTGTTACCTTGTACCTCACAGTGCAGCGGAGCAACAGATTGTTCTTTTACACCTATATTACCTAGTCCAAGGTATAGATCACAAAATTACACTGTCAGGAAGACTAGCATTACGGGCACAGTTCAAAGTAATGGCACCTATGTTATCAAAGAAGTTCATTGGTTATGTGGTTCCAAACTCTACGCTCAATTACCTCCCAATTGGGGAGGAATTTGTGCCCCAGTGACTGTTACTGATGGATCATTTGTTCTCTACTCTGATGACAACTCCTCAGGACACACTAAGAAGAAAAGAAGTATTCAGTCCCTCTTTAGTGCTGCTGGACTTACTGTCCCACAGAAATATAAATTATGGACACTGGGTGACAAGGTTGGACATTCAATTTTCGCCCCATATGGAGTTGGTCAGTTAATGACAAAATTTGAAGAAATGAACTACAGACTGTTAATGTTTGTTAATGCCACTACTGTTGTTTTGAAGGTTTTATCCAATGTAACTGAACAAACTAGAGTTATGGTTATGCAAAACAGAATAGCATTGGACCTGGTTTTGGCTGTCCAAGGAGGTGTATGTGCTATGTTTAACGGGTCCTGTTGCACTTACATTCCATCTGTCTCTGAAAGTATGGATACCGCTATTACCGTCATGGAACAAGTGCAGTAGGCAATCATGAATGATTATGAAGAGAAGCTACAATCTGGTTGGTTAGACTGGTTATTCACAGGAAGTTGGTGGCAGGTGCTTCTTAAAGCCTTTATGCCTTTTATTATAATAATGATATGCATGTTTCTGTCATGTTGCTTTGTGATTCCCTGTGTCAAATCAATGATGTCTCGCGCTCTGTCTCAACATACATTTATGATACAACAAATGTTCCAAGACCAATACACTCCTTTAAATACCGAAGAGGTGGATAACAATAATTGTGCTCCTGTTTAAATTTGGAAATGATACTCTATGAAGACAATGTAGGAAATCTTTTGAAGTTACATTGTTCTGATGTCTGTATGTGATAAAAATTATGAACTGATAAACAGGAGGAAATTGTCAGAAATTGTATATATGTACAAATATGTTATCATTTCATAATTAGTTTTTAGCTGAACTTTTCTGTATTTTTTCCCTTACAATGGCTGCAACAATGCTGCATCAGGAAGGTTTAACTCACCCTGTAACAGACATACCTCAACAAACCGGAATAATCTGTATTTACTTAAAGTTTAGAAACCGGTGTGCAAGAAGTCATGTGCTGACACGGAGTTGTCTTTGTGTTACACAACAAAGCCTGACTGTTTCACTACAAAGCCTGACTGTTCCACGGCCTTATCAGTCACCACAAAGCCTGACTGTTTCACTACAAAGCCTGACTGTTCCACGGCCTTATCAGTCACCACAAAGCCTGACTGTTTCACTACAAAGCCTGACTGTTTCACGGTCTTATCAGTCACCACAAAGGTGCCCATAAAGTTGCAGCAGATGTTTCCTGTGTCTGACCTGCTCAGTATAAAAGGGACGTGCTGCCTTTGTATGGCAGCACGCATTTCCCATCTGTAATCAGAGGTGTGTTGCTCCTTGTACAAGTAAAAACTTTGAACACATTTTGTGTCTCGAATCTTATTAAGGTACGAACCTAACAGAGTACTATTATTTTGTGAGTCTTGAGTTTCAGATTCCTGACATTGGGTTAGCAGAGCCAGCTGACACATCCGCTTATCTCAACTCTGGAGGAGTGAGTTATCCAGGGGCGCTGATCAAGGCCGAATCTGCACAGACAGAGTATAGGATTTCCCTCTTCTCATATTCTGTGCTTACAATTCAAATTAACATTCACTGGCTTTAAATTCATACCATTCCCTGGAGAGCACGAAGCGACTCCAGATGTTTCCCCTTCTAAACACAGATGAACATGTCCGGTAGAGTCCATCTCTCTACAGTGCATGCAGATGGTAAATTCCATGTTGGTCATTTGCCACTATTTCGTGCACTCCCCATCTGGTCGAATTGTTGAGAAGCAGCTCCGCCGGGTCCGCATTTTGATTAGCTCTTCCAGTTAAATTTTCGATACACCAGGAGAACTCCAAAGCCCAATCGGCAGAAATCCTGTGATCGTAAAGCCAAAACAGGTAGATGTTTTCTACATCTTCAGTCGAATCACACAGACACATGAGTTCCAATCCATGGGTCTCTCCACATTTGGGCTCCCCCAGGCCCAATTTTCTGTTTGAAAAGGTGGTGTCAATTGCGTTTAAAGCCCAGCTTATATCCATTTTCCGTATTTTCCATTTGGGTTGAGATCAGCAAGATGGTGAGACAGCACAGACACTCACTCAGACGCAGCAAGCTGGGATTAGGTCAGGAAGGCAGGATAGGAGGAGGGAGGAAAAATGCGACTGCTCTCTCTGAAGGCAGCAGAATGAATCAGACAAATCAGACAACCTCGCCTTGAGCGCCTCAAAAAGACAACATTTATTACATTTACCATTATCACTAAAAGAGGCAGAGGTGTAGCTAAACATCTGACAGAGAGAGCACACCAGAGGAGGAGAGGAAGGAGAGCTAGTAGCCATAGCTAGTGGCTGGAGAGCAAACCACACAGGCAGACAGCAAAACAGGAAGTGACGATACGTTACCACAAGGAAGTGACGATCCCGCTCCAAGAATCATGTCCATGATTATTGCGAATTATGCTATTTAATAATACCCCATATACCTTTAATATATTTTTTTCTGTCTTCTAACAATTTACTGTAATATTGTTTTTTACAAATTCTTATAATACTCGTTAGCTTATTTTTGTACTTCTTGTAGCCGTCCAGCTTGGTGCTCAGCAATAAAGGAACGGAGGAGGGAAATTTGTGGCAGCGTCTTGCATGGCAGCAACCCCTCTGATTCTAGATGTGATTAACATTGTAGATGAGAGAAACGTAATTTTGTTCTACTGTACATGATTGGCTGTATGAAATGAATGACAATAAAGTTGGCTTTACCTTTACCTATTTTCCCCCTTCTTTTGTTTGATATCTTATAAATTCTCTATATAATGTGTTTTTCTTTTTATATGCATTTTGTAATCCCTTGGAAATCTAGGACTTATTTTGAAATTTATGTTTACAGATTTGTTTAGTTGAACAGTTTTTTTCATATGTTTTAAAATATATAGTATAATGTAGAATTTATTATGGATTTAAAATGTTTGTAAAACACCCAGGAAGATGGCTTTCTATCAAGATCCATCCAGCCGCCAAAACCTTTAAAATGGACCAAAAAAACCCTTCTCTTCCAACAAAAACATACAAAAATAAAATTGGATCATTGTCCAGATCAGCAGAAAAAAATAAACCATCACAGAAAAAAAATTAACCAGCATCCATATGAACATTACAGACTTACAAGAAAAAAGCAGCAAAGCTATGAGGACAAAAACTGGTAAGTTTGATAGTTTTTATTTTACAAGAAGAAAAAGCTAATTTGAGGGAAAAATGCAAGTTTATGAGAAAAGTTTCAATTCTTTAATTTGCAAATTTACAAGAATAAAATGGAAAATTTCTGAGAAGAAAGTTACAAATTTACAAGAAATTAGTTGTAGATTTAAAATAAAACCGTTACTAATTCACAAGAAAACAGCTGAAGATTTAAGGGTGCTTTCACACCTACAGGCTTTAGTTCATTTCATTTGAACTCAAGTTTGCTTTCTCCGTTAGTGTGGCTTGTTTTGTCTGGTAAGAACATGGTAATTGCACTCAGGTGTGCACTAAAACAACGGTGCTGAGACCTCCTGAAAGAGGGGGTCTCGATTCGAATCAACTGGCTGTCACGGGAGCACCTCTGGGGCAAAGAAGGTGAGGACCCAAATGCCAGGCGAATATAATAAACCATTATTTATTGCAAGAAACAGAGCAGAAAATAAAGCAGCGCTTGGGCTGAACAAAAACAAAGACTTGACACAACAAGGACTATGACTAAAGACTAGGGCAAGACAAGATGGAAGTGTGTAATCATGCCAACATGAGACAAGGACGCCACAACTGACAATGACAGACACATATACAGTTAGGGCCAGAAATATTTGGACAGTGACACAATCTTCATGATTTGGGCTCTGCATGCCACCACATTGGATTTGAAATGAAACAATTACAACGGAATTGAAGTGCAGACTTTAAGGTTTAATTCAAGGGGTTGAACAAAAATATATGATTAAACATGTAGGAATTGTAGCTAACGCTCCTCATTTCAGGGGCTCATAAGTAATTGGACAAATAAACATAACCCTAAGTAAAATGTTACTTTTCAATATTTTGTTGAGAATCCTTTGCAGGCAATGACTGCCTGAAGTCTGGAACCCATGGACATCACCAAACGCTGGGTTTCCTCCTTTGTGATGCTTTGCCAGGCCTTTACTGCAGCTGTCTTCAGTTGTTGCTTGTTTGGGGGTCTCTCTGCCTTAAGTTTTGTCTTGATCAAGTGAAATGCATGCTCGATTGGGTTGAGATCTGGTAATTGACTCGGCCATTGCAGAATATTCCACCTCTTTGCTTTAAAAAACTCCTGGGTTGCTTTTGCAGTATGTTTTGGATCATTGTCCATCTGTGCTGTGAAGCGCCGTCCAATCAACTTTGCTGCATTTGGCTGAATCTGAGCAGAAAGTATATCCCTATACACCTCAGAATTCATCCGGCCGCTTCTGTCTTTTGTCACATCATCAATAAGCACAAGTGACCCAGTGCCATTGGAAGCCATGCATGCCCATGCCATCACTGCCTCCACCATGTTTTACAGAAGATGTGGTGTGCTTTGCATCATGAGCTGTTCCAATTCTTCTCCAAACTTTCTTCTTCCCATTATTCTGGTACAGGTTGATCTTAGTCTCATCTATCCAAAGAATGCTGTTCCAGAACTGGGCTGGCTTCTTCAGGTGTTTTTTGGCAAAGTCAATTCTGGCCTTTCTATTTTTGAGGCTGATTAATGGTTTGCACCTTGTGGTGAATCCTTTGTATTTACTCTCATGAAGTCTTCTCTTTATGGTAGACTTAGATACTGATACACCTACTTCCTGGAGAGTGTTCTTCACTTGAGTGGATGTTGTGAAGGGGTTGTTCTTCAATCCACCACTGTTGTCTTCCATGGACGTCCAGGCCTTTTTGAGTTCCCAAGCTCACCAGTGCACTCTTTTTTTTCTCAGAATGTACCAAACTGTTGATTTGGCCACTCCTAACATTTCTGCTATCTCTCTGATGTATTTCTTCTTTTTTTCAGCCTCAGAATGGTCTGTTTCACCTCCATTGAGAGCTCCTTTGACCGCATGTTGTGTTCACAGCAACAGCTTCCAAATGCAAACGCCACACCTGGAATCAACTCCAGACCTTTTAACTGCTTAATTGATGACAGGTTATGATGCAGCCTTGTTATTTTTTTTTTTTTTTGCAGCCTTCTGAGTCAGTTGTCCAATTACTTTTGGTCCCTTGAAAAAGAGGCGGCTACGTATTAAAGAGCTGTAATTCCTAAACCCTTGCTCCAATTTGGATGTGAATGCTCTCAAATTACAGCTGAGAGTCTGCACTTTAAGTCCATATTGATTATACAATTGTATCCTGAATATGTTTTCGTAAACAGCTAAAATAACAAAACTTGTGTCACTGTCCAAATATTCCTGGGCCTAACTGTATAGACAGGGGGATACTCAGCAGACAACGAGGAACAGGTGGGTACAATTAGGGGTAATCAGAGACAGCAGGGAGTGGCTATAGGCACGGAAAACATGAGGGACTGAGACGAAAGGTAAACCAGAGACATGAACACAGGACCAGGGAATACACAACCATGACAAATGATAATTAAAAAAAAACAAAAAAAAAAACAGAGAATCATACAAAACTAACTTCAAACCCCAGACCAAAATAGAGAACATAGCATGACGTAATAAATTTAAAAAATTAAATTAAATTAAATCACTCTTTATTGTCATTCAACCATACAACCAATCATGTATAGTAGAACGAAATTGTGCTATCTACAGTGTCAATCACACACACCCCATGTGTAGAATCAGAAGGGCCGCTGCCATGCAAGGCACCGCCACAGATTTCCCTCCTCCATTCCATTATTGCTAAGCACCAAGCTGGACAGCAGGAAGTTCCGCTTTTATATGGTCTTCGGCATGACCTGGCCGGGATTTGAACCCCTGCCTCCCGGGTGCGGGGCAGATGCTCTACCAACTGAGCCACCACTCCGGTAAATAACAAATACAGAGAATTCCAAAATACCAACTGAACTGAGGCAGGGCAAACACAGAGAAACAAACTAATAGCTAATAAAGGGCGAGGACATGGCTGAACTCATGTCCTGAGAATAACAGAAGGATCAAATATGAACATAAAGTGAGGACATGAGCACAGCCATGTCCAAACTCTTAGGGTGCTTTCACACCGACAGGCTTTAGTCCGTTTCAATCGAACTCAAGTTCGTTTTCTCCATTAGTGCGGTTCGTTTTGTCTGGTGAGAACACGGTAATCGCACTCAAGTGGGTACCAAAACAACCGTACCAAGACCACCTGAAAAAGGTGATCTCAATTTGAATTAAATGGCAAACTCTGGTGCCCTCCTGCAGGTGAGAAAGAGACTACTCAAACGGGACCAGCTGCTGTTAATCACGTGATTTGCAAGCGCTGCATTGTGGGTAGTTTGTATTTTGTGTACATGGAAGAGGTGCAGCAAGATGAATCATGGACAAACGTGGAGTCGTGAGGAGGTGCAGTGCCTCACAGACATCCAGTCAGATGATTATATTCTCGCCCAACTATCTACAACACACAGAAATACTGAAATTTATGCACTCTTGAGCAAACAGCTCCGCAATAAGGGGTTTCAGAGGTCTGCTGCACAATGCCACATCAAGGCTAAAAAACTTCATCAGGAGTACATAAAAGTGTGAGACGCGCTTAACAAAACGGGGCGTTCCGGCAAGGAAAAGGATAAGTTTACTTGGTTTGACGATCTGGACAAAATACTTGGGACAAAGCCTGTCATTGACCCGGTAGATGTAATGGAGTCTTATGAGAGTTCACCATCGCCTCACCTGCAACCACAGCTGACCCGGTGGCTCCCTCATCTGACACGGAATTTGATGGGGAGTTTAGACTTTTGCAGTTGTCATATTAATTTATTGTGAACTTTCTGATGGTGGTATAAACTGTACATTGACTTTAAGCGCCTGCAATAATGTTTTTACAGGCTACCTTTCCTGTAGGCATTATAATAATAGTCTATCACACAAACAGATGCACACATGAGGTTTTATTAATTCAACACAGGATTACAGCAGCTCCAAAGCAGTACACATACATGGGGGAAAAATCGGTAATAATTGTAAAGCAAAAAAATGTAAAAGAAATATATTACAAAAAAACCCCTGTGTACACCTTATTGCTTCTGAACAAAAGGTTAAAAACACATGCTTTCCGTAGTGGTGTTGGTTAGGTGATGTGTGATTAACAGGTAAAAAGAAGAGATGCATCACAATTTATGGAGTGTAAATTTATAATACAGTAATGCAAACACACAGTAACTGTATACCCACAGCATTATAAACTGATGTCCTTTTTCTGAATTATTAGTTTGACAGTTACACTGAAAACATTTTATTTTTCTACTCAGGGGAGAGTCAAGTGGAGCATCGTTTGACACCAACACACAAACCCAGGCTGATACAGACGTGTCTGAAGATCAGAGCACAGAGAGCGTGAGCAGGGAAAATGAGGAATCCACCAGCAGTGGGAAACTGCCCATTCCTGGAGCCCAGGCTCGAAAAAGAAAAGCAAAATCATGCCGAACTGATGATGAATTCAGATCATGCATGGTAGACACGTGAAGGATGCTGGCGGAAATGCATGGAGCTGAAAAGAGCCAGTTAGCTCAAGAGGCTGCTGCTTTTGAGAGGGTTCTTCAGAAACAACAGGAGGCTGAAGAAAGAAGTCAGTCATCAACAGCAGCCCCTGCTCCCTGGTCCATGCCACAGCAGTATCAGCAGCCACAATCATCTGTCCTGCCCTCTATGATGCCTCCACGGCAGCGCCGCTCACAATTTCCATCCTCTGAAAGTCAAAATACCATCACTTCATCAATCCTCCATGATGTCAACAGCAACCAGGACTACTACAATCTATAGGTTATTGCACTTGAAAACAAGTCCTATAATGCAGTGATGTTATTCAGAAGGTGCTGCCTTTGGTGTCATGTTGTAACTGTTTTGAGTTTTCCCAGCAGGACACCGCCTCATTTTCAAGGTTTTGTTCTTTAAAAATTGCAGGGATATAAGTGTGAATACATCCTAAAATTAAAAACTCTACTGTATCTGTGACAGAAGCCTGCATTTAAACTATAGCACTTTCAGAATTTTTTTTGCACAATTTTCAAGTTTACATTTTGGATTGTTTTACTGGTTTAGCTTTACTTGAAATTCCAAACAGAATAAGCTAACAAAACTGTTGCAAATATGCATTTTTATTTCTGAAACTTACAATGTTTTTGCACAACTGTCATTTTATCTGTCACTAAAAAGAGGCAGACGTTTTTGCATGTTTGACAACATTATTTGTCATGAGTTAACAGGCAATAAATGCTGTAAAAGCAAGAACGTTTGTTATCCATTTTACATGGCATGACACAGGTTCCCAGACTTCAGAACAAACTATTATGTCTAAAATAAAAATAACACTCATAATATTCAAAGTCACAAAATCGTCTTTAAAACAAATGAATGAAATGCTAATTTGTACAATGAAATAGAAAATACAAAGATGTGTCACGAACCAAGCCGGTTTTGTCCTTTAGGCTCGGTTCTGACCGTTCTGTGACTCAGGTTTATCTGTGTATTTGTGTATTCTGTTATCTTTTGAGTTCTTGCAGTTTCTTTGTCACTAGTTTACTTTTTTCCATACCTGTAGCCACTGTTCTGGCCGGCAGCTGTGAGGCTGCCTCCTTTGGCCTACATTCTTGTGGGCGCTGTCTGACACTTGCCGGTCCGACCACGCCCACTCTCTCATGACAGCCAGCTGGGTCTCCTCCGGTAATTGCCCTTCCCGCGCTTCGCCCAGGTGTTCCCAATCTGTGTTGCCAGCAATGCTTGTACTTAAGCAGCTCTGTGACAGTCAAGCATTGCTGGGTTAATGTATTGTCTCACAAAGGTTTTGGGATCTATACTGTCGCTATTCCCTTCAGTGTTATTTATCCACCTCCCATGTCTTGATGTCCTGCCTTGGCTTTGGTACTGCATCTCACTGGGAGACGTGCTTAACCGTTTGTGTTGTTTGTGCTTGTTGGACTAACTTGGACTGCTCCATCTCTGTGAGTATTAACTGCTAGTGTTCCCCCATTTCAGTCAGGCTGTCACGCTTGGAACTTTTCCCCAGTTATCTCACCCTAGACTGTTGAGCGTCCTGGAGGACTTCTAAGTTAGCCTGAGCTATAATGTTATTTTGTACTGTCGGTTTTGTTTGTCCTCCGTTTAATAAATGTGTTGGTGGTGTAACCTGCGTCTAAATCCATCCTTCCGTCACTCCTCGGTGCGCTGCATAAAAGCGCACGAGGAGGACCTTGACAGAATAACCCAGCCAGTGAAGGATTTAGTGGGTTACACCCACACATAACTTTTTATTTTTGAACTGTTTGCTTTTCACCCACCTGAGTACTGGAGCTCATTATGTTCCCGGCTCGCCGGCCTCACACCAAGAAAGGGAGAAAGGCAGGAGGTCGCCGACCGTGGAGGAGGAGTGGGCGGCAGACTTCATCCAGAGTTTTGTGAATGAGGCTCTCACCGCCCGGGGACCCAAGCAAGCCTGGGAAGTGTGTATGGAGCGGTGGGAATTCTGGAGGCGCATCCCAGCCTGTGGAAGTATCCAGAATTTTCTGAGCTGTTGTCCACAGTATCAGTGCTCCAGCAATCGTTTCCTGGGCTGAGGATGGGGGCGTTTCCTGAGGAGCCAAAGTGGAGGAGCTCTCCACGGCTGACGTCCTTCTCCCCTCTGGGCTCGCCAGCTTCACCTCCAGTTTCAGAGTGTGTAGCACCAGCTTCCCGCAAGCAGCGTCATCCTGCGTGGAAATGCCGGGAGAGGCCCTCATCACCCTCAGCAGCCATCGTGCCTCCAACAGCCGAGAGGTCCATCAGGGCTCCTCAGGCTATGCCTACCTCCACGTCATCAGGGCCGGCCCCTCTGTCATCCTGTGAAGGGGCCGTAATCACTGTTGACACGGATAGGGATGACTGTCTTCCTGCTGCAGCTGTTAACAACAAGCACTGGGATGACAGGCAAGTGTTTTTTTCATTCTACCCCATTAAATCATGATAAACCTTGTCTATCTCCCGAGGGAGAGGCCCAGCCTCAGCAGTCCGCTGGGCTCTCTCCTTCAGCTGCAGATGCTTATTCTTTTTCTGTTCTCTCTGTGTCTCCTCCTATTTCTTCTGAGCGTCCGTCAATCCGGGATCAGAGCCACCGGATGGTGGAGGAGCCGGTGGCTTTGGAGGATTCCGCTCTGGAACCAGCACAGATGTTCCCCTGCAGCCATGCCGGAGGAATCCCCAGAGTTGGAGCCATTGTAGGAGGACAGTGAGACTGCTATCACCATCTTACCAGCTGCGGAGATGACCGCAGCGGATTGGGAGCCTGAGCTGGACCTCCTAGAGGCCGGGCCCCGAGTCTTCATTGTCAGGATCGACGGAGTCCTGGACGGCAGTGGAGCTCGAGCTCAGGCAAGTTATCCCCCTTGTATTTCTAATGTCAGTGTTAGAGAGATCTTGTCTGGCTCTAGGTGAGGAGAGTCAGGTGCAGCAAGCAGCTGCATCTGAACTCCTTTTGCTGGGCTCCGCCGCTGCTGGCGACCCTAACAACCTTGTTTCTTTTCCCGCTCCTGAGTTTTCTTCTAGGGTCGCCAGAGAGGAACCACCATCACCAGGGGTTTCCATGGAACCGGTCTCACGACCTCACAACGTTGCGGGTCCAGCTCCCCTGTTGCCTGAGGCCGTCGTGTGGGTCCCTCCGCAGGCTGTGTCTCCGTGGGTGCGGCATGCTGACTTGGGACCTTCGTGGGTGCTGCACCCCAGGGTTAGCCCGACGTGGGTGCTGCGCCCCTGCACGGATCCATCATGGATGCTATGCTCCATCACGGGGTCCACCAAGGGTGCAGCATTGGCCCGGTCGGGGTCCACCAGGGGTGCAGCGTTGGCCCGGTCGGGGTCCACCAGGGTTGCTGCAGAGCTCCAGCCAGGAGCCACCAGGGGTGCTGCAGAGCTCCAGCCAGGAGCCACCACGGGTGCTGCAGAGCTCCAGCCGGGAGCCACCATGGGTGCTGCAGAGCTCCAGCCGGGAGCCACCGCGGGTGCTGCAGAGCTCCAGCCGGGAGCCACCGCGGGTGCTGCAGAGCTCCAGCCAGGAGCCACCGCGGGTGCTGCAGAGCTCCAGCCGGGAGCCACCGCGGGTGCTGCAGAGCTCCAGCCAGGAGCCACCGCGGGTGCTGCAGAGCTCCAGCTGGAGTCCACCGCGGGTGCTGCAGAGCTCCAGCTGGGAGTCACTGCGGGTGCTGCAGCGCTCCAGCTTGGAGCCACCGCAGGTGCAGCGTTGGCCCGGTCGGGGTCCACCGCGGGTGCAGCGCTGGCCCGGTCAGGGTCCACCGCGGGTGCAGCTGTGTCCCAAGCCAGGACCACCGAGGGTGCTGCTGATCATCCTGAGGATGCCGTGGCCTCCTCCTCCTCCCTGTCTGACGCTGTGGGGGTTCCCTTCCTATGGTCCAGTCACCCACCAGTGAGCCTCCCGTTGGGCAGGCCGCCTCCTGCTTCACCCCTCCGATCCTGGTGGCTCAACAGCGCTGGCCGACCACTGTAAGGACTCAGTCTCTGGGCCAGGTGGCTCGTGTTTTCCGGCAGGCCACCGGACTCTGTTCACTGGACTGTCTGCTGGGCCTGGGACTCTGGGTGGCCCCCTGAGCCTCCCTGCCTTTGGACTTGGGGGGTTAATTGTTTTTTTCTGTTATGGGCCCTGGGCGGGGTTGTTTGTTCCCTCTTTACCTGTTCCCCCTACCTCCCACCCAGGTTTGTTGGTTGTTTTTCCTGCTTGGGGGCGGGGGGGGGCAGGGTTTTTCCCTTTTCCTTTTGATGGTGCCATGGGTGTCTGGTACCCACCCCTTGAGAGGGGGGTTCTGTCACGAACCAATCCGGTTTTGTCCTTTAGGCTCTGTTCTGACCTGGGTTATTGTATTGTCTCACAAAGGTTTTGGGATCTACACTGTTGCTATTTCCTTCAGTGTTAGTTATCCACCTCCAGTGTCTTGATGCCCTGCCTTGGCTTTGGTACCGCATCTCATTGGGAGACGTGCTTAACCGTTTGTGTTGTTTGTGCTCGCTGGACTAACTTGGACTACTCGGACTGCTCCAGCTCCATGAGTATTAACTGCTAGTGTTCCCCCATTTCAGTCAGGCTGTCACGCTTGGAACTTTTCCCCAGTTATCTCACCCTAGACTGTTGAGCGTCCTGGAGGACTTCTAAGTTAGCCTGAGCTATTGTTATTTTGTACTGTCGGTTTTGTTTGTCCTCTATTTAATAAATGTGTTTGTGGTGTAACCTGCATCTAAATCTATCCTTCCCTCACTCCTCGGTGCGCTGCATAAAAGTGCACGAGGAGGACCTTGACAAAGATGTATCTTTTGGAATTTTGATTTTAAAAAAAGTAATTCCACAATAGTCTTTTTTTGATGCACTAATACTTAAGTAGGATACAAGTGAGTAGAAATGAACTTTTCATGGCAGAAAAGAGTCCACAGCATATGTTTAATGATCAAATCAAATATGGATGTGGTTTTAAACCTTTTGGAATAAGGGGGACAAAACTAGTTACTGCCTGTGATGCTTTAGCTTTCCTGTTGTAGACAGTTATCTACACAGTGCATTTCTGATGTGATTGCATTGCTGTTGTGCATCTCCCTCCTTAGGATGCTCCATTCCCTCAACCTCTTCATCTGTAACATCTACATAGTCTTTGTCAAGAGATTCTTCATTATGTATCTCACAATAATTGCGTAACGCACAACAAGCTGGTACAATGCGGCTCACAGAAGTTATGTGAGTACCACATTCTTTTAAAAGACAACACCACCATCCTCTGAGGCACCCAAAGGCATGCTCAACTGTCATACGGGCCTGGTTTTGGTGGTGGTTGAAGATCAGCTGCTCTGGTGTTACTGTTCGTCCTTCTGGGTAAGGTTTCATGAGCCAAGACAATAGAGGATGGGCAGAATCACTTAAAATAATAAGAGGCACATCCACTCCCTCAAATGATTCAATCCAATTTGGTAAAAGGGTGCTTGAACTACCACGTTCATACAAAGACAAGAGGGAGAAAACACGTGCATCATGCATTTTCCCTGGCCGCCCAACGTTAATATTCCCAAATCTCATCCTATGGTCCACCACACCCTGCAAAATTATTGAATAGTGTCCTTTTCTGTTGTAATGGCAGGATGAGTTGTCAGATGGAGCTCTAATCCTAATATGAGTTCTATCAATTGCTCCTGCCACCTGAGGGAATCTCCATCTGTCTCGAAAACCTTGTACTATTTGCCTGAACTCTGTTAAAGACGGATGCTTTATGTAGTTTGGCTTCATCACAACATTTATAGCAGTCACAACTTCTTGAGTGACAGTGCAACATATTGATAACCCAACTCCTAACAGGTGAGAGATTGACCTAAATTCCAGATTTGTGGCCAGTCTCCAGATACAAATGGCCACACGAACCTCTGGTGGAACTGTCCGTCTGTACTTTGTATTCTGACGCATCAGCTAGGGTCGAAGAGTGTCACACAGTAGGTTGAAACTGCCTCTTTGCATTCTGAAATTTGACAGCCATTCCTTGTCTGTCCAGGTGTTGTAAATGTAGGGCCACCAGCTGTTACTACGTGGATATGCCCATACATTCCTGGATACAACAAAGAAAATATTTTGCCTAAATATTTTATTGAAAAAAGATCTGCAAAACTCCTTGCCATTTAGGCTAAATTATCAGTCTGCTCATTATTGTAGTTAAGTAGACCAACATTATTTTTGCAGTTTTTTTTAATCAATATACAGGTGCATCTCAATAAATTAGAATATAATTGAAAAGTTTATTTATTTCAGTAATTCAATTCAAAAAGTGAAACTCAGATTTATTACACACAGAGTGATACGTGTCAAGTGTTTATTTCTTTTAATCATGATGCTTACAGGTAGTGAAAACCCAAAATTCAGCTTCTCAAAAATTTGGATAACATCAGATCAAATTAAAAAGTGGATTTTTAATAGAAATGTGTGCCTACTGAAAAGGATCTCCATGTACACACAATACTTGGCTCCTTTTGCATGAATTACTGAATCTTTTGCTCCTTTTGAACTGAATTACTGCAATAAAATAACTTTTTGATGCTATTCTAATTTATTGAGATGTACCTGTACATTTTAACTGGATTTGTTGCTTTGGATAAAACAAATTAATCAACACCCTAACATAAATTTTATTGTAATTTGGACAAATAAAGATAAGATAAGATAAGATAAGATAAGCCTTTATTAGTCCCACAACGGGGAAATTCCAGGATTGCAACAGCACAGGGATAGCAACACTCAGAGCAACAATCAGAAGGCAAAAAAAAAAAACAAGCAAGCAAGAGCAGCTAATATACATATGTACATATTACTATAAAATATATATATACACACACACACACACAGACACACAGTGCAGAGCATTGTAGCTGGATGGAATAAATATATGAATATATGAACACACAGTGCAGAGCATTGTAGCTAGATGGAATAAATATGTAAATATATAAACACCCACAGTACGGAGCATTGCAGCTAGGTGGAATAAATATGCAAGTATATAAACACACACAGTGCGGAGCAATGTAGCTAGATGGAATAATATGTAGACATGCTTAATGAGCTAAATGAGTAACAGACACGAGGTTCAAATTAAGCAATTAATCGCATTTGCTAACGGTAAAACATTTTATGTCACTGCACATATCTGATGGAGCTTCTTAAATGTCTGTGGCTGAGCATGCAATGTTTCTGGAGGACTAGTAAACGCCATCTCCTGTACTGTCTCAATATGCACCTTCGCCGACTCCAGTGCATTAACACGTTCTTTTCCATCCGTAGCCGCGCTTCATTTTCAAACTGTAGAGTTTGTCAAAAGTGGTGTATGCATGTTATATAATGAATGATAACCAGGGTGATGAAAAACCCTCCGTAGATTACGCTCCATTGCAATATTTTCCCAGAAATGCCCACAGTAGTCACCTTACTTCCTGTTTACCTTTTCTGTTCTCGCGGCAAAAAAATCTGACCAATAAGAACAGAGAATGTTCTCACATAAGTCTCTTGGGATTTAACGTGACGCAATTTGGTCCGCTTGAATTTTTGCCTGTGTGAAAGGAGAACCGAACCAAGGAGAAAATGATACAAAGTAACAAACTAATCAACTGATTCGGACCAAAGTAAACGAATTTAGGTGTGAAAGCACCCTTACATTGGTGAACTCTGGTGCGGTCCTGCAGGTGAGAAAGGGACCGTACAAAAACAGGATCAGCGGCAAACGATAAAACATTTTATGCCACTGTACATACCTGACGGATCTTCGAAAATATCTGTGGCTGAGCATGTCACGGTTCTGGAGGATTAATGAACGTTAAGTTTTTCCACCCGTAGCCACGCTTCATTTTCAAACTGTACGATTTGCCGAAAGCGGTGTATGCACATAATGTAATAAACAATAACCAGAGAGATGAAAAACCCTGTAGATTATGCTACGATTTGTATTATTTTCTCCCCAGAAATGCATAAATGCACAGTAGTCGTCCTACTTCCTGTATTTACCTTTCCTGTTCTTTCTGCAAAAAAATCTGACCAATAAGAACAGAGATCGTTCTGGCCTTAGTCTGGTGGGATTTAATGTGACGGAATTTGGTCCACTTCAGTTTTTGCCTGTGTGAAAGGGAACCGAACCAAGGAGAAAACGATACAAAGTAACAAACTTATCATCTGATTCAGACCAAATTAAACGAATTTAGGTGTGAAAGCATCCTAAGACTGGTGCTTCACACGCATTTTATTCTGTTAAGTAACATGATATAAAAAAGGTTTATGATGAATTTTTTTCCAGGTTGGGGGAGACATGTGTTCCCCCCTTCCATATTTACGCCTATGACACACTCAGTATATCAGAAGGGGACGCATAGGCTTGTCTGTTGGGGATCAGATTCTCGTCTGTTCACAGTTGTTGGGTTTATCTGGGTTCAGAAAACCTGCAGATACACTTGCAGATTTTGGCGTGAAAGCAGCTGAGGGACAATCTAGGCAGCTAAACGTTCACATTTAAACCAAATCTACACAAATTGCCTCATTATAAACACTCCCCAAGTAAAATTCTTGCATAGGGAGGACTTGAATCAACTTCCTCTATGCCAAGTTTAGCTCACTCTGCGTCTAAGGATCGGCCAAACAGCTGAGGGAAAAAAAGAACCAGACGATGTATTTTGGCAGATCGACAGAGCCTTGACTTTGATGAGAAGAAACGAGTTCACCACAAGATATAACATATTTCCTGGCCCTCCCCGCCGCTCATATCTACCCACGACAGCAACTCTCACACTCTCGGGCTTGTCGTCCAAAATTGTAAAGGCCTTAATTAAAGATTAATGTCAGGGTTTCTCGCGTGCGCCGCTTAGATAGCACATTTCCCAGGGTGCCACGCTCCAAGCCGCCCATGCTGGACACCAGATTTCTCAGTTTTCAGAACAAAAGCCTTCAGCTCTCAGGCCGGCGTCATGCCTTCTCGGCTGAAGGACGAGCAATAACAGCTTGGCTCATGGCAGTGCCACCAGTGTGGCTGGGAATGCGGGGGGGGGGGGGGGGGGGGGAGGTTGAGTCGTTTTAATTATCACAGGCAGTCAAAGTGGCACGATAAGGCCCGCTGAAAGCCTGCTGCACCTACTGCATACCCCCCAACCCACCCACCCCCAAAACAATTACTGATGCTCAGCTTATTCATGCGGCTTGTTTGTAATGTCAGGGCACGCCACAGTGTTGAGGGATCCGTCTGCGGAAATCAGCCATGCATTTTATGCCGCAACACACGCACACACAGCAGAGATGGAGATGCAAGATGTGCACTGTATGTAAAGGCAGGGCTTCCCGCTCGCGTGCACGTGCACACATGCAAACATGAGTTTCAGCATTGTGGAATAGATGGAGATGAGATCTGACCAGGTTCAGCAGGAGAGCTGCAGCACTGCTGTGGGTGCATGTTTCATTTCACTGCTGGCGGGACGACAAACACAATATTTTCCAGAGTAAATATCGAGGAGGACAATTTAAGTATTATTAAAGTCAGCACCATTTCGAGCTTTTTGGTAGTTCATGTTTGAGGTCCATGTTTTTGGAATGGAGAAGAGTTCAAACCTTTAAAAAAGGAGGGGGGGGGGATGATCTCCCCTTCAAAAAGAAACCCCCCCCAAAAAAACATTTAAAATTGGGTCATTGTAAAAATTAATCCATTGCATGGAATTTAAAAACATAACCAGCATCCATATGACTGTTGCAGAATTACAAGAAAAAAGTCACATATTAAAGAGAAAAAAGGTACAACTTCATGTGGGAAAAAGTTGCGAATTTATTACAAAAAAAATTGAAAATTTACAAGAAAAAAATTTAAAGTGACACTTCGCCACGAATCATGTTTTGTTTGTTCACATGGCTATGACAGGGTTTTTACGACTTACAAGACATATCAAGAGCGAAATCACTCAAATGTCTCATGTGTCTGGGTTTGTTTTTTGCTTTAAAGTTTTATTTAAGCCCCACTCCCTGAAAAAAGGTGAGTTTAAACTAAGGCTATGGTCTCACTGCAGGTCTTAATGTTCAATTCTGATTTTTTGCCAAGATCCGATTGTTTTTGTGTGGGTGTTCACATTATAATTTAAATGCAACCCCCACCAGACTCCAGTGTGAACCGTCTACAACTATGAAGTGGCCCGCCTGTGCAGAAGAAAACGTAACGTCAGACACAGTGTTGTGTTTATGAAAGTGAATATGAGCCCCAATCGATTGAGGGGGACAGAACTTCGCAGCAAAATAAAAAGATCCGTATTCTGATTGCTAATGTATTAATGTAGCCATGTAATGAAGGGGTGAAATTATCGTACATTAGGGGATTTTTTGAAATTATTGATCATACATCATACAGAGGGCAAAATTATCATACAAATATGATAGTTATCGTACGTCTGGCAACACTGTGGTGCGTAGAGGACAGAGAACGAATGTACAAGGCAAAGCCACGTATTTAATGAAAAAAGATATAACTTCATGTGGAAAAAAGTTGCAAATTTATTAGAAAAAGGTTGAAAATTTACAAAAAAAATTATCTTTGCAAGAAAGAGTCACAAATTTACAAGAAATTTTTTGCAAGTTTATAAGAAAAAAGCAGTAAATTACGAAAAAACTATACAGTACTATTGAAAAAAGAATTTACAGGTAAAAT
Organism: Pholidichthys leucotaenia; assembly: GCA_020510985.1. Lineage (NCBI taxonomy): Eukaryota > Metazoa > Chordata > Actinopteri > Cichliformes > Pholidichthyidae > Pholidichthys > Pholidichthys leucotaenia. The sequence continues at coordinate 426,191,384 of CM035840.1, read as the reverse complement.
GTTGCAAATTTGTGATAAGTAGCAAGATTGACATTTTTAAAAAGTTGCAAATTTATGAGAAAAAAGTTGCAAATGTACAAGAAAAAATTGTAAATTTACAAGACTTTTATTTTTGCAAATTTATAAGAAAAATGCAGCAAATTATGAGAAAAAACCCCTTACAAGTTTATGTGAAAAAGTGGAAAATTTGCAAGAAAAAAAGCTTTTAGAAATTTACAGGTAAAATGTTGCAAATCCATGACAACAAAAGTTGCTAATGTACAAGAAAAGAGTCATATTTTATGGAAAAAAAGATACCACTTCATGTGGCAAAAAGTTGCAAATTTATTAGAAAAAACTTGCAAATTTACAAGAAAATAATTAACTTTACAAGAAAAAGAGTCAAAGATTTACGAGAATTTTTTTGCAAGTTTATAAAAAAAAGTAGTAAATTATGAGAAAAAACTATATTATAGAAAAAAGTAAAAAGAATTTACAGGTAAAATGTTAAGAATTTGTGGCAAGTAGCAAGATTGACATTTTTAAAAAGTTGCAAATTTATGAGAAAAAAATTGCAAATGTACAAGAAAAAATTGTAAATTTACAAGACTTTTTTCTTTGCAAATTTATAAGAAAAATGCAGCAAATTATGAGGAAAAAACCCTTACAAGTTTATGTGAAAAAGTAAAAAATTTGCAAGAAAAAAAGCTTTTAAAAATTTACAGGTAAAATGTTGCAAATTGATGACAAAAGTTGCTAATGTACAAGAAAAGAGTCATATTTTATGAAAAAAAGATACCACTTCATGTGGCATAAAGTTGCAAATTTATTAGAAAAAACCTGCAAATTTACAAGAAAAAAAATTAACTTTACAAGAAAAAGAGTCAAAGATTTACAAGAATTTTTTTGCAAGTTTATAAAAAAAGTAAATTATGAGAAAAAACTATTATAGAAAAAAGAAAAGAATTTACAGGTAAAATGTTGAGAATTTATGACAAAAAAGTAGCAAAGGGAAAAAAAGTTGCAAATGTACAAGAAACAAAAATACATTTATAAAATGTTTTTGCAAATTTATCAGAAAAATGCAGCAAATGAAAGCACTGCAGGTGCTGATGCCTCGGTGCTTGTGGCATGGTAGCATGGGTATTGTGTCATGCCATCCATGCACGGGTTTGAAATGCTTGGCATTTGTTCATGCAGGTATGACTGCTGTCACTGTCACAATCCACACGAGGTATACAGTATGTCAGCCCTGGGATGACATATATCTGCTGCTGTCGAAACCATTATGGGCGCAACCTCCGGTTTCGGCTGCAGTAGTGTTAAATCAGTCAGCAAGAGTGGAGCAGTGGGGCATTTAAAATAGCGTTTTTAAAGGTTTTTCAAATTCATTTTAATGTATAGTCCACATACGTGTTTTGCACTCAAGTGGCAGCTAATTTCAGCACTTGTAGTTTTTGTATTTTTTGAATGTTTTGGCGTAGTTCTGGTACTTGTTGCTGGTGTTTGTGGTTGTGCCGTAGACTGTATAAATGGAGGCTTCTCACCGGCAGTGCGTAGATCGTGCACTGAAAACTAACAAGGACTGTTGGTGTGATCGATGGCACAGACGCAAGAGCACCAGGTATGTTTTATCTTGTATGAATGTCACAGATCTGACGTTTATGCGTCATATATGTCACCAGATGCAAGGCTGCATGAAGTAAAATAATAAATAAAAAATAGTAACAGTTTGCTTCTTAAGGCTTAATTATTTAAAAAAGATTTTTTTTTTTTGGGGGGGGGGTGCATTCATTGCACTGCCTTGGAACGATATGGTCTTGATTTTAGCACCTTCAGCATGCATTAATTTTTAAATTGTCACAAAATACAGATCAATAAAATTTTGAACAATTCTCAGAAAAGGTCTGTACCTGTTAAGTTAAATAACAAGCATTCATGGCATGACAGCAGCATGAGCATTTTAATTCTGGGGTAAAACGAACAGCTGCAGCCGTCTGTATTTACCCTGACATTTAAACAGCCAAGCACGGTGTTGTGGTTCTTTGTGGCGCTGACTAGATGCTACATCTGCTCTGAGGAAAATCTGATTATGTCCAACATATTTTAACAAAATGCAACTGACTTTATTGTGGTAGAGACATTGCAGCATTAGCATCTTAGCAGCGATGCAAACAAACAGAGCTACTGTCTGTGAGGCCACTTTTTAAGGTCATCTTCTCACCCATTGATAGTCGTGGGAAGTGGTATGATTATACTGCTTTTTTTGAGGTGCAAAAGGCTGTGTTCCTGCATTTTTGATGCCGAAGTGACTGTTTTTTTAACAAGGAAAAATGTCCCATTTCGGTGACAACCACACGTTCTAAACTCGTACTGGAAGTTGTGCCCATAATTCACACAAGGCATCATGAGGCCTAGGAATAAGGTGGATAAAGAGAATATGCAATATTGTTTTGTAGCTTCCAGCCTGTTCTCTTCACAGCTGCTCTGACTGCTCACCCTCAGGTTCACCACCGTGGACCTCAGAGAGAGAAACAAGAAGGGGAAAAAATAATGAAAATGTGATTATTATTACAGATGTAAACATTTTTAAAGTCAGTGTCATCAAATAAATTCTATTATATTACAGATGTCATGTTCCTACTCAACTTAAGAAACTGTTTGGTTTTCTGTAAAAATAACCTCAAGGGGTTTTTATATTTCACACCTCACATCAGCTTTAATTGAGTAAATAAATCAAAGAAATGACGGGATTGTAAAAGTTATTTTAAAGGAAATGATTCAATGAAGTCACACCATGGTGTTTTTATATTACTGACATTAGTTCAAAAAATTGTCTGAACTTTAGAGAAACCAATTTAACATCAATAAGTTTTTAACATATGAATCATGTAACCAGTAGCGGAGCACACTGGAAAAAATAATGTGACAAAACACAAGCTTTAATAATAATAATAAAAATAATAATAAATTTTATTTGAAAAGCGCTTTTCAAGGCAGTCAAAGATGCTTTGCATTAAAAAAAAAAAAGAATGAAATGTTGCCGTGTTAGGAAGTGTTAACGTGTTAACAATGAAACGGCTGCATAATTTAAGGGCAAAACTTACTTGTAATTTTTTTTTCTCCTCCTGCTCTTCTGATGTTATCTGCCAGTTTCTTTGACTTCAGAGGAAGCCCTACTGTGATTGGTGCATTGCACTTGAGCAATATGGGAATTGTAGTTTTTACCAATGAGCTGTAAACTACAGGAAGAACATATGTTGTCCTTTATCCTCCGAAGTAAACAGCAAAACATGTCTGAAAAGAAACAATGTGTTGAATAAATGGTGTAGTTCCTGATTATGTGTTTAGTTTGCAGAAACTATTTTAAAAGTGCAGCAGATTGATTGTTGACAAAAAGTGCTCAGTGGGGCTGTAATAAAGGCACACTGCCACCTCTACTGGGCCAGCATAGGTATTACAATGACATTTCCGCTGCATTGATGGTAAAGGTGAGCTATATTTGTGTTCATTTCAAAAACAAGGCTTTTTCTCGAAATTCTGGCAAATTAAAAGTTGAGAAAAGGTAAGGTATGTGTTGATACTCCTTGTACAAGTAAAAACTTCAAAGGCTCTGCGTGTCTTAAGTCTGATCTTTGATTCAGTCTAATACCTTTTTGTACTCTGTATTTGTGAGGTTATATTTCAGACTTCTGACATATGGCAATACAATGGTACAAGCCTTTAGTTCCACTTAATGTTGACTGGGTGAACTGAAACAGACAGGCAGGCAGACAGACAGACAGACAGACTGATACAACCACAGACACAATGAGTGATTACTGTATGCCTCTCCATTTTACTGAGGCATGATTATGAGGAAAAAAAAAACAACTTACAAGTTTAGGTGAAAAAGTTGAAAATTTGCAAGAAAACAGCTTTAGAAAATTTACAAGTGAAATGTTGCAAATCTATGACAAAAAAAAAGTTGCTAATGTATAAGAAAAAATGTTACATTCAATGAAAAAAGATACAAATTGATGTGGGGAAAAAGCTGCAAATTTCTGAGAAAAAAAAGTTGAAAAAAAAAACTAAAATTTACAAGAAAAAAGTAACAAATTTACAAGAAAATGTTTGCAAATTTATAACACAAATGTGGCAAATTATGAGGAAAAAACAAGTTTACAGTATGTGAAAAAGTGGAAAATTTGCAAGAATTTTTTTTTTTTTAAATTACGGGTAAATTGTTAAAATGTTGCTACTTTATGACAAAAAGTAGCAAGTTTATGACATAAAAAAGTTTCAAATTTATGACAAGAAAGTTGCAAATGTACAAGAAAAAAGTCACATTTAATGAAAAAAGTTACTTCATGTGGAAAAAAGTTGTCAATTTATTAGAAAAAAATGTGAAAATTGACAAGAAAAAAAATAACTTTACAAGAAAAAGTCACAAATTTACAAGAAATTTTTTGCAAGTTTATAAGAAAAAAGTAGCAAATTATGAGGGAAAAAAAACTACATTATAGAAAAAGGAAAAAGAAAGAATTTGCAGGTAAAATGTTGCAAATTTAAGCCAATGTCATGATCAGGCGAGCGTGCCTCCCCCCTCCCTTCCTGCTTCTGTTTTCCCGGCTCCGGAGCTCAACAGCACACCTGCGTGATCACACACCTGCTGCCTCCCGATTCACCAGCTTATTTAAGGGCCTGAGCATGAAGAGCTCTCCTCTGGATCAGTTGGTTTGTGCCGCCTCACAACAACTGTTCTTGTTGTGTGAAAAATTAATTACTTGTTTAGTTATTGTTAGTTAGTTATCAGTTATTAGTTATCTGAGTGTCTTAAGACTCATTACCTCAGTTGTCATTCCCATCACGAATCATTCCTCTCCCCTCTTTCCCCCCAGGCTGCATGTGGCTCCAGCGTGCAACTGTTTTCCTGTATATAGTGTAGCGTCTTTTTTGTAGGTTTCATTAATTGTAGTGTGTGCATTTATTCCTTAAAGTAGCGTGTCGTGTATAAGGTTTTGGGTTTTTCATTAAAGTGGTGTAACTTTTCATGTGCATATGAATGTTCTTCTGAAGTTGTTGCCCGGCACTTAAGCCTCCTCAAAATCATTAAATCAAGACAAAGAAAAAAAACTGCAAATGTACAACAAAAATATTTAACTTACAAGAAATTTTTTGGCAAATTTAGAAGAAAAATGTAGCAAGTTATGAGGAAAAATCCCTTACAAGTTTATGTGAAATAGTGGGAAATTTGCAAGAAAAAAAGCCTTAGAAAATTTACAGGTAAAATGTTGCAAATCTATGACAAAAAAAAAGTTGCCGATGCACAAAAAAAGTAAAATTTAAGGGAAAAAAGAATTTCATGTGGAAAAAAGTTGAAAATTTACAAGAAAAAACTTTATTTTAAAAGAGTCACAAATTTACAAGAAACTTTTTGCAAGTTTATAGCAAAAGTAGCAAATTATGAGAACTATATTAGAAGAAAAAAGCAAGTTTGACATTTTAAAAAAGTTGCAAATTTAGGAGAAAAGTTGCAAATGTACAAGAAAAAAATTATATTTACAATAATTTTTTTGTGAATTTATAAGAAAAATGTAGGAAACTGAGAAAATAACCCTTACAAGTTTGTGAAAAAGTGGAAATTTTGCAAGAAAAAAATTTACAGGTAAAATGTTGCTACTTTCACAAAAAGTAGCAAGTTTGAGATAAAAATTCTAATTTATGACAAGAAAGTTGCAAATGTCATCACATTTAATTAAAAAAAAGTTATTTCATGTGGAAAAAGTTGCAAATTTATGAGAAAGTTCAACATTTGCAAGAAAATTTAAATTTACAAGAAAAAAGTCAAATTGACAAGAAAATTTTTCCAAATTTATATGAAAAATGTAGCAAATTATGAAAAAAACTTACGTGTATGTTAAAAAAGTGGAAAATTTGCAAGAAAAAAGCTAAAAAAAAATACAGGTAAAATGTTGCAAATTTATGACAAAAATAGTAGATTTATGAGATAGTTTCCAAATTATGGCATCAAAGTTGCAAATGTACAAGAAAAAATTTGCACATTTTATAAAAATAACTGCAAATAAAAAGCTGCAAATTTCTGAATGTCTCATGAAAATTGTGCTAATTTGCAGTGAAAAAAAGTAGCAAAACTAGGAGAAAAAAGCCACAAATATGAGAAAAAAATACAACTTCAAGTTGCAAAAAGGAGCAAGTTTGACATTTTTAAAAAGTTGCAAATTTATGAGAAAAACTGAAAACACAAGAAAAAAAAATTACATTTGCAAGAAAAAGGTTACAAATTTATAAGAACATTTATGCAAATTTACAAAAAATTTTGAAAAAAAAAATTGAGAAAAAAAAGTTTATGTGAAAAAAGTGGGAACATCTGCAAGAAAAAACCTTTAAGAATTTACAGGTAAAATGTTGCAGATTTATCACAAAAAAGGAGCAAGTTTGAGATTTAAAATAAAGTTTCCAATTTTTGACAACAAAGTTGCAAAAGTAAAAGAAAAAAAAAGGTACGTTTAAAAAAAAACGCTAATTTTTAAGAAAAATTAGCAAATTTAAGATTAGAAAATGTATATTTAGAAAAGTTCCAAGTTTACAAGAAAAATAAAATTATCAGAAAGAGTTTTTGCAAAATTACAGTAAAAAAGTAGCAAAATTTTAAGGAAAAAAGTCACAAATTTACAACCAAAAGTGTTGCAAATGTATGATGAAAAGTGTCATTATTGTGGCGGCATGAAATACTGTAATAAGCGGCGAAACTGAGAGTTTTTGAGGGAGTTTATTAATCATACCGCCATCACAGACTCACTCCGGCGCCGTGCATGCGTGCCAGAGCGAGCCTGGAGGCTCTCCAACAGATAGGCAATGCGTGCAGTCTGATGAGCAGTGAGAGAGAGAGAGCTACAGAGCATATGCAGTTTTTATACCCAGTTACAGACAATACATGAAAGGCATGGGACATCTGCATCACAGTGAGAGCAGGAAGCATGAACGTTTGCATTTGAGTCATACATATCAACAGCTGAACTGGCAGGAAGAAGCTAGACAAAGAGTGGCTGCCTATTGATCTCAATACACACATCTCATTGTTCTGCTAATTGCCCCAGCTGAGCGCTCTGCTTGTAAGTGGCTGTTGTGGGGGTTACCCATACACTCCCCCCCAGAGGGCTCAGCGGGAAGCTGAGGCCTTGATAGTCCGGCTTTGGGAGCGAGCTGCGGGGGAAAGCTTGCTGCAGGCGGCGGTGGAGGGAGGGGGGTGGGGGTAGCAAGTGCCGGCCCGGCACGGCAAAATTGTCTTGGCCGCGCAAAAATTGCCTGTGGATCCGCGATGTTGAGGGGCTGTCCCGTTGAACGTGCGGAGATCCACAGCAGCTGTAAGAAGAAAAAATTAGTCTCTGACTCCTCTCGCGGCCATGAAGAAAAAAGGAGCTGCAGCAGTGAGGGACTTGGCGTGTTGACTTTAGGTGCGCGCGCAGCCCTAAAGCCCTCGGGGAAAGCCGACGGCTGAATTCCCTTGTGCGCCGTGGCTGAGACCATTAGAAAATCCTGTGAGCGAGCTGCGTGTGTGCTTCAGGTGTGTGAGCAGCCCTGAAGGTTCTGTGTGCAGCGGCGAAGGACGATGGCGGTCTGTGTGGAGCCGGTATTGTCCCGTGCGTGGTGCGCTGTCCTCGGAACCCCCCGGTGTGCGTGCGGGGTTCGGTGCATGGCAGGACCGCTGTAGAGGTGAGTCAGGGTCAGGGAGCTTGCTGGAGATCAGCGTCATCGGCGCCGATGGTCATCCCTGTAAGCTGTTGCGTCGTTTGCTCGTGGTGCGTTGGAGCGGTGAGAGGAAATAGACGATCTTTGTCCCTCGGGCTCGTGCAGATGCGTTGGAGCGGTGAGAGGGAGTTTGCTGGAGATCGGTCATGGTGCGTTCAGGTCCACACGCTGCGTTCTCCGTCGGCCCTGGAGGTTGCCGTCGTGGAGAGAGGACGAGGTGCGTGCGCTCTCATGTGGAGGAGCTGTGAGAGCGGCCGGTCCCAGCGTGGATGTGCAGATCTCAGGCGTGCAGATCTCACCATGAAGCATTCCGCAGCTTTCCCGGTCGTGGGTGATCTCCGGAGAGTTTTGCCTGGTGGTGGCTCTGCGTCGAGGTCTCCCTGTAGCAGAAGGGAAGGCAGATCATTTGCGTCAGGCTGCTGCGTTCGCTTGTCGTCGGAGAATCACCGCCGGGTGCTGCGTTCGTTGTCGTCGGGTCACCAGTGTAGCTGTCCAGACCAGAAGGTTGCGTTGCACAAAGCGTGTGCTTTCTCGGGGTCACCAATGTGGCGGCATGAAATAATAAGGCTGCGAACTGAGAGTTTTTGAGGGAGTTTATTAATCATACCGCCATCACAGACTCACTCCGGCACCGTGCATGTGCGCCAGAGCGAGCCTGGAGGTTCTCCAACAGATAGGCAATGCGTGCAGTCAGATGAGCAGTGAGAGAGAGTGAGTTACAGAGCATATGCAGTTTTTATACCCAGTTACAGACAATACATGAAAGGCATGGGACATCTGCATCACAGTGAGAGCAGGAAGCATGAACGTTTGCATTTGAGTCATACATATCAACAGAGGAACTGGCAGGAAGAAGCTAGACAAAGAGTGGCTGCCTATTGATCTCAATACACACATCTCATTGTTCTGCTAATTGCCCCAGCTGAGCGCTCTGCTTGTAAGTGGCTGTTGTGGGGGTTACCCATAATTATAAGAGAAAAAAGTTGCAAAATTACAGGGAAAAAAGTCACAAATTTACAAGAAAAAGTTACAAACTTACAAGATTTTTTTTTTTCATTTATGCTTATCATAAGTGCTTCAAACGCATTTTATTGAGTTATGTAACCTGATGGTTTATGATGGTGTGCGGGTCACACCCCTGCTGCTGGCACTGCTCTAATCCACCATCACGTCACTAAAGATCTCTCCTCAATTCATTGCTTCATCTCAGGGGGAAGATGTCTGTGACGTCAGCTTGGTTTATAATCCATCTAATGAATCCTGCAGTGGTGTGAAGACAAATACACTGAACGCCTCTGAAAAAAAAAACCTCTTCCAATAAACTGAAGCAGTCCCAGACAAATGAAAATCAGGCAATGTACTCCAGTAATAACCGGTCAGCCGTCTGACTCGTAGGTGAAGGAAATTGGGATTCTGATACTAAATATTGGTGAAAAATATCAGACTTCTTCATTTACGTCACTTCACGCTTCAGTGACCGTGTCATTGGCCTTCATCAGAGTGAATGGTGGATTCAGTCACTCTGCTGCTACAGCTTTCTTTGTGAATTTGCAATTTTAAGCAGCGACTTTTCACTAAACTTCATTTCCAGTCAGCTGTGAAATGAAATCAGGCATTGTAAAGTTAACAAAACTGCAAGAAGAACAAACACGCAAAGTGGCGGGGTAAAGGGGAGGCTGGGAAAGAGAACAACCGGAGAGAATATCTTAACCAGAATAAGGTTGGGTCAAAAATCAAACTATGCATTTAATATAGAAGCACCAGACAGGGATGTGCGATTATTGTGAGAGCGAAGAAGAAACTATTGAGCATGTCATTCTGCACTGCCAGAAGAACATTCAGGAGCAAGATGGGAGAACTCGGGAAACTAGGGGTGGGAGATATTAACTTAAGTGTGGATTGGGTTCAAGAAGCTATTTGTTTACCTTGAAGACATAGGGCTGATTAATAGGATATAGTTTGTTTTTTCCCCCTTGGGTTTGTTTGGGTAGCAAAGTCTGGCCCACACTCCAACGCTGGATGACGGTAATGCACCTTTACGCTGGTTGACTCCGCCAAAAAAGAAGAAGAAGAAGATCAAAGTGTCAACACATGTTTGAGGAAGTGTATCATGGTACGATCAGGGCCACCTTAATTTGCCATTAGGCCCTTGGGCTGAGAGGTTTTGTAGCCCCCCGCCCCCAAACAGAATCTCAGTTTAAAAATATGTACTAGCTATGTTTTTAATAATGGATTGCATTTATATAGCACTTTTCATGACACCCAACACTTTACAATGAGTCCATTATTCATTCACTCCACAGACAATGATAGTGATAAGCTACTTCTGTAGCCACAGCTGCCCTGGGGCAGCCTGACCCTTGAAGTTATTGTGCTCTTGGAGCTGAAAAAAATACAATCCAGTGATAAAAGGAAGAAGATTGATTAAAAAGAGAGCACAAATCAGTTGTGTCTGCTGCGCTTGTTGCATCCTCCACAGCAGAATTGTAGCATCTGTCTCACTTCAGTGAGGAAAAAAATTGGATGAAATACGACATGACAGTTCAGACTGAGGTTGCTTTGGAAGATATCAGATACGTATCCGAATTAGTACCAGATATGAAAGTGGCCTGGGTCTGGTGTGAAAAAAATCGGATATGTGCTGTTCAGACAGTCATTAAAAAAATCAGATATGGGTGACATTTTTGCAAGAAAATCGGAATTGAGCATTAAAACCTGCAGTATGACCATAGCTTTAGTCATGGGTAGTTGAGGCTTTCTTGGGCCTTTCATCAAAATGGTTCATATAGACGAGGCCTCATGTGAAGCTTCATTTGCTCTACTAGGCCATGTAGTCGACAAAAAATATACAGCATGCAGATTTTTACAAAGGCATCATTGGTTTAATGTGTATTATTTCAATAAATGTGCTGTCTTTTAAGAAATATCAATGGTAATAAGGGAAAAAAGAAATAATAAAACTGGGGTGACTCCAGTGAATGGGTCTGTGTTACTTTGTGTGCTTGTACTACTTATCCATTTTTATTAAGAAATAATAAAATTTCAACAGTCTTATATTGTCTTTCCCAGTATATTCAACTCTGGCCTTATTCTCATGCAGGGCACAATAGCAATAGTGTCTCAGCATAATGATGCCTAATAACGATCCAAGCTCTTTGAAACACAACAGACACTTCACCTTGCAAATAAAAATAAAATGACAAGAATGACACAGCTGGGATTCAAGCCCAGGCCTCCCACTTGTAGTGCAGATGTTTTACCACTAAGCCATCACTTCAGCTGCATTAAATAACCACTATTTGTGGAAAATACATTAATGGGAGAAATGCGCTCAAAAGGTTCCTAAACGGGAGAAGTCGGTCTTTTTGCTGCTACCTCCATGTGAAAATTGGCTGTGACAAATCCGTTACACAGTCAAACATGACAACACAAAACGTGAGGGACGGGGATTTCCATTGGGTATCGCTACTGTTGCGTGCAAAATCATGAACGGCTTCCTGACCCAGTCACGTGGTCCAACATCAACACATACATCACAATACACGCCTCGAAACGCGCTTTGCCAAATATTTCCTGGATAAGCTCGGAGGGCCCCTCAGAGCTCCGGAGCCTGCCGTATCACTACTTCGTAGACCCCTGGGCTTCAGCCCAGTCTAGCCCATTCGTTAAGGTGACCTTGGATATGAACAAAGGAGATTTGTAAGGACCTCAGAAAAAGGGTTGTTGATGCTCATCAGGCTGGAAAATGTCACAAAACCACATCTATATGGTCATTTTCTCTTGAAGGACAGACCCAGAAAAACTTGGTGCAAAACTCCACAAAAGAGGAATGTGGCGACGCATGAAAGCAGGAGATGAGCTGGAGTGAAAGCCAATGTTCCCTTTATCAGAACAGCTCAGAGGGCATTCTCACGGCCCGTTATTGACAATTACCGCAGAAACAAAGGAGGGATTTAGTTTAATTAACTCAAGACACATCAGAAGCTGCACCTGCTTGGCCCGTAGAGCTCATGTTATCCTTAGAAAAATTCTGCATTAACAGAGGAATCAATTCCAGTGATGCTAAACCTTGAAGGAGACCTGAGCTTGAATCGCACTTGTGTCTTTGGTTTCACTTGGTGTTTTGTGTCTGTGTTTTTGTTTGGATAAGTCCAGCAGGTGATCTGAGGGGAGACGCTATCGCCCTTGTTAGCAAAAATGTCTCAGAATCATCCCCCTTAACCTGCTGTCCCCATAGGGTGAAATCAGGGGGGCATTATAGTCCCCCAACCTGGAACAAGGAGACAACTGTCCAGCCACTATCATCATAAACCTTAATATATCATGTTACATAACTAAATAAAATGACTGAACCACCAATGCAAAACAAAAAAAGAAAAAAAATTATCATAGATTTGCAACATTTCTGTTTCTTAAATTTTTTTTTCACAAAAAGTTTTTCCTCAGAAATTTGTAATTTTTTTCTTGTAAAGTTGTAATTTTTTCCTATAAATTTTTAACTTTTTTCTCAAAGATGTGCAACTTCTTCCCTTATAAATTTGTGATTTTTTTTCTAGTAATTTAGCAATTTTTTCCTATAGGTTTTTAACTTTTTTTCTCATAGATTTGCTACTTTTTTCTCAAAAATTTGACTTTTTTCTAATAAATTTACAAATTCTTCTTGTAAATTTGCAGTTTTTTTTTTCTAAAAATTTGCAGCTTTAACTCATAAATTTTTGATTTCTTTTCTTGTAAATTTGCATTTTTCCCCCAATAAATTTTCAACTTTTTTTCTCAGATTTTTAACTTTTCTCAAAAATTTGTTACTTTTCTCATAAATTTGTCATTTTTTTCTTGTAAATTTAGAACTTTTTTCTCAAAAAATAGTGATTTTTTTCTCATAAATTTGCAACTTTTTGCTTGTAATTTGCCACTTTTTACTCAAAAATTTGCAACTTTTTTTCTCAGAAACTTGTGACTTTTTCTCACAGATTTGCAAATTTTTTTCTTGCAAATTTTCAACTGTTTTCTCATAAAATTCCAACTTTTTTCTCAAAAATTTTTGACGTCTCATAAATTTGTAATTTTTGTGTAAATTTTGAATTTTTAATTCTCATAGAGATGCAACTTTTTTCTCATACATTTCTGACTTTTTTTCCTCATAAATTTGCTCATTTTTTTCTTGTAAATTTGTAATTTTTTTCCTGTTAATTTTCAACTTTTTTCTCATAGATTTGCAACTTTTCTCTCAATAATTAAAGACTTTTTTGTCATATATTTGCAACTTTTTCCTGTAAATGTGCAACTTTATTCCTCATAAACTGTCTTTTTTATTGTTACATTTTTAATCTGTGTAATTAAATTGTAATTTGTGGCTCTTTTAATCTTCAAATTGTCGTCTTTTATCATATATTTGCACCTTTATTCTTGCAAACTTGTACCCGGTTTACATTTATACATTTGTAACCTCATGTTAGATTAGGGAATACCCCCCCCCCCATCCCCCTTGTTAAAAATGAATAAATTGCATACTGGTTAATGTTATGTCTGGAAAGCAGGGCAGCAGAGGCAGGCGTACTGAACCCAAACTTTATTACAGCTACACAGTAATGGTACACGTGTCACAGTGTGTGAGCTAGCAAGTTAATTAACGGCTACACAGGCTACTGCTGATACCGAGGCGGAGCGCCAATGAGGACCACTCCCACCAAAAGTCTCCTCAAATAGGCAACGGCGGGCTGACGTCACCCGTGTGTCCAACGTCATGTCTGTGCTGCCCGTCTGTTAGTATGAAATACCTAACATTTACCTCCCCCTTGAAAAGCTCAAAACATTATGCACACATTAAATCACAGCAGCTCTTTTTTGTTACAGACTTACACAGAACCTGGGCCACCGGGTAGACTGCCGGTTGACCCTGCGCGACTGTGTGGGTTATTCTGCCACTACTTCTCGGGGCCCACAGTGTTGATGTCTTCCATGTCAGACGTGGGGTCGATGGTCTCAGCAACCGGGACAACCGTCTGCATCAGTGGAGATGGTTGTGGGGAGTGCGGGCCGGGGCCCGCTAACCAAGCAACCTCTGCTTGCTCCAGCTGGGATGCTATCGCCAGTGCGTCAGCTAGAGTCAGGCCATCCAGCACCGTGAACAATTTCACCTGTAGCTTGTCATTTGTAGTGTTCTCCGCCAACTTGTTTCGCACAATCTCCTCCTCTAAGTGTCCAAACTCACATACACTAGCCAAACAGCGGAGATCAGTGACAAACTGCTGGACCGACTCACACACTCACTGTCAGCGCTGGCCAAACCTGGCTCGTCTAGCAGCCAAACTTTCCGGCCGCGGTGCCCGACACGTGCCTCTCTTTCGGGAAAGCGTGGAGTTTTCCTTCGGAAGGCCAATTTTTCTCCTCGTCGCCATTTGTTATGTCTGGAAAGCCGGGCAGCAGAGGCAGGAGTTGTGCTGAAGTCTGAGTCTGCTGAACTCAGACTTTATTACAGATACACAGTAGTGGTACACGTGTCACAGTGTGTGAGCTAGCAAGCTAACTAAGGGCTACACGGGCTACTGCTGATACTGAGGTGGAGCGCCAAAGAGGACGACTCCTGCCAAGAGTCCCCTCAAATAGGCACAGCGTGCTGATGTCACGCGTGCATCCGCCGTCACGTCCGTGCTGCCTATCTGTTAGTATGTAATACCTAACAGTTAGAGTGTTAGTGTTACCATAGAACCTAATTTATACTAACGTGATTTTTGATGTTTAAATATAGGAGAAGAGTTGGGGTTAGCATCAACGTAGGGATATTCTCTACTTTGTACATGAATTCCTAATTCATGTTAGTAAAACAGTCTTGTCAAACCAGACGTGAAAACTCAAATAATAACACAGAAAATCCTTTCACAAACATTCATTATCAGTCATGCACATGTCCATGACACCAGGCTGCACCGTGGCTCAACTGTTTTGCTTCAATATACCTAAAAGATGGCTGTGTTTCATATTTTCAGCATCAGAAGTGAAGAGGATCCCTCTACAGGCTTCCTTGGTGAGAATGGGGAGCTATTTTTATCGACCGTTTGTGGACAGAAGAGCACTACAGGGATGAAAATGGGATGAGATCATCCTATGTGCAAAAAGACTTCACAGCCAGATGTCTAAATTTATTTTCTGTTCATGAATTAGCCTCAGGTGTAGTACAATATACTGCATGCCTTTTCAAAAGAGGACAATGACCTGGGATACAGTTGCAGTTTTAACACATAATGTGTGCACTTAATCTTGCAGCTTTAAAGATTAAAGCAGCGGTAGGTAGAATAATTTTGTTTAAATCTGCAAATAAATCAATTACCTTGCTCTATCAGTTTGTAATGCAAGTCATCTGACTGGACAACAATATCACAGCATCTTTTCTGTGATCTGAGTCCTCAGACTGTGTCAGGATGCAGCTGCGCATGTGAAGAAAACGCCATGCTAGCATGACGCTGCTGCCGTGTTTATCAGCGTGGTCAGTCCTGCTTCAAATCCTCAACAACGAATCTATTCCATCCCTCACTGCACCTCTGTGGTCCTTATCTTTTCCTCCTGCCTGGCAGCTCCATTTTCAACATCCGTTGTCCAATATGTCCACTGCCCCTCCTCCTCACATCCAAAACGTATCAGCCTTGCCTCTCTTACTTTGTCTGCAAATCGCTCACCCTCTGTCCCTCTGATACACCCATTTCTAACCCCGTCCCTCTTTGTGAGAATTTTAGCATCTTCAGCTCTGCCTCCTGTCTTTTTGTCAGTGCCACCATCTCCAAACCATACATCATAGCAGGTCTCACTATGGTCTTGTAAATCTTCCTTTTCACTCTTGCTGCTACCCTTCTGTCACAAATCACCCCTGACACTCGTCTCCACTCACTCCACCCTGCCTGCACTCTCTTCTTCACCTCTCTTGTGCATTTTCCATTGCTTTGGATTGTTGACCCCAGGTATTTAAACTCATCTACTTTCACTACCTCTACTCCTTGCATCTTCACTGTTACACCTGCCTCCCTCTCATTCACACGTCTTTTGTCTTGCTTCAACTGACTTTCATTCCTCTTCTCTCCAGTGCATACCGCCACCTCTCCAGGTTCTCTTCCACCTGCTCCCTACTCTTGCTACAGACCACAATGTTGTCTGTAAACATCATAGTCCACGGAGACTCCTGTCTGACCTCGTCTGTCATCCTGTCCATCACCACGGTAAACAAGAAGGGGCTCAGAGCTGATCCCTTATGTAATCCCACCCCAACCTTGAATCCATCCATCACTACACGCTCACTGTCCTTGTCCTGCACCACCCTCACATACTTCTCTGCCATGCCTGATTTCCTCTTTAAAGCAATACAGGCAGCTTATACTTCTATATCAAATCAGTTTTCATTATTGCCTTTCCCAAACCTGGCCCTTATTCTCATGTAACACTGCTTGTTAGTATCATTGTAGTTTGAGATGCCACTTTTTTGCAAGAACATCAAAAAACAAAGCCAAACCTCTCTATTTATCCATCTCTTTAATTATTGATTTGCCTTTTCTGTCCTCCCAATGATTGTTAAAATCTCTGAACAGCATTGTAAATTTTTCTTTTCTGTTGCACTTTGCCTCTATCTGCTGTCCAACTAACCAGAGACCATTACACACCACTGACATTGACAGCCTCACCTGTGACAGTAAACAGCTCTGACATGGCTCTGCCTTTACTGCCCTTGCTGAAGGCTTCAATAATGCAGCCCATATGTGAGGGCTAATTACTTTCTCTGTTGGCCCCCTGCAACAAGGTCACACTTGTTATGCCACTGTCCCATCCGCACAATCAGATTTTTCACAAAGGGAGCTAATCTCATTCCTTCACAAGCCATTATCTTGATCGGACTGGCTTTTTTTCGGGGGGGGGGGGCAATTTGCACTGCCGCCCAGATGAGCGAATGACTTTCCTTTAGCAGGAGTGAAGACGCTCTCATCAGCATCCCACCGAGAAGCTTCAAGCTGTCAGCCAACATCCTCCAACTCCAAATTGGAGTTAAATTGAAGAGGCGTCCGGCTGGAGAAAGGCCAAGACAAGCAGGCCCGAGCATGGCTGCGGCAACAGATGTCGATGAAGGTTTTTAATGGAGTCGAATTAATTCACGTAGGGTGTAATTTGTCCTGTGGATGTGGGAGGCGTACCAAGTCTGAACTTTTCCAGGGTCACTGTAGTCGCTATATTGATAGGCGTCTGCTGGGGCGGCCTGCAAATGTGCAAAAACTGACAGATCTGTTCCAATGTGGCGATAATGATGGATTGCATTCGTCCGATGCAAAGAGCCAAATATGTGCCCCCACATATGTTTGGCCAATCAAAGCTGTTAAAGTCCTCAAGTAAATAAATGCGGATTTACTCTCTCAGCTAATTTTCCAAATGTAGATTGGTCCAGTCACAATGTATCGGAACTCCATGTGCTGTCCTGCACAAAAAAGTGTGTAGCATTGGACGTAAAGTGAGGATGATTTATTTAATAAGAATTCATTTAGCAGCTGATTGATGGAACAGACAGAGGTGTGTCTAGCTTTTTTGGGGCCCTATGTAAGATTGTGTTTGGGGGCCATTTTTTGTAATGGGGAAAAGGTCTTTAAAGTGGGGAAAAAAACTCTCCTTTTCCAACAAAAACACTGAAAAACTAGAAAAGCACTCGGAGAGCGCAGACCTCCGCCAAGCGCCACAGTTCCCCCCCATACAGTGTTTGTGTGTACGTTTTCAGATTCCTTGACCATGAAAACATATGACTAGCAATTTGATTGACAATGATAGGATTAGTGGTTCAGTAGTTATTCACGAAAATGGCATTTTCCGTAATGGCGGTTTTCTTCTGGACGGTGATCTGGATCACCACCAAAATTTAATCAGTTCTTCCTTGTACCATTTCCAACAACGCCTGAAAGTTTCATCGAAATCCGTCCAAAACTTTTTGAGTTATCTTGCTAACCAACAGACAGACAGACAAACAGACAGACAGACAGACAGACAGACAGACAAACCCCGGCAAAAACATTACCTCCTTGGCGGAGGTAATAAACTTGGATTATTGTATAGATGAACAGAAAATAAATTAAACATTACATGAAATAAAAATGTAACCAGAATCGATATGAAAACTGGAAATTTACAAGAAAAAAATCACAAATTTGAGAAAAAAATTAATTTAGAATGAAAAATGCAACAAATTTATGAGACTTAAGCTCCAAATTTACAAAAAGAAATCGGAAATTTGCAAGACAAAAGTTGCAAATTTGCAAGAAAAAAAGCCACAAATTTATGAGGCAAAAATTGCAGTTTTACAAGAGAAAGTTCCATCCATCCATCTTCTACCGCTTTCCCGGAGGTCCGGGTCATGCAGGCAGCAGTTCAAGCAGAGAAGCCCCGACTTCCCTCTCCCCGGCCGCCTGCTCCAGCTCTTCAGAGAGGATACCAAGGCGTTCCCAGACAAGCTGGGAGATGTAGTCTCTCCAACGAGTCCTGGGTCTGCCCCGCGGTCTCCTCCCAGTGGGACGTGCCTGGAACACCTCAAGTGGGAGGCGTCCAGGAGGCATCCTGATTAGATGCCCAAACCACCTCAACTGGCTTCTTTCAATGTGGAGGAGCAGCAGTTCTATTCTGAGCCTCTCCCAGATAACTGAGCTCCTCACCCTATCGTTGAGGGTGAGTCCAGCAATCCTACGGTGAAAGCTCATTTCAGCTGGTTGTATCCGCGATCTCATTCTTTCAGTCATTACTCAAAGCTCATGACCATAGGTGAGGGTAGGAGCGTAGATTGACTGGTAAATCGACAGCTTTGCCTAAGAGCTTAGCTCCATCTTCACCACAACAGACCGATTCAATGTCCGCGTCACTGCAGATGCTGCTCTGATCCGTCTGTCAATCTCTCACTCCATTCTCTCCTCACTCATGAATAAGACCCCAAGATACTTGAACTCCTCCACTTGGGGCAGGAGCTTGTCCCCAACCCGGAGAGGACAATCCACATTTTTCCAGCTGAGGACCATGGACTCGGACTTGGAGGTATTGATTCTCATCCCAGCTGCTTCAAACACAGCAGCAAACCATCCCAGTAAGACCTGTAGGTCATTGCTGGATGAAGCCAACAGGACAACATCATCTGCAAACAACAGAGATGAGCTCCTGTGGTCACCAAGCATGACACCCTCCGTTCCCTGGCTGCGCCTAGAAATCCTGTCCATAAAAATTATGACCAGGATCAGTGACAAAGGGCAGCCCTGGCGGAGTCCAACTCTCACTGGGAATGAGTCCGACTGAGTGTTGGCAATACGAACCAAACTCTCACAACGGCCGTACAGAGAGCAAATAGCTCATAACAACAAGCCCGATACCCCATACTCCCGAAGCACCCCCCACAAAAAACCACGAGGGACGCGGTCGAATGCCTTCTCCAAGTCCACAAAACACATGTAAACTGATTGGGCAAACTCCCACGAACCTTCAAGGATTCTTGAGACGGTAAAGAGCTGGTCTGATGTGCCACGGCCACGACAAAAACCACATTGCTCCTCCTGAATCCAAGGTTCGACCAACGGCTGGACTCTCCTCTCCAGTACCTTGGCATAGACCTTCCCAGGGAGGCTGAGGAATGTGATCCCTCTAAAGTTGGAGCACACCCCCGGTCCCCCTTCTTGAAGAGAGGAACCACCACCCCGGTTTGCCATGCCAAAGGCACTGTCCCCGACCTCCACGCAATGTTGCAGAGGCATGTCAGCCATGACAGCTCTACACCATCCAGGGCCTTGAGGTACCCAGGGCGAATCTTGTCCACCCCTGGGGCCCGGCCACCAAAGAGATTTTTAGCCAGCTTGGCGACCTCAGCCCCTGTGATGGGGGAGTCATCCCCCTCGTCCACAAGCCCTGCTTCCTTTGTGGAAGGTGTGTCAGTAGGATTGAGGAGATCCTCGAAATATTCCTTTCACCGCCCGATGATATCCCCATTCGAAGTCAGAAGTGCCACATCTGCACCATACACAGTGTGGACAGGGAGCTGCTTCCCCCTCCTGAGCCGCCAGACAGTTTGCCAGAATCTCTTCGAGGCAGACCAAAAGTCTTGTTCCATGGCCTCACCGAACTCCTCCCATACCCGAGTTTTTGCTTCAGCAACCACCTGAGCTGCACTCCATTTGGCCTGCTGGTACACCTCAGCTGCTTCGGGAGTCCCACAAGCCAACCAAGCTTGATAGGACTCCTTCTTCAGCTTAATGGCCCCCCTCACCACTGGTGTCCACCACTTGGTTCGGGGGTTGCCACCACAAGATGCCCCAACGACCGTGCAGCTGTAGCTCTGGGCTGCCGCTTCAATAATGGAGGTGGAGAACATGGCCCATTCAGACTCCATGTCTCCAGACTCCCTCGGAATGTGGTTGAACTTCTTCCGGAGGTGGGAGTTGAAAACCTCCTGGACAGGGGCCTCAGCAAGACGTTCCCAGCACACCCTTACTATATGTTTGGGTCTACCAGGTCTGAATGGCATCCTCCCCTGCCATTGGATCCAACACACCACTAAGCGGTGATCAGTTGACAGCTCTGCACCTCTCTTTGCCCGAGTGTCCAAGACGTACGGTCGCAGGTCTGATGACACAATAACAAAATCGGTCATCGACCTGTGACCTAGGGTGTCCTGGTGCCAGGTGCACATATGGACACCCTTATGCTTGAACATGGTGTTCGTTATGGACAAACTGTGGTTAGCACAGAAGTCCAATAACTGAACACCACTTGGGTTCAGATCTGGCAGGCCATTCCTCCCAATCACCCCTCTCCAGGTTTCACTGTCGTTGCCCATGTGTGCATTGAAGTCCCCTAGTAGGACAATGGAGTTTCCAAGAGGAGCACCCTCCAGCACCCCAGTCAGAAACTCCAAAAAGGGTGGGTACTCTGAACCATCATTTGGTGCATAGGCACAAATGATGGTCAGGACCCGTTTCCCAACACGAAGGTGCAGAGAAACAACCCTTTCATTCACCGGGGAAAACTCCAATATAGAGGCAGCAAGGTGAGGGGATACAAGAACACCCACCCCTGCTCGTCGCCTCTCGCCCAGGGCCCATGTAACTCCTTTGGGCTGAGCCCGGCCGGGTCCCATGGGCGGAAACCCAGTCACCAGGTGCTAGCCATCAAGCCCCTCCCCAAGGCCTGGCGCCAGGGTGGGGTCCCAGTAACCCCATACCAAGTGGGGTACACTGAATCCTTGTTCTGGTATTCATCATGAGAGTCTGTTGGATCGTTCTTAGTCTGGCCCTTCACCCAGGTCCAGTTTGTCTTGGGTGACCCTACCAGAGGCAAATTTCCCCGGACAACATAGCTCCTGGGATCACTAGGGCACGCAAACTCCCCACCACGATAAGGTGATGATCCATGACGAACAAGAAAAAGTTTAAGCAAATTTAAAATGAAAAATGTATCAAATTTATGAGAGAAAAAGCTGCAAACTTACAAGAAGAAATTACAAATTGACCAGAAAAAAGTTGCAAACTTCCAAGAAAAAAGTCATAAACTTATGAGGAAAAGAGTTGCAAATTTGCAAGAAGAAAGTTGCAATTTTAGAATGAAAAGCATAGCAAATTCATGAAAAACTAAGCTGCAAATTTACAAGAGGAAATCACAAATTTGCAGGACCAAAGTTGTAATTTATCAATAAAAAACTCACAAATTTGAGAAAAAAAGTTTCAAATTTTCAAGAAAAAAACCCTGTAAATTTTCAAGTCATTAATCCATGAGAAAAAAAGTTACACATATATCAGAAAAAAACTTGAAAATAACTTTAATTATCCCCAAAAAAATATTTAAGGTGAAATTGTAGCTTGTGGGCCCCCTAGTGGCTAATGGGGTCATAGCAGTTGTGTAATCTGCTTTATAAACAAAAATGGCGACTGTAACATAAAGTAATTCGGCTCATCCAGCCTCAAGTTCATGTGTCACAGCAGCCTACAGAGTTTGAAAACTCCTTCTTCTTTTGTTGAATGTTTGGATGTTATTTTCCTGCTGCAGACTGAATTCAGTCAGATTCCTCCCTGCTGCAGGAACAACTAAAACCTTTCTATTGTCCTGTAGATTCAGCTGCATTAAAGCTACTTTAAATCCATAGTCATTCACTTCCAGCATACATCTAAGATATGAGCAATGTAAGGACGCAGTAATCTTGTGTGTTCTCAAGGTTTTCTTCAAAGTGCTGCAGGTTTCTTCCATCTCCCTGCTCCTCCTGTCATCTTCTCTGACTACCTCTGTTATACACCGCCACCTGCTGGTCTGTACCCTACATGTGCATCATCAGGAGTTCCTATGTGGCATGTACTTAACTTTTTCCCTGAATTGTACTTTAGTCAGCAGTTTTGTTTTTTTTTTTTTTTGTAGGACACGTTTTACTCTTACTTCAGTACATTTTTCCAGAAGATTTGCTGGTGCTTTCTTGATTTCACTGATTTGAACTCTGGCTGGAAATGTGCTTGTTTATATTGCGACTGCAGCTTTCGACGTTTTGGTGAATTTTTACATTTTACATGATAAAAATCAGCATTGAAATCATCCTTCTATTATGACCCAGCTGTAGAGTAAAATAGCAAACAAAAAAGTCACAATTCTATCACAAAAACTGTGAATTCATCTGCAACAAGTAGTGGATTTATTGTTCAAAAAAATGATTATTATTTAAATGAAATTTAAATCACAGGAACAATTTACATTTATGAAAAAAGTTTCAAAATCAGGAAAAAATAAATTGAAATTTTACTTGAAAAAAGGGGTCAAATTTACAAGGAAATAGTAGTAATTTTAAAGAAAACAGATACACTACCGTTCAAAAGTTTGGAGTCACTTAGAAATTTCCTTATTTTTGAAAGAAAAGCACTGTTTTTTTCAATGAAGATAACTTTAAACTAATCAGAAATACACTCTATACATTGCTAATGTGGTAAATGACTATTCTAGCTGCAAATGTCTGGTTTTTGGTGCAGTATCTGCATAGGTGTATAGAGGCCCATTTCCAGCAACTATCACTTCAGTGTTCTAATGGTACAATGTGTTTGCTCATTGCGTCAGAAGGCTAATGGATGATTAGAAAACCCTTGTGCAATCATGTTAGCACAGCTGAAAACACTTTAGCTGGTTAGAGAAGCTATAAAACTGACCTTCCTTTGAGCAGGTTGAGTATCTGGAGCATCACATTTGTGGGGTCGATTAAATGCTCAAAATGGCCAGAAAAAGATAACTTTCATGTGAAACTCGACAGTCTAATCTTGTTCTGAGAAATGAAGGCTATTCCATGCGAGAAATTGCCAAGAAACTGAAGATTTCCTACAACGGTGTGTACTACTTCCTTCAGAGAACAGCACAAACAGTCTCTAACCAGAGTAGAAAGAGAAGTGGGAGGCCCCGCTGCACAACTGAGCAAGAAGATAAGTACATTAGAGTCTCTACTTTGAGAAATAGACCCCTCACAGGTCCTCAACTGGCAGCTTCATTAAATAGTACCCACAAAACGCCAGTGTCAACATCTACAGTGAAGAGGCGACTCCGGGATGCTGGCCTTCAGGGCAGAGTGGCAAAGAAAAAGCCATATCTGAGACTGGCCAATAGAAGAAAAAGATTAATATGGGCAAAAGAACACAGACGTTGGACAGAGGAAGATTGGG
This sequence comes from Pholidichthys leucotaenia, assembly GCA_020510985.1. Taxonomy (NCBI): domain Eukaryota; kingdom Metazoa; phylum Chordata; class Actinopteri; order Cichliformes; family Pholidichthyidae; genus Pholidichthys; species Pholidichthys leucotaenia. Next base: position 426,167,982 of record CM035840.1, on the reverse strand, counting down.
GAAAAAAGTGTTATGGTCAGATGAATCAAAGTTTGAGGTGTTTGGATCACACAAAAGAACATTTGTGAGATGCAGAACAACTGAAAAGATGCTGGAAGAGTGCCTGACGCCATCTGTCAAGCAAGGTGGGGGTAATGTGATGGTCTGGGGTTGCTTTGGTGCTGGTAAGGTGGGAGATTTGTTCAGGGTAAAAGGGATTTTGAATAAGGAAGGCTATCACTCCATTTTGCAACGCCATGCCATACCCCGTGGACAGTGCTTGATTGGAGCCAATTTCATCCTACAACAGGACAATGACCCAAAGCACACCTCCAAATTGTGCAAGAACTATTTAGAGAAGAAGCAGGCAGCTGGTATTCTATCTGTAATGGAGTGGCCAGCGCAGTCACCAGATCTAAACCCCATTGAGCCATTGTGGGAGCAGCTTGACCATATGGTATGCAAGAAGTGCCCATCCAGCCAATCCAACTTGTGGGTGGGGCTTCTAGAAGCGTGGGGTGAAATTTCTCCAGATTACCTCAACAATTTAACAGCTAGAATGCCAAAGGTCTGCAATGCTGTAATTGCTGCAAATGGAGGATTCTTTGACGAAAGCAAAGTTTGAAGGAAAAAATTATTTCAAATACAAATCATTATTTCTAACCTTGTCAATGTCTTGACTATATTTTCTATTCATTTTACAACTCCTAGTGGTAAATAAAAGTATGACTTTTCATGGAAAACACGAAATTGTCTGGGTGACCCCAAACTTTTGAACGGTAGTGTACATATTTCAGAGGAAAAACCTCCCAAATAGTCAAGAATGAAGCAATTACTCAAGTAACTTTTTAAGATAGTTTCCTACTCTTCTGTTTTTTTTTACCTGTCCTGTCCAGCAGCTTGGCAAGCTGAAGCGATATCTGCTTGCCTTACTGTGCCAGATTTGCTTTGCCAAAAGGAGCTTTGTCCATATTTAATACAGTACAGTATATGGTGTATAAAAATAGAATCCTCTTGCTAGATAAAAACTTTAACACTTTATTTACATTGTCTTCCTTATGCTGAAACTGACAGGGAGGAATGGGGAGGGAACTGAAGGGATATGAAGAGGTGGGGCATCAAGGAGTTGGGGGAGAGAAAAAAGAAAAAATGAAGAGAAAACACAAGAAAGAGTTGCTGCTTCTGAGAAGCTCTCTGCACAGGGATACATTTTTTTACTCAAGTAACTTGGTGACTACACTTAATTATACTTGAGTAACAGTTACTCAGGTATAAGTAAGAGCAGTGATTGTCAACTGCTGTGCTGTGAGAGGTCGTCAGGTGTGCAGTGGGAAATTATCTAAATTCACTTAATCACCCCCCCCAAAAGAAAAAAAAAACTGTTAAGTTGTTGCAAATAATTTGCCATTGTTAAGTGTCTGTGCCTGCCATGCAGTAGCCCTTCCATGTCAGTGGGTGGCAGCATGAACGCAATGATAATCATCTTCTTCTTTTACTGGAGGTTCTCATTCAGTGTGTGGTGAGGTGCAAGTTTTTGCATTGCGAGGCACTCGTTGCCAAGACTTTACCAGCAGACCTAGCTCCTGTGTTGGATGATGTCATACAAATGCTAAACTTCGTAAAGACAGGATCACTAAAAAGACATATTTTTGCATCTTTACGTGAGGAAATGGGAGCGGAGCGTAAAACCTTATTGCTCCATACAGCAGTCCGATGGTTGCTGTGTGGCAAAGTGCTGCTCTGTCATGGATGGCCCTCACGAGCCATCAAAAAGACGCTATATATCAACCGGTGAGTTTGCACAGTTTATTAAAGGAAAGGAAAAATGACAAAATAATGAGCCATGGGGAGCTAAAACACACTATAATGATAACTCAAGCAGGGAAGAACAGACTCACAATGAAATACACTTACAATAATAAGATAAGATAAGATAAGATAAGATAAGATAAGCCTTTATTAGTCCCACAACGGGGAAATTCCAGGATTGCAACAGCACAGGGATAGCAACACTCAGAGCAACAATCAGAAGGCAAGAAAAAAACAAGCAAGCAAGAGCAGCTAATATACATATGTACGTATTACTATAAAATATATATATATACACACACACACAGACACACAGTGCAGAGCATTGTAGCTGGATGGAATAAATATATGAATATATGAACACACAGTGCAGAGCATTGTAGCTAGATGGAATAAATATGTAAATATATAAACACCCACAGTACGGAGCATTGCAGCTAGGTGGAATAAATATGCAAGTATATAAACACACACAGTGCGGAGCAATGTAGCTAGATGGAATAATATGTAGATATATAAATATATAAACACACCCAGTGCTGAGCATTGTAGCTAGATGGAATAAATATGTAAATATATAAACACACACAGTGCAGAGCATTGTTGCTAGATGGAATGAAACAGCATAACCGTCTACTTAGTTATCCTACATGGTATGATTATGTGCCCATACATATTCTCACCCTCCATAGCGACCGGTATGTTCCTAGTTGTATGCCGGAGGGGACCATTGTGTAAGTCTATTGCATCTTTTGCATTCAAAAAAAAACTATTAGTTTGTTACGTCTTTTTGCTATCTCTGCGAGCAGCCCTGCTTAGGTTGTACAGTCTGACAGCCGTTGGTAGGAAGGACCTACGAAACCTCTCGGTTGTGCACCTGGGATAATTATTATTTAATAATAGGTTGATATGAGTAATAATAATAGTAATAATAATAGGGTTGATATGAGTGTAGTCAGGAGTTTACTTGGAGCTGGTGTACTTGGTAACAGCCTTGGTTCCCTCAGACACGGCGTGCTTGGCCAGCTCACCGGGCAGCAGGAGGCGCACTGCGGTCTGGATCTCCCTGGAGGTGATGGTGGAGCGCTTGTCGTAGTGGGCCAGACGAGAGGCCTCGGAGGCGATGCGCTCAAAGATGTCGTTGACAAAGGAGTTCATGATGCTCATGGCCTTGGAGGAGATACCGGTGTCAGGGTGGACCTGCTTCAGTACCTTGTAAACGTAGATGGCGTAGCTCTCCCTCCTGGTCTTCCTCTTCTTCTTGCCTCCTTTACCGGTGGTCTTGGTCACGGCTTTCTTGGAGCCCTTCTTGGGCGCAGACTTGGCGGGTTCAGGCATCCTGATTTCTCCCTACTTTGCAGTAGATAATAATAGATTATCCCAGATTATCCCTTCATCTATTATAACAATAATAGATGAAGGGTAGTTAACGTCTGACCAGGAAAGCTTGGCGAGGAACACTCGACGATGTTAGACGAGGGGTTGTCCGACGAGACTGCAGCGGCGCTCAGTCCTCAGCTGATCCCTTAAATAGGGCTCAGGATGGGACAGCTGATGGCAATCGCTAATGCAGCTCAGCTGTCAGAGAGCTCCGCTCTGACAGCCGGAAGCCCCTCCGAGCGCTGTCACAATAAGAGCTCGGAGAGCCATCGGGGGCACACACACACCAGCTGGGCGGAAAATACTGCATGGCCCGAGCGCGGACGAAATCGGCACTCGAACCACGACAGGCTCATGTCAGGGGAACTAAAAGTGTTTCTGACTGATGAGAGGTGAGATGTCACAAAGCGATGAGTGGCATGCAAGGCTAGCATATTTGGCACATGTATTTCAACGTCTGAATCATGGGTGGTGTTAGGCCTTTTTTAGGGTGCTGTAGCACTCTTAAATTTAAACTCAGCACCGCTCTAAAAATTGGAGTGAGAAAAGTTGTGATTATAAAATTTTAGTTTGTCTTTGACAAGCTGAAATTACATCCAAAACGTATTGAGTAGTTTGTCTTTTAAACTTTTTCAAAATGAAAATGACCCCCCCCCCCCCCCCGCAACGCAAATTGTATGATCCCTCCTCTCACCCACACGTTCTGTCCCCTCTGCACATGCTGCGGTACAGCCCTGGAGCTAACACACAGGGAGGTCCCTCGCTATCCCAACTGCGGAAGGCTGCTGCAGCTTTTCTGCAGGTAACAAACTCATAATGATGTATGACACCAGCCTCAGCTGGAATATTCTACAACGTTATGAATAGTTTTTGGGTCTGTCTGAATTTATTTGGCAAGAGTATGATGCATACCTGCAAACATTTAGGTTTCAAAGTACGTGAGGTTTTCATGGGGTGGGGGTTTGAAAATAGGCTTTTAATGGGCTATAAATATCCTATAATATAACAGAAAATGCTATTGATTTAAGTGTGAACAAAATCTTTCAAATTTACAAGGAAAAAGTAGTAAATTTAGAATAAAACTGCCATAAATTTAGGAGAAGAACCTCAAACTGTCCCGACTAAAGTCACATCTCAGCAACTTCTTAACTATTTTGGTGTAACTACTCTTATGTATGTTTGAGTGGCAATATACAGAGATAATCTACGTTTACTTGTGTACAGTTTCAGGCTACTCTACCAATGAAATCAGAGATTTTTTTTAATTGAAAATGTGGAATTTTTTTATGTGAATTTGGAGAGTTCTCATAAATTACTTACTTTTTCTTATGATTCTTTTTAAATTATAGACTTTTTAAGAAACTTCATGAAAATTGAAACTTTGTGAAAAATTTTTGCTTATGGATTGACATTTTTTTCTTGAATTTGTGACTTTTGTGTCATAAACTGGCATCTTTTTTTCTTCCGTCTTTGTATTTTTGCCTCAATAATTTTCCGTCATCTTTCCATTGATTTTTTTCCTTAATTTTTTTTTAATTATTGCAAATGAGCTACATTTCTCTTGTGATTTTCTGACCTTTGTCTCAACAATTTATTAATTTTCTTTTTCTTAATGAATTTATTAAATCTTTTAAAGAACTTCCTGAGTTTACATTCCCAATGACTAATTGTACATATGTGAATTTTTTCCTCATAAAATTGCAACTTTTACCATGAATTTGTAACTTTTAGCTTTTAAATTCAAGATTGCTATTCTTGTAAGTTTGCATTTTTTTCTCTCATGAATTTAGTACATATTTTAAATAAATGGGCATTTGTCCCTATAAATTTGTTGCATTATTCTAGTAGGATGTGGAGATGGTTGAGGACTACAAATACCTGGGTGTCATGATCAGCAACGGATTGGACTGGAAATCCAACACTGACGCTGCATACAAGAAGGGGATGAATAGACTCTACTTTCTGAGGAAGCTGAGATCTTTCAACATGTGCAACAGGATGCTGGAGCTTTTCGATCAGGCCATTGTCACCAGTACCATCTTCTTTGCTGCTGTCTGCTGGGGTAGCAGTATCAGAGCCAGCGACACCAACAGACTTGGCTAGATTATCAAGAGGGCTGGCTCTGTAACTGGTCCCAGGCCGGAGACCTTTCAGACTGTGGTGGAGAGGAGGACACTGAACAAACTGCGATCCATCATGGACAATCCTGATCACCCCCTCCACCACACACTGGACAGACAGCGGAGCACTTTTTCCAGCAGACTGCTACAGCTTCACTGCTGAACGGTTCGGTGCAGGAAATCTTTCCTGCCACGTGGCATTTCACTGTACAATAAGTCACTCTAATGTTGAATTCTGGTCATAACTATGCTGCCATACTGCACCTTACAATCTAATTGGCACCTAACATTTCACCCTGCACCTGATAGTCCTGCATTGTACAGTGAGTACGATTCATGTGTCTATATGGGTCATCATCTATTCTTGACAATGTATATAAGCTGTTTAGGTAGTTTTACTTTCCATGGGTAATTCCTTTTTCTTTTATGAGGAAGCCAGAAGAAGAAGCCATCTCTGTTGTCATTCAGTCCATACTGTACAGTAGAATGAAATTATGTTTCTCCTATCTACAATTCTAATCACATGTAGAATCTTAGGGGTCGCTGCCATGCAAGGCGCCACCACACTCAACTTCTCCTTCCCCCATTCTATTATGATGAGCACCAAGCTAGAAGGCAGGAAGTACCATTTTTATATGGTCTTTGGTATGACCCGGCTGGGATTTGAACCCATGACCTCCCGGTTGTGAGGCGGCTGCTCTACCAACTAGGCCACCTCTGCGGTAGTGGTTATGCTGTGTGTGTTTCTGTTGTTTTGGTCATCTACTGTAATGCTGCTGTTACACTGCAATTTCCCAGTTTGGGATCAATAAAGTACATCTATCTATCTATCTATCTATCTATCTATCGATGTACTAATCGATCGATCGATAGATAGATGTAGTTGGTAGAGAGATAGATAGATATCTGATAAATTTGAAGCTTTTATTGTACATATGTTTGTGATTTTTTTTCCTTGTAATTGTGTGGTTTTTTTCTCAAAGTTCTGCACCTTTGGAAAATGTTGAGACTTTAAAATTATGACAAAATATTTATGCAAAATACAGTAGATAATTAACGTTCTTTCTTTCTTTCTTTCTTTCTTTCAGCCCACAGGGATTCACTTGTTGAGGGCAAAAGTGGGATAATTCTGACCTCTGTTAGACCAGGGGTGTCCAATCATGTGCCATGGAGGGTTAAGACCCTGCAGGCTTTACCTCCAACCAATGAACAGCAGAGTTCACTGAACTTCTTCCAACTGATTGCTGATCAGTGAAAACACCTGCTGAAGAGACTGGGTAGAAGAGAAAACCTGCAGGGTCTTGGCTCTCCATGGCACATGATTGGATACCCCTTCGTTAGACCATTAAGTGTGGTGGTTGAATGTTGCTACTTAACAACTTAGACCAAAAATTCCAGGGCTGATTTTTTTTTTTTTTTTTTTCCCCAGTCCAGCCCTGACAGCTAGCAGAGGTTTTTCTTTAATGGTTGTATTGTCAATCAACCACTGTGTGCTGTTTGAATTTGAGAGAAAGAAGCTGTTATCATTTTGGTATAAGCAAAATATTGAATCCAAGCTGTCACTGTTTTTATGTATCATCAGGTACCTAGTTCACTAATTAGAAGCCAGGGAGGAGATGTATGAAAGATAATAACTGTCATGACCCCTCGTGCGCCATTACGCAGTGCACAGAGGGAGGAATGAAAACCCACGAGCAGAAGTAGTTTTGTGCAATTTATTCAACAAAATTCAAACAAGGAAAGAAGCAGACTTGTTCAATGTGGCACAGTTTAAAGCCAAGAGTAAAACATCAATAAAGGTAGTAAGGTAGTAAGAGAAATGCTCTTTGCCGACGACAGTGCTCTAGTTGCATACAGTGCAGAAGTTATGCAATCTTTAGTGGAGAAATTTGCAAGAGCAGCTAGCCAATTCAGCCTCCAAATCAACATCAAGAAGACAGAGTGCCTTTATCAACCACCAAAGTTCCAATTATCAACATCACTACCAGAACAGATCAGCATTGGTACAGAGCCACTAGTCAAGTGCAAGACTTTCAAGTATCTAGGGAGTACTGTTTCAGAGAACGCTAGGCTGGAGGACGAACTATCTCTCAGAATGGGAAGAGCGAGCGCTGTGTTTGGAAACTTGAGGGAGAGACTGTGGAACAATCGACATGTCTCTATCCGTGTGAAATGCAAAGTGTACAGAACGACAGTACTGGCTACTCTATTGTACGGTGCTGAAACTTGGACTGTCTACAGAGTGCAGGTGAAGAAACTCCATGCATACACGATGAGACACCTTCGAGCCATAATGAACATCTCATGGAAAGACAAGATAACCAACATAGAAGTGCTGAAATGAGCTGGTCTACCATCAGTGGAGGACATGCTAATACAGATGAACCTGAGATGGCTCGGACATGTTGAGAGGATTGACCACCAGCGTCTCCCTTGGCAGTTACTCTACTCACAGTTATGCGAGGGTAAATGCAATCAGGGTAGACCAAGGCTCAGATTTAAAGACACTGTAAAAAGAAACTTGAAGAAGTTGGATATAGGCAGGAGTTCCTGGCAGCGGAAGGCTAAGGACAGAGCTGTGTGGAGGAATCTGATCAGACCTAAATGAAACAGTCATTGTCGCCCATGACAGACTGCTATGATGATGATGATTCAACAAAAACCAAAACTTTGTCCAGCAAACAGTTAAGCCAATAAGCAGAGAGTAGATATGATTGCAATTTAGGCCACCAGGAAAACAGGGATGCCACCTGGATGCTCAGCAGCCCGAGGGAGGGAATGCCTAGTGCTGCAGAACAGCTGTCAGCACGAGGAGAAAGGCAAACATGAACTTACAGGCTGGAGCGATCCAAGGCAGTCCGTGCAGTCCGGTGGATGAGGGCAAGGCAGGAACAGGCGCTAACACCAAATAACTAACAACAGTCTAGTAGCATTAGAGAATACTTAACAAGTCAGGCTGAAAGTAAACATAGGGGATGGAAGCTTGCATACACAGGAACACGCTGCTGTGTATATAGTGCAATGCTCCGGTGATCTCTTCCCACTCAAACAGAGCTTAAGTAGTAACAATACTAATGAGGGAAGAGACCGCCGGTGTGGAAGAGCATGGGCTGGACAAATTGAAACCATGAGTGCATGAGTGAGTGTCTGAGCATGTGAATGGACGTGAATGAGGCGTGTGTGTATGTGTGTGAGACACCGATAATGAGAAACAGCTGTCATGGAGTGGAGGACCCAAAGGGCTCCCTGAAGCGCCTGATGGAAAATAGCCAATGAGAAGAGACAAAATAGCCCCAGTGTCAGAACTGGGTTTGGAACCACCAAATCCAGGTTCATGACAGATAACTAACAAAATAACGTGTGTGTGTGTGTGTGTGTGTGTGTGTGTGTGTGTGCATGCGTGGCGGAGCTCACTGGGTGCTCAGCACCCCTAAAGCTCTGATCCTAGGACCGCCCCTGGTCTGAATGAATTGAACACATGAATGCAAGGATTCCATTCAAAGGTACACCTCTGGCAACATCTGGACATGCCCCCAGAAATGGCAACACTGCTGCACTGTGTGAGATAACAGGTAAACATCTGAAAACTCTTGAGGAGAAGCTGTCATTTTATTTCCCCTCAACCCTCAGAGCTATTTCAACATTGCTCCCATTTTCTACAACATACAGTTGAAACTGGAAGTTTACATACACTGTATAAAAAGACACATAACCTTTTTTCCCTCACTGTCTGACATTAAATCAGACTAAACGTTTCCTGTTCTAGGTCAGTTAGGGTTACCAAAATTGTTTTTGTTTGCTAAATAATTTTTAGATATGCTAAATATTTTTTAAGAGATTTTTTACTACCTTCTTCAAAGCCAGAAGTTTACATGTATTTCCTTAGTATTTAGTAGCATTGCTTTTAAACTGTACTGTATGTCTGGGGTCAAACATTTTGGGTGTCCTTCCACAAGCTTCTCACAATAGTTTACTAGAATTTTGTTCCATTCCTCCTGACATAACTGGTGGAACTGAGTCAGGTTTGTAGGCTGCTTTGCTCACACGTCTTATCAGCTCTGCCCTCAAATTTTCTATGGGACTGAGATCAGGGCTTTGTGACAGCCATTCCAAAACATTGACTTTATTGTCCTTAAGCCACTTTGTTACTAATTTGGCAGTATTCTTAGGGTCATTGTCCATATGGAGGACCCATTTAATGTCCTGTCTGATGCCTTTAGATTTTGCTTCAATATTTCCACATAATGTTCTTTCCTCATGATGCCATCTATTTTGTGAAATACACCAGTCCCCTCTGCAGCAAAACACCTCCACAACATGATGTTGCCACCCCCATACTTCACAGTTGGGATGGTGTTCACAGACTTGCAAGCTTCCAAGTTTTTCTTTCAATTATAGCAATGGTCATTATGGCCAAACAGTTCAAATGTAGTTTCAGCAGACCACAGGACATGTCTCTGAAAATTAAAGTCTTTGTCCCTGTATGGATTTTCAAACTGTAATCTAGCTTTTTATGTTGCCTTTGGAGTATTGGCTTCTTCATCGCTGAGTGGCCTTTCAGCCCATGTCGATACAGGACTCGTTTCACTGTGGATAATGACACTCTTTTACCAGCTTCAGCAAGCATCTTCACAAGGTTTACTTTTGTTCTGGGGTTGATACACATATTTCTCACCAAAACACATTCATCTCTGGGACACAGAACCCGTCTCCTTCAGAGTGATATGATGGCTGGATATTCCCATGGTGTTTATATTTGTGTATGATTGTATGAACAGATGAACGCGGCACCTTCAGGCATCTGGAAATTGTACCCAAGGATGAACCAGACTTGTGGAGGTCCACAATTCTCTTCCTGATATTAGTGTATGTAAACTTCTGACTTTGAAAAAAGTAATAAAAAAAAATTATCTAAAAAAATTATTTAGCAAATATAAAAAAATGTTAGCAAACAGAAATAATTTTAATAATCCCAACTGACCTAAATCAGGAAAAGTTTGGTCTGATTTAATGTGAGAAAATAAAAAGGTTGTGTGTCTTTTTATATAATGTGTGTAAACTTCTGGTTTCAACTGCACCTATATGAGCTGGGCTTTTCAAGGATGAGTACTATAAAAACTAAAATAAGAGCTATTGAGAAGGAGTTTTGTGTATGTGTCTCTTCAGTTCCTGCTAGGATATCAGCTCATCTAAACAGGCCCAGGTTTCAGACTGAGTATAATCAACTACAGGATTAAACTGTCATTAGATATTCTGTAATAGGCTACACTGTGTCATTTTGTAACATTTTTGGTTGGTGATGTGCAGTGGGATTTTTTTAGATTTAAAAAAAATGTGCTGTGGCTCAACAAAGGTTGGAAAACGCTGGAGTAACTAATATCATACTTTAACTTGACTATAATTTCTTGATACGTTACCCACCTATGGTGAAACCCCGAAGAGAGGTGCTATAGGTCGTCAGACCCTCATTTATTTTCTATGCACTCCATAACTACATTTTAAGCTTATAAATGAGCTTTCCCCGCCATTTTATACGCATGAGAAAAACGAGTCCAAAGGTCTCAATCACTCAACGTACTCTTCACTGAAGAACAAACAAGAGAGCCCACACTGTGACAGATTATCCTGACCTTTTCACTGCTCTTACTGAAATTAAAGACAGAAGTGATGCTTGTGATTGGAAAGTTAACAATCTTTAAAATAGTGCAACTTCACTTCTTTGTTGTACTGTGACTCATTTATATGCAGTCATTCCTATATTTGATGCAGTTTGTAATTTTGTCACTGTCACTCTATAAAAGCAAGAAATCTCTGTGTGTGTGTCTGTCAGTGTGTCTGTCATGTCTATAGGACATCATAAGACGGCCTATGATCTCTGCCTGAACATCATAGGACGTCCTATGAACTCAGGCATCAGGACGACTCGCGATGCCTATATGACGGCACATAGACAAACATGTCTTTATGATGTCATATACATCAAGCCCACAGCACATAGACAAATGTACCGTCATAAAGATGCAATGTCTATGTGACGGCACATAGACAGAGCACATGATAGACAGGCATCATAGGACTCGCAATGCCGTCAAAAAGATATGATGTCTATATGACGGCACATAGACAGAGCACATGATATAGACATAGCACATCATACAATGCCCTATGAGGACTCGTGATGCCGTCCTATGATGATCCTATGATCTCAGGCATCATAGGACTCACAATAAAGACGCCATTGTCATGGATGGCCCTCGCGAGCCATCATAAGACGCCACAAGTCACCGGTGAGTTTGCACGGTTTATCAAAAGAACAGAAAAGGAACAAAATAAGCAGCCACGGGGGGCTAAAACACACTACAACGGAATACAGACAATGGCAATGGGAAATGAATACTCGAGGAAACACACTTACGATTATGGAGGAATAATGGTCAGCGTCCGAACAAAGGAGTGCTCGCTAACGTCCGACAATGAACAGGTCTTTGACGAGACTGCCACACATTTCGCTCCCAACTGCCCTCTTAAGTAAGGAGCCGCTGATGAGACAAAATGTGACACAGCTGACAGCTTTGACAGCCGGAAGCCCCTCCGAGTGCTGTCACAATAAAAGCTCAGAGAGCAAAAGGGGCACACAGCCGCCAGATGGCCGGGAATGGTGCATAGCTTGAGCGCGGACGAGATCGGCGCTCGAACCATAACAGTACCTCCCCCCCAAGGGCGAACTACGAGCGCCCTATGACACCCCAGCCCCCCCCACCCACCCAGGGTGGGTGGATGGGGGCACAGGCCTGGAGGGTGAGCGCCAACAAGAGAAGGAAAAAAAAGAAAAACCAAGATGGATACAGGGAACAAATGAGGCAATTGGCTCTCATCCTCTCGGCGCCACACCAGTAGGCTGCCTTTTGCAACAGCGGCTCGATTCCGAGTTTTTTTCCCCTTCCTCTCTCTTTTGATCACTTTTTTTTTCACCCCACTTATATCACGGACACACAGATCGTCCCAAATGTCTCCTGAGCCGGTGGACGGAGCCACTGTTTATAGCAGGATACGATACAACAGGGAAGAGCTGCTAGCATTTAACCGTCACCCGGTCCCACTGGAAAAACTCGACATACCGAGAGAATTGAGGCGAAAGTGCCGCGGCTGCCGGGCTGGAGTAAGGCGGAGGACAAAAAATATAAGGTACAGACCCTCCCTTCCATCTGTTGTCATGGGAAATGTACGGTCGATACTGGGAAAGTTAGATGAGCTAGCGGCTATCTCCCGTTATGATAGCACTTACCGGGAGTGCTCTCTCCTTTTGTTTACTGAGACGTGGCTAACTGAACTAGCAGCAGATGCTAACATTGAGCTGGAGGGTTTTCACATGATACGAGCTGACCGAACACCAGAGAGTGGCAAAGCAAGGGGCGGTGGAGTGATAATGTATGTTAACAACAACTGGTGCAGACCGGGACATATCACTGTTAAGCAACGACACTGCAGCAAAGACATTGAGTTGCTAGCTGTTAGCATGAGGCCTACATATCTCCCGAGAGAACACTCACACGTGATCTGCATTGTTGTTTATGCAAATCCGACGGCGAACGCTGGGACAGCGCGTGACGTCATCCATTCAGTAACCAGCAGGCTGCAGACAGAACACCCAGATGCTCTTCTCCTCATCTCAGGCGATTTCAACCACGTTTCACTGTCTCCCATTCTGCCCACTTTCACCCAGTATGTCACATGCCACACTAGAGACAATAAAATACTGGATTTGTTCTACGCAAACACTAAGGAGGCGTACACCTCATCACAACTCCCCCCACTTGGGAGATCGGATCACAACTTGGTTCATCTCCGGCCGGTGTACAAACCCCTAGTGCACAGACAACCTCCGGCCATGCACACTGTGGAGTTATGGTCTGAGGAGACAATGGACACTCTAAAGGACTGTTTTGAAGCCACTGCCTGGAAGCAGCTCTGCGATCCACATGGTGAGGACATCGATGGCCTCATTCACACCTTCACGGGCTACCTCAGCTTCTGTGTGGACAAATCCGTTCCCACCAAGACCATACGGCGTCACTCAAACAACAAACCCTGGATCAACCCTGAGATAAAAACACTTCTGAGAGAGAAGAAGAGGATCTTCAGGTCAGGGAACAGGGAGATGCTGAAGTCCGTACAGAGGGAGCTGAGGAGAAAGATCAGAGAAGGCAAGGACAGCTTCAGGAAGAAGATGGAGGACAAGCTGCAACAGAGCGACATCAGCGGGGTCTGGAGAAACCTCAAAACCATCTCGGGGCTCCAGAATACCTCCCCCCAGGCCACGGGGGGCAGGGAGTGGGCGAACAACCTGAATCTGTTTTTCAATAGATTTGACCAACCACCCTCCCCCCTGTCTGCACAACAACCACTGCTGCCTCTAAGAAATCAAGTCCTGCTGCCCACTCCCCACTCCACCGACACCCCCCCCCCCACTCCCAACACACAGCCCCCCATCCTGACCCTGACCAAGACCCAGGTGAGGACGGAGCTGAGGAAGATCAAGGCGAGGAAGGCGTCGGGACCGGACGGCATCAGCGCAAAGCTCCTCAAGTCCTGTGCAGACCAGCTGTGTGGGATTGTGACGTATATCTTCAACATGAGCCTGAAACTGGGGAGGGTACCACAGCTGTGGAAAACATCTTGTGTGGTACCTGTACCAAAAACTTCCCACCCCAAAGACCTGAACAGCTACAGACCGGTGGCCTTGACGTCCCACTTGATGAAGACCCTGGAGAGACTGCTCCTTGCTCATCTCCGCCCCCTGGTGGAACCAGCGATGGATCCACTCCAGTTCGCCTACCAGCATGGCATTGGGGTGGAGGATGCGGTGATCTTCCTCCTTCACCGTTCTCTGTCCCACCTGGAGAAGCCCGGGAATATGGTGAGGATCATGTTCTTTGACTTCTCCAGTGCTTTCAACACCATCCAACCGATGATCCTGAAGGACAAGCTGCTGCGCGCAGGGGTGGACCAGCACCTGTCATCATGGATCCTGGACTACCTCACGAACCGGCCTCAGTTTGTGAGAACCCGGGACTGTGTTTCCGACACGATCATCAGTAGCACGGGGGCCCCCCAGGGAACGGTGCTGGCTCCCTTCCTGTTCACTCTTTATACTGCGGACTTCTCACACAACACAACACATTGCCATCTACAGAAGTTCTCTGATGACTCTGCGATCGTTGGTCTCATCTCCAACGGAGATGAAGCTGAGTACAGAGGGCTTATCCAGGACTTTGTGGACTGGTGCCATCGGAACTGCCTCCAGATCAACGCGAGGAAAACTAAGGAGCTGGTGGTGGACTGCCGCAGGCATGGGCAGCCCCTCACAGCACCACTAAATATACAGGGAACAGACATCGAGATGGTGACATCCTATAAGTACCTGGGTATTCATCTGAACAATAAACTAGACTGGTCACACAATACTGACGCACTCTACAAGAAGGGACAGCGCAGGCTGTTCCTGCTGAGGAGACTCAGGTCTTTTGGTGTACAAGGGGCGCTGCTGAAGTCATTCTATGACACGGTGGTGGCATCAGCCATCACTTTTGGAGTGGTCTGCTGGGGCAGTGGCATTACTGCAGCCGATAGGAAGAAACTGAACAAACTGATTAAGAAAGCTAGCTCTGTCCTGGGGCAGCGCCTTGATCCGATGGAGGAGATAGGAGAGAGAAGGACGGTGGCTAAACTGTCATCTCTGCTGGAGTCCGAGTTCCACCCTATGCAGGACATACTGAATGCACTGAGGAGCTCATTTAGCAGCAGACTACATCATCCCAGGTGCACAACCGAGAGGTTTCGTAGGTCCTTCCTACCAACGGCTGTCAGACTGTACAACCTAAGCAGGGCTGCTCGCAGAGATAGCAAAAAGACGTAACAAACTAATAGTTTTTTTGAATGCAAAAGATGCAATAGACTTACACAATGGTCCTCTCCGGCATACAACTAGGAACATACCGGTCGCTATGGAGGGTGAGAATATGTATGGGCACATAATCATACCATGTAGGATAACTAAATAGACGGTTATGCTGTTTCATCCCACCTAGCAACAATGCTCTGCACTGTGTGTGTTTATATATTTACATATTTATTCCATCTAGCTACAATGCTCAGCACTGGGTGTGTTTATATTTATATATCTATATATTTATTCCATCTAGCTACAATGCTCCGCACTGTGTTTTTATATATCTACATATTATTCCATCTAGCTACATTGCTCCGCACTGTGTGTGTTTATATACTTGCATATTTATTCCACCTAGCTGCAATGCTCCGTACTGTGGGTGTTTATATATTTACATATTTATTCCATCTAGCTACAATGCTCTGCACTGTGTGTTCATATATTCATATATTTATTCCATCCAGCTACAATGCTCTGCACTGTGTGTCTGTGTGTGTGTGTGTGTATATACTGTATATATTTTATAGTAATATGTACATATGTATATTAGCTGCTTTTGCTTGCTTGTTTTTCTCTTGCCTTCTGATTGTTGCTCTGAGTGTTGCTATCCCTGTGCTGTTGCAATCCTGGAATTTCCCCGTTGTGGGACTAATAAAGGCTTATCTTATCTTAATTACACAGTAGGAGAAAAAAAAACAACAACACAGAAATACCCCATTATGTACCCACAGACGGAATAATACACCCAAATAAGGAACACTAAGCCCATCGGCCATGAACAGAAACTCGGGTCAACGACCAGGATACATAGTCTCAAGGGAAAAAACATATCATCCCCCAACAAAGGAAAGGGGGGAGAGGAAAAAAAAAACACTACAAATGTTGAAACCCTGCAGTTTAAAATCCATACACACAAACTGTAAAGGCAACGAATGGACATTAACACACAGGGAAAAAAAAAACACCCGCTAGGAAGCGGTGACAAATGCAACTTCATACATATACAATTCTGTGCATAAGACCCCCGCACATCCCAAAAGGTTACAGGAGAACAGGAACATAACGCCAGGGATGACGGCAGTCTAACACCACGGCATGAAAGCCGATCGTTCGGGGGGCCGCCCTGCATCTAGCGTCCATGTCGCTGGCAGGGGGAAAAGGAACAGTTGAGGCGGCCTACCCCAGTCCCATGCCAGGAAACACAATTCCTCTGGTGGCCGGGCCAGATCGCCGAACAGACATGAAAGTTTGTCGGGTGGCCGACCCAGAACGCCAAACAGGCGGGGCAGTCCTCCAGGCGGCCAACCCGCATCACCCAACCCCCAGGACCGCAGGGGAGAAATTGAAGACGGCCTCCCTGGAAAGGGGAAAAACGAGGGAGAGCCGAGCCGATCATGGAGAACCCTAATGGCTCCTGGTGAAGATGAATGGGGGAAGGATGACGGTGAAGATGATGAAGGTGATGAGCCAGTCTAGCGTCAGGCGGCAGAGGATCTGCAGCTCCCTCACCGACCTTGGACCGAACTGGCGCTGCACCCCTGTTGGACCCCGATCGGGTCAGCGCGTCACTCACGATGGACCCCGATTGGGCCGGAGCAGCAACCGTGATGGACCCCGATTGGGTCTCGTCGGCACCCGCGTCGGACCCCGATTGGATCGGAGCAGCACCCACGATGGACCCCGATTGGGTCAGTGCCGCACCTGCGATGGATCCGGACTGGGTCTGCACAGCACCAGAAATGATCTCCAACCCTGGACCCGGAACCTCCCGCACAGCGACCGAGAATGACTCCGCACCGGTGACCCTGGGAGAAGGCTCAGGAAAAGGAAAAGAACCGGGATCAGGATCACCGGTAGCGACAGAGCCCAGTGAGACGGGCTTGGATGCAGCGGATGGCGACACCTGGCTCGTCTCCCCGAGAGGCAGGCAAAAATGCTCCAGAGTTGAAAGAAGGAAGACAAAATAGAGCACTTGCCTGCACTCGAGTTCTGTCACCTTCCAGGACTTTGTCGATCCGGGTTGAGGATGAAGAAGGTCGTCGCCAGGCTCCCACTTGGCTGTGGCGGGCTCCGCAGCCAGCATGATGTTCCTCACAGCCTGAGGAACCTCCAACGCTGACGTCCACACTGACGACCCGCACGGCATGGTGGCAGGGGTTCCTCGACCTGCTGGGCTGGACCGCTCTTCCGTGGAGACCCGGGGACGCTTCATCGTCAGCGCAGGCTCCAAACTGCAGTCCGCTCTCCTCCTCTGCCCATGACATGGCTGCAGGGCTGGAACCAGGCTATCCAGGGCCGCAGGCTCCCACCTCGTCCGGCGGCGTAGGCCTGGCGCCGCGGAATTCTCAGAGGGGGAAGACATAGAGGTAGCAGGTCCATTACTATTTGCTGCAGCAGGTGGAGGGAGTTCAGGGGACTGTGAACCCCAAACTCCTCCCCCAGGAATCAAGCAAGACAATTCATCTAATATGGGAACTGAATGAAAAGGTACTTGCCTGATCCGAGGAGGCCCGATGGAACCCACTGCAGTGGACTTTGTTTCTCCCTTGCCCCGGTGGATGGTGACGGAGGGCCCCCTGAGATGACAAGGAGGAGCCGCTCGCGGTGGATCCACGACGGGCGTCGCCGAAGCAGGACTCATATCCCTCACAGGAGCCGAGGATGACGTCGAGGAGGAGGGGACGGCAGCCAAAGCGATCCGGGCACCAGGAGCTGACGGAACAGCAGGAGGAGGTGACCCTGGGAGAGAGGCTGCGGGAATTCCCTCCTGATGGGACGTACGTAGGAGTGGCAGCTGTCAGAAAGTTAGAGTCTTTGTGACAACCCGGAACAGGATCCGGACGGGGTTCTTGCTGAGGCTTCTTGTTGGCTGTGTGATGACGGTTACCGGCAGAGGGCGAGGCAAAGGAGAGATTTGGGAAACGCTGCTCCTGTGCGGAAACAGAAGCGAGCAGGTTGGTGAACTCAGGATAGTCCTTCAACGCTGGATTCCTCTCCACCAGCCTGACTGCCGCCGTCACATGTTTTATCACCTGTGTAGGGTGAACAGCAGAGCGAGCAGCTACCACTCGGTCCCTGATGGAAACAGCTGTCAGACGTAGCGTCTCCGTGGGAATTCCGACTGATGACACACTCTCTCGGGGATCACCCCTGGCGGTGCGAACTCCTGGCCTGGAGCGGGGACAGGAATGGGATCCTGAAGCGAGGAGCGAGGATACCTCCTCTTCGGCTTCCTGCCAGGGTTTCCCTCCAGCCCACGGAGTCTCTCCCACTGCACAGCAATCTCAGCCTTCCTCACCGTAACTTCCGGGTGGTTGGAATAGCGGGGAAGGCGATTAATAATCCTCAGCAAGGTCCAGGTGCCAGCGTACATCGCTGGGAGTGTCGTAGAGGCCAGCCGTGAAGATAGTCCCGTCTACATAGTCCAGGGCCTCCACCAGCTCGTAGCCCAGGCTCCGAGCGCGGCCCCTGCGTGACGACATGCCTCCCAGCACACAGGTACCCAGACAGGAAAAAAACAAAGTCCAATTTAGGCAAAACTCACCGGGACTGGCATCTCAGTCTGGCGGCAGTCTACTGTCATGGATGGCCCTCGCGAGCCATCATAAGACGCCCCACGTCACCGGTGAGTTTGCACTGTTTATTGAAAGAACAGAAAAGGAACAAAATAACCAGCCACGGGGAGTTAAAACACACTACAATGGAATACAGACAATGACAATGGGAAATGAATACTCAAGGAAACACACTTACGATTATAGAGGAATAACGGTCAGTGTCCGAACAAAGGAGTGCTCACTAACGTCCGACAATGAACAGGTCTTTGACGAGACTGCTGCACATTTCGCTCCCAACTGCCCTCTTAAGTAAGGAGCCGCTGATGAGATGAAACGTGACACAGCTGACAGCTTTGAGAGCCGGAAGCCCCTCCGAGCGCTGTCACAATAAAAGCTCGGAGAGCAAAAGGGGCACACAGCCGCCAGATGGCCGGGAATGGTGCATGGCTTGAGCGCGGACGAGATCGGCGCTCGAACCATAACAGCCATGGCCAATTCTACGTTGCTGCGAGCAGAGTTGCCAGATCAAGCAGTCTTCGTATTGTTGCTCAAGATGAAGAAACTAAGCAAACGCGTCGCTTTCTCAGCAATGTTGTTTTTAAAGAGGTGCTGACACAGTAAAAATGTGTAACCTTGAAGAATGCCAGTCTACACTACAAATGTGTAAAATGCCAAGTAAAGCGCTGATTTTCTCCAGGTGCTCTGGTTTCTTGGTTTCTACGGGCATGCACGGGCCTTCCTGAACAGGGTTGAACGCCACTTTTTGCTCAGATCTATTTTCATGATCCTACCCATGAACTGGAATTACGACGCACCTATCCCTCAACCAGTGGTCTGAACAAAGAAGAAGACCCACCAGATGGAGAGCAATAGAATAAGGAGAACTGCTGCACGGTCAGAAAAGATGCCGTGAACATGAAACACCTCAGGTTCCAGCAGTACGCCACAGGCATGACTGTGAACAGTACAGCCATCTGAGACAGGAGGACACCCTTCAGCAATGGGCATGCAGAAATACTTGCTTATACTTGGTTTCTACGGGCATGGACTGGTATGCATGGGCATGTACTAGTTCAGCTAATGTTTATTTTGCATTATACAACAGTTTGTTCCAACCAAGCAATTTGATTGGACAATAGGGATTCCAGGAGTTACTCTAATCCGTGATAATTGCATTCCAGTTTCACTAGATATGCATCACTCCGCTTTAAAGGTGTAATAGTAATGTTAATTACTAACAGTATTTTTCTATCAATTCTCTGAACTGTCTGACAATTGCAGTACTGTTTTGGATACCTTAATTTCCACAGTGAAGCGCTGTTTGACAAGAAATTATACATCTGTGACCCGGAAGTCCCATCCTTTTGCAGAGGTCCACTTCCGTCTACCCGGTCATTTTAAGATCATTAAGCAATTTCACGTCTGTTAAAAAAAAACAGTGCTAAAGTTTGATTTATTGTCTTGATTAACAAACCACAGTACTTTTGTGGTGATGGACTCTTTGTTTCATCTGAAAATGCCGAGAAAAGCGAGCAAAATGTGCTAAATTGCTAGCATGTTAACTACTAGCTTCTGGCGACTGGTATTGGATAGGTTTTGATCTGGGATTTTCTGAAGTATCGACTTAACAGGTATGTTTTATAAATGCTTATTACGTTTGCACTTGACAATATTTAATTTGTTTTCATGTGTGTGAAATGACAATAGACGTCTTAATGCTGATTGAGACGTTTAGCAACAGTTACTGGCTAGATTTAGGGACTATTTTTTTCTCAGCTGTGCAAAATAACTGGTTAAACAAAGAAATCATAATATTTGGTCCAGTATTGCTGTCATTTAATAAATTTTGCTTGCCGGAACTGTTGTATAAAAACAATATTACACTCGACGTCATTACGGTATCATGATTATACTATCTATGGCTGTGACACTCTTAATGCCCTCCTGTATCACAGCCGCAATTACTATAATCACGATACCGTAACGCCATCTCGTGTAATATTGCTTACATATATAGAAGATGTGTAAAAGTAAGTGTTTAATTATGTGGCCTAAACCTGCATTTCCTAAAGTGCACCAAGTCTGCTTTTTATTTACCTTTTGTTCTTATTAAAGACAAAAATAGAAAGGAGATGTTTTTACCTTCTTTACATGTTTCAACTGTTCAATACAGCCTTCATCAGAAGTGTCAGCTGCGAGGTGTCATTTTATCAGCTGACTTTAGTAGGCAGGGCCAGCCCAGCAGACCTGTCAGATCCACCGAACCGGCCCTGCTTTCCGCCGTCCGATGGTCTCTGGATAACGTGGTCCCAGGTGTGGGAAAGCATAAAGGCCCCCCTGCTTCCTGATTTCTATGGGCTCCTTGATCCAGCGTTTGTGTCTGTTGCTCTCTGATCCAATAATTTTTACGTTGTCCTAGTCCATGATGTGATTATTTCTTTTGCAGTGATCTGATATTGCTGATTTTATTGTTTATTGTTCTGCCTTTTCTTTTTGTGATCTTGTGAGTCGTCCTTGTGTTTCCTTCTCACATTCCTTCTGGTGTTCTTTTTTCCTTGTGGTGAATGATCTTCTGGTTTCTCCAATGTAGGTGTTGTTGCATGATCTACATGATATTTCATATATTACATTGTATTTTTTGTCTTGTTCTATTTTGTCCTTGGGGTGTACTAATAACTGTCTTAATTTTTTTGTGTGGTTTTACTGCTGTGTTTATTTTGTATTTTTTCATGATCCTTTGAATTGGTTCTGTTATCCCTCGGATGTATGGTATAGTTATGGTGTCCTTGTTTTTGATTTCAACTTTTGTTCTGTGTCTTGTTTCCTGTTTGTTTCTTTGTTTTTGACTTGCTGTTTCCCTTTGTTTATGGCCCATACTGGATATTGGCAGCGTATGAGTGCATGTTTTATGTGGTTTTCCTCCTCCTGTCTGTCTTCTTGGTCTGTGATGATGGTGGCCCGTTCATATAACGTCCTGACAACTGATAGTTTGTGTGCTGTGGGGTGTTCTGATGTCCATAGTAGGTATTGATCCGTGTGGGTTGATTTCCTGTAGACTGTGATTTTTATACTGCCGTCATCGTTATGGTGGATTTTCATGTCCAGAAAGGCTATGGTGCCATTTTCTTCCTCTTCGTGTGTGAATTTTATATTCCCAGTGCTATCCGTGCTATTCAGATGGTCAGTGAGTTCTTCTGTGTGTCCTTTCCTTATTTTCTCCAAAATGTCGTCGACGTATCTCTTCCATAGGGTGGGTTTACATTGTGTGGGTGCTGTGTTGATGGCTTTGTTTTCCAGATCCTCCATGAAAAAACTGCAATTGATGGCTCATAATGGGTGTCCCATTGCAAATCCTTCTTTTTGTCTGTAAATTTTACCACATTCTCCAGAGACTGTCAGATGGCAGAACGCGGGGCCGGCTCGGTGGATCTGACAGTCCTGCTGGGCTGTGTCATAAATCCCCATGCACCATTGTACGGCACACGAGGGACAGAGTGAAAGACCCAATTGCGGAAGTAGAAAGTGCCATATTATTAAATTAAAACACACAATAAATAGTTCAGTTTAACCACACAAGTACAGGAAGTTAAAGATGATGAACGTGGGCCACCAGACATACAGGTGCCGCCTGGAAGCTCTACAGCCCAAACATGGAAATGCCTAGTGCCATTGGCTGCACCCGCGATGGTCCCAGTCTGGGACGTGGCTGCACCTGCGATGGTCCCGGTCTGGGACGTGGCTGCACTGGCGGTGGACTCCGGCTGGAGCTCTGCTGCACCGGCGGCGGACTCCAGCTGGGGCTCTGCTGCACCGGCGGCGGACCCCGGCTGGGGCTTTGCTACACTGGCAGTGGACCCCGGCTGAAGCTCTGCTGCACTGGCGGTGGACCGCGGCTGGGGCTCTGCTGCACCCGCGGTGGACCCCAGCTGGGGCTGTGCTGCACCCGCGGTGGACCCCAGCTGGGGCTGTGCTGCACCCGCGGTGGGCTCCGGCTGGAGCACCGTTGCACCTGCGGTGACCCCCATCAGGGGCCTCATTGCTCCCACGGTCACCTGATGCTGGGCCCCAATCCTCGGTGGCCTCCAATGAGACCAGCAGCTCTCTGGCGACCCCGGCCGGGGGCTCCGAACCCAAAGGGATAAAAAGAGAAACCGGGTCAGGGTCGCCGGTAGTGGCAGAGCCCAGTGTGGCAACCCCGAGGGCTACTGTGAGCTGCTCCGGGTCCACCTCACCATGAGTCGGGCAGCGTGACATTAACATAGACATTGCAGATATAATGGAGCACACTTGCCTGAACTCTGGCTCCACCACCGTCCAGGACTCTGGCGACTTAGGGTGCGCGGGTTCCCCTGGTCCATCGGGTGCTTCACCCCAGTCTCCCTCCTCCGAGAAAACTGGGCCTGCGTCGTCATCCGTGGGTAACCCAAGTTGTGGCAGCTCCTCTCTGGAGACCCTAGGATGGAGCTCGAAGGGGATAGGAGAGGAGGAATGCTTAGGGTTTCCGGCAGTGGCAGAGCCCGGTGAGGGTGGTCTAGATGTGGCTGAGAGCCGCACCCAACTCCCCTCCCCAAGAGTCAGACAAGATCCCTCCACCAAAGATAGGTACAGGAGAGATTACTTGCCTTTGCTTAAGCTCTATCGCTGTCCAGGACTCCGACGATGACGCCCCGGGTCCCATCAGCTGGAGGTCTGGTCCGGGGAATGACTCCGCTGCGGCAGCGCATGGGGATTTATGACAGAATGACGGGGACAGGAGAAGGGGGCGTGCCCAAGCTTCCAGGCAGCGGAGGCCCAATAGCTCCCTGAAGCACCAGGTGGAAAATAGGGCAAAACATAACAATAAGTCAGAACTGGGTTTGGAACAGCCAAACCCAGAATCATGACAGGCTGGCCCCGCCTACGAAAGTCAGCTGATAAAATGACACCTCGCAGCAGTCAGCTGACACTTCTGACAAAGGCTGCAGTGAAGAGTCGAAACATGTAAAGAAAGTAAAAACATCTCCTTTCTATTTTTGTCTTTAATAAGAACAAAAGGTAAATAATTAAAAGAAGACAAAATGAACCTACTTGAGTAACTCTGCTTTTTTCCCAGTCCAGTGTTTAAATCAGAAAATGCTGAAAAGGCAACAAATTAAACAGAAATTCAAATATTTTTTACAATATTTTGCTGTGGAAAGTTGCACTCACATAAATATAGTTTATGGGAGAATGCGAGCTCCAGCTGTGTCCTGTAAAGATTATTTAGTTGCCTGAAGTCACAATTGTTCTCCTGAAGTGACATGTTTCAGCCATTCATGCTGTAATCAGGCCATCAGGCTGGTTAAACAACACCGCCATCGTCTGCCTGTGACGGACACGTGCACTGCCCACAGCCACTGAAATGAGAAGAATCATATTCTCATTTGTTGATGAGATTTTTTAAACCTTCAGTCATGCAGAGTTTGACCTTTGCCGACTTCACCTCAGCAGTTTGACATATTCAAATGGACCCAACTGAATAGTTGTTTTTTTTTTCCACTGAGTGTAAGAAGTACAAACATCCTAAGGTGGGAGGTTAGTTTGATGTTAGACAAGGTTTTGGGGTTCTCACGTGTGCTTATCGAGGAGAGGGTTCCAGTACTGGGAAGATAGGCAGCCGAGTGAGAGCAGGTCATTGGGTGAGTGCGCCGGAGCCAGCAGTTAAACCTGGAGTACAAGGATAAGACGGAGTGAGAGTGCAGGCTTTCAGGTTTTTGCACATCTTTTCCTGCTGATTACCTGATGTTGTCCAGCTGCTTCGACTACCCACCTGTTTCTCATCGGCTACAGCCTTTATAAGGGGGCGATTCCTCTTCTCATGCACTGGATTGTTGGACTCAGCTGCCAGAAGCTTGGTGCCAGTTCACTCTTGTGCTTTTCTCCTCTCAGGGCCTGAAGCATCTCTAAATCTCCAGAACTCCATACTTAACCAAAGTCAAACTATCCCAAAATTTCATAAAAAAAAACAAACTTCACATTACTTGAAAAAAGTCCCAAATTTACATGAAGATTGTCACAAAATTAAAAAAAAAAAAATCCCAAATTTACATGACAAACTTCATAAAATTATTTAAGCCCTTATTATTAATGGCTAAATTTAGCATATGCAAAGATAATCAAATTCTTTCTTCACTGAGTGGCAGAAAATTTGAAACATCCTACCAGCGAAACACCAGGATTTTAAGAAGTCAAACCTTTTCAAAATTGTCTTCTCTCAGAGTCTGTAATTGGATCCATTTAGCCAAACATGTCAGAGGCCCAGTCCAGGAATTGAGGCAAGTCTTTGTTTTCAGTTTTGGAGGTTGCGGGAAAAGGGTTTACCAACATGACGGTCTCTTGACTGGAGCTTAAATAGCCGAGGGGACAGTGATCACCTGTGGGTGAGTGCGATCACGCAGCTGCTGCCACTCAGCCTCCCGATCTCCTAGCAAGAGTATTATGCAATCACCAAAGAGCACAAGGCAAGATGGTGCATGCTCACCCGATACACTGCAATATCAACATAGACAGTGACCCAAGATTACTTTTTAGTGTTTTGGGGAGAGGGGAGAGATGTTTTAAATTTATTTTAAATGGATTTAACTCTTCCCTATTCCAAATAGGGCCCCCAACACAACTGACTACGGTAATATTTAGTGTCCCCCTGAATATTTATGCTGGAAAAACTGAAAAGTTTATTGTACCCTGCCCAACTGTGAAATGAAATATCCACCCATAGCAGCATTGAACTTACTTGGATTTTATCCTGTGCATCAATATGTCAAAAGTAAATTTGTATTTTGTTGTATCTCCACCAGAAAGCTGAATTAAGTTGACAGTGAACCGTAAAAAAAGCAGTTTTCATATTTCAGGGTTTAACTGCAATCCAGCTGTGTAGCAGCCTAAGCTAGATTTAGTTTTACCTGCCGCAACTTTAAGATATCAATCTGTGAGATTCCAGCTGTCACCCCAATACAAAGGAGGTGAAAATCATTTTCTCCTCTGCTGCTCCAAGAATTGAAAAATTACATTCAGAGTTTTCAGTGTAACCTTTTCCTACCAGAGAAATTGTTTCATTGAAATCTGATCACAGTGGGTCTGTGGATTATCCACAGTGACTGGGACTTTGTTTCTGGATTGATGTCAGTTTGATCCTGATTATAAGTAAGGCTGGATTTAAGTGAGCTCTTCTACTGAGAATGTGGTATTTATGCAGTTTAGGGGGGTTGATCTAAAAGAAACCTGTTGATGAGGCGTAGATTTTGTGTAGAATGTTTCTGAATTGGCACATCCAGATGTTTATCACACACATCTGAGTGTTTGTCTACAGAGCCGTTACTTCATGAGGTTCTGAATTTCTTCTTTCTTTCTTTTTCAGTGTCTGCTACATGAAGCTTCTCTTTGCTCCAGGGCTCCTGTTCTTAAAGCCTTCAGCCCTCCTGAGTTTTGCTTTTAAGCTGTTTATCCCACATATACCGCATTATCCACTGTTAATCTGGATATTAATGAAGAGCCTTTGTTTATTTATTTATTGTTGAAGCCAAAACTCAGGTGTGGGAAGAGTTCAGTGAGGTCACAGAAGAGGATTTTCAGTTGGCCTCAAAGAGAGCGACTGATGCTGCTGACTTTGACTGGGCATGTTGCTGAGGGGTGGAAGGAATACGTCGAGGATCTCCTCAATCCCCCTGACACACCTTCGATAAGGGAGGTGGAGCCCGGGGATGATTTATCCATCACTGGGGCCAAGGTTGCTGAAGATGTCAAGCTCTTCGGTGGCCGGGCCCCAAGGGTGGATGAGATTTCGCCCTGAGTTCTTCAAAGCTCTGGACATTGTCGGGCTGTCATGGTTGACACGCCTCTGCAACACTGCGTGGAGTTTGGGGACAATGCCTTTGTTATGTCAAACTGGAGTGGTGGTTCCCCTCTTTAAGAAGGAGGACCGGAGGGCGTGCTCCAACTTTAGAGGAATCACGCTGCTCACCTTCCCTGGGAAGGTGTATGCCAAGGTGCTGGACAGGAGAGTCCGGCTGTTGGTCAAACCTCAGATTTATGAGGAGCGACGTGGTCATGAACAACACTTTATCCTCTCAAGAATCCTTGAGGATTTGTGGGAGTTTTCCCAACCAATCTCTCAACCATGGAGACCATGGAGATGACTAGACAATCATTGAGAGATCTGGCCATTTTCTTTTCATATATCAGTGATCTCTTAACAGTCTCCAAACCTGTGTAAATGGGGTAGAAGAGCACGAGAAACCTCTGGCTGCCAACAAACTTTCAATGACCTCAGTGATCTCTCAAGGATCTTTCAAAGATCTCTATAGATCAGTGTGTGAATGGATGGATAGCAGGATCTGTAAAGCGCTTTGGCCATCCAGAGAAAAGGAAAAAGTGCTATATAAGTGAACGCCATTTACCATTTAGCATTTATATAGATCTCCATGAAAATCTTACAACAATCTCCCAAGCATTTACACAGATGGAGATCGTTGAGAGATACAGTGGTCTCCGAAAGATCTGCGTAAAGTGGCCCTTAGCGATAGGATGAGGAGCTCAGTCATCTGGGAGAGGCTCAGAGTAGAGCCGCCGCTCCTCCGCATTGAAAGAAGCCAGCTGAGGTGGTCTGGGCATCTGATCAGGATGCCTCCTGGACATCTCCCGTGTGAGGTGTTTCGGGCACGTCCCTCTGGGAGGAGACCCCGGTGCAAACCCAGGACACTCTGGGGGGACTGTTTCCTAGCTGGCCTGGAATGCTTTGGTGTCCCATCTGAAGAACTGGAGGAGGTGGCTGGGGAGAGGGAAGTCTGGGCTTCTCTGCTTGGATGGATGGATGGATGGATGGATGGAGCACAAATGCTAAATGTTAAAAATTTTTGGGACATTTTTCAATTTTTTTTCTAGTAAATCTGCAATTTTTATCCCCCCGCTGGACAAAGCCCAAAGGGGTCAAAGGGGATAATGTTATGGGTCAGTCTGTCCTTCTGTCCGTCTGTCCCACTTTTGTGAAATCAACTCCTGCAGTTTTGTTCTGATTGTTTTGAAACTTGGTACCATGGTTTGATATACTCTGATGATGCACATATTGCAATTTCACTCTCATCAGATGACCTTGAGGTCAAAGGTCTGAGGTCAGTTTTTCCCTAAATCTTCTAAACACAGTAACTACTGAAAGAAATGATGTAGGCTTTTCAAATTGATACAGTAGTTGTATCGAACACACATCTTGGACAGTTTACACCCTCACCTAACTATGGGTTTGGGGTCAAGGGGTCAAAGGTCAAAGTTCAAAGTTAACATTGCAGATGCACTATGGTAAATGGTACATTTACTATTACTATAAAACGAGTAAAGCTAGGCCACCAAATCTGCTGAACAGGTTCACTTTGGGATCCTGACCTCAGATTATGAGTTTGGGGTCAAAGGTCAACGTTAACATTCCCTATGCCTTATTAATGTATAACGAGTAAAGTTAGGGTCACCAAACCTGGTACACAGGTTCACCCTGTCACCCTGAAGTGTGACTATGGTTTTGGGATCACAAGGTCAAAGGTCAACATCAAAATGGCCTATAAACTATATCTCCTCAACAAAGAAAGCTAGGGTCACCAAACCTGGTACACAGGTTCACTCTGAGACCATGACCTCTGAGTACTGGTTTGGGGTCAAAAGGTCAGTGTTGTCACTCCCCATGCCCTCTTATTATAGAACGTAAAAAACTCTCTAGGGTCACCATATTTGCTACACAGGTTCACCTCAGGATCCTGGCTTTGTTGTGCATTTATGGATGATGGGCTTATCATAGTTTGGTTCTGCCTCAGTAATTATATTGAAAAGTTGAAAACTGCTCTCTGTCAGTAAGTATTGGATCTTCAAAGAAAGTGGAGGCGGGGGGGATTTGCATTCTGTTTTCTCTTAGATTTGGGGCTTTTTTTTCAATTTTGTAACTTTTTTCTTGTGAATTCGCAACAGGCTGATTACATTTTTTTTATTCTATGTAATAGCTTAAATTTTCTCTGTTCATCTAGACAATGACTCAAGATTTTTCTTATCATGTTTTTCAGAAGGTTTAACGTCTTCCCCATTATTAGGGGCCCCTAAAAACAATCCTGCATAGGTCCCTGACTATAAAACTCGTAGTCTCCCCTTCAGTATTTAGTTTTGAGAAATATTCTGTTTATTCTCTCTCCAACAGTGAAATAAAACATTCTCCCATGGCCATGACAGAAGCTCTTTGCATTACACCTCAGGATGAAAAAGTGAAGCCAACACAGAAGTGCCCTTAATCTGAATCCTTTATAATAACCAGCAGAGGGAAACTGGCCTGCTTGCAAAATTCAAACAGCCCTCCTCCTCATGCAAAATCTTTATCTTACACAATTTAAATTATATTTTCAAACCAATTTTTGCTTCACAGCTTCATTAGCTTGCAGCAGGGCTAAGCCGGTTAAGAAGCGGCATCAAAAATGGGCGTTATTTTCTGATTTTAAGGTGATTGTGGCTATCTTTTACAAAGTAAAGAGATGAATCATTTTCAGCCGTTTCAAATGTCTTTCTTTGTTGGCTCCACTTCACCTCTTTCTGGGTTAAGAAGCAAGTTTCAAAGAACACCAAAGCACCTTTCATTTCATCGGAAAGAGACATTTATTAAGGCCAGGACCTCTCATTCACTGCAGCAAAGGTTTGTTTTATCTGCTGCAATCCAAAGGCCCCCACATCCCTTTGAAAATGTTCAGCCCAACACATATTATTAAGATCAGCGCGATCTGTTGACATTAAAGGAAACACGGGCTGAATTTAAACACCGAGAAATCATTATTGCATCAAATTCCAGGCGTGACTTTGGTTACAAGAGCACCATGAACCATGACACCTGAACCGATTTTACGAAGGAATGAGTGAGCGAAAGAAATGCCAGCAGTAATCATCAGTCATCTTCATTAGAATTTGCGTATGGAAAAGTTTTAAAAATTTTGTTTGCTAATAATCTTTAAGGATGTTTCATGTTGTTGCAATGTGGAAAATATGGCGCAGCAATGGAGAAAAATCACCTGTAAGTTGTTTTTTTTCCACATGCCAGCTCTTCACACTGCTCCAGTGCTAAATTTCTGGAGCTCTCTTTCTTTGTTCAACTGCTTTTCAGCTGACAGTGGAGCCATCTGGGCATGCTAGCCCTAAGTTCATTTGAGCTTCACAAATGAGGCCCATAACAATGTTACAAAGTGCTTTAACTTCCCTATGAACGTCAGATGTGATGCTTATGGTTTCTGTTGTGGCTAACGTTAGCTTCTCTCTGTACAAATATGAGATATTTGCAAACAAACATGAGTAACATAAACTTATCGTAGCACAGATTCTTGGTCATTTCCAGCCATATTTTTGTCCATGATCTGATTATTCAGATATCTGTTCTGATGCAACCCACTTTAATATATTAGTGTACAGGTCAGGGCCAGGAGTCGGCAACCCGTGCTGCGCCAAGAGCCGCTGTGAGCGATTTTTGTATCACAAAATCTGCGTGGAGCCACAAATATATCTGAGCCTAAAAACTGAGGTAAAACAGCAGAATTACAATGACAATCTGGCCAGAAGACATCAGGATTAGGAGTTTTTTCTTATAAATTTGCAGCTTTTTTAAATTGTAAATTTGTTACCGTTTTCTCAAAAAATTGCTGCCTTTTCTGGTAATTTTTTGATTATTTGCAAAAAGTTTGTGTCTTTTGTTCTTACAAAATTGTTTGGGTGTCTTCCTTATTGAACATTTTTTTTTTTTGCTATTTTTTTGCGTGAATGTGTTTTGTTTTTGTCCTAAATTTGACATTTTTTTTGCCAATTTTGTTCTATTCCCCTCATAAAATTACAGCATTTTCCTTACATTTCATGATTGGGTTTTTTCATAAGTTTTCAGCTATTCTCATAAATTTGTTATATTTTTCTTTGTAAATTTATTAGCTTTCATGGGCAAAACTGCAGCATTTCTTACATAAATTTATCACGTTTCTCCATCTTAAATTTGTGAGTTTTGGGTTTTTTTTGCTTAAGTTTTCAGATTTTCTAATTTTCTGCTTTTTAGGATATTTTTCTCATGGACGTGCAACCATTTTTTCTCATAAATTTATTGCTTGTTTTCTTGGAAATGTATGGGTTTTGTTTTGTTTTTTTCCAAGGCCTCAGGGAGCCACTATTCATGGGCACTGCTCGTCTCAGCAGTGGTTCAGTGTAAACGCTTCTTTTAGGTCTGACACTCACTGGTGCCGTTTGCCTTGTTCCGTGCTGAGGTGACACAGCGCTCTCAGCAGGGGCTCAGTGTTGGTCAGCACTGGCCGTACTCACATTGTATTGTAACATCACGGCTGTGATAAGGGGGCGGGAGTTTCCCGGCATGCTTGCGTCGCAGAGGATTCAAATACTGTATCTGTGTGTTCTAAGCGTTATTTGTGTGTGTTATTATAACTGGGTAATAAGACCGGTTGTGACAGCGTTGTTTCCCTAGATGTGCCAAATCATGTGTCTGTGCCACCATGAGTGAAACGCGGGTCTGTGTAAATGACCTCCCCTCCGTTCTGTGTTGTGAGTGTGTGTATAAATAAAGCCTGTTTCGTCACAGTCATCTCTCCTTATTGTGTGAACCCTTGCAACATCACACTGGTGTCAGAAGTGGGATCACGGAGAAGATGGAAGCCAGAATTAGGACGGAGATTCGGCAGCTCGAGCGGCTCATCGCTCAGCTGGAGATGGACAACAGAGCCGACACAACGACCCCCAGAGCTGCTCGCCAGGATGAATGGAGCAGCGGACCCAACGGGGCCAGCGTACCCTGCCTTCTGCCTTTCTCAAGGCAGAGCGGGCCAAGCAGAGCAAACCGGCCCCGCTTTACAGGCCGGCGATTCCACTGCGACCAGGGGTGGCAATTGACCGAGAGGCGACCGTCCCACCAATCTGCCAATGGGTCAAACTCCCCCGCTTTGGCGGCGAAACCCTGATGGACAACTATCTGGTCCAGGTCAAGCTGGCTGCTGCACTGAACGGCTGGACACCCGGAGAGACCGCCGTGCAGGTTGCACTGGCCCTGGAGGGGGGTCTCTCCACATGCTGCCTGACCTCCGGCCTGAGGAACGTCGCAGCTGGCCAGCGCTACAAGGGGCGCTCCAGAGGCGGTTTGGGAGAGCAGCCAACGCTGAGCATGGCCAGGAACAGCTGGCCAACTGCCAGCAAGGAAGCCGAGAGAGCCTGGGAGCCTACGCAGCGGACATATGGCTGCTGACGCGGCGTGGCTACCTGGATTTCAAGCCGGGGGCAGTGGAGAAGCTCGCCCTCCAGCACTTCACCGGGGACTCCGTCCGGCCTGGCTCTAGGACCACATCCGGATTCACACCGCGAGCAGCTGGGAGACGGCTGTGGCAGAAATGGGTGGGACCGTTGATGGATTATGCCGCTGATGTCTCATTGCCGAGGCAGAGAGCTTTCCAGGCCACAGCTGAGAGCGAGGAGGAGGAAGAGGAACCGCACCGGACCACAGCGGTGCAGCCAGTGAGAAGACGACAACGGCGACGCGAGGAAGGGTGCTTCCGCTGCGGGGAGCAAGGACACATTACGTGGTACTGCCCGGCACCCACCCCGCGACAAACTGCCCCCTCGTTGACAGTGAGGTAGTATGGATGGGGACCTGCTGCCTCCCACAGACATTTTCCCCAATGAACTGTCACCACGTTTGGGCCAAATTGGACACTCGCTAGGGATGTACCTGCAGTGCAGCTTGGACAGCACGCTGATCTGGGCCTTGATCGACACCGGTTCTACCATCTCAATGGTCCGACCCGGAGTGCTGCCCGGTTCAGACGAGGCAGGACCGCAGGGCTGGGAACCTACCGGGTGGTGCATCACCACAGCCACTGGTGAGTGCGCCAGACTGGGAGGGCGGAGAGTTCTTGTGGTGGGGGTGGCCGGCCAGAACAAAAACCACCCGTTCTGGCTGGCTGACATCCAAGATCCCTGCATTATTGGACTTGATCTGCTCGCAGTATGGGGCGCAACAATTGACACCGCCAGATCGTCTCTCCTGCTGGGGGCTCGGACCATCACGCTCTGGAGCAGGAGAGGAGAAGCCCGGGGGCTTGCGTGATTGAGGGGCCACCAGAATGGACCAAACCGCCAGAACTGAACACAGCAGTGCCACCAGTACGAGCAGAGGGAGCGCAATTGCCGACAGAGATAGCCGGGGGGCGACAGCGTTGCGGGTCAATGTGTCAGCAGAAACACAGCAGGCAGTCGAGGAATTGTTCCAGCAGAGCTGCAGCGGACTCGAATCAGGACAGAGACGCCAGCTGCGGGAGCTGTTGGACTGCTACATTGACGTCTTTGCTGTCAAGGATGAGGAGTTCATCCGAACCAGCCTGGTGCAGCACCAGATCGACACCGATGAGACCAGGCCGATCCGGCTCTGCCCCCGCAGTCTGCCTTTTTCAAGGCGGGCGGCAGCAGAACAAAAAATACTAGAAATGCTGGAGATGAATGTTATTGAGCCCTCGAGGAGCCCCTGGGTGGTGCCGGTGGTTCTGGTTAAGAAGAAGGACGGTTTGTGGCGGTTCTGTGTGGATTACCGGCGCCTGAATGATGTCACCTGCTAGGATTCCTACCCTGTGCCCCGCATCGATGGCGCGCTGGATTACATCACCGGCTCCAGTTGGTTCAGCTCGCTGGACCTCTGCAGCAGCTATTGGCAGGTAGAGCTGTCACCGGAGGCCCGGCAGAAAACAGCCTTCTCCATCAGGCAGGGACTGAAGCAGTTCAAGGTGATGCCGTTTGGACTTTGCAGCGGCTACCTTTGAACGTCTGATGACAGTTGATGACTGTTGGCTCACGTGCCCCGGAACCGCTGCATTGTTTACCTGGATGACCTGCTGGTTCACGCAGCTGACTTTGATGGCGCCCTGTCCAACCTCCGGGAAGTATTAGACACCATCCAACAGGCTGGGCTGCAGCTGCACCCGCAGAAATGCCACTTATTTTGGCGAGAAACCACCTTCCTGGGCCACGTCGTCAGCGCCGCGAGAGTGGCCACCAATCTGGAGAAAGTGGCAGTAGTGAAAAACTGGCCAGTGCCGCGGGACGTGGGAGAGTTACGGAGTTTTCTCGGACTGGCCTCATATTATAGGAGGTTTGTGAAGGATTTTGCCACCATCGCCAGCCCGCTGCATCAGCTGACACAGAAGGGCCATGCGTTTGAGTGGAGTGTGGACAGTGCTGCTGCTCTTTCCCGGCTTCGCTCGGCGCTCATCGGAGCCCCCATCCTGCAGTATTCCAACCTGAACCGCCCTTTCATCGTGGACACAGACGCCTGCAACCAGGGCATCGGGGCGGTGTTATCCCAGGAGGGAGAACACGGAGAGCAGGCAGTTGCTTTTTTCAGCCGCACTCTCAGCAGAGCTGAAAGGAATTATTGTGTTACTTGCTGGGAGCTGTTGGCTGTCATCCAGGGGCTTTGTCATTTTCTCCCATATGTGTACGGGGGGGGGGGGGGGGGGGTTCCAGCTCAGGACGGATCACGTTTCCCTGACCTGGCTACTGAATTTTAAAGAGCTGGATGGACAGTTGGCGAGATGGCTGGAGGCACTGCAGGATTATGATTTTCAGATTGTGCATCGGGCAGGCCGCCTCCATGCCAACGCTGACGCGTTGTCTCGGCATTCCTGTACTGTGGAGGAATGTCGGCACTGCCAACGGGCAGAGGATCGAGACCAAGCCGTCCCACGGGCTGCTGCTCTCCGGACTGCTGTGAGCAGGAATAACACAGCGGTGCACAGCTCCTCCTCGGATAATCAGTCAGCTCTCCCCAGCGATGACGTCACAGAGGCCCTCGGCACGCAGCAGCTGCAGAGCGAGCAGGACAGAGATCCGGTCATCTTCCGGGTTTGGCAGTGGCTGGACATGGGCCAGTGGCCTGCCTTGGAGGCTGTGTCCGCGCTGGACCCAGAGACCAAGGTCCTATATTCCCAGTGGGCCAGTCTTGGCTGTCACGAGGGTGTTGTGTATCGGCAGTGGCAGGCTCCAGCTGGGCAGCATCACGTCTGGCAGCTGCTGGTTCCCCAGCAGTTCCGCCCCCTACATGCTACAGTTGGCCCATGGGGCAGTGGGGGCGAGCCACTTTGGGGTGACAAAGACTCTGCAGCGTCTTCAGGCCGGGTTCTACTAGCCCGGATGTCACCAGGACGTAGAGCTCCATGTCCACCGCTGTGATACCTGCACGGCTCAGAAAGGGCCGACTCAACAATCCCACGCCCTCTTGCAGCAGTACCGGGTGGGAGCACCCATGGAGCAGGTAGGAGTGGACATTCTGGGCCCTTTCCCGACCACGGATCGGGGGAACCGCTACATGCTGGTCGCAATGGATTATTTCACCAAATGGCCAGAAGCGTATGCGGTACCTGATCAAAGCGCCGCCACCACATCATCAAAGCTGGTGGACGAGATCTTTTGTCGGTTTGGTGCACCGGAGGAGCTGCACAGCGATCAGGGACAGAACTTCAAAGCAGAGGTCTTCGGGGAGGTCTGCAGGCGGCTGGGCATCCGGAAGACCCGGACCACCCCGCTGCATCCACAGAGCGACGGCCTGGTTGAACGTTTCAGTTGGACCCTAACCACCCAGCTCGCCGTCCTAGTGGACCAGCGACAGTGAGACTGGGACCTGCATCTGCCCTTTGTTCTGTGGGCGTACCAGACGGCAGCTCAGGAATCCACCCGATGCACCCCTGCAACGCTGATGTTTGGACGTGAGCTGCGCACACCGGTGGATTTGGTGCCCCCTTCCCGAAGCCGGAGGTGGAGGGCAAACCAGGGTTGGATTATTTGTTTTGCTTGAGAGAACGTCTCCACACGGTGCACAAACTGGCTTGGGAGGCCCTGGCAGCGGCGGGGAGTCGGCAGAAGCGGGCATACGACTCCCGCTGTCAGGGGAGGGACTTTGCACCAGGGGATTGAGTCTGGGTTTTCTGCCCGGAGCGCAAAAAGTCACTGTCACCAAAACTGGCAAGCCATTGGTCTGGACCGTGCGTGGTCCTACAGAGACTGTCAGATGCAGTTTACAGGATGAGGCTGCAGAAAAGGAACCGGGTCGTGGTGCTTCACTGTGACCGTCTCACTCCATACCAGCCATCTGTCCCACAGGTGGTTGAGCCGGAGGCTTCATCCCAACCAGATACCCTGGCCGAGGCGCGAACGGACATTAACAGGCCTGTGCGTGCTGGTCGCTGACAACGGCAGCCTCCCCAACACCTGGACGGATTTGTGTTGGACTTTTGAGTTGGATTTTATTATTCTGGGGACAGAAACCAGTCCAGGGGGACAGTGTAACATCGGGGCTGTGATAAGGGGGCGGGAGTCTCCCGGCATGCTTGCGCCACGGAGGATTCAAATACTGTATCTGTGTGTTCTAAGCGTTATTCCTGTGTGCCATTATAACTGTGTAATAAGACCGGTTGTGATAGCGTTGTTTCCCTATATGTGCCAAATTATGTGTCTGTGCAACCATGAGCGAAACGAGGGCCTGTGTAAATGACCTCCCCTCCGTTCTGTGTTGTGAGTGTGTGTATAAATAAAGCCTGTTTGGTCACAGTCATCTCTCCTTATTATGTGAAAACTTGCAACGTCACAGTATTTTTTAGCACGTTCTCCCTGTTCTTGTCATGCACAGGAAGTGTGTGTGCTGTGCACGCGGGCAAAGCATAAACTTGAAGCGACTTTTATATTTTCACTACAGGCTGTGAGTCAACGGAGCACACAGCGTTCATTTTAAAATTTAAAAATTTGGAGTTTGTAGTTCACAAGCAGCATGAAAATATGTATCGAAATAGATATTTTGTAGCCTATATTAAACTGAGGAGCACTGGAACACCCACTTCAGGGTTGCGTTACATCTTGGCCTCAAGGTAAACAGACGACCTTCTGCCAGAAAGAAAAATAAAACTGATGAGAAAAAAAAGCCTGAAATTCACCAGAAAAAAGTCTCAAATTTATATGAAAAAGTCTAATATAGCTATAAGCACAAAAAGTCAGAAATTTACTAGAAAGCAAGCTCTAAATTTGTGGAAAACATTAGATTTATGTGGGGGGCACATTCACAAGAAAAAATGGCGCACAAGAGAGCTCCGAGAGCACCAGCTCCTTCCTGAAGCGATTGCTAAGCTAACACTAGTTAGCTTAATGCTACCTGAAGCGATTGCTAAGCTAACACTAGTTAGCTTAATGCTGGCACCAGTCTCTAAATAACTAACCTACAGCGATCGGATATACCTCCGGTGGATTACCCCTTTGATCGCTTTTATCCGGCCACTGTGAGTAAACTGACCAGCGATTCCAGCGCTTCCTTGTGATTCACTGATGTGCCCTACCTGAAGCGATTGCTAAGCTAACGCTAGTTAGCTTAATGCTGGCGCCAGCCATTCCACCTAACACCAGCCTGAATCAAAGCCCAGGTGCGAGGCCCAGCGGAGATACTACCAGGCAGGCGGCTATTTGTTGACGGGGCTCAGCAGAGATTTCACCCAGGCAGACGGCGGTAGGCGGCGGTGCCCAGCGGAGGACTTACCGTGACTGCAGCGGCGGTGTGCGACGAGACTACCCGAAGCGATTGCTAAGCTAACGCTAGTTAGCTTAATGCTGGCGCCAGTCATTCCACCTTACACCAGCCTGAATCGAAGCCCAGCTGCGAGGCCCAGCGGAGATACTACCAGGCAAGCGGCTATTTGTTGACGGGGCTCAGCAGAGATTTCACCCAGGCAGACGACGGTAGGTGGCGGTGCCTAGCGGAGGACTTACCGTGACCTCAGCGGAGCTCGGTGGCAGCGGCGGTGTGTGACGAGACTCGGTTGGAGGAGCGGGATGGGAGACCAGTTACGGCGACTATGAGCAACGAGACCAGCAACGGAAGGGGCTAGTTGGCTAGCTGAGGCCCAGCTGGATTCGAGGGCGATCGGATCAGATTCTGGCGATATAAGCAGAATTTATTTTACTATCCACAGATTTTCTTTTTCCTTCTTTCCAAGAAAGACCGAAGATGGCTGCCACCGGATTAAAAAGTGGGCTGATGGGCACCACTAATAAGCCTTCTCTACTTCCTCTTCGTTTTGTCTTTGTGTGTCTGGACCTGCAACAAGAAGGATTTTCCGACAAACTCAACCAAAGGTGAAGTTAAAAAGTTTTATCTGTATGGATTTGGGCTTGGACATCTCACCCTACACTCTATGTGGTCTTTAAAAGGCCTGAGCAAAAACTTCCAAATTAAGGCAAACATGGCTGTTAAGCAAAAATCACAATATGGCAGAGGATATACAATTAAAGTTCTGTTAGTTCTGCTACTTCTGGCAGGAGACATTCACCTTAACCCTGGACCTGCCACTATTAAACAGCAGACCACTGGGTTAGCACAAAACCGAGCTGTACAAAAGCAAAAACAACATTTATTTTTCCAAACTGTTAATCATGCACGAGTTCTTTGGGACACCAAGGCTAAACCAAAGGGGATCCTCGGCGGTCATTTAAACATACGGAGCATAATCCCCAAAAGAGATGAGATTTCGGTGTTGCTGTTGGACTCAAATCTGGACTACCTTTGTCTCTCAGAAAGCTGGCTACACAGGAACATAGACACTAATATGATCGATATTGTGGGCTACCAGTGTTTTAGAAAAGACAGGCAGGTAGGGAGGGGAGGAGGTGTTTTAATTTACATCAAAGAGAAATATAAATGTCAACTGGTTGATTTGAATACTTCACTTGAATGTTTAGCTGTTAATGTATGTCTCTCTCCGGTAATGAATTTCAACATTGCAGTAGTGTACAACCCACCGTCACACAACTCTTCCTTTTATAATGAATTAAGTGATCTGGTTAAACAACTTGAGAAGAACAGAGAAACAATAATTCATGGTGACTTTAATATCAACTGGTCTGATAAAAAAGACAAACAAAAACTGAAAAGCCTCATGACTAAATTTAATTACCAGCAAATCATCAAAGGACCCACCAGGATAACCAAACAATCCAGAACACTTATTGACATGGTATTTACTAATAAACCAGAACGAATAACCAGAACCTATAATCTTGTAACTGGTCTCTCAGATCATAACATGGTTCTTGCTGTCAGGAAACTTACTAAAAAGCGACTACAGTATTTTGGGGGAGTCGATATTGACAAATCAAATTTTATTATCCCCAAATCAAAAAATGAGGAGTTTGAACATTACTTAGAGAATCAAAATTGGGAGCAGCTCATGTCAACATGTGAAGTAGATGATTGTTGTAATTTTATAACTGCAACAATCACAAAGTCTATAGAAAATTTTTCAAAGCAAATTAAAAGTAGACAACAGAAGATTAGCCTACCATGGTTAAATAATGAAATAAGAAAACTTATGAAGAGGCGAGACTATGCACTGAAAACATCACTAACCTCCAAACTACAAAATGATCACCTTGTGTACAAAAGTTTAAGAAATAAAGTGGGACATGAGCTGCGAAAATCAAAAATATCTTATTACAATAAACTGATAGATCATGCAAAGGGTAACAACAGTTCCCTATGGAGGCATTTAAATAACTTAACTAATAAAAAAAACGATCAGAAGGGGGTAAAGGAACTTAGAATCAATGGCAAGACCGTCAGTGACAAGGCTACTTTGGCAAATGAATTTAATTCACACTTTGTGGGCTCTGTGGAAGACTTAACAAAAATTTTTGTGCTGCCAAATGTGCTCAACAACACAAATTCCATACTTCCAACAGATACTTTTCACATCGATGAGGTAAATGAGAAGTTAATTGCTGGCGTTGTTAAAACACTGTCAAACTCAAAAACTAATGATATCTACAATTTCAGCACCTCCTTTCTCAAAATGCACAGCAAAATATTAATCAAACCACTGACTCACCTCATTAATCTCTCCATTAGGTCTAGTACATTTCCATCTGGCTGGAAAAAAGCTGTCGTCATACCAGTTCATAAATCAGGCAGTAAAGACGATATATGCAATTACCGCCCAATCTCTATCTTACCAGTCCTATCTAAGGTTCTTGAAAAAGTTGTAGCTACACAGCTGATAGACTACTTACAAGACAGTCAACTTCTTCATCCACATCAATTTGGTTTTAGACCAGGATACTCAACAGAAACAGCAAATTGTTGCCTTATTGAAAACGTCAAACAGTCCTTGGACAGGGGTAATGTGGTAGGAGCTGTTTTTCTAGATCTCAAAAAGGCTTTCGATACTGTAAACCACAGTTTGCTTTTATCCAAAATGGTATCTTTTAACTTCTCCCCAAATACATTAGAATGGTTTGCATCTTATCTCCAGAATAGAGAACAGTGTGTAAAAGTTCACCAGGATAAATCCTCATTTTTAAACAACCGCATGGGTATCCCACAAGGGTCCATTCTTGGTCCTTTACTTTTCAGCATTTTTATTAATGACTTGCCGTTACACTGCTCAGCTGCAACATGCCAACTTTATGCAGATGATGCAGTTATTTACACAGCTGCCAAGACTCCAGCACAGGCTGCAGATGTACTGTCTACAAGTATGGTTGATGTCCAAGAGTGGCTCCTCAAGAACCATCTATTGCTGAACCTTCAGAAAACAGTCTCAATGTGCTTTTCAATCAAAAAATGTAACCTGCAACATTTTAAAGTTAATATACATGATCATGACATCAGTTTAGCTACAGAATTCAAATACCTTGGCATTGTACTAGATCCTCAACTCAAATTTAATCTTCATATAAAGAAAATTTCAAAAACAGTAAAAAAAATCTGAACTGCTTTAAATTAATTAGATATTACATACCTTACGAAGCAGCTGCACTGTATATGCATTCTATGGTTTTTTCTCATATATCATACTGTTTGACAGTCTGGGCTCAAGCAGCCCCTTCCACAATAAGACATATAGGTTCATTATATAATCAAACCCTAAAAATCTTGGACAAAAAGCCCATTAGGTGGCATCACTGTAATGTTTTAAAAAAATACAACCTATTGAGTTTTGAGAGCTTCATTGACCTCTGTCTTCTGAAATTAACGTTCAAATGTTTCCATAAATCAGCACCCGAGCCACTTGCTGGTTTCGTCCAAAGACAGGACAGCAGCAGAGCCACCAGGAGTTCTGTTAACAATAACTGTAAAATATTCCACCGCAGAACCACATTTGGACAAACAGCTTTCTCTATAAAGGGCAGTCACATCTGGAACACAATGCCAAATGAAATTAAAATAATAACGGACTTTAAAACATTCACTAAAAATGTTAAAAACTGGCTGAAAAATAAACAAGAATGTACTCATGTATGAATTAACTGTCTGCAAAGTGAGAGTGAATGAAGGGAAGGAATAAATGTGTTTGTTTATAGTGAGTGACGGAGGGAGGAAGGCCTGAAATAGGCAAATGTGAGTTATGTTATATGTGTTAAATGTGAGTCAGGCTGTTATATTTGTGTATTTATAATATTTATAATATTTATGTTAAATGTGAGTCAGGCTGTTATATTTGTGTATTTATAATATAATATTTATAATTGTGTATTTATAATTTTTCTGCATTGATGTATGTGATTATTGTGTATATTTTTTATCTTGATTCTTTTTTCTAAAGCCCATCCAGGGACAAGAGTTGCAAATTAGCTAATAGCTATACACTCTATGTGCAACACATCAGATTAATTGTCTTTGATTAATTGTCTATGTT
Source organism: Pholidichthys leucotaenia (assembly GCA_020510985.1). Classification (NCBI taxonomy): domain Eukaryota; kingdom Metazoa; phylum Chordata; class Actinopteri; order Cichliformes; family Pholidichthyidae; genus Pholidichthys; species Pholidichthys leucotaenia. The sequence goes on along the minus strand of CM035840.1, from coordinate 426,126,458 downwards.
TATTGCACTGTCCCTGTCAAATAAACTAATCTACTACTACGGTTTAACAACAGCTCGGAGGCCATTTTTGTCAGGCACTGCCTCCGGCAGACGGTAAAGTGACTCCTTCAGGCAACCAATGTAAAGCAAACAAGGATTTATTCCCAAACACAGGATGATGAAAACATAAAGACAGGCTGTCAAACAAACAACTAAACTGGGTATTAACCAAAGATGAAGAAGGAACGGGCGCTGGAGAAGCAACCCGTGAAACGATCAGCACAACACACAATGTTCCAGCACCAGGCAACAGAAGAAGACGGCTAATAAAGGAAGCGGGTGATTACTTAACACAACACAGGTGAGGCTAATCAGGACCAACAGAAAACAGGGGATCAGCTACAGGTGAGGGAGACAGGACGGGCAGGGCTGTGCAAATAATGGACACCGGGGAGCTAGTGATGTTACGCTCGACACCGCCCACTCGAGACTGACTCGAGCAATATAACACGGAAGTGTCGCGAGCAGAGTGTCGAGCACTGTCTCAATATGCCCACAGTCACGTGTCCGTAGCAGAAGAGGCCTTGTTGTCACATCACGTGATTTGAGACCCGGCGAGAAATTTGAGAGGGCTGGGCGTTGCATACGTTCCTGCGAGCCCTCAAGTCACGTGATGTGACCGGCATAACGAGGCCTCGCTTGCTACGGTCACGTGACTGTAGGCGTGCTGAAACAGCACTCGTGCACTGCTCATGATGCAAAAAAAAGGTTACAAGAGACATTGAAATTGTCCTTCCACAGAATTTTTCCAGCAATGACAACAAATTCTGAAAGCTGTCTATCATTTGACAGATTATATGGAGGTTGATCTAATTAAAGTCAATTAAAATGATAGATAACTGACAGAATTTTTACAAGCCTGTCTGAGAAAATGACATAAAAAAGTGTAGTGGAACCTGACAGTCGGTCACCAGATGGCAGTCTTTATTAGATGTTTCATGACACTGTGTCGCTCATGAAGCAGTCGTCTCAAAGTTGCTCGTTGTTTCATGAGGCCTCGGTTTTAACATCACTACAGGGAGCTAGAGAATGATGCTAAACACACATGCAGGAACAAAACTACAGAACGTGATTAGAGACATGATAATGAAAAATAAACACACTGATCAACCAAGGCTAAGGTAGGGGACCACAGGGAAGACATGAAAAAAAAAAAAAAAAAGATAAAGGAAACATTCAAGGGTAAACGCTGGTGCTAGAAAACGGGGAACTTAATTAATATAAATGATGACATAAATATAATAATGGTGCAAATAGTTCACAAACAACAGAAAGCATGGACATGGTTGGAAATCGAGTCCAGATAAGACAATTTTTGGCAGTAGTGGTGAGTTTGATTTCAATTTATTTTTAATATTAAGTTTTTCTGTCACCAACTGTCCGACAACCGCAGCGGCCTGCCATCAGATGCATGCATTTAAAAAAATTAAAGGTTTATAGTTAATTAGTGAAGCATGGCAACAAAATAATTAATACTTTGGAGAATATCCTCAAATTAAGTGGTAAATGGTGTTCACTCATCTCTGGACAGTCAAAGTACTTTACAGATCCTGCTATCCACCCATTCACTGATTTTTTATTTATTTATTTTTTTTATTTATTACTTATTTTGTACCCGTAGGTAGATTTGTTTTGCAGTCTGGTGACAAACCACCAGCTGCCGGTCGCTGCGTGCGCAAGCGCCCCTTAACTCCCTAACCTGCATGTTTTTGGCATGTGGGAGGAAACCGGAGAAATCCCGGAGTAAACCCACGCAAACACGGGGAGAACATGCAAACTCCACACAGATCACTGTTGGCCGGGGGCAGGGATCGAACCCACGATCCCCCGGCCAAGAGTAAAACTGTGCTGCCACAGTGCTAACCACTGCGCCACAGTGCAACCCACTGATGGCAGAGGAGCTGCCATACATCGGCACTGGCCTGACCCACCGGGAGCAGCTGGGGGTTCAGTGGCTTGCTCAAGGACACTTCGATATGCAGACTGCAGACAGAGTGGGAATCGAACCACTGATCCTTCGATCAGTAGCTGGCCGCACTACATCTGCGCCTCAGTCACCCCCTAATTAATGTACAGTTGAATAGTTGAAACCACTTACCCACACTACAGCGACGCTCCATGAAATCGTGGCAGACACCTCCGCTGCTTCCATCCGGAGCTCATGATGAGAGGCAGCGAGCGGTCAAAAAAAAAAAATCTGACAACTTTTTAGTTCATAATTTATTTAAAATACAGGCACAGAAATTTAACACTGTCTCTTCACTGACTGAAGCCACGGCATCAGGAACAGCCGGCCAAAGAGCTTTGCAGAAAAAAAAATTATGAGGGGAAAAATATACATTCACACACACAAAAAAAATAGGACAACTACTGGGGTTGTTTGGCAACCTCCAGTCGGCTTGTCAGTAGCAAGGTTATAGTAACAGTCCTATGCGTGCGCGTGCTTGTAAATGAACTAACATTTGCATTGACTCTGTTCCACACACAAAAATCTTCCAACCGTTCCAAAGCTGAGGGAAGGTGCCGTTCTGCGGAATGGCAGGGAGTGATCACACTGAAAGAGGTGCCATACTTTAGGGGTCAAACCTCGGTCAGCTCAGAACTGCCACTACAGTGCGAGTACGCCCTAGTTCCTCACTTATTTTCACCATGTTCTCACATGACTTCAGCGCGTTTGTCTCCAACTTTGGGTTCTGTTGTTTTCTTGCTGTTTTTTCAGGGTTTAAGATAGTCTTTTCCAAAAAGCAAAGTTTAAACAATACAAAGACTGAACTGTTAAAACAAAACTGTTTTTGAAGCTCAATTGTGTTATGTGTAGAAAAGAGGGACAGCGGAGGGAGTGGCTGTGCTGAACGGTGACTTTTAGTAGCAACAGCTAGTAGCACATGGAACAGTACAAACAAGCTAATGTTAGCAGGGTGCAGGGGTACAGAGTGGGTATCGGCTAGAGGTGGAGTGCCAAAGAGAATGAGCTGCCACCGTCAGCCTCCTATTATAGGCACGGCGTGATGACATCATCCGTGCCTGCGCCATTAAGTCCAAAAACCAAAACCAATATTAACATCATGAAAGGCATAAGAAAAAACATAAACCTGGGCAACTGGATGGACGGCCGGTAGAACCCTGCATGGTTGAGTGGGTTATTCTTCCACTGTAGTCAACCGTGCTCTGCCTAAACATTTTAAAACAGTCATTATTACAGTTAAACTTCAGGGGCCTCTGGCAAGCCCACGGTGGGTGCGACCCTGGAGGCGTCGGCCGTAGTGGACCTGGGTGCCATCTCACTGGAATCCTGGCTCGCTCATCAGCAAAGTCCTAGTCTGGGTCCCTCACTGGTCGGTTCCTGAGTCGCGACTTCATCTGGGGTAGCTGTTCTTACCTTTCACAGACGGCTGGTGTTCCATCTTGAACCATCAGCCATCTGGAAAGTGGCTGGCCCCAACTGTGTGGTGATCATCATCAGCGGTGACTAGAGCATTTGTGGGTCCAGGCGTTCAGATCAGCAAGCCCGAACCCACTCAAGCACTGTGAGCGGCGATCTGTTCGGCTGTTGGCGCTGCTGCTCTCTCGTCCCGGATGCTGGTTGGTGTTGTGGCAGTGTGCTGTTCAGGCCGGCAGCAGGACCCACTCTGGACTGGCGTTGCTCTCCTGGGTTCTGCTTGGCCACGAACTCCCTCTCCTGTAGCTCTGTGGCGACTCCCTGAGGCTTATGCCGGGTGAGGATCTGAGATGAGTCTGGATTGTGCTCCCTGTTCTGCAATGAGGCAGCAGCTCGAGAACACTCGTGCTGCACGAGGACCAGTTCCGGGTTCTGCATGGGTGCGGTCTGGGGCTCCTGCAGCTGCTCTGGTTATACTGGGTTCTGCTTGGCATGCGGTACGAGGCAGGGAGTGGCTGCATCCACGTCTGAGTGCAGCGGACCCGAGCCATCGTCAGCCAAACTGAGTTTACCACTGGGTCACGCTGTGGTGTCCTGCTGTCCCGCGGCGTCTACCTCGGGGCCCTCCTGAGAAGACGTGGGGTCGACAGGCTCAGCAGCCGGGGCAGCTGCCTGTACCAGCGGAGCTGACTGTGGGGAGTGAGGGCCGGGGCCCATTAGCTGCGATGCTAACTGATCAGCCTCTTCCAGTTCTAGCTGGAACGCTATCTCTAGTGCTTCAGCCAGTGTCAGGCCATTCTGCGCCATCAACTTCTCCTACACCTTCATATTTGTAGTGTGCTCCGCCAACTTGTCTCATACCAACCCCTCTTCCAAGTCTCCATACCTACTGTCATGGTCTGAGCGCCGATCTCGTCCGCGCTCGGGTCATGCAGTATTTTCCTCCCATTCTGTATTATTCCTTATGATCTCTCAGAGCTCTTATTCTGACAGCATCTCTGCGGAGCTTCTGGCTGTCAGAGCTGAGCTCAGCAGTGACAGCTGGATTTAATTCAGCTGATGATGCCCTCATCAGCTGATTAATCCTCTTGCCCTATTTAAGGGAGCAGCTTCTGTCACTCCAGGCTGCGGCCTCGCCTTATCCAGACTGGGTTCCCTACGTCCAAAGCCAGTTCCTTTCAGCGTTAGGTTCCGCCCTTGCTATTCGGATGTAAGTATTGTATCCTTGTCTCGCATCAGTCTTCCTAGTTCTCAGTTTATCGTTGGTGTGTCCTAGTCTTAGTCTTTATTTGTGTTTTGCCCCACGTGGCTCATTATTTTGTACCCTTGTCTTCCTTTAATAAATATGCAAACTCTACGGCTGCCTATAGCGTCTCATCAGTGGTCCGCGAGGACCGCACCATGATAGTAGGTTGCAGCCAAAACGAGACGCCGGTGACCGTGAGTTTGCTTAATTGGGCTTGTAGTTTTCCCCTTTCTGCGTACCAGTGTGCTGGGAGATGGCGTCGCCACGCAAGGGCTACGCCATGAGCCTGGGCTATGAGCTGGTGATGGCCCTTGTCGAGATCGACGGGATCATTTCCAGCGCTCGCCATCACACCGTCCCCAGTGCCTCACGTTGATACCTCGACCTCGCTGAGGTGACTATTAACCGCCATCCTCGCTACGCTGACCACCCTGAAATCACGGCGAGGATGGTGGAGATCTCTGCATTCCGGGAGAAACTCCCTGGGCTGAAGGGAAACTCCAGCAGGAAGCCGAAGAGGAGACATCCTTGCTCCTTGTCTCGGGATCCCATTCCTGTCCCCCATCCAGTCCAGGAGTTCGCACCACCCAGGGGTCATCCCCAGCGGAGAAAGATGCCAGCCGGGATTCCCTCGGTAAATCCTAAGCGAAAACCCTGTCCCGACCCAGTTCCGGGTAGCCACTCAAACCCTGTCTCCCAGCCAGCTGTAGCCTCTGTGTTTCATCGGAGGGGTAAGACAGCCGCCGTCACCTCCGGGTTGTATGTGCCTCTTCCCCGGCCCGCCTCGGCTGTTCTTCCCTCCTCCTCGATGCTCTCTTCAGCAGCTGAGAACTCCACGAGTCCTGCTCCGGCTGTGCCTGTCATTGATCCAGTGCGAGTGGTTCCTCCTCGTCCTCCCGGGAGGCCCTCCATCACCATCCAAAGGGGAAGGGAGAAAACGAAGCCCACTGCAGCAGCTTCCATCGGCCCTCAGCGGATCAGGTAAGTGTCTTTTCATTCTTTTCCTTCACTGGGTGAATTGCCTTGTTTGATCCCTGGGGGTGAAGTTCGGGGTTCTCAGTCCCCCGAGCCCTCTCCACCTGCTGCAATTATTAATTGTGAATCTGCTACCTGTGTGTCTCCTTCCCCTGAGCGTTCCCCGGTGCCAGGACTACACCACCGAACAAGGAAGGAGCCTGTGGCCCTGGAGTGCCTGGTTCCAGCCCCGCAGCCATGTCATGGACAGAGGAGGAGGGTGGACTGCCAACTGGAGCCTGCGCCGATGACTAAGTGTCCCCGGGTCTCCACAGAGGAGTGGTTCAACCCAGCAGGTAAAGGATCCCCTGCCACCACGCCATGCGGGTTTTCGGCATGGACGTCAGTGTCAGGGAATCCCCAGACTGAGGACACCATCATGCCGGCTGCAGAGCCCGCCGCAGTCGAGTGGGAACCAGAGGTGGACCTTCAGCACGCTGAACCCGGATCGTCGAAGTCCTGGGCTGCAGTAGAGCCCGAGATAAGGCAAGTGCTCTGTTTTGTCTTCCTTTCTTCTATTTTGGAGCATTTTTGCCTGTCTCTAGGGGAGACGAGCCGGGCGCAGCCTTCCACTGCGTCTGAGCTTGCCTCGCTGGGCTCTGCTGCTGCCGGTGATTCTGATCCCGGTTCTCTTCTCTCCTCTGAGCCTTCTCCCAGGGTCACCGGTGAAGAGCCTGTTCCGGTCGTCGCCTTGGAGGTTCTGGGTTCATGTCTGGAGGTCATCCCTGGTGCTGTTCCGGCCCAGTCGGGGTCCATCATGGGTGCAACCTTGACCCAATCAGGGTCCATCGTGGGTATTGTTCCGGCCCAGTCGGGGTCCATCGTGGGTGCAACGTTGACCCAATCGGGGCCCGTCGTGGGTGCAGCACGGTTCCGCTTGGAATCCAACGAGAGCGCAGCGCCGGTCCGAGTGGAGTTTGGAGAAGAAGCTGCAGATCCTCCACCGATCGACGCTGGACTGGTCCCTCATCGTTTCCCCGTTCCCTTTTCCCTTCCATCGGGGGCCGCTAGGATTCCCCGTTATCGGCTCGGCTCTCCCTCGCTATTCCTCTCAATAGGGAAGCCGTCTCCGAGTTCTCCCCTGCGGTCCTGGTGGCTGAATGACGCGGGTCGGCCGCCTGGGAGATTGCTTCACCCGATTGGCGTTCTGGGTGGGCCACCCGACAAACTGAACTCTCTGTTCGGTGACCTGGTCCAGCCGCCAGAGGTACTGTTTCTCCGGGCCTGGGACTGGGTTAGGCCGCCTGAACTCATCCTTGTTCCCCTGCCTGTGATCTGGATGCTAGATGCAGGTAGACCGCCTAAACTATTGTTTTTCTTTATTCCATTGTGCTCTGCCTGCCGTCATCCCTGTGTTTGTTTGCTTTTTTTTTCTCCTCTTCCCTCTCCCTTGAAATATTTAGGATGCTCTAGTGTTTTGTATATGACCTATACTGAACTGTGTATTTCGCCGCCTTGTAGCATGTGTTTCTTTTTTCTTCCTCCTCCTTTGTATTTGGTTATTGGGACCTTGCCTAAACTGTGTGTATTTCACCGCTCTTTAGCGCATGTTTTTTTTTTCTTTCATTTTCCCCCTCTGTAGTCTGTATATTCGCTTTTGTCGCCCCTGCCAGTTTATTTGGATTTGTGGAACTGTCTGTATCCTGCTGCTATTTAACGTGATTTTTTGTATTCCCTTCCTCTGGTTGAGAGACACCTGTGTATTATGGTCGTTTAGCTTTGTATCTGTTATTTGTAGTCATTGTCCAGCCTGTTTCTTCCACCTGTGCTTTATGGAGTATATTTGTGGTTTTGTTTTTTTTTTCCATGCTCTGTTGTTGTACCAGGTTCTGATTTGTTTCTGTATTCCCCCTTGTCATTTTTTGTCCCGGGTCCTTCCTTGATGTTTTTTTTTTTTTCTGGTTCTCGCCCCCCGGCCTTTTTTTCCCCCCTCCTCCCACCCTGGGTGGGCCGTCTTAGCCTTTTGGGTGGGGGGGAGGCTTGGATGTTATGTTTACGCCCAGAGTGCATCGTTCGGGAGGGGAGTACTGTCATGGTCTGAGCGCCGATCTCGTCCGCGCTCGGGTCATGCAGTATTTTCCTCCCATTCTGTATTATTCCTTATGATCTCTCAGAGCTCTTATTCTGACAGCGTCTCTGCGGGGCTTCCGGCTGTCAGAGCTGAGCTCAGCAGTAGTTCTCAGTTTATCGTTGGTGTGTCTTAGTCTTAGTCTTTATTTGTGTTTTGCCCCACGTGGCTCATTATTTTGTACCCTTGTCTTCCTTTAGTATGCAAACTCTACGGCTGCCTATAGTGTCTCAGTGGTCCGCGAGGACCGCACCATGACACCTACATGCAATGGCCAAACAGTGGAGGTCGGCGACAAACTGCTGGACCGACTCACCTGCTTGCTGTAGGTGCAGGCGAAACTTGAGTCGTCTAGTCACCACACTCTCCGGCCGGAGTGCCAGACATGCTTCCAGATGCGCTTCCCTACGCACTTCCATCTTCAGGAAAAATGTCAAATTTTCTTCCAGAAGACGAATTTTTCTCCTCGTCGCCATTATTATGTCTAGGAAAGAGGGACAGCGGAGGCGATGGCTGTGCTGAACGATGACTTTTATTAGCAACAGCTAGTAGCACATGGAACAGTACAAACAAGCTAATGTTAGCAGGGTGCAGGGTTACAGATTGGGTGTCGGCTAGAGGCAGAGCGCCAAAGAGAAAGAGCTGCTGCTGTCAGCCCCCTATTATAGGCACGGCGTGATGATGTCACCCGTGCCTGCCCCATCACATGCATTGGCGTTATGACAAACAAAACAAAACTGTACACGCTCTGTTTTTATTGGTGCAACTAAGTCAATGACACTGTATTTTGCCCTTTAATTGTCTGAAATTCAGATACTGTAGCAGATGTGAAAGATTTCTTTTTTACACTTTGTTCCTGACATTATGTTCCTAAACGAAGCATATCATGTTTGGACACTGAGTCTGGCCTTCAAGGTTAGAGTCCGGGAAACAGCTAGCCCCCCCCCCCCCACCCCCCCACACACACACAGAATGTCCTGGTAACATATTGTGCTCTTTGTGATATGGTTTATAATTTTGCGCTCTGTCCTGACACGCGGCATTTCCCTTCTTATACAAGATGTAATAATGAATACCCCAGAAGGCATCTTTGCACTACAGCTGTTATATTCAGCCACCAGATCAAAGGGACATTTATAGGTAAAGTTAAAATCCACAACACACTATTTATATATTTTATGAAAAAAAATGAAATTAAATGTGTGGGTTGCGTGGTACTTAACGTATAAAAATAGATGTTTTCATTTTTTCATGACTTTGATTTAGAAGTGGCATCACCTAAAACGGGATCTCGTTGGTCCAACATCGTGAAAATGTGCCGGTTTATTGTTTCACCTGTATGAATGCTTCACAGCAGTGTGAACATGCTAATAAGAACCAATCCATCTGTATTTCTGTGATTTTTTTTTGAAACAAAACTACACAGTTAGAGCAAAATGACCTTTATTTATAATAAGAGTCATATTGTAATGGTTTTGAAGCATGAATCCTTTATTTTCTGAAACAAAATAGAATCATTTTGCAGTGAACAAATAGCTTAAATAAATAAATCAGTAGAGTTTCTCAGATGCACACCATGTTTGATGCTTTGGGCTTTATTTTCAGGAGCAGAATGAAGGCAGACCTCAGTACTGGACGTTACAATCGGAGGCTCTGACTGGATTAAAAGAAGTGCAGGAAAAGAAGAAGAAACATTGCAGGGACAACGAGAAGACGAGTAAGAAGGAGGGGGAGAAAAGACACAATCACTTCATCACGGAAAGTAAACGGTCCGGTCCCGTAAAACGCCGCCGCATGTCTCCAGGATGGGCTGTCAGTAAAACGTACTTCGTTTTAGGATGTACGGCCTCCGGAACTTGGTGGTGCGGCCGGTTTGCCTCTTCAGTATGTAGGGCGATTTCCGTTTCAGCGGAGCGTCGCCGTTCTGCTCTGAATATTCTAGAGAGTCTTGGAGTAGCTGTGGGAGGGGAGGGAGCAGAGGGTGAGCGTGGCACAGACACGTGCTCTGTGGCAGAGTAACGGCAGCAAGCAGCCGTCGCATCACTGGCTCCTACCTGGCTTCCACGCATGACAAAAATCAATTTACTATTTTCTCATAAATTTGCAACTTTTTTCTTGTCAATTTGCAAAGTTTTTTTTCTTAAATTTGCAAGTTTTCTCATATTTAACATATTTTACACTTTTTTAAAATAAATTTGTTACTTTTTTCTCATAAATTTGCAACTTTTGCCTCAATAATTTGCAACTTTATTCCAATAAATTTGCAACTTCCTTCTCATAAATTTGCAACTTCCTTCTTGTAAATTTGCAACTTTTGTCTCAAATTTGCAACTTTCTTCTCATAAATTTGCAACTTTCTTCTCATAAATTTGAAACTTCCATCTTGTAAATTTGCAACTTTTGTCTCAAATTTGCAACTTTTGTCTCATTAATTTGCAACTTTCTTCCCATAAATTTTGAACTTTTTTCTCATAAATTTGCAGCTTCTCATAAATCTGCAACTTATGTCTTGTAAATTTGCAACTATTCTCTCATAAATTTGCAACTTTTGTCTCAATAATTTGCAACTTTATTCCAATAAATTTGCAACTTCCTTCTCATAAATTTGGAACTTTTTTCTCATAAATTTGCAGCTTCTCATAAATCTGCAACTTGCATCTTGTAAATTTACAACTATTCTCTCATAAATTTGCAACTTTTGTCTCAATAATTTGCAACTTTATTCCAATAAATTTGCAACTTCCTTCTCATAAATTTGCAACTTCCTTCTTGTAAATTTGCAACTTTTGTCTCAAATTTGCAACTTTCTTCTCATAAATTTGCAACTTTCTTCTCATAAATTTGAAACTTCCATCTTGTAAATTTGCAACTTTTGTCTCAAATTTGCAACTTTTGTCTCATTAATTTGCAACTTTCTTCCCATAAATTTTGAACTTTTTTCTCATAAATTTGCAGCTTCTCATAAATCTGCAACTTATGTCTTGTAAATTTGCAACTATTCTCTCATAAATTTGCAACTTTTGTCTCAATAATTTGCAACTTTATTCCAATAAATTTGCAACTTCCTTCTCATAAATTTGCAACTTCCTTCTTGTAAATTTGCAACTTTTGTCTCAAATTTGCAACTTTCTTCTCATAAATTTGCAACTTTCTTCTCATAAATTTGAAACTTCCATCTTGTAAATTTGCAACTTTTGTCTCAAATTTGCAACTTTTGTCTCATTAATTTGCAACTTTCTTCCCATAAATTTTGAACTTTTTTCTCATAAATTTGCAGCTTCTCATAAATCTGCAACTTATGTCTTGTAAATTTGCAACTATTCTCTCATAAATTTGCAACTTTTGTCTCAATAATTTGCAACTTTATTCCAATAAATTTGCAACTTCCTTCTCATAAATTTGCAACTTCCTTCTTGTAAATTTGCAACTTTTGTCTCAAATTTGCAACTTTCTTCTCATAAATTTGCAACTTTCTTCTCATAAATTTGAAACTTCCATCTTGTAAATTTGCAACTTTTGTCTCAAATTTGCAACTTTTGTCTCATTAATTTGCAACTTTCTTCCCATAAATTTTGAACTTTTTTCTCATAAATTTGCAGCTTCTCATAAATCTGCAACTTATGTCTTGTAAATTTGCAACTATTCTCTCATAAATTTGCAACTTTTGTCTCAATAATTTGCAACTTTATTCCAATAAATTTGCAACTTCCTTCTCATAAATTTGGAACTTTTTTCTCATAAATTTGCAGCTTCTCATAAATCTGCAACTTGCATCTTGTAAATTTACAACTATTCTCTCATAAATTTGCAACTTTTGTCTCAATAATTTGCAACTTTATTCCAATAAATTTGCAACTTCCTTCTCATAAATTTGCAACTTCCTTCTTGTAAATTTGCAACTTTTGTCTCAAATTTGCAACTTTCTTCTCATAAATTTGCAACTTTCTTCTCATAAATTTGAAACTTCCATCTTGTAAATTTGCAACTTTTGTCTCAAATTTGCAACTTTTGTCTCATTAATTTGCAACTTTCTTCCCATAAATTTTGAACTTTTTTCTCATAAATTTGCAGCTTCTCATAAATCTGCAACTTATGTCTTGTAAATTTGCAACTATTCTCTCATAAATTTGCAACTTTTGTCTCAATAATTTGCAACTTTATTCCAATAAATTTGCAACTTCCTTTTCATAAATTTGGAACTTTTTTCTCATAAATTTGCAGCTTCTCATAAATCTGCAACTTACATCTTGTAAATTTACAACTATTCTCTCATAAATTTGCAACTTTTGTCTCAATAATTTGCAACTTTATTCCAATAAATTTGCAACTTCCTTCTCATAAATTTGCAACTTCCTTCTTGTAAATTTGCAACTTTTGTCTCAAATTTGCAACTTGCTTCTCATAAATTTGCAACTTTCTTCTCATAAATTTGAAACTTCCATCTTGTAAATTTGCAACTTTTGTCTCAAATTTGCAACTTTTGTCTCATTAATTTGCAACTTTCTTCCCATAAATTTTGAACTTTTTTTCTCATAAATTTGCAGCTTCTCATAAATCTGCAACTTATGTCTTGTAAATTTGCAACTATTCTCTCATAAATTTGCAACTTTTGTCTCAATAATTTGCAACTTTATTCCAATAAATTTGCAACTTCCTTTTCATAAATTTGGAACTTTTTTCTCATAAATTTGCAGCTTCTCATAAATCTGCAACTTACATCTTGTAAATTTACAACTATTCTCTCATAAATTTGCAACTTTTGTCTCAATAATTTGCAACTTTATTCCAATAAATTTGCAACTTCCTTCTCATAAATTTGCAACTTCCTTCTTGTAAATTTGCAACTTTTGTCTCAAATTTGCAACTTTTGTCTCATTAATTTGCAACTTTCTTCCCATAAATTTTGAACTTTTTTCTCATAAATTTGCAGCTTCTCATAAATCTGCAACTTATGTCTTGTAAATTTGCAACTATTCTCTCTTAAATTTGCAACTTTTGTCTCAATAATTTGCAACTTTATTCCAATAAATTTGCAACTTCCTTCTCATAAATTTGCAACTTCCTTCTTGTAAATTTGCAACTTTTGTCTCAAATTTGCAACTTTTGTCTCATTAATTTGCAACTTTTTTCTCATAAATATGAAACTTCCATCTTGTAAATTTGCAACTTTTGTCTCAAATTTGCAACCTTTGTCTCATAAATTTGCAACTATTTTCTCATAAATTTTGAACTTTTTTCTCATAAATTTGCAGCTTTTCATAAATCTGCAACTTACATCTTGTAAATTTGCAACTATTCTCTCATAAATTTGCAACTTTTGTCTCAATAATTTACAACTTTATTCCAATAAATCTGCAACTTCCTTCTCATAAATTTGCAACTTCCTTCTTGTAAATTTGCAACTTTTGTCTCAAATTTGCAACTTTCTTCTCATAAATTTGCAACTTTTGTCTTATATATCTGCAGTGTTTTTTTCGTAAATTTGCAACTTTTTTTCATAAATTTGCAACTTTCTTCTTGTAAATTTGCAACTATTTTCTCGTAAATTTACAACTTTTGTCTCATTAATTTGTAACTTTTTTCTCATAAATTCGCAACTTTCTTCTCATAAATTTGCAACTTTTGTCTCATAAATTTGCGTTTTTTTTTCTTGTAAAGTTGCAACTTTTTTTTATAAATTTGCTACATCCTTCTTGTAAATTTGTAACTTTCTTCTTGTAAATTTGCAACTATTTTGTCATAAATTTGCAAATTCTGTCTCATAAATTTATGTCCTTCTCATAAATTTTGAACTTTCTTCTCATAAATTTACTACTTCCTTCTTGTCAATTTGCAACTTTCTTCTCATTAATTTGCAAATTTTTTCTCACAAATTTGCAGCTATTTTCTCATAAATTTGCAATTTTTTTCTCAAATTTATGTCTTTCTTTTCATAAATTTTGAACGTTTTTCTCATAAATTTGCAACTTTCTTCTCATAAATTTACTACTTCTTTCTTGTAAATTTGTAACTTCTTTCTCATAAATTTGCAACTTTTCATAAATTTGCAATTTCCTTCTTGTAAATTTGCAACTATTTAATCATAAATGTGCAATGTTTGTAATAAATTTATATCTTTCTTCTCATAAATTTTTAAAAAATTTTCTCGTAAATGTGCAGCTTCTTTCCCATAAATGTGCAACTTTTGTCTCATAAATTTGCAACTTTCTTCTCATAAATTTGCAGCTTTTCTCATAAATTTTAAACTTCCTTCTCATAAACATGATATTTTTTTCTGGTAAATTTGCAGCTTTCTACTTTTCATCATAACAGTCCAGTTCTTCAGTGTTTTTTTCCTCTAAATTTACAGCAAACAGTTGGTCTGTATTTTGCCATCAAATTGCTTTTGCCTTTGTTCAATTATTTATTGGCTCATCTGTATGCAGCACAACTCAAAAATGTATTTACAGATTTTGACAAAATCGTCTTGGAGTAGCTGGGGGGGGGGGCGCAGAGGGCGAGCGTGGCACAGACAGATGCTGTTTGGCAGAGTAATGGCAGCAAACAGCCGTCGTACTAGTAGCTGTGATTAAACCCGCGCTCCCTGTCTGTGCTTCCATGCATGACCAAGCAGGTGCTCATCTGCAGCTGCTGTGGTAAGATTTTTAAAAATTAGAGAAGGTGTTTGTGTACAGAGGTGATATTAGGGAGGAAAATGATTAAGGGGCAGTGAAGAACAGATGAGGAGGAGGTTAGGTCAGATTTAATGAGGTGTTCCACTATGGAACAGGGTGCATGAGTGCTTCATGTGTGGGTGTTGTTCAGACCCAAGGGGAGATTTAACTATATGTGTGTTTATGTTTTGGAGAAATGGATGCAATTACTGGGAAAAAAAAATGTTTAACTGTAAATTTGCATTTGTTAGAAAGTACTTTATTTGAGATTTCTGGCTATAAAGCAGAGTATGCAAATGCTACAGCCCTCCTTGGCCTCTAGGGGGGCTCCAAGCTACAAGTTCACCCATTTTTTTCACCTTTTTTCTTGTAAATTTGCACCTTTTTTCATAAAAATGCTGCTTTTTTACGTCCACCAAGGAGGTAATATTTTCATGTGTATTTGTCTGTTAGCAGGATTATGTAAAACAACAGATTTTGATGACATTTTTACCAGAGGTGTTCCCTGGGCTATAGATGACCCTATTATATAAATTTGCAACTTTTTTCTCAAATTTGCAACTTATTTCTGATATATTTGCAACTTCTCGTAAATTAGCAACTTTTGTCTCGTAAATTTAGAACTTTTTTCTCGTAAATTTGCAACTTTTTTCTTGTAAATTTGCAACTTTTTTTTCTCATAAATCTGCCCTATTTTCTCAAATTTGCAACTTTTCTCAAATGTGCAACTTTTTTTCTGGTGCATGTGCAACTTCTCGTAAATTTGCAACTTTTTTCTTGTAAATTTAGAACTTTTTCTTGTAAATTTGCAACTTTTTTCTTGTAAATCTGTAACTTTTTTTCTCGTATTTTCTCAAATTTGCAACTTTTTTCTCAAATTTGCAACTTTTTTCTGGTACATTTGCAACTTCTCATAAATTTGCAACTTTTTTCTTCAACTTTTATCTTGTAAATTTGTAACTTTTTACTCATAAATTTGCAACTTTTTTCTGGAAAATTTCCAACTTTTCTCTCATGAATTTGCAACTTTTTTCTCTTACATTTGCAACTTTTTTCTCAAATTTGCAACTTATTTCTGATACATTTGCAAATTCTCGTAAATTTGCAACTTTTTTCTCGTAAATTTAGAACTTTTCTCTCATAAATTTGCAACTTTTTTCTCGTAAATTTGCAACTTTTTTCTCAAATTTGCAACTTATTTCTGGTACATTTGCAACTTCTCGTAAATTTGCAACTTTTTTCTCGTAAATTTAGAACTTTTTTTCTTGTAAATTTGCAACTTTTTTCTTGTAAATTTGCAGCTTTTTTTCTCATAAATTTACGACTATTTTCTCAAATTTGCAACTTTTTCTCAAATCTGCAACTTTTTTCTGGTACATTTGCAACTTCTCATAAATTTGCAATGTTTTTCTCCAACTTTTATCTTGTAAATTTGTAACTTTTTATTCATAAATTTGCAACTTTTTTCTTGAAAATTTCCAACTTTTCTCTCATAAATTTGCAACTTTTTTCTCTTACATTTGCAACTTTTTTCTCAAATTTGCAACTTATTTCTGATACATTTGCAAATTCTCGTAAATTTGCAACTTTTTTCTCGTAAATTTGCACCTTTTTTCATAAATATGCTGCTTTTTACATCCACCAAGGAGGTAATATGTTCATGTGTATTTGTCTGTTAGCAGGATTATGTAAAACAACAGATTTTGATGACATTTTTACCAGAGGTGTTCCCTGGGCTATAGATGACCCTATTATATAAATTTGCAACTTTTTTCTCAAATTTGCAACTTATTTCTGATATATTTGCAACTTCTCGTAAATTAGCAACTTTTGTCTCGTAAATTTAGAACTTTTTTCTCGTAAATTTGCAACTTTTTTCTTGTAAATTTGCAACTTTTTTTTCTCATAAATCTGCCCTATTTTCTCAAATTTGCAACTTTTCTCAAATGTGCAACTTTTTTTCTGGTGCATGTGCAACTTCTCGTAAATTTGCAACTTTTTTCTTGTAAATTTAGAACTTTTTCTTGTAAATTTGCAACTTTTTTCTTGTAAATCTGTAACTTTTTTTCTCGTATTTTCTCAAATTTGCAACTTTTTTCTCAAATTTGCAACTTTTTTCTGGTACATTTGCAACTTCTCATAAATTTGCAACTTTTTTCTTCAACTTTTATCTTGTAAATTTGTAACTTTTTACTCATAAATTTGCAACTTTTTTCTGGAAAATTTCCAACTTTTCTCTCATGAATTTGCAACTTTTTTCTCTTACATTTGCAACTTTTTTCTCAAATTTGCAACTTATTTCTGATACATTTGCAAATTCTCGTAAATTTGCAACTTTTTTCTCGTAAATTTAGAACTTTTCTCTCATAAATTTGCAACTTTTTTCTCGTAAATTTGCAACTTTTTTCTCAAATTTGCAACTTATTTCTGGTACATTTGCAACTTCTCGTAAATTTGCAACTTTTTTCTCGTAAATTTAGAACTTTTTTTCTTGTAAATTTGCAACTTTTTTCTTGTAAATTTGCAGCTTTTTTTCTCATAAATTTACGACTATTTTCTCAAATTTGCAACTTTTTCTCAAATCTGCAACTTTTTTCTGGTACATTTGCAACTTCTCATAAATTTGCAATGTTTTTCTCCAACTTTTATCTTGTAAATTTGTAACTTTTTATTCATAAATTTGCAACTTTTTTCTTGAAAATTTCCAACTTTTCTCTCATAAATTTGCAACTTTTTTCTCTTACATTTGCAACTTTTTTCTCAAATTTGCAACTTATTTCTGATACATTTGCAAATTCTCGTAAATTTGCAACTTTTTTCTCGTAAATTTGCACCTTTTTTCATAAATATGCTGCTTTTTACATCCACCAAGGAGGTAATATGTTCATGTGTATTTGTCTGTTAGCAGGATTATGTAAAACAACAGATTTTGATGACATTTTTACCAGAGGTGTTCCCTGGGCTATAGATGACCCTATTATATAAATTTGCAACTTTTTTCTCAAATTTGCAACTTATTTCTGATATATTTGCAACTTCTCGTAAATTAGCAACTTTTTTCTCGTAAATTTAGAACTTTTTTCTTGTAAATTTGCAACTTTTTTCTTGTAAATTTGCAACTTTTTTTCTTGTAAATCTGCGACTATTTTCTCAAATTTGCAACTTTTTTCTCAAATTTGCAACTTTTTTTCTGGTACATGTGCAACTTCTCGTAAATTTGCAACTTTTTTCTTGTAAATTTAGAACTTTTTCTTGTAAATTTACAACTTTTTTCTTGTAAATTTTTCAACTTTTTTTCTCGTAAATTTGCGACTATTTTCTCAAATTTGCAACTTTTTTCTCAAATTTGCAACTTTTTTCTGGTACATTTGCAACTTCTCATAAATTTGCAACTTTTTTCTCCAACTTTTATCTTGTAAATTTGTAACTTTTTACTCATAGATTTGCAGCTTTTTTCTTGAAAATTTCCAACTTTTCTCTCATAAATTTGCAACTTTTTTCTCTTACATTTGCAACTTTTTCTCAAATTTACAACTTATTTCTGATACATTTGCAAATTCTCGTAAATTTGCAACTTTTTTCTCGTAAATTTAGAACGTTTCTCTCATAAATTTGCAACTTTTTTCTCATAAATTTGCAACTTTTTTCTCAAATTTGCAACTTATTTCTGGTACATTTGCAACTTCTCGTAAATTAGCAACTTTTTTCTCGTAAATTTAGAACTTTTTTCTTGTAAATTTGCAACTTTTTTCTTGTAAATTTGCAACTTTTTTTCTCATAAATTTGCAACTATTTTCTCAAATTTGCAACTTTTTTCTCAAATTTGCAACTTTTTTCTGGTACATTTGCAACTTCTCAAATTTGCAACTTTTTTCTCCAACTTTTATCTTGTAAATTTGTAACTTTTTTCATAAATATGCTGCTTTTTACGTCCACCAAGGAGGTAATATTTTCATGTTTATTTGTCTGTTAGCAGGATTATGTAAAACAACAGATTTTGATGACATTTTTACCAGAGGTGTTCCCTGGGCTGTAGATGACCCCGCAACTTTTTTCTCCAACTTTTATCTTGTAAATTTGTAACTTTTTACTCATAGATTTGCAGCTTTTTTCTTGAAAATTTCCAACTTTTCTCTCATAAATTTGCAACTTTTTTCTCTTATATTTGCAACTTTTTTCTCAAATTTGCAACTTATTTCTGATATATTTGCAACTTCTCGTAAATTAGCAACTTTTTTCTCGTAAATTTAGAACTTTTTTCTCGTAAATTTGCAACTTTTTTTCTTGTAAATTTGCAACTTTTTTTCTCGTAAATCTGCGACTATTTTCTCAAATTTGCAACTTTTTTCTCAAATTTGCAACTTTTTTTCTGGTACATGTGCAACTTCTCATAAATTTGCAACTTTTTTCTTGTAAATTTAGAACTTTTTCTTGTAAATTTACAACTTTTTTCTTGTAAATTTTTCAACTTTTTTTCTCGTAAATTTGCGACTATTTTCTCAAATTTGCAACTTTTTTCTCAAATTTGCAACTTTTTTCTTGTAAATTTGCAACTTTTTTTCTCATAAATTTGCGACTATTTTCTCAAATTTGCAACTTTTTTCTCAAATTTACAACTTATTTCTGATACATTTGCAAATTCTCCTGAATTTGCAACTTTTTTCTCGTAAATTTAGAACGTTTCTCTCATAAATTTGCAACTTTTTTCTCATAAATTTGCAACTTTTTTCTCAAATTTGCAACTTATTTCTGGTACATTTGCAACTTCTCGTAAATTTGCAACTTTTTTCTCGTAAATTTAGAACTTTTTTCTTGTAAATTTGCAACTTTTTTCTTGAAAATTTCCAACTTTTCTCTCATAAATTTGCAACTTTTTTCTCTTACATTTGCAACTTTTTTCTCAAATTTGCAACTTATTTCTGATACATTTGCAAATTCTCGTAAATTTGCAACTTTTTTCTCGTAAATTTAGAACTTTTTTTCTCAAATTTGCAACTTATTTCTGGTACATTTGCAACTTCTCGTAAATTTGAAACTTTTTTCTCGTAAATTTAGAACTTTTTTTCTTGTAAATTTGCAACTTTTTTCTTGTAAATTCGCAACTTTTTTCTCGTAAATTTGTGACTATTTTCTCAAATTTGCAACTTTTTTCTAGTACATTTGCAACTTTTCATAAATTTGCAACTTTTTTCTCGAAAATTTCCAACTTTTATCTTGTAAATTTGTAACTTTTTTCCCATAAATTTGCAACTTTTTTTGCAACTTTTTTCTTGTAAATTTGCAACTTTTTTCTTGAAAATTTCCAACTTTTATCTTGTAAATTTGTAACTTTTTTCTTCTGTTTGCAACTTTTTTCTTGTAAATTTGCAACTTTTTTCTCATAAATTTAGAACTTTTTTCTTGCAAATTTGCAACTTTTTCCTTGTAAATTTGCAGCTTTTTTTCTCGTAAATTTGCAACTATTTTCTCAAATTTGTAACTTTTTTCTCAAGTTTGCAACTTTTTTCTGGTACATTTGTAACTTCTCATAAATTTGCAACTTTTTTCTCAAAATTGTCCAACTTTTATCTTGTAAATTTGTAACTTTTTTCTCATAAATTTGCAACTTTTTTCTTGTAACTTTCCAACTTTTCTCTCATAAATTTGCAACTTTTTTCTCTTATATTTGCAACTTTTTTTTCTCAAATTTGCAACTTATTTCTTGTAAATTTAGAACTTTTTTCTCGTAAATTTGCAACTTTCTTCTCATAAATTTGAGACTATTTTCTCAAATTTGCAATGTTTTTCTCCAATTTGCAACTTTTTCTGGTACATTTGCAACTTCTCATAAATTTGCAACTTTTTTCTTGTAAATTTGCATCTTTTTTCTCATAAATTTGTAACTTTTTTCTTCTACGTTTGCAACTTTTTTCTCTTAAATTTGCAACTTTTTTCTCATAAATTTGCAACTATTTTCTCAAATTTGTGACTTCTCAAATTTGCTACTTTTTCTCATAAATTTGTGACTATTTTCTCAAATTTGTGCCTTTGTTTTCCCACAGTGCAAATTTTCCCTGGTAGATTTACACCTTGGCAGCTCGGTGGAGCAGTGGTTAGCACTGTGACAGCACATTAAGAAGGTCATGGGTTCAATCCCACCCCATGACCATCAGTGACCCTTCTATGTGGAATTTGCATATTCTCTGCATGGGTGTACTCTGTTTTCCTCCCACAGGCCAAAAACATGCAAGTTAGGTTAATTGGAGACTCTAAAGTGGCCCTAGGTGTGAAAGGATTGGTGCCGCACCATGGCTGCCTCATCCATTCACATGGATTCCCTGAATTTCCCTCTGGGATTAATCAAGTACACAAAATAAAAACCTTGCTACTTTTCATCATAAATATTCAGTTCTTCAGTGTTTTCCCTGTAAATTTAGTCTGTATTTTGCCATTCAGTTGATTCTGCCTTTGTTCATTTATTTATCGGTTCCTTTGTGTGCAGCACAACTCAAAAATGTATCTACAATTTTTGACAAGCTTGTCAGGATAGGGTGAAAATGGACCAAAGATGCAATGACTGATAAATACACCTGGATTTTTGTTGTTGGTGGGGGGGTGATCTGATTTGTCAGAACTTTTCCCCTTCACCCAGAAAGTGGGGGAGCCTATTATAAAACTTATTTTGACAATAGCCCTTTTTAAAAATCAGGACGTGTTTCAGCCTCACCCTCTCCTCCCGGCTCTGCAGTGCTCGGCACACGTGTCTCAGGCTGTACAGCTCCCCCAGCATCTGGAGACCCCCATCCCTCAGGTTGGTGCCTTCCTCTTCCTCCTCCTCCTCTTCCTCGTCGCTCCACCCCTCCTGCCTGAGGCCGCTCACCAGCCTGCAAAGGTTGGCCAGGGACACGTGCCAATAGGGGGCACTCTGCTTATTCTGTTTCATCTGCAGCGAGGGGAGCACAGGGGGACGCGGTTAGCACGAGACAGGGCTGCTGAACTGAATCTGTTGAGTAGCTGAGTTTTAAATCAATAAATCAGAAGATTCTGGCATTGAGTATGATAGTTGGCGTCGTGACCTGAGGCAAAGGGCAGGGTTAATTTAACATAATTTGCTATTTGAGCTTTGAGGACTAGCAGTAAAACTTTGCAGTTTAACATGTGTGCCTGTGTTTGTGACTGTGTTGAATGTAATTTGTGGCTTGTAAATATGGATGTCACCAGACTGCAAAACAAATCTACCTACGGGTACAAATAAAGTAACCTGAACCTGAACCTGAACCTGAGTCATTTGTATGTTTTCTTCAATTTTCTGTAATTAATCAAATGTGGGGCCTTCTGAAGGTAAATCCATTAAACTGACCAGTGGATTCAAATGAAAATCGTGGGAAACAACAAATCTCTCTGGAAGGTCTAATACCCGTAAAACTGCATTTTATTACACTGACATTGAACTGGATAAGACACTGAACATGACAGAAAAACAACACAGCTCAGCACCTGGTGAAGCTACACACAGATGTAAAGTTACACCTTTTCTGCTCTAAACAACCACAGTGAAATAACACATGCAGCCAAAATCTAAGTTAGCATAATGGCATCAGTTCAGTTAGCAGTGAAGGCAAAGAGTAAATCAGAATGCCTTGATTTGTAGTTTACTTAAAAAAATTAGAACCATAATCATTTATTTTCCCCTGTCCTGTCCAGCAGCTCAGCAAGCAGAACAAATATCTGCTTGCATTATTGTGCCAAACAGATTTACTTTGCCAAAAGGACCTCTGCTCATATTTGATAAATGCTGTATATAAATAGTATTTATAGACTCCTCTTGCTGTATAATAACTTTAATACTTTATTTAAATTGTCTTACTTACACACGTGGACAAAATTGTTGGTAGCCCTCTGTTAATGAAAGAAAAAACCCCAATGGTCACAGAAATAACCTGAATCTGACAAAAGTGGTAATAAATAAAAATTCTATGAAAATTAACCAATGAAAATCAGACAATGCTTTTGAATTGTGGCTCAACAGAATTATTTTAAAAAACAAACTCATCAAACAGGCCTGGACAAAAATGATGGTACCCCTAGAAAAGATTGAAAATAATGTGACCATAGGGACATGTTCAACCAAGATGTGTCCTCTAATTAACATCACAGGTGTCTACAAACTTGTAATCAGTCAGTCGGCCTATTTAAAGAGTGACAAGTAGTCACTGTGCTGTTTGGTGATTATGGTGTGCCACATTAAACACGGACCAGAGGAAGCAAAGGAGAGAGTTGTCTCAGGAGATTAGAATGAAAATTATAAACAAGCATGTTAAAGGTAAAGGCTATAAGACCATCTCCAAGCATCTTGATGTTCCTGTGACTACAGTTGCACATATTATTCAGAAATTTAAGATCCACGGGACTGTAGCCAACCTCCCTGGACGTGGCCGCAGGAGGAAACTTGATGAAAAATGGAAGAGATGGATAATACGAATGGTAACAAAAGAGCCCAGAACAACCTCTTAACACATTCATGGTGAACTCCAAGGCCAAGGTACATCAGTGTCAGATCACACTATCCGTTGTTGTTTGAGCCAAAGTGGACTTCATGGGAGACGACCAAGGAGGACACCACTGCTGAAAACAAATCATAAAAAAGCCAGACTGGAATTTGCCAAACTGCGTGTTGACAAGCCACAAAGCTTCTGGGAAAATGTCCTATGGACAGACAAGACAAAACTGGAACTTTTTGGCAAGGCACATCAGCGCTATGTTCACAGATGCAAAAATGAAGCATACCAAGAAAAGAACACTGTCCCTACTGTGAAACATGGAGGAGGTTCTGTTATGTTCTGGGGCTGCTTTGCTGCATCTGGCACAGGGTGTCTTGAATCTGTGAAGGGTGCAATGAAATCTCAAGACTATCAAGGTATTCTAGAGAGAAATGTGCTGCCCAGTGTCAGACAGCTTGGTCTCAGTCGCAGGTCATGGGTCTTGCAACAGGATAATGACCCAAAACACACAGCTAAAAACACCCAAGAATGGCTAAGAGTGAAACATTGGACTATTCTAAAGTGGCCTTCTATGAACCCTGATCTAAATCCTATTGAACATTTGTGGAAGGAGCTGAAACATGCCGTCTGGAGAAGGCACCCTTCAAACCGGAGACAACTGGAGCAGTTTGCTCATGAGGAGTGGGCCAAAATACCTGCTAAGAGGTGCAGAAGTCTCACTGACAGTTACAGAAATCGTTTGATTGCAGTGATTGCCTCAAAAGGTTGTGCAACAAAATATTAAGTTAAGGGTACCATCATTTTTGTCCAGGCCTGTTTCATGAGTTTGTTTTTTTTAAATAATTCTGTTGAACCACAATTCAAAAGCATTGTCTGATTTTCATTGGTTAATTTTCATAGAATTTTTATTTATTACCACTTCTGTCAGATTCAAGTTATTTCTGTGACCATTGTGGGTTTTTCTTTCATTAACGGAGGGGTGGGCGGCACAGTGGCGAAGTGGTTAGCACTGTGGCAGCACAGCAACTCACCCTTGGCCGGGGAATCCTGAGCTCGATCCCAGCCCCCAACCAACAGTGATCTGTGTGGAGTTTGCATGCTCTCCCCGTGTCTGCGTGGGTTTACTCCGGGATTTCTCCGGTTTCCTCCCACATACCAAAAACATGCAAGTTAGGTTAATTGGCATCAAACTGGGGATTCTAAATTGTCCTTAGGTATGACTGTGAGAGTGAATGGTTGTCTGTCTCTCTGTGTTGGCCCTGCGATGGACTGGCGATCTGTCCAGGGTGTACCCTGCCTCTCGGCCAAAGATGCCGGGATAGGCTCCAGCCCCCGAAAAGGATTAAGCGGAAGAAGATGAATGAATGAATAACAGAGGGGTACCAACAATTTTGTCCACGGCTGTATGCTGGACCAGGCAGGGGGGATGGGGGAGGGAACTGAAGGGATATGAAGTGGTCAGAAGGGGTAGGGGGGTGAGGGGGTGAGGAGGGAGAGAGAAAGAAAAGAACAAAGGGAGAGAAAACACAAGAAACAGTTGCTGCTTCTGAGAAGATCTCAGCACGAGCCTGATGTCTGCACCTGAAAGAACAGATAGATGTGTGTGTGTGTGTGTGTGTGTGTGTGTGTGTGTGTGTGTGTGTGTGTGTGTGTGTGTGTGTGGTTTGCCAGGAAACACAAAAAAAGAGGCCGCAGGCTGCAGCAATTCAGTGACATAGAGACATTAAAAAGCCTAATGTATTGCATTTTTACAGTCCACCGTTCCTCATAATCCAGGTGGTCTTTTTAATGTTATATACGGAGCAATACCAGAGTGGTGACCTAGTAAGTAGAGTATCTGTCCCTCTACTGGGAGGTCGTGGGTTCAAGTCCCGGCTGGGTCGTACCAAAGACCAGATAAAAATGGTACTTCCTGCCTTCTAGCTTGGTGCTCAGCGTAATGGAACGGTGGAAGGAAAGTTGGTTACCAAGCCCAGATAAATGGACAGGGTTGCATCAAGAAGAGCATCTGGCACAAAAATCCTTGCCAAATTGGTATGCGGATCATCATTATATCAGGTGATGCTACGCTGTGGTGACCCTGAAAGGGAGCAGCCGAAAGAGAAAGAAGAATAGAGAGGGACAGATAGTTATATATGTTTATGTACACATTAATCTGACAGCTAGAGGCTGAAAAATGGGGGAAGGGGTTCAGTTCACCTTTAGGGTAATATCTTATGGAGCAGCAAATACTGTGGAACGTTTACGAACATTGCGATTGATGGGATTTCATCAGGTGCACAACAGTTCATCAACACTTTTTACGGTGGCAAACTGCTTTTCTTTAACTGTTCAAAATGTTTCCGCGACAATAAAAACTGTTGGTGAACTGTTGCACAACCTTTTACAAAACCCTGACAAAACCCCAACAATCGCAACATTCATGAACATTCCTCAGCTCTTGCTGTTCTGTATGATCCAGAGTTAAAATGAGCCTATATTGATTCACAAAATCCGTGGGATGATCTTTTGGTATAACGCATTTGCGTGTGTGAAACCTGCAAGATGTCCCTGGGCCTGCCAAACTCTCACGCATTTCAACATCCACGTGAGAGCTCAGCTGCAAGTGAGCGTGACGACCACAGCGCCCAGCCAATGGCAAACAAACAAATGGCCCTGGCCCCATTAAGCCCTGCACAAGACCTGCAAAGTGGAGGTGAAACACGACAGAATCACCACAAATCAAACCACCGAGACATGACACCGGCTAAATGCTACATGTCCACTGGTCCGTTTGGGGGTTTTTTTTTGGAAGGAATCGGTCGCCGGAAGTGGTTACATGCAGGCAGAGGGTGTGGGCATGGGGGCGGTATAGTTCTCGGACAGGTGGAGTCAGAGCAATGTGGGAGGAAATACTGGAATAGCCATTATTAACCATGAACAGATTAATAAGGCTGTTTTTAATAGCGCTTGTATATTTGTGCTATAAAAGACGATTACTTTGTCGTCATCACCACTGGTTTGGGTTCACCCAATCGTCCAGACACACAAAGTTTTCAACAAAGTTTAGTACTCACCAGATAAACCGACAATGTTGGACACTGCTCTCCAAGCCTCGTTCCTTTGTATATTGTTTCTATATGATGGCAAGGACTGGTCATGCAGTATCGGGTAGCCTGAAATAGCAGTTTGTTTGTTATTAAGTTTGTTTGTTTGTTTGTTTGTTTGTTTGTTTGTTTGTTTGTTGAGGATCCCCATTAGCTGCAGCTTATGGCTGCCACTATTTTTACTGGGGTCTGTCCTTAACTAATAACCAGTTTAAACCGCTGTGCATATTGTTTACATTGGTTCTGTAACTGCATCTCAATACAATACGTGCCGCATGATTTTGTAGAAGTTGTAATTTCTTTAATGTCTCTATTGTTGTACTCAGCCACACTACTGAGCAAAAGCCTAAGTTTGAACAAGTTAATGACTGAATTATTACTTTTATAGGTCTTCTCCATGTCTTCACACTCTTCTCCTCCCTCCTCCTCTCTCATCTTCTCCTCCAGCTGGCTGGTTCCACTGGATTGGTCGACGGATCCGTCCGTGGGCCGTCTTCAGCTTCCGGCTGCTACCGGACAATATGGCGTCCGTGGTCTCCATATATTTAAAACGAGCAAAAAGTGTTTCTAGCATCACTTCGTATAATAGTAGGTTCAGTTAATGAATCTGTCGTTATTTGACGTCAAAAAAACGCTGGTTTAAATGTTGAGGATGAGAGCGTTGCCTCCGGTGCATGCCAGCACGGGAAAAATCATGTTTATGCAAATGAGCGGTAGGGGAAACCACGCGCTACCCGGAAAACCGCAGCCCAATTTTCACCGCACCAGAGCCAAATGCTTTCCATTGGGTTTCCAACACACAATGAATGGGAGGCAGAAAAACGAAGGATCCAGTGGACATGTAGCATAAGGAACTGTATGAATGGAGTCTGCTCCCCAGATCACACAAATAAACAGCATAACTCACTTTAAATCATTATTAAAGCAAATAGCTTTTAAACGACTGTCAGATAAAATAACGGTGATTATGTCTATTGGATTAATAATAACTAGAACTGTTGATTATAATGGCTAATTATCAGCAGTAATATATCACTTATGATTCATATCCACTGTTAAGGATGATGTTAAGATATTATATATTACTAGTACATGGACTTGAGGTGTTTCAGGCATGTCTCACTGGGAGGAGACCCCGGGGCAGATCCAGGATTCGGTGGAGAGACTATGTCTCCCAGCTGGTCTGGGAACGCCTTGGTATCCTCTCTGAAGAGCTGGAGCAGATGGCTGGGGAGAGGGAAGTCTGGGCTTCTCTGCTTGAACTGCTGCCTCCGCGACCCGGATCTCCGGAAAAGCGGTAGAAGATGGATGGATGGATGGACTAGTACATACCCATGCATACCCGTCCATGCCCATAGAAACCAAGTATCAGCAAGTATTTCTGCATGCCCATTACTGAAGGGTCTCCTCCTGTCTCAGACGGCTGTGTTGTTCACAGTCATGCCTGCGGCGTACTGCTGGAACCTGAGGTGTTTCATGTTCACGGCATCTTTTCTGACGTGCAGCAGTTCTCCTCATTCTATTGCTCTCCATGTGGTGGGTCTTCTTTTCTTCGTTCAGACCACTGGTTGAGGGATAGGTGCATCGTAATTCCAGTTCATGGGCAGGATCATGAAAATAGATCTGAGCAAAAAGTGGCTTTCGACCCTGTTCAGGAAGGCCGGTGCATGCCCATAGAAACCATGAAACTGCAGCACCTGGAGAAAATCAGCGCTTTGCTTGGCCTTTCACACATTTGTAGTGTAGACTGGCATTCTTCAAGGTTACACATTTTTACTGTGTCAGCACCTCTTTAAAAATGACATTGCTGAGAAAGTGACGCTTTTGCTCAGTTTCTTCATCTTGACCAAGAATATGAAGACTGCTTGATCTGGCAACTCTGCTCGTTGCAACACAGAATTGGCCATGGCTGAAGAAATCTGTTGTGCAGAAAACACGAACGCGCTGTAAAGACTGGCCCTGTGACTTATTCACCTTGCCAATTTTGAGCCATATGACATCATAAAGACACATTAGTCTAGGCATCGTGAGTGACGGTCTATATGACATCATAAAGACACATTTTTCTATGTGCCGTCATATAGACATCATATCTTTATGACGGCATCGCGAGTCCTATGGTGCCTGAGTTCATAGCCCGTCTTATGATGTCCTATAAACGTGACAGACACACAGACACACAGAGATTTCTTGCTTTAATAGAGTGATGGCACCATGTTCTACGTTATATATGTGTACACAGTACTACATTCATCATATACATGTCTGTTTAGCTCCCCAGATGCCTAGCACACGTCTGCTCTTTTTATTTTCTATTCTGTCACTTTCAGCTAACAGTTGCATCTTGAATGTTTACTGGGGCAACTGTTGCTTTTTCTAATATATAGTATGTTATCCTATATTTTTTTTTTTTTTTTTTTTTGTTACTTATTTGTACCCGTAGGTAGACTTGGTTTGCAGTCTGGTGACAAGCCACCGGCTGCTGGTCGCTGCATGCGCGAGCGCCCTAAACCTACATGTTTTGGTATGCGGGAGGAAACCGGAGAAATCCCGGAGTAAACCCGCGCAACACGGGGAGAACATGCAAACTCCACACAGCTATATGTATGGTGTATGACCTGAATTTCAGACCCTAGGAAGAATAGCAGCAGCTATTAGCTGCAGCTAATAGGGATCCTAATAAACAAACAAACATAGCATAAAACTATCAACCAGAAGCAAACCACAAAGGAAAAGGCATCCTACAGCTATAAGGATACACGCCTGCACAGCGCCGCCAGGAATGATGGCCTCTGAAGTCCCACAAACACGGTAGAAGCACGCCATGCCCCACCAACGAGCAAACGGCCAAGAGAACTGGTGATCCCGAACTTTCATGAAGAAGCAAAATGCCGAGCGGTATACTCACAGAGAGCCAGGGAGCCACCCCAACGTGTGACCACTGGACACCCAGAGCAACACTCATCCCGGGTCAGATCCCAATGTGTTTATTTAATTAGCCAAGTTAGAGTATTCCTGGCACTCATTATCCTGGTAATGGATAATGAATCAATTCAGATCAATCTTTAAAGCTCTGTTCCCTTCATGATGGAAATATTTGTCCTTCCGTTGCTTGTTTTATGCTTCATATTGCATTTTGGACATTTCCCCCATCCAATAGAGCAATTACAGCAATAAAGTTTGAGGCAATTCCCTTTAGGAGACACTGAGGATGTTGCCGTTTAGACAATAAGAGCTTTGACTGCTTCTTAACCATTCTCATAAGCACCAGACACCCAGAGAGGCATTTCAGCCGCCACACCTAACTAGATCAGGCTGCAGACTATTGTGTTATAATAATCTAGTGTGACTTCCAGACGGCAGCCTAGAGGAACCCAGGGACCGCAAAGACCTTTTGGAAGTCGCTGATGATGATGGAAAGCGTTAGCGTAGATGGCCACAGGCACCTTTAAAGACCCGCTCGGCTCGTTGCTTATGAGCAGCAGAGGAGTACAGTCTGCTGCGTCGTCATAAAGAGGCCAAACGTTTGCGTTTCCGAGGCAGGAGATGCTGTAGAAATCTTTAGAGGCTTCCAAGGAACGGGACGCAAGGTGGTGATGTTCAAAAAATCAAAGAAGTTGAGTGGTTTTAATGTAGTTTTGAATTAACATGAACGTGCTTCCTACCCCTGCCAGCCTGGGGATTCAAACCTGGAACCTTCTAGCTGTTCGGCAACAGTGCTAACCACTGTACCGCCATGCTGCCCAAAATTATGATCTCTGCCCCTGAAAATGAAAAATAACTTTTTTCTCATAAGTTTGTGACTTTTTTTCTTGTGAATTAGCAACTTTTCCTCATAAATTTACAACTTTTTTCACATAACTTTATAACGTTTTTCTCATAAATTAGTGACTGACATAATTTTACTTTTTCTCTTAAATTAGCAATTTTTGTCATAAATTTGTGAACTTTTCAAAAATCAACCATCCATCCATCCATCTTCTTCCGCTTAATCCTTTTCGGGTCGCAGGGGGCTGGAGCCTATCCCAGCATCTTTTGGGTGAGATGCAGGGTCCACCCTGGACAGATGGCCAGTCCATCACAGGGCCAACACAGAGAGACAGACAACCATTCACTCTCACAGTCATACCTAAGGACAATTTAGAATCCTCAGTTTGATGCCAATTAACCTAACTTGCTTGCAAATCAACCATTTATTTTGTCATAAATTTGCCAACTTTTTATCTAATAAATTGTGACTTTGTGACTTTTCCTGATAAATTTGCAAGTTTTTTCATACAATTTTAGAATGTTTTTCTAGTGTAATAGCAACTTTTTCAGATAGTTTTACAACTTTTTCTTGTACATTTGCAACATGTAAATTAGCGGCTTTTTTCTTCTAAATGGAAAAAACTTTCTCTCAGAAATTTGTGACTTCTTTCTCATGAATAAACAACTTTTGCTACTTTCTTTCACATAATTGTTAAACTTTTCTTGTAAATCAGCAATTTTTTTCGCAGAAATTTGCAACGTTTTGCTCCTAAATTCATGGGTTTGTTTGTCATAAATTTACCAACTTTTTGTCTCATAATTAGTGACTTTTTTCACATCAATTTACAACTCCAACCAGTGTTCTGAAGACATGTGATAACTAAAGAAAAAGTACTGTCCAAGTAGTTAGCTGTTTTTAGTTTCAGACCCCTAGCTAAGCAAACAAGATGACTTACTGCAACACCCGGGTACTCAACACGATCCCATTATTTGCACTACTTACCACTGTCTTCCTTTCTTTTGTTGCTACCAGACGGAAGACTGTGCTTCATTTTGATACAGCCACTTGCACTTGTTGGTTTACATAAGAAGCGCACTGGTACTTATGAGAGTGAGAGGTGGGGGTGGGGACCCTTTAGGGCAGGGGTGTCAAATCATGTGCCATGGAGGGCCAAGACCCTGCAGGTTTTCTCTTCTACCCAGTCTCTTAAGCAGGTGTTTTCACTGATCAGCAATCAGTGGGAAGATATTCAGTGGAATCTGCTGCAGAAGACACTGGTTGGAGGTAAAGCCTGCAGGGTCTTGGCCCTCCATGGCACATGATTGGACACCCCTGCTTTAGGGAGTTCTGTGCTAGCCTACCACTGTTACTGCAAACTCTCCACATTGTCACTGCTGTAGTGATACAAAGTTGGTGGCCTGCCTTGCCTGCCAGCATGCAGCGCCTCTGCATTTTACATGCTGGTGCGGCCCAATATTGCGCAGTGGGCGGGTGTCCGTTTGACTTCTTTGCCGCTGCCCTTCAGACAGTCTGAGATCTGCCCCCATGGTAGAGTGGACCAACGGGTTGGTGAATTTAGTCGTTGCAAGGAAAAAAAAAAGATCACTCACTGTGAGCTCCTGTGACAGAGAGCTGCGAGTGTCTTCCAGAATACTGCACTTTCCAGCCTCTTGAGCACTCCATCAGTCAACCGGCAAAGTTATTATTACAATCATCACCCCCGAGCAACCTCTGCGCATCGGTGGCAATGAATCAAACGGCTGATTTGTCACCGTCACGTTTCCGTATGAGTGCCGCAGTTATTTATCAGGCAGAGATAGAGGTGTGTGTGTGGGGGGGGAGGTGTCGTTATGATGCTGTCAGGTCCATCTGAATCCCATTAGGCTCGGCCATCCGTCTCCAGCTCCACTTTTCACGCACTTCATACCTCAACTCTGCACGGCCGTGAGCGCCCGCTGGCAGATGAACACGATTAAAACCCTTAAAGTCACAACTGAATTACGTCCCTCTTTTTACCCCGCTCCTCATCTTAAAAGGACAGCAGCAAATGGAGCACTCATTTTTATTCTTTTGCACATTTAGATGGCATAAATGTGTTTTTAAAATGACCTGTCAGGCTGAGATGAGGGGGGAAATGAGTAAAAGCAAATTAACAGCATGAGTGGCTTGTGTGAACACATCTAAAAGGCGATGCGTGGATTCAGATTTTATGAAAGAACGCCTGATGTGAGGGAGCTAGATGAATTGGCTAACAGGTGCAGGGAGACAGGATACCTTAGAGGTGACCAGACTGCTGAGAAGCTCCTCTTCCAGAGTTTGCTGCTCCTGGTCGACATCTGAGTCAGAGCAAGAAACCGGCATCATTACCTGCTCTGAGATGGCAACAGTACAAACGCATCTAACCCAGGGCTCTGCAGCCCCCACTATGAAAAGAGCCATTTTTGTCGCAAAAACCTGCATGAAACCACAAAACTTATTTGAGCCTTAAAACAAGAAGTAAGACAGCCAGATAAAGTTGTAACATTACTCTCTCATAAACAGATTTTTACTATTTTTTTTTGTAAATTTGCACCTTTTTCTTTCTCATTTGCAACTTTTTAAAGATAAATTTGTTATTTTTCACTTAAATTTGCAACTTGGCTCATAAATTTCAGGCTTTTTTCCTCTGAACTTCTGATTTTTTTTCTCTACAAAATATGAAATAAATTTGCAACTCATTTTGTGAAAACTAACATTTTTTTCAATGTAAATTTGCAACATTTTTCTCATAAATTTGCAACATTTTCATTTAAATTTGTTGCTTTTTTCTCATAAATCTGCAACTTTTTCTTCTAAATTTGTGCCGTTTTTCCCTCACAAATTTGCAACCTTTTCTCATAAATTTGCAGCTTTTTCTTCTAAATTTGTGGCTTTTTTTTTTCTTCATGAATTTGCAACTTTCTCTTTTAAATTTATGGGGCGTTTTGTTGTAAATTTGCAACTGTTTCCTTATAAATGTGTATAAGTTTTCTGTCAGATTTGTGACCTTGTCCTCTTTAATTTGCAACCTTTCAACTGTAAACTTGCAACATTTTTCCCACATAAATTTGTGACTTTTTTTTTTTTTTTTAAAAAGCTGCAATTTTAATAAATCTGGGGCTTTTTTCTGTAAATGTGTAGCTTCATGCAAATTTGCTTTTGTTTTTTCTCTTTAATTTGGAACTTTTTCTTGTAAATTCACAATTTTGTTCTCATAAATAAGCAACATATTGTTGTTAATTTTTGTCATGCTTTCTCTCATATTTTAGAGTTTTTCTTTTTTAATTCACAGATTTTTCTTGTACATTAATGAATTTATTCGGTCAGAAATTTGTGTCAGTTTTTCTGTAAATTTATGAGTTCCCTACAGGCTTTCTAGAGCTGGACACTGACTTTTTGAATTAGTGAATGTCTGAAAGCACTTTTCGCTTGCTGGGTTTACTTGCAGCTTAATGGCTTCAACAGCACACTCTGGGATGAATCTGGAGCAATAATTCTGATCAAAAAAGAAAAAAAAAGTCACTTTTTCATGACTGTTTTAGAGTGACGTAGCATGAGCAGAAATAAAGACCCGTGGACATCTGCTGCCTGGTGGATTTGCAGGTCCAATATGACCTGGATAGAAGGTTTCCTCAGACAAAATTCAGCCCATGTCCTTGTTATAGGTACCCTGATGATTATTGATACTCACATCAATACAGATTATTAATTACACCAAGGGAGGACAAGGAAATAGCCTAAATGATCACTTCCATTTATCAAAAACCTTCTGGAGTTCACTGACCCAACCTCACATGGACTTTATGTGCAATAAATTAACTGATTTCATTTGGAATTGAATAAAAATCTGTTCCCTTTTCAGAGGCTCCTTTGTTGCAAACTCTGCCCTCATTCTTACTTGATGATTTGAGTTTTCACCAGGTGACCCTATTGATCCCTCTATTCCCTCTGCACACAAATAATGCATGGCTTCTAATTACCCGTGTTTGCACATGATAATTCAGAGGAAGACATGTTCATAAAAGCTTAAAGGAAAGGAGAATCCAGAATCAGCAAGTTAGAATTTGCAGCAAAAAATGTTTTAGTTTCATGTTCTTCATTGTCAACAAACTCAAGATCCTTAAAGATTAAATTATGTTAGCAGTAAATCATATTTGGAGACTTGCATTTGATCTGCTAATCTTAAGTCATGCTGCTACACCTGTTGCACGCAGCCAGACAGGGAGAGGCTAATGCTCAGACCGCGGGTCTGCAACCTGTGGCTCCAGGGCCACGTGTTTCCCATATTCAGTGGCTCCCTGTGGTTTTGAAACACATAAATTTACAGAAAAAATGTCACAAATGACAGAATAAATTCACTAACATACAAGAAAAAGCTGTGAATTAAAGAAGAAACACTCTAAAATGAGGAAAAAGCAACAAAAATTTCTGACAATATGCTGCTTATTTATAAGAACAAACTTGCGAATTTACATGAAAAAGTTCCATATCAGTGAAAACCCCCCAAATTTACCAGAAGTGTTATAAATTTAAAAAAATATGAGGAAAAAACTATGCATTTACAAGAAACCCCCCCCCCCAGATTTATGAAAAAAATGCATTTTTTAAGTCACAAATTTATGTGGGAAAGATGTTGCAAATTTACAGTTAAAAGGCTACAACTTAAAGAGGACAAGGTGACAAATTTGAGAGAAACATTAGGTACATTTACAAGAAAAATAGTCACAAATTGATGAGAAAAACTGCACATTTCTGTGAAATAAGTTGTACATTTTGAAGAAAACAGTTGCAAATTTACGAGAAAAAAGCCACAAAATCAGAAGAAAAATTTGCAAATTTACATTGAAAAAATTGTTAGTTTTTGGGAAATAAGTGGCAAATTTATTTCATATTTTGGAGGGGGGAAAAAATTAGAAGATCAGAGAATAAAAGCCTCAATTTTACGAGATAAGTTGTAAATTTAAATGAAAAATGGCACATTTGTCTTTAAAAAGTTAAAAATTAGTTTAAAAAAAGGTGCAAATTTACAAAAAATATAATAGTAAAAAGCTGTTTATGAAAGAGCAATGCTGCAATTTTATTTGGCTTTTTTTTTACCTCTTTTTTAAGGCTCAAATAAGTTTTGTGGCTCCATGCAGATGTTTTTGGACAATAATTGGTTAAAATGGCTCTCTTCATAGTAGAGGCTGCACACCTCTGGTTCAGACGCTGTTTGTTATGATGCTGGGAATAAAATCCTAAAATTTTGCTATAAGGGAAAACAAAAATAAAAAAACTTGCTGCTCTTACCTGTACAAAGTGTGCCATATGTGAAGCAGAGGAGAAGCACACATGCCAGCTGTGCCTGCATCTTGATGAGGAGGGAGAAAAGCAAAGAAAAAAAACAAAAGAAACAGGGTCCCACGCTGAAGGATTCACCTGAGGAGGAATCTAGTCCATGAGGTTAAAGGTCAGACGGATAAAGTGGCTGCAGAGAGGACGGACTGATGCTGCGGACGCTGCTGCTGCTGCTTCTCCCGCTTCTCCTCCTCCAGACCTTGTCACACTTTTTTCAGTTTGCTGGTTGGATGTGAGGTGCGCTGGGCTCCATTCCCTCTGTATATAAGAGCCAACATGATGTAAGAGGATCCCCCCACCCTTCTACGCCTTCCCACCCACTATCATCCCATCCATTCGCCCATCCATCCACACCCCTCATACCCCTCTCCAGAGCGTCTCTTCCCCCTCCCGTCACCGCGTCGTCGTTTCATCAGACATCACTCTGACATCATGAAGGCGTAAGGGTTTTTGCGTCAAGGTTTTGGGAGATTTGGTTATTTTCCCCGCATGAATGAGCACAGTTGCTTGTTTTTTTTCTCTGATGGGTAGGAGGATGCATAAATCAGACTCACTCTTTGTGTCACAATTTGGAGAAACAACATAAATGTATACAGTATAGATTTTTGCACATAATACAGTGGTGTGAAAAAGTGTTTGCCCCCTTCCTGATTTCTCATTTTTTTGTATGTTTGTCACACTTAAATGTTCCAGCTCATCAAACAAATTTAAATATTAGACAAAGATAACACAAGTAAACACAAAATGCAGTTTTTAAATGAAGATATTTATTATTAAGGGGAAAAAAAATCCAAACCTACATGGCCCTGTGTGGAAAAAGTGATTGCCCCCTAAACCTAATAACTGGTTGGGCCACCCTTAGCAGCAACAACTGCAATCAAGCATTTGCAACAACTGGCAATGAGTCTTTTACAGCGCTGTGGAGGATTTTTGGCCCACTCATCTTTGCAGAATTGGTGTAATTCAGCCACACTGGAGGGTTTTTGAGCATGAACCGCCTTTTTAAGGTCATGCCACAGCATCTCAATCAGATTCAGGTCAGGACTTTGACTAGGCCACTCCAAAGTCTTCATTTTGTTTTTCTTAAGCTATTCAGAGGTGGAATTGCTGGTGTGTTTTGGATCATTGTCCTGCTGCAGAACCCAAGTGTGCTTCAGCTTGAGGTCATGAACAGATGGCCGGACATTCTCCTTCAGGATTCTTTGGTAGACAGCAGAATTCACGGTTCCATTTACCACAGCAAGTCTTCCAAGTCCTGAAGCAGCAAAACAGCTCCAGACCATCACACTACCGCCACCATATTTTACTGTTGGTATGATGTTCCTTTTCTGAAATGCTGTGTTACTTCTATGCCGGATGTAATGGGACACACACCTTCAAAAAAGTTCAACTTTTGTCTGGTCAGTCCACAGAGTATTTTCCCAAAAGTCTTGGAGATCATCAAGATCTTTTCTGGCAAAACTGAGACGAGCCTTTATGTTCTTTTTGCTCTGCAGTGGTTTTCGTCTTGGAACTCTTCCATGCAGGCCATTTTTGCCCAGTCTCTTTCTTATGGTGGAGTCATGAACACTGACCTTAACTGAGACAAGTGAGGCCTGCAGTTGTTTGGATGTTGTTGTGGGGTCTTTTGTGATCTCTTGGATGAGTCGTTGCTGCGAACTTGGGGTAATTTTGGTCGGCCGGCCGCTCCTGGGAAGGTTCACCACTGTTCCATGTTTTCGCCATTTGTGGGTAATGGCTCTCGCTGTGGTTCGCTGGAGTCCCAAAGCTTTAGAAATGGCTTTATAACCTTTTCCAGATCGATAGGTCTCAATTACTTTGTTTCTCATTTGTTCCTGAATTTCTTTGGATCACAGCATGATGTCTAGCCTTTGAGGATCTGTTGGTCTACTTCACTGTGTCAGGCAGGTCCTATTTAAATGATTTCTTGATTGAGAACAGGTGTGGCAGTAATCAGGCCTGGGTGTGGCTAGAGAAACTGAACTCAGCTTTCCAAAGATGCGATAAACCACAGTTAATTTATGTTTTAACAGGGGGGGGGGGGGGCTTTTTCACACAGGGCCATGTAGGTTTGGATTTTTTTTTACCCTTAATAATAAATACCTTCTTTTAAAAACTGCATTTTGTGTTTACTTGTGTTATCTTTGTCTAATATTTAAATTTGTTGGATGATCTGAAACATTTAAGTGTGATAAGATAAGACAAGATAAGATAAGATAAGCCTTTATTAGTCCCACAATGGGGAAATTCCAGGATTGTAACAGCACAGGGATAGCAACACTCAGAGCAACAATCAGAAGGCAAGAGAAAAACAAGAGCAGCGAGTATACATATGTACATATAAACATAAATGTATATATATAGACACAGTGCGGAGCATTGTAGCTAGATGGAATAAATATGTAAATATATAAACACACACAGTGCGGAGCATTGTAGCTAGATGGATTTATAAACATAAAAAAAGAGAAATCAGGAAGGGGGCAAACACTTTTTCACACCACTGTATGTCTCAGGTCTAAAGGTGTTTTTTTAGGCTGGTATACTGTCCTGAATGTTTGAGTGAGTCTATGTAGGGTATATCTGTTAAAAATGTGTCCTCTTTTAAAAAGGCTTTTTAGATATTTGGGAGTCTGAGGAGTAGAGTTCTTTATAGGGGTGGGGGGGAAAAATCAATGTATTGTGATATTGCAATACTTTGTGCCGGTGATACTATATATACTATATTGATTCAGAGACACTAGTAGTTGTGATACTTTTAAAACTGTTCTTGTTCTTCTATTCAGACAAAGCAGAGAAATGTTTCAGAGAGATGTCTGTCTGGTAGCATTGTAGTCAAGGCCACACTAAACAAGACCAAGACAAGATCAAGGCTTCAAGGGTTTCAGACCAGGACCATCCATCCATCCATCTTCTACTGCTTATCCAAGGGTCTGGGTTGGGGTGCAGCAGTTTAAGCAGAGTAGCCCAGATTGTCACCCAGTTCACATAGCACCCTCCTGCAGATGGTGAGCCCACTGGAGGTCAGACCCATGTGGCTTTCTTGGGCTGAGCCTGGCCAGTTCCTATGGACAGAAGCCCAGTCACCAGGCACTTGCCTGGCACCCGGTAACCCCAAAATGGGTAGGGTACACTGGATCCTTGTACTTTCTTCATGGGGATCAACTGGATCGCTTTTGGTCTGGTCCTTCACGCAGGACCAGTTTGCCCTGGGAGACCCTACCAGAGGC
The DNA here is from genome assembly GCA_020510985.1 of Pholidichthys leucotaenia. NCBI lineage: Eukaryota > Metazoa > Chordata > Actinopteri > Cichliformes > Pholidichthyidae > Pholidichthys > Pholidichthys leucotaenia. The sequence continues at coordinate 426,088,157 of CM035840.1, read as the reverse complement.
AAATTGCTCCGACAACATAGCTCCTGGGATCATTAGGACATGCAAACCCCTCCACCACGATAAGGTGGTGATCCATGGAGGGGCCATATATACCATTCATTATATACAGTATATAATAACCCAGCCATAGCCACCCAGTGGATTCCTCGTGCCAGTTCCGAGCCCGGGTAAATGGGGAGGGTTGTGTCAGGAAGGGCATCCGGCGTAAAACCTTTGCCAAATCAAACATGTGGTCATGACGAATGAGACTTTCATACCGGATCGGTTGTTAACCGACAGGGTGTTAGCCAACAGGGTGCCAGTGGATCAAGAAGGAGGAGAGGGGATGGTGTGTTAGGAGGGAGAGAGAGAAAAGGAAAGGTAGAAGTGTGGAGGTGAGAGTAGGGATTTTAAAGTGACACTACGCCAAAAAAATATGTATTTTCCGTTGTTAAGATTCAAAGATTTTTATTTGTCAATACTTCTATACGGACAGGACATACAGGAGAATTGAAATGCTATTTCTCTTAAACATATTTTTTGGAACTTACAAGACATAAGTTAAGTTAATCCCTTCCATAGCAGTTGGGACACCATGTGGTGGCACCTATCTCTATTTCTCTGACCCCAGGCCACACAGCTACTGTAAGCTATAGTGGGGGGTCAGTCCTCTGGTAGATCTGTGTATTAACTTTCCTTTCCTCATTCTATTATGCTGAGCACCAAGCTAGAAGGTGGAAAGTACCATTTTTATATGGTCTTTGGTATGACCCAGCCGGGATTTGAACCTATGACCTCCCGGTTGTGAGGCAGATGTTCTACCAACTAGTCCACCACTCCGGCACAAGACATATCAAGAGCAAAATCAGACCCCAGTCCCAAGTCTGTGTTTTTCTGCTGTGAATTTCCAGTTAAGCTCTGCCTGGGTGACTTTGGACAGAGTGTTTCTAGCTCTGTAAGTATTCCTGCTTAGTCTGATTGGTTAATGTTATAACCACTGGGCATGGCCACAGACCTGAGTTCACTCCCCCAGGGGAAGAAGGAGGAGCCAACGTGGCTCTGTGCATGGTGGCTCACGGTCTGCCTGTGGTGTTCTGAAACCACAGGCTTGGTCAGAGTTGGCGTGATGACGCGGCCGCTCGGTGACGTCATCACGCCAAACATATAAATGTAAGGGACGGCCATTTTACACTGTTTCCCTGCTCTTTGGCTCAACCTCCCAACCTACAATAACTCTGTACCACCATAATAAGGTTTTATGTAATAAAGTTCGTGTTCCCAGCAAGACATTCTCTGTCAGTTCATTCCACGTTTTCCAGACATAACAAATGGCAACGAGGATGACCCATGCAAAACCGAGGATAAAACCCTTACTGACAGAAAAATATTAAAATGACGCGAGCAATGTTAGAGCCTGAACAGCCGTCTTCTTCCACCGCAAACAGCATGTGGGTCAGTCAACTCAACGTTACGCCACAGAGCTCCGAGTCTTGGTGAGCATGTGTGCCTTTGGGCCCTTAGAAGATGAGCTAACCCGTAACATGCTAGCCAAAGAGCACAGCGCAGAGAGAGAACACAACACAGAGAACAAACACAGCATGGAGAGAGAGCAGTGACTGGACTTGCCTCAGATCCTCGCCCAGCATAAGCCTCAGGGAGCTGCTGCAGAGCTGCAGGAGAGGGAGCCCACATCTATTGGAAACCCCGGGACACAACAATCCGGTGCAGGTTCTATCAGTGGCGACAGCAGCACATCACCACGACCAGACTTCCCAGGAGAGGGGGAGAAGAGGCTGGTCTCCTTCTGAATCCACACCCGGTACCAGCCTCCAGGAGCTGCCGCTGAGCCACAGGATGAAGGGTCCATGACCCAACAAAATGCAATAGAGCTATGGGACGGCTTTCAAATCCGCACCCAGTATCAGCCTCCAGGAGCAGCCGCTGAGCTGCAGGATGAAGAGTCCGTGACCCAACAGGACGCAGCAGAACCACCACAATCTGGTGGACGCCCCACAGCAAACATGAGAGTCACATCATCACAACCACAACGCCGAGAGCAGCCAAACAGAGCACCACTCGCAGTGATATACTGGGTTTGGGTCTGCAGAACGCCTGGACCCGCAGTTGGCCTCAACATCATCACCACCACTGACACCTATGAAGATAAGATAAGCCTTCATTAGTCCCACAATGGGGAAATTCTAGATCGCCGTGCAGCTGAGACCAGCCACCGTCCAGATGGCTGATGGTTCGAGATGGCAAGCCAGCTGTCTGCGGATGGTAAGAGCAGCTACCGTGGATCAAGATGCAGCGTTGGAGCCAACTCAGCTGGTGTGAGATCCTGGCTTGGACGTTGCTGACAAGCGAGCCGTGGCTCCAGCAGGATGGCGCACAGGTCCACTGCTGCCGGCGCCTCCAGGGCGTGTCCACCATGGGCTCGTCTCAGGACCCCTTGAATTGAGCTGCCTTCCTCAATATAAAAAAAGAAGGACTGTGTGTAGCTAGGGGCACGGCTGCCAACAGAAGTGGCATAATACGATAGTCCAGCCGCTGGCTCTAGCTAGTTCTGGGGTGTTACAAATACCAAATTGGGGAGAGTAAATTGATAGTGTTTTCTGCTTTTCCAAGGTGGGGGGTGAATGAGATGTTCTGAAACCACAGGCTTGGTCACAGTCGGCGTGATGACGCGGCCGCTCGGTGATGTCTTCATGTCGAACATATAAATTTTAAGTGACGGCCATTTTACACTCTCTTTCTTTGCTCTTTGGCTCAACCTCCCAACCTACAATAACTCTGTATCACCATAATAAGGTTTTGTGTAATAAAGTTTGTGTTCCCAGCAAGACGCTTTCTGTTGGTTCCTTCCACGTTTTCCAGACATAACACTACCTACCACTAACCATGCTGACAGTCAGCATCCCTTCCCATGGATGGCATGAAACTGACCGCAGCTGCCCGTCATTTTCCACCACTGGGGCTAGCATACGTATTCCGGAACCCCGTAGCGCACCCGAGGCACAGTCATCTCAGAGACCGGAGTCCACCGGCTGCCGCGCCACACATGCGGGGTCCCAGAGGCGCTCACCGTGGAATGGGAAGCACACGGTCGGAAAGCCAAATCAGAGAGAGACGTCTGCTCTCAGGGGATGAAGGCGCCAAGACCACCACCCGCCCATTTTGCATTCGTTTGACCCAGTTTGGTGAAGGGGTTTATGGGGGTGGGTAGGGGGAGAGACATTAAACTCCCTCGCTCCCTTCAGAGGAGACAGGCAAGTTGGCCATTACTTAGTGAAGCAGACATCCAGCTGGCACGCCCCATCCGTGGAGAGAGAGCTTAGGCTTTCTGCTGCACATCCACCAACCACAATGCTCCGCACTGTGTGTCTATATATATATATATATATATATATATATATATATATATATATATATATATATATATATATATATATATATATATATATATATATATATATACTGTATATGTATATATATATTTATATTAATATGTACATATGTATACTAGCTGCTCTTGTTTTTTCTTGCCTTCTGATTGTTGCTCTGAGTGTTGCTATCCCTGTGCTGTTGCAATACTGGAATTTCCCCATTGTGGGACTAATAAAGGCTTATCTTATCTTATCTTTAAATATAGGGTCAATGACTGGTAAAGGCAGAGAGTTGGCTGATATGATGGAGAGAAGAAAGGTAGATATACTGTGTGTTCAAGAAACCAGATGGAAGGGAGGCAAGGCTCGGAGCATTGGAGGTGGATTTAAACTGTTCTACCATGGTGTAGATATGAAGAGAAATGGAGTAGGAGTAATCTTGAAGGAAGAGTATGTGAAAAGAATTAGGGAGGTAAAGAGGGAGTCAGATAGGATCATGAGTTTGAAGCTAGAAGTCAAAGGTGTGATGTTGAATGTTGTCAGTGTGTATGACCCACAAGTTGGATGAAGTGGGTGAGAGTGTTCCCAGGGGGGAGAGAGTGGTGAATGGAGCGGACTTTAATGGGCATGTAGGTGAAGGGAACAGAGGTGATGAGGAGGTTCTGGGTAGGTATGGGCTTAAAGAGAAAAATGTGGAAGGACAGATGGTTGTGGATTTTGCTAAAAGGATGGAAATAGCTGTGGTGAACACACATTTCAAGTAAAGAGAGGGATATAGGGTGACTTACAACAGTGGAGGAAGGTGCACACAGGTGGACTACATCTTATGCAGAAGGAGAAATCTGAAAGAGATAGGAGACTGCAAGGTGGTAGCAGGGGAGAATGTAGCTAGACAGCATTGGATGGTAGTCTGTAGGATGACTTTGCAAAGCAAGAAGAGGAAGAGAGTGAAGGCAGAGCCAAAGATTAAGTGGGGGAAGATACAGAAGGAAGAAGGTCGCACAGAGTTCAGGAAGGAATTGATACAGGCTCTGGGTGGTAGGGAAGAATTACCAGATGACTGGGAAAATACAGCAAAAGTATTGAGGGAAATGGGTAGAAAGGCATGCATTGCATTCAGTGGACAGAGGAAGGCAGACAAGGAGACTTGGTGGTGGAATGAGGAGGTACAGGAAAGTATTCAAAGGAAGAGGTTAACAAAGAAAAAGTGGGATAGTCAGGAAGATGAAGAAAGTAGACAGGAGTATTTGGAATCTAGGCGTAAGGCAAAGAGAGAGGTGGCAAGGGCAAAAGACAAAGAAAATAGTGTGTTGTATGAGAGGCTAAACACTAAGGAAAGAGAAGAGGACTTGTATCAAATGGCTAGACAGAGACTGAGCTGGAAAGGATGTACAGCAGGTTAGGCTGATTAAGGACAGAAATGATAATGTACTAACAAATGACGAGAGCGTGTTGAGAAGGTGGAAGGAGTACTTTGAAGAGCTGATGAATAAAGAAAATGAGAGAGAGAGGAGGATGGATAAAAGAAAGATGGTGAACAAGGAAGTCCCAAGGATTAGTAAGGCAGAAGAGAGGGCAGCTTTGAAGAGAATGAAGAAAAGGCGTTTGGTCCAGATGGCATACCTGTGGAGGTATGGAGATGTTCAGGAGAGATGTCAGTGGACTTTTTAATCAGATTGTTTAACACAATCTTGGAGAGTGAGAGGATGCCTGAGGAGAGGAGAAGAAGTGTTTTGGTACCAATTTTCAAGAACAAAGGTGATGCTCAGAGCTGTAGTAACTACAGAGGCATCAAGTTGATCAGCCACACTATAAAGATATGGGAAAGAGTTTTCGGAGCATTCGAAAGAAGAAGAAGATATACAGTATATATTCGCTCCATCTCTGAGTAAATACAAAGGTGTTACAATCAAAATAACCTTAGCACATCATCTTAATACATTTAAGGAGAATCTTTCTTTGCAGTCATGCTAATGATGTGGACAAATAACCATTTTCACAAATGCCATACCTGCTGCTGTCTGTCTGTTATTGCAATATTGATCATGTGCAGTCCAATCTGTCACTGTCTGCACCTACACCACTGCCGTGAACTCACAACTACGGGTATGACGGCTCTACTTTTTCTGTATATAGGATTGCTGGGTTTTATCTTTTATCTTTATTTGCACTACAGGTAGCATAACTGTACATAGACTGCTGTTGTTGCTTTTCATCCTTATTCCTTATTTTCTTTTATTTTGCACACACCACTAAGAGACAGACAAACAGCATTTCAGTTCTCCTGGATGTCCTGTACGTATAAACGTGTTGACAAATAAAACTCTGAATCTTTTGAATCTTTCAGTGTCCTGGTCTAGAATGGTGTTGATATAAAATCCCAAATCCATTTTATCTGAGACTGAAACCAAGACAAAGTAAAAAAAAAAAAAAAAAGACTCAGAGTCCAAGACCAGATAGAGGGCCATATTACAACGACGGGGTTGGTTGATCAGTTTTCACTGACACAGAACACGTTTATGGGCGTGTCCAAGATCATTTCCTTATCACAACGGTGTAAAAACGAACTTTCCGCCGGCGCATGACGCAAAGAGGCCGATCTCATTCAGAAGTGTGTTTTGGATAATCCAGTCCAAGGCGCTCCTTCCCATCCCTTTAATGAAAATGGTGCATTATCTAAAGAGAATTGTGATCATGACGGTATAAGATGGGTTTTGCGCTGATCAGAGCCCGTGTGTGTGAGCCAAAATGCACCTGATAGTAATGCTGCTTGGTAATAAGGAAGACATCAGTCACAGTTGATGTCCAGTTAGTTATGTTAGAAAGAACAAACGGATAAGAAAAATCAGTTGAATGTGCACAGACGGTAACCTGTGCACTTTTCAGACAGACTTTCCGCCGTGCGTCAGTGTTTTTCTGTTAGCGCATTGTCTGTTTTTATGCCTTGCATCACGCCATCAAATTATCAGTAGACAGTGCGCCCACTATGTGCTTGGAGAAGGCGCCTCATTTCAAAGAGGTGTGGCGGCGCACAATCTAATGCGCATTACACTATTATAGTGCATTTCATCACAGTCTGCTTTTGGTCAGGAAAAAGGAGGTCTATGGTAAGAAGTGCATTGTTTAGTGATGTTTCAGTGGCGTGTTTTAACATTGTACTGCTCCAGAGCTCAGGAAATGGCATGCGCTGGGATCTCGTAACAGTCATAATCGCCCGTCATTTTAATTATATGATGATCACACACTAGTTTTTTTTTTTAATTACATCCACACTCTCATTTTAATTGTGGAGTCTAAAGATTAGTCATTAATGTATGATTTTTTAGGAGAATGAATGAATGAACATGGAGCATGTGTGCCAGTCTGTTCCTATGTGATGCGTGGCGCCCGGGGTGGGGGGGGGGGTCATTTTCATCACGGACTTATTAAGCATTAATGTGTTTATTTTTATTTTAGGGGAACAAATGAACGAACAAGGAGTGTGCAGCATTTCACTTTTCACTAACTCCCCAGAGAGACAGGAGATGCATCCACATCTGCATCGGCCGTGCTCCCTGGGTTTCCAGCCCAGCAAGCTCCCCGACAGCCACCCGTCAGAGGCTGCTGAGAGCGAGCTCGCTACATGGCGGGGGCCAGATGTGGCAGATGTCCTCCTTCCCTCCTACCCAGGACAGACAGAGGGAGACCCTCGGTCGGCGAAAGCAACAGGAGAGGGAGCAGTCCATCTCCCCACAGCCGGAAGCGACTTCTACGCCATTGTTAATGAAAGTTTTTGAAGGTTTGCACAGGCATCTTCATGTCTGTGTTGCATCTGTGCACACATTAAACAATTCAGCTGATTTTTTCAGCTCATTCTTACCCGTTTGTTCTTTTTAACATAACTACCTGGACGTCAACTGTGATTGATGTCTTCGTTATTATGGATGGGAAGGAGCACTTTGGACACACCTCTGAATGATTAGACCGGCCTCTTTGCGTCATGCGCTGGTGGAAAGTTCGTTTTTACGCCTTTGTGATAAGGAAATGAACTTGGAAACGCCAATAAATGGGTTCCGTGTCAGACAACTGATCAACCAACACCATCGTTGTAATACAGCCCTGTGACTGTCCCAGAACATGCCGTTTCCTGAGCTCCGGAGCTGCGTGATGTCAAAACACGCCACTGAAACATCATTAAACAATGGGCTTCTGACCATAGACCTCCTTTTTCCTGATCAACTGAATCCTGACGGCAGAAAGTCTGTCAGAAAAGTGTGCCGATGACCGTCAAAATAGAGCCCAGAGAGTTTGAAAATGTGAAACCTATGGTCTGGAAGAAATATGTCAAGCATGAAAAACAGCGTCAAACCTGATTGCATTCTTCTGTAAAGTGAAGTTCATCTTTGTCATTCAACCAGCAGGAAGAGCGAGTCACCAGACCCCAGGAGGGGCTCAGAGCGTTTGCTAATGCAGCTCACTGAGATGTAAATGCACTTTAACTTTAATTTTTGCTTCTTGATTGCATTGATCTAGCTGTGAAGTACAATAATAAACCAAACAACTCCTTACATTCCTACAGGAAGTCTCTAGGAACAATATTTTTCATATTATGCACCTAACTCTTCATAGCTTGTTTAAAGCAATCTGTGTTGCCGACGCCTGATATTCCAAGCTCTTTCTGGCTATAAAGCAGAGTATACAAATGCAATGACCCATTCAGACACAAGGGGGCTCCCAAGCTACAAGTTCACCCTAAACATTTTTTCGGGGGTGGGGGTTAAATTTCCATTAGTTCTTCTCATTAAGCTGCAATTTTTTTTTCTCCTTGTAGGTTTCTGACTTTTATCTTGTAAACTTTAATTTTTTCCACAAATTTGTGACCTTATCTTGTAAAGCTGCAACTTTTTTCTCATAAATGTCTGACTTTTTTCATTGTAAATTTGCAGCTTTTTCCCTTTATACATTTTAAACCTTTTTTTCTAATAAATTAGGACTTTGATCTCTTCAATTTGCATTTTTTTTCCTTGTAAATTCATGACTTTATCTATCTATAAACACAAAGCATCTCTGTCTGTGTGTGTGTATCTGTTACTTACATATCTCTCAAACCATTCGTCAGACTGGTCTCAGATTTTATAAGTGTTTTGCTGAGGTTATGAGGGTGTGCATCCCCGAGTATGGAGTTGTTCAGTCAAAATATGCAATTTTTATCAATAAAAGTTTAGCCACCGCTACGTCTCATGCTCAGGCTTCTAGAAGTGTGGGCGGGGTTTCGGATTGACTCTGTACTGATTAGATAATATGAGGCATTATGGCATCAGTAACCACAGCGCTCCATGCGCAAAACAAAGAAGGGAAAAGTGTCAAATTTGACTAGAAAAAGATAATACTTAAGATTTAATGCTTAAAAAATTATACCATAAAGTTGCTGTGATTGCATAGGTCTAAAGGATAATTCGACATATGTGGAGGACATGAGGCGCGTGGGTGCGCTGGAGATGGGGTGGGGGGTGCTGGCGGGGACCCGTGGTGCTGCAAAGGCCAGCGGTAACACATGGGTGAAGCAGCAGCTGAGAGTCCCGTTGACTGGGCAGGCTGGGCTTGGCTCCCTGTGAAGGACTGAGATCCACTGGTTCAGCTGCTGCTTCTCCAACACCGATGTCCGACTGGCCGGACCACAATCCTTTGCAGGGAGGCACGCCCCGCCTGCCCGGTCAGTGGTAGATAGGAGCCCCGACTGCTGCTTCACCAGTGTGGTACCACTGTCCTTTGCAGGATTGCGAGTCCCCCACTCCCGTGTGAGTATCTAAAAATTAAAAACTTAAAGGGTACCTGTTGTGAATCTTAATCAAAAGCTATTTTAAAGGATCAAATATGATACTAGTGGTTCCGTCCAGTAATTTTGGTGATGATTCCTTCTCAAATACGCGTGAGTTTCAAGTCACTGCTCTGTCAGTCAGTCATGGTCAGGGACATCTCGTCTCCTCCATGGCCAGTTTCAGCACGGTAGTGATGCACAGTCGTTGCTTTGTGTGACTGACTGGGCTGCAGTATAGCAGCCAACAAAGTTTTAACATCAGAATTTTATGTAATTTTTTACAACCATGTACAAGCAAATCTACCCACATATAATTTAATGAAATAAAATTCGAGTATATCAAGATTTTTTCAACGTGTTCTGAAGTTACTTGACTGGGAACTTGCCTGTTTGTCAGGTCCCCTTCAGCTGCCGGTCCCCGGAGGTAACTGCGGATCATGCTGTCAATGAAGGCCATTTCCAAGGATGGTTTGTGCAGTATATATCCCTGCAGATTCTGCGCTGTTTTCAACTCGGATCTCGACCCACTGAGCATCTGCTGAACGTGTTTACTCATCTGTGGTAAAGCCGGAAAATGAGTGTACATCAATTCCGGCCGGCAATGGCTGCTCCCCATTGGTTTTGATCGAGCGGTTTTCATGGGATAAAATTATTCAGTATACTGACCCTAGGGGGTTATTTTTACTGAATAAACACGTTTTTGGTTTATAAGTAATACCTAAAGCAGGATTAATGTTGTTATAATGACCAGTACAGGTTTCCTTTAACAATAATACCGCCATGATTGTGGAGCGGAATAGCCAGATCAACTGTATATCATATGCGGACACATATGCACGGTTTGACTAAATGATGCATAAAAATGCCCAAAATAACAAAATAAATCATTTTTATTTAAATATTTACAAACAAATGGGCAACACCGATGCAACAGTTGCGGCCAAACTGGTCATTCTGCTGTGTATAATAATGTTGGGTGTTCTGTACTTATAATATTGCTAAAATATAAAAGGATGCACTACAATGGGTCTCAAATATTTGCAAATGTGTGCTGTTATAGTACTGCATGAGTTTATAGGCAATACATTATAAACTAGAAAAGCACTCGGAGAGCGCAGACCTCCGCCAAGTGCCACAGTTCCCCCCATACAGTGTTTGTGTGTACATTTTCAGATTCCTTGACCATGAAAACATATGACTAGCAATTCGATTCACAATGATAGGATTAGTGGTTCAGTAGTAAAAGCCTTACCTCCTTGGCGGAGGTAATAAACTGAAGTGTTGTGTTGTGTCCATCTCCTCCATCTGCAAACTCCCAGGCTGCGGGCGTTGCAATTCATCGCACAACCGCGTACAACCCACAGGCCAATGGGTTATGCGAGCGTTTTCATAGATCACTGAAAGCAGCACTCAGGGCTTCACTGACGGATGCAAATTGGGTAGACAGGTTGGCGTGGGTTTTATATTGGGGTTGCGCTCCGCGGCAAAAGAGGATTTGGAAGCTTCCCCGGCAGAGAGCTCGTTTTTGCGCAGCCCCTATGGCTGCCCGGGGAATTTCTGCCAAATAATCTCGCGCCGGACAGCTGCCCGTCTCAGCTTTTGCAGCGTAGCACAAACACAGGCACGCTGCCGGGCCCAGCCCACCACTGTTTTCTGCGTGCTTTTGTGCCTAAAACTTTGAAGAACGCGGAGTTCGTGTTCGTCAGACACGACGACCAGCGCCCTCCATTGCGCCTGCACACATGTTGAAAATGGCTGTATCTCACAATGTTAAAGAATCCTTTAAAAAATTCCTGTATCCAGATGGTGATGCGGATCATCCCGAAAATTTAATCAGTTCTTCCTTGTACCATTTCCAACAACGCCTGAAAGTTTCATGGAAATCCGTCCAAAACTTTTTGAGTTATCTTGCTCACCAACAGACAGACAAACAGACAAACGGACAGACAAACGCTGGCAAAAACATAACCTCCTGTGGCCTGCCGGAGGTAACTACACAAACTAAAACAATTATAATGGTGACTGAGCAACTCCCAATCCACAAAGTGCAACAGACAACATTTATGAATATAAGTCATAAAAGCTCACACAAATAAGTGATCTGACAAAAACAAATAAACAAGGGTTCTTAAACAGTCGCTAATATTGGAAGTCCCATTCATTTTTAATAATTCTGTAAATAATATTCACACAGTGAAACTAGAAAAGCACTCAGAGAGCGCAGACCTCCGCCAAGCGCCGCAGTTCTGCCCATACAGTCTTGATATTCCTTGATCATGAAAACATATGAGAAGCAGTGGTTCAGTAGTTATTCACGAAAATGGCATTTTCCGTAATGGCGGCCACAGTTCCTCCCATACAGTGTTTGTGTGTATGTTTTCAGATTCCTTGACCATGAAAGCATATGAGTAGCAATTGGATTGACAATGATAGGATTAGTGGTTCAGTAGTTATTCTGGAAAATGGGATTTTCCATAATGGCGGCCACAGTTCCTCCCATACAGTGTTTGTGTGTACGTTTTCAGATTCCTTGACCATGAAAACATATGACAAGCAATTGGATTCACAATGACAGGATTAGTGGTTGAGTAGTTATTGAGGAAAATGGCATTTTCCGTAATGGCAGTGTAGCGCTACAGTTCCACCCATACAGTGTTTGTGTGTACGTTTTGAGATTCCTTGACCATGAAAACATATGACTAGCAATTGGATTGACAATGATAGAATTAGTGGTTCAGTAGTTATTCACGAAAATGGCATTTTGCGTAATGGCGGTTTTCTTGTGGACGGTGATCCGGATCACCACCAAAATCTAATCATCTGTAGGATACCCCATTTCTGACAATCTGTGAAAATTTCATGAAAATCCGTCCATAACTTCTTGAGTTATCTTGCTAACAGACAAACAAACAGACAAACAAACAAACAGACAGACAAACAAACAAACAAACGCCGATGATCACATAACCTCCCCCTTTGGCGGAGGTAATAAGTCTCAGTTCCGTCCCTGTCATATTTGTCAGTCTATACATGAGTGATTGCCAACATATACAGTAGGCTGCACCTCTGTATCCCACTTCTACACACAGCCTACATTTGGGTCTGGAAAGCCTGACTGGGATTCCTGTTTCAGACAGCGATACTTGCTTTCTACGGGCATGCACTAGTTTCTCTTAAATTTGTCAAAAATTCACAACTTTTTATGGTAAATTTACTTTTTCACATCCATTTTTTTTTTACCTTTTATTCTTGCAAACTTGCAATTTTTTTCTTGTCAACTTGCAACATTCATGTGGATTTCCCCCATCTAGACAGTTAGCTGTTTTCTCTGTTTTTGTTGGGAGTTTGGGGGGTTTTTCACTCTAAAGATGAACTCTCCCCTGTTACTAAAATCGGGGCCCAAACAACACACTTCCACTGAGCCCCCAAAAACCTATAACGCCGCCGCAGGCATCTGTCACTCTTGCATTAATTTCTACTCGCAGAATTTGGGTTTAAGCATGACCTCTCCAGGATCCCACAGCCAGCAGACGCTGTAAACGCCGTGCGCGCGTGGCCGTGCGCGGCCGGGCTGCTGCTGCTGCTGCTGCTGCTGCTGCTGCAGGTGGAAGGGGGCAGAGTTTCCCCGCTGAAGCTCGCCTGGAGCCGGGCGGAGACGCCTCCCTCCCTCCCTCCTCTTTTCGGATGGGAGGACAGAGTTGCAGTCGGGACACTAATGAACTTTTTTTTTTTCTTTTTGCCAGAAACATTCCAGCAAGTGTCCTCCGGTCTGCCATGCCGGGACTGTAACGGAATCCGGATCGCTGGCCTGCTCTCCGCGCTCCCGAGTCATGGCTCCGTTCGGAAAAAACTTCCTCAAAGCTCGACTGAAAAGCAGGTAAGCTGATGAGAGAGCGAGCTTTTCAAAGCCTTTACGAAGGTGTTTCTCCCCCAGACCTGTAGAGCTGGACAGTCGTCAGCGGTGAACGGCTGGCGACGGAGACGAATTACGCACAACAGCAGGGCCGTTTCTAGCTTTTTTTTTGGGGGGGGGGGGACCCCATGTGGCACTGTGCCTGGTGAAGACTTCAAACCCTGTAAAATCCAACAACAAAAAATATTGATAAGTCCCGGCCGGGTCATGCCAAACACCATATAAAAATGGAACTTCCTGCCGTCCAGCTTGGTGCTCAGCTCAAAATGGAACGGAGGAGGGAAATGCGGGCGGCAGTGGCTCAGGCCGTAGAGCGGGTGCTCTAATAACCGGAGGGTTGGCGGTTTGAATCCCGCTGTCCCCAGACAACCTGCCGTTTTGTCCCTGGGCAAGACACTTTACCCACCTTGCCTCCAGTGTCCGTGACGCTGGGCGTGAACGTGTATAAACGGTTGGTAGTGGACGGCGAGGCCGTTGGCGCAGATTGGCAGCCACGTTTCCATTAGTCTGCCCCAGGGCAGCTGTGGCTATAGTAGTAGCTTACCATTGTCTGTGGAGTGAATGAATAATGCGTCTATGAAAAGCACTATATTAATCTGATGCATTATTTTATAACATTTTTTAAAAAGTTGCTGATTTACAAGAAAAACGTCAGATTTATGGGAAAAAGTAAAATTAAACTGTGATATGAGATGATGCCTGTTGTGAATATGTGTTATATAAATGAAATATTCATTTATTTGAGTATTTTTGACTGAATACTGGACATACAGTGCATATATATGTATGTAACAGAGTCAATAAAAGCATTCCTACTTGGCTTGCTAAGCGGGTTGACCATCTTGGTGACACAGGTAGAGTGCTGGACTCTGGAGGTTGTGAGTTCAAGCCACCAGCTGGACTTGGTTACATACTGTATATGTTTTTCCTTTTATGGAGCTGTATTTTTGTGGCTTTATTGGCTGGAGGCCTTTTTCACAGCCACCATTTTGGCAGAAAATAGAAGGGCTACCGTGAAAAAGTCCCTCAGTGGCGATGTTCATAAATCCCTTTATACACAGTCAAAGCTTATACATACAGTTTTTTTTTTAACATTGTGCTGGTGTTTTATCGTCTAAACATTTATCTGGGGGAATGGTGTGAAAGATGATATTTCAGCATCCCGGGACATTTAAAACGTCTATCACTCCTGTTTTCTAATAGCCTTTAATTAGAATAACTGGTGTTCACTTCTTAAAATGGGGAAAACTATGATGCATTGTTGTGCACCTTTCCCACAGTGAGGCGCTGTTTGAAAAGAGGCAGCCTTCACAACCACGATATTGTGTTGTTGTGTTCCGGGTTCATGCTAACTGTTAGCTCCGCTAGCGCTGTAATTTTAGTTAGTTACCCCCACAATGCACACTTTCGATTGAAGCCCAACATGACTCTTTAAATAACCTGAAGATGCCCGTAAGAAAGCAGCAAAAAGAGTGGAGCAAAAGTGGAGATATCATGGGGACAAGGGTTTTAGCCCAAATTTTAGCTTTCGGACGAGCAGGTCATCACTCCTCAGCAGACATGAGGATCCTTAAAGACGGAAGATCTGGGGTTTTAGTTATCATCCCAATGAACCCTTTGGACAAACTGTGTGATAATAATAGAATAGTGGCTTCATCCAAGAGTACCAAATGCAGCTAGCTAGCTAGCTAGCTAGCAGTCTGGCTGTCCAGTGCGTTCCCAACTGCAGGACTGTAAACACAGGTCTATAATTGTATGTGGGCAGTGGAAGAGTTTTGTTGTACTGATAGTTTTTGATCGCATGACTTCCGGCAGGATTTCCTCCAACATGGCTGCTGTTTGTTTAGTTGTGCAGTGGAGCAAAAAAGTATGAAAACCTCAGAAACTTAAAGTGAACCTCTTGATGACTCTAGACGGCGTTAAGATGACAAATTAGCTTTAATCGAGAAGCAGGACCCCGACTCGGAGAGGAGCAGGACGACACCGTGGTGGTCAGCGGCACGTTCCCCCGCAGTGATGCTACCGCCTAGCTGGTGTACGGAGACGCAGGCTACAAGGCTGAGCCAACACAGTTGACTCGGAGAAAGTGCGTGAACACAACCGAGTGTATGGCCGTACTGAACTCCGAGCACATCGTGGAGATCGTGGGAAGGCGGGGCGAGCGGGTTTCGTTTTCTCAGTTGTGGCTGGTCAAAATTATGCGCCAACCTTCAGCTGCTAAAAGTAGCTCTGTGAAACATGGTCGGAAGATTGTTTAGCACGGTTACTGTGGGTTAAATGAGCATATCAATTTGTCCCCCCTACCAGTGTTTGTACAGCCATGCGTCACACGGCCGACGATGGCACAGCAGTTCACCATATTTACAACATTTTTCTGCCGAATGCTGCGGCATCACCTCTAGCATGGCCGGCGTGTGACGACGTAACTATCAGTATGTGTGGGCAGTGGAGGTGGGTGAAATGGCCCGAAATGATATCACAATATTTTTGTGAATTTTCAAAATAACAATATTCTTGAAGATATCACAGAAAACAATTTTAATTTATAAAGGACAGATTCTCAGACATTTGTTGGACCGCAACATATTCAGTAAAACACAACAAAAATTTTATTTCCACAGCTCATAAACAGTAGCACAGATTGAGTTTCAAACATTTTCTTTAATTCTGTCTGAAATATTGCAACAACATAAAACGAACCCCATGTTTATTTTGCCGAGCAGCACGTAACATCAACAGCGCAACGGTGTGACGTCATTATGCAGCCAAATCACAATTTTCATTATTACCATGGAAACAAATTTTACACGGGAATTATTGTGAACGGAATAATATGGCTCATATTCCAGCGTACAAGAAAAGTGGCAGAAAACAATAAACAAATACACAAAGCAAAAAAAAGTTATTCCTCTGCCACTGAAACCAGATAAAAATATAAAACATGGTAAACAAAATAGGACCGAAAAGGTGTAGACTAAAGCTATAGCTTATTTTATCTCCCCTTTTACCTTAAACATTGTCTGTTTATTATAAATTTATACAGAAGAGTAAGAAAACTTTATATATAAACAAAATGTGTACATAAATGTATTAGGGGTGTAACTTTAATTGCGATTAATCGTACCAAGCGAGTTAATCATGCTAAATGCATGAAGTGCGATGCGATGTCATGCAATTATAGCGATTAATGAGATTAATCGCAATCAACCGCTATTAATCATGATTAAATTTGTACCCCCAAAAATATAAATACATTCTACAGACCTATATCCTGCCCAAGGAACTTAATGTATATTTCAGTATTCATACCTCAGAATTACATCTCAGAATCACCTCATAATTTTTACAATCTGTAGCATGTGTTACACCATTTCAAGTTGATCATACAGCTATTCTATTTTATATTACGCTTATTTTTTATGTTAGTGGCAACATCCTTTAAACAGCGGTCATCAAACTGTAGTTTTGGCCCATAAACATTACCACTGTAATTGGGCCAATGAATATCCTAAATTGTTGTCACATATTGCTGTGAAATAATAAATTTTACGTGTGGAACGATATGACGCTCGTGAGCATGTGGTTCCCTGAATATGATGCACCCACTTGTGTACGATGCTGTGGCAGATTCTCCCCACTCCCACTCATGCAATATTGCTTGATTGTGTCTCGTGTCATCAAGACCTTCCTTAATCGCTTTAATTTCCCTGATAGCCTAGCTTGGCCTTTTGAAGCCTCTCTGACTGCAGCTGGGGTCCTAAAAGGCTTTTAAAAGTGGAAAAATTACATTTTTCTGAGCCACAGGCTGTCCACTGTTATTGGTGCCGAAATTCTATTTGGCTAATTCACTGCAGACTTGTGCTGCTCAGAGTCGTGAACAAAGTTTCTCTTTCACAGTATCTAGGTCATGATCTGATCCTTTACTGGATTTGTGCTTGCAAAGCCAAGATCAGGAGTATTTTTATTAGCTTTACTCATTAAGGCTTTAAATAACCACCAATCACAAGAAAAAGAAGAAGTTTGGATTAAGTTCAGAGTTAGAGCAGCTCTTTAATGCTAAAATCTGTTGACAGTGGCACCGGCGAGAGAATTGACGCTTTTTTTTTTTCCATCACAGAGAGCTGGGAGGAATTATCTTTGATAACTTCAAACAGTCTGACTCAAGTCGTCTCCAGTGGACGTCTTAGTCTTTTTTGTGTTGTGCTGCAATTATCATTGCGACACCTATAATTATCTCAAGTGTGGAGATCTGTAGATATGTCAAACGCTTCACTTCAGAGTCTGGCTCATAACCGCGCTGAAACCTTGAGCTGGGCGTTCGCCAAAGAGCGGTGAGACGTGCAGCTGGAGATGAATGTAAACACCAGAAGTTTCATAAACTTCTGTGGAGAATATTTATTGAATAGTTTTCGCCATTAGACTCAACGTTTCTTTGAACGAGTTGGCCACCTCTCACTTTTACAGGAGCCACAGTTGCAGCGGGACAGCAGTATTTTAACGAGGGAGATGGTGGCGGTTGTGGGATGTATCTACAAATTTAGCATGAGGCACAAACATATGTAAGTAAATAAGTATACATTTAAAAAGAATAAAGGAGCAAAAGCATGATAAAATATGTTTATTTAACAAGTTCAAGTCACAAATTAAGATCAAGTCCCAAATTTATGAAAGTAACTTACAAATTTACAAGATGGGAAAAAGTCAGAAAAGTTTAAGAGAAGGAGAGTCACAAGCTTATGAAATGGGGGCGGTGAATGTACTAAACGGGGGAATGTGGCAAATTTACAAGATGAGGAAAAAGTCATAAATTTATGAAACTGGGGGAAAAACACAAATTTACAAGATGGGAAAAAGCTGCAAAATTATGAAACTGGGGGGAAAATTTGTTCACAAGATGGGAAAATGGTGCAAATTTACAACACGGGAAAAACTCACAAATTGAAGAAATTGGGGGGGGGGTCTTGAACGTACAAGATGCTCAAAAGTCGCAAATTTACAAAACTTTGGTGGAGAAAGTTGCAAATTTACAAGATGGGAAAATGTTGCAAATTTATGAAACTAGGGGAAAAACTGTTTAGCTCATCTCTCTGTTCTTTCAAATTTATCCTGCTAAAAACAAGTTAAAACAGCATGAACTGACTGCCCAGTTTAAACATGAAACAAAATGAAAATGAAAGTTGATCCCACTGAGCTGATTGCAGCTGCAGAGGCTTTCAAAAATAAAAGCCAAGCCTTCATAATAAAAGTGAGTAGATTTTCAGTCTCTTTCTCCATATTTAACGGCAAACACAAAATAAAACCAAAGTAATATTATTTATGTATAATTTCTACTGTTAAAATATTGATTGTCATACCTCTGTATACCTCCCTAAATAAAATAAATAAATAAATACATCATTTGAAAAAAAACAAAAAAAACAAAACTGGAAGTAAATTTTTCAATTATTGTGATGTTCATTTGAGGTCCCATCGCGCAGCCCTAACCCCCGTATCTCACGGCTTGGTGAGGAACGATCATGAATGTTGCACTTTTGGGGTTTTGTCTGGGCTCATAAAAGGCTGCCAAGCAATTTGCCATCCGTTTTTATCCCCCACCAGGTGAAGACCAAAGGGGGTCTTCAACCCCTTTGGGCAAGACCGAAGGGGTATTATGTTATGTCCATCCGTCCATCTGTCCATCTGTCCCAATTTTGTGAAATCAACTCCTCCTAAAGTTTGGTTCTGATTGTTTTGAAACTTGGTACCATGGTTTGATATACACTGATGATGCGTATATTGCAATTTGGCTTTGATCTGATGATTTTTGCAGGAGTTTTAGCCCCTGACTTACGACCGCCTGTTTCACCTCAATTAATAGTAATTGTTGTCTTGTGAAATCAACTCCTCCTACAGTTTTGTTCCAAATGTTTTGAAACTTGGTACCATGGTTTGATATACACTGATGATGTGCATAATGCAATTTGATTCTGATCAGATGACCTTGAGGTCAGTGTCAAAGGTCAGATTGTCCCTAAATCTTGTAAACACAATAACCACTGAAAGCAATAATGTAGGCTTTTCAAATCAGTATAGTAGTTGTATCTAAGACACATCTTGGACGACTTACACCCTGACCTGACCATGGGTTTGGGATCAAAAGGTCTTGGTTAGCATTCCCTATGCCCTCTTACTAGAGAAGCTCTCTAGGGTCACCAAACTTTAACAGGTTTACCTTGGGAGCTCAGCCAACTACTATGGGTTGTATAAAAGTATTTTTGTTGTATATTAATGGATGATAGGCTTATCATAATTTAGTTCTGCTCCAATAATTATATTGACAGTCCCTCCAGGATTTTGCGATGTTGCGATCACACCAATTCACGCGAAATCAGCCAGTCAGTGCAACTATTGCATGACCTTGCAACTTTATCCAATCACCGCATCTTTCCCACAATTTTGGCCAATCCTTGTCAACTTCCGTCAATTTCACCAATCAAATTTGTCTCTAACTGGCTCTGAAACGCTCAGTCTAACCAATCAAATGCATCGCTGCACCATGTTCACTTCCGTGTTTACAGTGAGTACTGAGTTTATAGTTTACAGTGAGTAAGATAAGATAAGATAAGCCTTTATTAGTCCCACAATGGGGAAATTCCAGGATTGCAACAGCACAGGGATAGCAACACTCAGAGCAACAATCAGAAGGCAAGAAAAAACAAGAGCAGCTAGTATACATATGTACATATTAATATATATATATATATATATATATATATATATATATATATACACACTACCGTTCAAAAGTTTGGGGTCACCCAGACAATTATTTTGTGTTTTCCATGAAAAGTCACACTTATTTACCACCATGAGTTGTAAAATGAATAGAAAATATAGTCAAGACATTGACAAGGTTAGAAATAATGATTTGTATTTGAAATAATAATTTTTTCCTTCAGACTTTGCTTTCGTTAAAGAATCCTCCATTTGCAGCAATTACAGCATTGCACACCTAACATGATTGCACAAGGGTTTTCTAATCATCCATTAGCCTTCTGATGCAATGAGCAAACACATTGTACCATTAGAACACTGGAGTGATAGCTGCTGGAAATGGGCCTCTATACACCTATCTAGATATTGCACCAAAAACCAGACATTTGCAGCTAGAATAGTCATTTACCACATTAGCAAAGTATAGAGTGTATTTCTGATTAGTTTAAAGTTATCTTCATTGAAAAAAAGTGCTTTTCTTTCAAAAATAAGGAAATTTCTAAGTGACCCAAAACTTTTGAACGGTAGTGTGTATATATATATATATATATATATATATATATATACAGTGGGGAAAAAAGTATTTAGTCAGCTACCAATTGTGCAAGTTCTCCCACTTAAAAGATGAGAGAAGTCTCCAATTTTCATCATAGGTATACCTCAACTATGAGAGACAAAATGAGAAAAAAAATCAAGAAAATCACATTGAAGGATTTTTAATGAATTAATTGGTAAATTCCTTGGTAAAATAAGTATTTGGTCAATAACAAAAGTTCATCTCAATACTTTGTTATGTACCCTTTGTTGGCAATGACAGAGGTAAAACTTTTTCTGTAAGTCTTCACAAGGTTTTCACACACTGTTGCTGGTATTTTGGCCCATTCCTCCATGCAGATCTCCTCTAGAGCAGTGATGTTTTGGGGCTGTCGCTGGGCAACACGGACTTTCAACTCCCTCCAAAGATTTTCTATGGGGTTGAGATCTGGAGACTGGCTAGGCCACTCCAGGACCTTGAAATGCTTCTTACGAAGCCACTCCTTCGTTGCCCGGGCGGTGTGTTTGGGATCATTGTCATGCTGAAAGACCCAGCCACGTTTCATTTTCAATGCCCTTGCTGGTGGAAGGAGGTTTTCACTCAAAATCTCACGATAAATGGCCCCATTCATTCTTTCCTTTACACGGATCAGTCGTCCTGGTCCCTTTGCAGAAAAACAGCCCCAAAGTATGATGTTTCCACCCCCATGCTTCACAGTAGATATGGTGTTCTTTCTCCTCCAAACACGACAAGTTGAGTTTTTACCAGAAAGTTCTATTTTGGTTTCATCTGACCATATGACATTCTCCCAATCCTCTTCTGGATCATCCAAATGCTCTCTAGCAAACTTCAGACGGGCCTGGACATGTACTGGCTTAAGCAGGGGGACACGTCTGGCACTGCAGGATTTGAGTCCCTGGCGCCGTAGTGTGTTACTGATGTAGCCTTTGTTACTTTGGTCCCAGCTCTCTGCAGGTCATTCACTTGGTCCCCCGTGTGGTTCTGGGATTTTTGCTCACCGTTCTCATGATCATTTTGACCTCACGGGGTGAGATCTTGCATGGAGCCACAGATCGAGGGAGATTATCAGTGGTCTTGTATGTCTTCCATTTTTTTAATAATTGCTCCCACAGTTGATTTCTTCACACCAAGCTGCTTACCTATTGCAGATTCAGTCTTCCCAGCCTGGTGCAGGTCTACAATTTTGTTTCTGGTGTCCTTTGACAGCTCTTTGGTCTTGGCCATAGTGGAGTTTGGAGTCTGACTGTTTGAGGTTGTGGACAGGTGTCTTTTATACTGATAATGAGTTCAAACAGGTACCATTGATACAGGTAATGAGTAGAGGACAGAGGAGCCTCTTAAAGAAGTTGTTACAGGTCTGTGAGAGCCAGAAATCTTGCTTGTTTGTAGGTGACCAAATACTTATTTTATCAAGGAATTTACCAATTAATTCATTAAAAATCCTTCAATGTGATTTTCTGGATTTTTTTTTTTCTCATTTTGTCTCTCATAGTTGAGGTATACCTATGATGAAAATTGGAGACCTCGCTCATCTTTTAAGTGGGAGAACTTGCACAATTGGTAGCTTACTAAATACTTTTTTACCTCACTGTGTGTGTACATATATATACGTATATAGACACACAGTGCGGAGCATTGTGTTTGGTGGATGTGCAGCAGAAAGTCTAAGCTCTTTCTCCGCGGATGCGGCGGGCCAGCTGGATGTCTTTGGGCATGATGGTGACCCTCTTGGCATGGATGGCGCACAGGTTGGTGTCCTCGAAGCGACCCACCAGGTAGGCCTCGCTGGCCTCCTGCAGAGCCATGACGGCGGAGCTCTGGAAGCGCAGGTCGGTCTTGAAGTCCTGAGCGATCTCCCTCACCAGGCGCTGGAAGGGCAGCTTACGGATGAGCAGCTCCGTGGATTTCTGGTAGCGACGGAGTAATGGAAGAGAATGGTAGTAATGGAACACATCAGCGAACAGAGTGTGTGATTTAAAAAAAACACTCACCCACAAGGTTTTCAACACTGTCCCTTCCTCCGTCTCCCCCAGCCTGCCGGTGGACACCTCGCCACGTCTCCGTCCTGACCATGTGTACGAAGCACTGGGTTTGTGTTGAAAAACATGCACCTGCCCCAAAAGCACCCCGTCGCAGGAGCGCGCGTAAGGAGAGTGCACTACACTACAGCCAGTGTTTGAACATTTATACATCTTTAGAGGTAAAATCATTACTACATCTGGTCAATGAGCTTTAAAACTGTGAATCTCCGGTCTGGACTCTGGACGGACAAACGCACCCACCCCACCCCCCTCGCCATCCCGCTGTAAATGAAAGATGTGTGTGTGAAGACCGACATGCAGCAGACAGACGGGTAGGCATGGAAAGAGAGAGAATATTCTCTGTATTATTATTATTTTTTTTTTCAGAAAAACACAGACGCCAATACAGTGCAACAGAATAAATTATTTCTTTCTTCCTCTCCACTCGGTAAGGAGTGGTTGGGAACCGTAGGGAGTTGTCAAATGAAGGTGCTGCCAATAATTTCCAAATCTGTACTCTTTAACATGCATTCAGTGCAATTTAGCTGTTGTAATGGATGTTGTGTTGAAGTCTGTATTTGCTGTTGCACAGAAGAGTTTCTCTGTATAGCAGAAGTTTCTGCTTAATTTACAAATCAGTATAATAGGAAATTTTTGACAATCCTGTGCTTTTCTTGTGTTGTTATATAGAATATCACTGCAGTAAAAAAAACAAACATCTGCTTTAAAATTTGGAATTCTTCTCACAACTTCTAGTGCAAAAAACACTAAAAACATCACAACTTTTTTAAAAAGTTCCCACGAATTCAGGCTTTTTGGTGTTCAACAATCATAAAAACACCCCACAAAATCCTGGAGGGACTGTATTGAAAAGTTGAAAACTGCTTTCCTTCAGTAACACTGAGATCTTCAAAGAAAATGGAGGTGGGGGATACTGCACTCGCCTTAGAGTGTTCTTGTGAGGTCGTCAACAGTTTCTCTTGTTGCCAGGAAATTTTGAATACGTTCATGTAGCATGTTATGTAACATCTTCATAATGTTTTTGTGGATGCACTTTTCCGCAATCATTTGCAAAATGATTGTAATGCCTGTTTAAGACCCTTTACAACAAAACTGTTGGCGACCATAAAAACTGTGTGCAAATTGTTTTGCAACTGAAAGGTTGCACTGAAAGGGTTCTATGAACCCTGACGAAACCCAAAAAGTGCAGTGTTCTTGACAAATCTTGATTTTTCGCCAACTTTTGTCATAACAGTTGGCGAATCCAAAAATTGCCACATTCGTCAGCATTCGCCGTTCCGTGAGGTACTGCAGCAACAGAAATGTTGGGTATTTGTTATAAGTTACAAATTTAGAGGAAAAATATCACAAATTTACAAGAAATGGAAACCTGATGATAAAGTTGCAAATTTACCAAAAAGGTCACAAATTTATATGAATAATTTTGGAAATATATAAGTAAAAACTAATTAACATGACAATAAAAAGCACCAAGGTGCTGTGCCTTGATGCCTGTGGCATGGTAGCATGGGTGGCTGTAAAAAAGTGGCAGTCTGATCTCTACTGGCCCAGCATTATTACATTTCCTGTTTTCACGGCTGCATTGACAGAAATAGTGAGTTAAATTTGTGTTTATTTTGAAAATAAAGCCTTATCTCACAATTCTGGCAAATTAAAAGTTGACAAAATATGACGATACACTGATATAAGCCTTTAGTTCCACTTAATTTTGACCGGGCGAGCTGAAACAGAGAGGCGGACAGACATACAGATTCACACACCCACACAGCCACAAGCAGACACACTAACTGATTACTGTATGCCTCTGTTTCATCGAGGCAAAGTAACATTTACAAGAAAAGCTGGAAAATTAAGGGAAAAACCGCCCTTTCCCTCCTTTGATTTACACCTATGTCAAACGTTAACACTACTTTTATTTGAGTACAACTCCTGGCTACTCTACCCACCTCTGCTGTCTGTTAAAAAGGGACAAGAGGGGAGAATTTCTTTTCATTAGTCAGCAGTCATTTGGTGAAATTTCTTATCTCCTGCTGTAAGGAGATAATGAGGGTGGGTGTTTTCAGAGGGGACAGGAAGAGAGGAGGAATGGGTGTGTTGTGTCTCTGCTCACAGATGCCTATCAGGAGCAGGAGTCATCCCAGAGATCAACACATCCAGATGGAGAAGTGTTGTTATTTCCTCCATAATCCCTCATCCTCTTTTAGATAAGAGTGGGAGGAAGCATCTTCTGTCCACCACAGGGTTGTTTTTTTTTTTTTTTTTTTTTAATTTACTTAGACAAGCAAAGAGAACCCAACATGTAGGCCCTTTTTACCTGTTTAATTTAAAGAGTCCCTGTTATACTTTTTGGGGTTTACCCTGTAGGAATTGCAAGAATGAAGAGGCTGTCCCAGAAAGGTGCCAGAGTACAATAAAATGCAAATTTTCCCATGAGTAAATATTGAGGGGGACACTACAGAGCCATAGGTTTTGGGGGGCAGTATGCAAGATTTTGTAACGGGGAAGAATTCAAACCCAATAAAATGTGGAAAAACATCTGTATATATGTATATGTATAACTTGAGTAAAATAGAATAAAATAGGATTATTGCCTCAACAAACAAAAAAAAAAAATCATTCATTACATAAATCATTACATCAAATACAATCACTACATAAAATAAAAATTGAACATCCATGTGAACGTTCCGAAATTTATGAGGGAAAAAAAAGTCACAAATTTTAAAGAAAAGGAGTTGCAAATTTACAAGAAAAAATGTCAGAAATCATTACAAATTAATAAGAAAAAAAAGTTTCAAATTAATGAGACAAAGGTTGCAAACTTAAAGTGACACGCCGGAAAAAAATCAAGCAAAATAATTCCAAACTCCCAAGTATGTGTTTTTCTGCTGTGAATGTCTGCTTAAGCACTCCCACCCCCCCACCCCCCCCAAAAAAGGCAGATTTGGACAGACTGTTTCTAGCTACATCAGTATTCCTGGTTAGCCTGATTGGTTATAACATTAACCAATCAGATGGATACCCTTGGCTACCTCGGGGGAAGAGGGAAGAGCCGAGGAGCAGCAGGATTGAGGCAGAGGGGGATGAAGGCGTTCATTTTGCATAACAAAGCAGTGGAGGAGGAGGTGATCAATCACGTGCAGAGGTAGCAGCAGCAGAGAGAGAGAGAGAGAGCGGAGAGAGGCAGAGAAGGGGGGCACGATTTGAATGTGGCTGTGCGAGACCACGGTCTCAGTGGACAGGCGTCGCACTGTGAGCTGAAAGCAGCCACATTCAAATCGCGCCCCCCCCCCCCCCACTCAGTCACTGGCGGATGGGGGACTGGTTGTTAGTAAAAAGTAAACACATATTTGGCAGCTACCCGTTTATCTCTCACCTCGACTGTTTTCAGAAAAATGTTTCGCTTTTTACTTTTGAAGATATAGGCAAAACTTTAATGTCCGGAATAGGGATGTTAATGATTAATTGACTTTCGATTAATTGTCGATAAGAATTTAGTCGACTAAATTAAATTAGTTGTCAATTACTTGATAACTCAGCAGTCCTATTCAATGGGAGCTTATTCTATGAAATGTAGTGGCTTCGCCGTCATTTCAACCAAAAAAGCAGAAGAAGATGCTAAACCCCCAGAGCGCATGCACTGTGCAGAGCGAAAAAAACTTGCCCTTCCGGGTTACGTCAGAGAGCCACAACAAGTTCCAATGGCACGTTCCAATGTCCACCTGTCAAATCAGCAGAGCGGAGAAACGGACTGCAGCAGGCTACACGAGCACAAAAACCTATCCGCGCTGCCTCCCTTCAACCTGCCACTAGATGGGAAAGCAGACTGGACTCAAGGCACCACTAAGGTAACAGACAACAGAGGGAGCCCAGATCGTACTGGGTTTGTCTGGATTGCCGGGTACCGTGATAATGTTTAACATGCAACAGATGAAGCATCTCATAATCTATTTTCCCGTTAAAACAGTCTACCAGTACATCTCAGTAAATTAGAACATGAAAGTTTTTTTTAATATAACTAAAAAAGATTAATTATAATATTGGTAATAGTTTTTAAACTAAATAAAAAATCATGATATTTGTAATTTATTGAGATGTACCAGCACATAGTACGCACTATACAGTACAAAATTTGTTAAACTACAAAAAATGCCATTGTGTGTAGTAAAAAAATGCAAATGGTACAATAAATCATTGAGGAATATAATATTCATGTTTTATTCAGTATATATAAAAAAACAGCACCTTTTTATATGTTAAAGATAGACCGTATTGTACCGAGGGAAATTCAGATTCTCAGGAAGAACACCGCTTATCAATTAATCGTTAATCGATTGATAAGGTGAATCAGTTATCAATCAATGAATTAATTGATAACTTGCATCCCTAGTCTGGAAACATCTTGAACTGATAGCACCCCACTCACCAGGAGTTGCGGTGACCAATCCACGTGCAAGCCCTGCAGGCCACTAATTAGAATATTCATAGATCCGCACATATTTAAGTAGGTGCAAGATTTAAAATCTCTTCCCAAGCAATTCTAAGGCAGTGAAAGGGTGTTTTTGTGGGTAAAAAGCCACAATATACTATTCTGGCCAATACACATTTGTTTTTGAGGTGGATTTAGATTCACCGGAGTGCACCTTTAACCACTTGCACTCCGGGCAATTTTCCTAAAAATGCCAAAAAATAACGTGCCCAAAGTAAATCGAAAGCTGTTCTTCAACCCTTTGCAGCATCTTCATGGGGTTGGTCTCATTTAAAAGAAAACACTTTGAATTTTTTGGCAAAAAAAACATAATCTCTCTACGTGCTCCGGCCACTGAGTTACAGTCATCTAAACATACTGAACTTGAAGAAAAAAAATTTGGACACAGTGTTACAATAATGGTAACAATACCACAAAAAATGAATATTTTACACAGCTTTGTTCTCAGGCTGTTCCCAGGCGTTTTGGAACTGTGCCAAATTGTGCCAAATGGCACAGTTTGGAAAAACGTCTGTAACTTTTGAATGATTCAATGTAGAAGCTTCATTTTAGGCTCAAAGAAAAAGTTACACTCAGGGCTGTGTCTGTGTGTGTGTGGGGGGGGGGGGGGTCGTCCCCCCCCCTCCCTGCTATCAAGGACAGAGTTCGGCCCTCGCTACATGACAGATTACACTCGTTGCATGTTTCCACAGCAACGCTGTCACAGCGGCTCCCCCCCCTCGCTACTGTGTGTGTGTGTGTGGGGGGGGGTTGTCCCCCCCCCCACCGCTCGCTACAGAGCATGAACTTTAGCCATCACTACACAACGGATTAGCCTTATGTGGTGTTGTAGGACAGCAGTGCAGTCACCGCGCCCCCCCCCCCCCCCGCTGCAGAAGAATAGCGGGGGTGGGGGGGCGTTCACAGCCTGTACACTGCGAGCAACCCCTTGTACCGCGGCGCACGAACTTCAGACTTCGTGAACCGCACAGCTGTAATTCACTGATCGGTCAAAAGTCATTTTGGATTACAATTTTCAGGGATAGAGAATAATTTAGCTTATAACACCTTACCTCTTCACAGCGGAGTCTTGGCGAACTTGTCTTCCTCATTGTCAGACGAACGCGACGCTGGTCCGCTCTGGTTCTGGTCTCGCGACTCGATCAAAACATAATTCCATTATTGCGGTTTTGTGCTTCCATGATTGCGGTTTTTGGCGAACGATTTTTCAAAACAAATAACAGTAGTAATTAAAAAAAGACTGGCGAAGGCGTGTGTTTCACTCAGCCTTCGTCGTCAGCCTCCGTCGGTCTATAATGACCATGGAAGAAATCATAACGTCTACTCTGCTGGAACCAATACAAAATAAGCACCGCCTGTGGCCGAACATGCCGATCCACGAATGGCACTCCCTGTCACACAGGTTGCATTTGTAGATGGTCTCCATGCTGCTGGGTCTGTGGAGCTCTTCCTGTGTCCTTTTTTGATCCGCTGCAGCAGCCAGTCTTCACCCAGCCTTAAAAAAAAAACAGCTCACGAACTTCTCTGCTTCAATTGGCTCACTGCATTCAAAGCGTTGGGAGGCGGGTCCTCCTTCCTAGGTTTTCATTCATTGGTTCTTCAAGGTTTCAGAAACCCAATTCAAGGCTCTTATTAGTCGAATGAGAGGTCAATCAGATGAACTAATCTGTTCGCGGCTGTGTTTGCAGATTTTTTTTTCAGTGGCGCTTGGAGACCACACCACCTACACCACCACCATCAATATCCTTATCATGCGTCATGCGCACGAGGGTGCACGAGTGCGCTCTCGTGCGCCCTCGTGCGCCCTAGGACGCAGAGACTTGCCCGCCTGCGGAACAACGGAGTGCAAGTGGTTAAGAAAAATGTGGTAAATTTACATGATAAAGGTTGCAAATTAACAAGAAGAAAACTGCAAATTTACATGAAAAAAGTTGCAAATTTATAAGAAAAATACTGCAAATTTATGAGAAGAAAGTTGCAAATTAATGAGAGAAAAGTTGCAAACATAAGAAAAAAATTGCGAATTTATGAGAAAGTTGCAAATTCAAATAAACAAGTAGGAAATTAATGAGAAAAAGTTGCAAGCTTAATAAAATGGCTGCAAAGTTACAAGAAAAATGTTGCAAATTTATGAGAAGTAGTTGCAAATTTACATGAAAAAGTTGTACATTTACATGAAAAAAGTTGTAAATTTATGAGAAAAAAAAAGTTGGAAATTAATAGGGAAAGGCAGACACTACAGAGCCATCCCTAGGTTTTGGGAGGCAGTATGCAAGATTTTGTAATGGGGAAGAATTCAAACCCGATAAAATGTGGGGAAAAAACATCTTAATAAAAAAAGTTGCAAGTTTAGGAGAAAAAAGTTGCAAATTCAAATGAAAAAAGTTGCAAATTAATGAAAAAAGTTACAAATTTGCACGAAAAATGCTGTAAATTAATGAGGAAACATTAGCAAAAGTTATTTGAACCTTTAAAAAAAAAGGTAAAACAGACTCTCTAATAAACAGCTTTTTACTGTTATTTTTTGTAAACTTGCATCTTTTTTATTAATTTACAACTTTTTTGTTTACTTTATTAATCCCAGAGGGAAATTCAAGCATAAGGCAGCCAGGGTGCAGCACCAATCCCTTCACACACACGGCCACTTTAGAGCTTCCAGTTAACCTAACTTGCATGTTTTTGGAATGTGGAGCATCGAGGGTAAACCCACGCAAGCATGGGGAGAACATGCAAACTCCACACAGAGAGGCGCTGCTGGCTGGTGGATTTGAACACACAGCCTTCTTACTGTGAGGCAACAGTGCTAACCACTACACCACCATGCTGCCGATTTAGCTCATAAATTTGAGGCTTTTTTTTCTCTGAACTTGTGATTTTTTCCTCCCAAGTATGAAATAAATTTGCAACTCATTTCCTGAAAATAAACTTTTTTTTCATTCGTAAATTTGCATATTTTTCTTCTAAATTTGTGAATTTTTTTCTGGTAAATTTGCAAAAAAAATTCTCATAAACGTACAACTTTTTCTTCGAAATGTTTGGTTTTCTTAAAAATACACAACTTATTTCACAGAAATTTGAAAAGTTTTTCTCGTTAATTTGTGACTTTTTTCTGGTCAATGTGCATAATTACCTCCGGCATGGAGGTTTTCATCCATGTTGGTTTGTCTGTCTGTTAGCAGGATTACGCAAAAACTACTGAACAGATTTAGATGAAATTTTCACCAAAGGTGGCCCTTGGGCTACAGAGGAACCCATTACATTTTGGTGATGATCTGAGAATGCATGCCTCCACCAAGGCTCTTATCTTCTCACAGTGTGTTGCGCAAGAATACTGCAAAACTACTGAACAGAGTCTGATGCATTTTTCACCAGAGGTGGCTCTTGGGCTACACATGAACCCATAACATTTTGGAAGTGATCCATGAGGGATTATGAGCCTTGGTGGAGGTATGCACTCTGAGTGCTTTTCTAGTTTTACTCTCAAATTTGTGACTTTATCCTCTTTAATTTGCAACCTTTTACCCCACATAATTTGTAACATTTTAAAAAATTGCAACTTTTCTCCTAAATCTGGGGCTTTTTTCTTGTAAATGTGTAGCTTTTTTCTCATGTTTTTAAAATGTACAACTCTTCATGTAAATTAGCATTTTTTTCTCTTTAATTTGGAACGTTTTCTTGCAAACTCACAATTTTGTTCTCATAAATAAGCAACATATTGTCAATATTTTTTGTCATTTCTTTCGCTCATATTTTAGAGTTTTTCTTTCATTTGCAGCTTTTTTGTACATCAGTGAATTTATTGTTTATTATTTATGTTTTGACCAAAGCATGTCACAAATATGTTACGAACACCTTTGAGAATTGTGTTACCATGTGGAAAAAGAGCATAACAGAGGCTCTTTAACTTCTATGGTAAACTTTAACAGTCATACAGTACTGTAACTGTCCACAGAGATAATGCACCTCTGATGTTTTGTTTATGATTGAATAAACTGGCCTGGTAAAAAAAAATAATAAAAAAAATGCAGCTTTGACAGTCCAGGAAATGCCAGTGCAGTGCTTTGACCGTGCTTGTTTATCAGTCTGATGTTATTAACATTTACGATACGGGAAGCAATGCAAAGGTCATGTGTCTGTGTTGTATCCCTCTGCAGCCTAACACCATACATCCTTATTCCTTTTAAAAGGATCAGTTTAATCAAGTTAAAACTAAAAAAATTTTCATACTCGCCACCATTGTCTTTGTAAGTTTTAGTAATAAGTTCTAAGAAGGATTTCTAAAGAGCTAGTTCATATAAACACATCTAAATCAGTCCCTTCAGGATTTCGCGAGATGTTTTTATGATTGCTGCGGACCAAAAAGCTGGAGTTTTTTTAAATAGTTGCGATAAAAGTTGCGATGTTTGAGTTTTTTTGCACTAAAAGTTGTGGGAAGAATTACTAATTTTAAAGTAGATGTTTTTTTTCAGTTTACTGCAGTGATATTCTATATAGCAATACAAGAAAAACCCAGGATTGTCAAAAATTTCCTATAACAGTGATTTGTAAATTAAGCAGAAACTTCTGCTATACAGAAAAACTATTTTGTGCAACAGCAAATGCAAACATTAACACAATATCCATTATAACAACTAAATTGCACTGAATACATGTTAAGGAGTACAGATTTGGAAAATATTGGCAACACCTTCATTTGAAAACTTCCTGTGCTCGCCAACCACTCGGTACTGAGCAGAGAGGAAAAAAGAAATAATTTATTCTGTTGGTCTGTATTGTCTATTGGAGTCATTGTTTTTCTGGAAAAAAAAATTACAGACAATATTGTCTCTCTTTCCGTGCCTGACTCCTACCTGTCTATCTGCTACGCATCTTGACACACACACACATCTTTCATTTACAGCGAAGCGGGGGTGGGATGTCGTGTCCAGACCAGAGAATCACAGTTTTAAAGTTCATTGACCAGATGTAGTAATGATTTTACCTCTAAAGATGTATAAAATGCTCAAACACTGGCTGTAGTGTTAGATTTGCTTGTTTTGTTTGTGGTTTTATGACGTTTGTTCTCATGCGCGCTTCCGCAACGGGGTGCTTTTGGGGCAGGCGGATGTTTTTGAACACAAACCCAGCACTTCGTACACGCGGTCAGGACGGAGACGTGGCGAGACGTCCACCGGCAAGCTGGGGGAGATGGAGGAAGGGACGGTGTTGGAAACCTTGTGGGTGAGTGTTTTTTTTATCACACACTCTGTTTTTACTAATGTGTTCTGTTAATACTCACTATAAGCATGGAAATGAATGCGGTGCAGCGATGCATTTGATTGGTTAGACTGAGCATTTGAGCGCCAGTCAGAGACAAATTTGATTGGTGAAATTGGCGGAAGTTGATGAGGATTGGTCAAAATTGCAGGAAAATTGCGTTGATTGGACAAAGTTGCAAGGTCACGCAATAGTTGCACTAATTTGCTGATTTCACGTGAATTGACGCGATCGCAACATTGCAAATATCCTGGAGGGACTGCTGAATAGTTTCAGCTGTATAACTGGTTTGACTATAGATGTCCATGCCAATCTGTTTTTTTAAGCTGTCCCAAATACCATTTTGAAAAAAGTTGAAGATAACTTCAGTTCTCCCCAAAAAATGTTGTGGGTGAGCTTGTAGCTTGAGGGGTCCCTTAGTGGCTGAGGGGGCCTCTTGCATTTGCGTACCCTGCTTTTTGGCCAGAAGCGCCTGTGGTGAGCATTATATGAGCTGGTTGGCTGTCATACGGTACCACTTCTCAGGTTGTAATGAGCTGCTGTGGTATAGTGTTGCGTTTCATCTGAGATGTCCATCATAATTGGGGGAAGTTAAGAAATTTACACAAACACTGTAATGTTTGCCAAACAAATGTCCTTTTGACTAAACTCATTTTCGGAGTGGCTTGGGGGAAGCACTGAAGTTACCTTCAGCGGTGGGGAAAGTGTCTTGCCCAAGCACAACAACAGGATGGCTGTGGAGAGCAAGGATTTGAACCACCAACCCTCCGGTTATTGCATGACCCACTTTATCTCCTGAGCCACTGCCATCCCAGTAAGACCAGCTTAACACAAGCCAGATACACCTGGCGGCAAAACCGGGTATTGAAGTGCTTACCCCTGTATCTCATAGAGCAGTGAATGCTGAGGAATGTTCATGAACGTTGTAAAAGGTTGCCAAATAGTTAGCGACCTTAGAAACTGTTGGCAATCTATTTTTTCTTGTCTGCAAAAAGTTTTGAACATGCTAAGTGTGGGGAGCCTTGAATAACGAAACCGAATTGCATTTTATTCAAGTTTATTTCAAGCAATCATTCCCACAGTCTGCTCTCATTCTTGAGCAGCGAACAAAGAGGAGGAAACACACCAAAGTCCTCGCCTTTATACATTCTCACATCAAGGGATCTCCCTCGCAGGGGAAGTCACACATCTCCATCATAATCCCTTTATTCACATTCATCAACCTTTTATTTACATTACTCCCCCCTCTCTCCTCTCGAGCCTCAGAGGTCAGGAAGTCTTCTGTCCACACCTATGTCTTCTCTCGCTGTCCTCCGCAGGGGGTCCAGACTCTGCGGCTCTGCCTCGCAGGGGTCTTGAGACTCTGCGGCTCCTTCATCGTGAGGCGAAATCACATATGCATGTGTCCAACATGTGCATGCACAACTACACAGCCATATAACCCCCCCCCCCCCCCAAACGATGAAGAAAGGACTATTCCCTAAAATTCAATAACACATTACTGACTACTGTATAATCAACACCAACATTCAGTCTGTGCGCCGCTTGGGCTTCAACCGTATGCTGAATCTGCTGTGAGTTGGCCCCGCCTTGCCTGCGGCACCTTTCTGCTTCGGCTCTGTTGACTGAGGGAGAGAGTGATTTTGTGCCCCTTGCGGGGACCTGCCTCGTCGAGGCGCCACTGCGACCGGCACAGACCCGTCCTTCATGACAAAAGCAGGTTTTAGTCTGTCAATACTGACTGTCGCTTTTCTGTCTCCAAAATCTAGCACAAATTGCGTATCACCTGCCTCCAGCACTCGAAATGGCCCTTCGTAAGGAGGTTTGAGCGTTGCTTTTAGGGCTTCGCGCCTGACAAAAAAGAAATCGGCATTTTTCAAAGCCTTGGGGACGAAAACTCGTGGAAAAGCGTGATGAACCGGACCCGGCAGTGTGTCTGCTCCCGTGCCAACTAACGGTCTCAGAGCAGAGAGCGGTGAGGGCTCCGGGTGCTCTGGTAAAAACTCGCCTGGCAGCCTAAGAGTTTGTGCGAATACCAGCTCCGCTGGGGAGGCGTCTAAGTCCTCTTTGGGCGCAGAACGCAACCCTAATAAAACCCATGGCAGTTTATTTACCCAATCTGCATCCGTGAGCGACGCTCTGAGTGCTGCCTTCAAAGACCTATGAAAACGCTCGCATAAACCATTAGCCTGAGGGTGGTAAGCCGTAGTACGGTGCATTTTGGCTCCTAAGCCGTTGGCCATCGCTGACCACAGCTCAGAGATGAATTGAGGTCCCCTATCGGACGTAATGTCCGAGGGAACCCCGAAACGCGCCACCAAAGCCGTTAAAAAAACGCGAGCCACCTCCGCGGCCGTGGTCGTCGCAAGCGGGACCACTTCCGGCCAACGTGTGGTTCAGTCCACCATTGTCAAAAGATGGGTGAACCCCTGTGATGCCGGTAGGGGGCCCACAAGGTCGACGTGTATATGGTCGAACCTTCTGGCTGGAATGCGAAACGGTTCTAACGGGGCTCTTGTGTGCTTGTGAATTTTGGCCCGTTGACAGGAAATGCAGGTTTTTGCCCATTCCTTCACGTGCTTGCATAGGCATGGCCAAACAAACTTTTCCGCCACCATTTTCACTGACGCGCGCACCCCCTGGTGCGCCAGTGAGTGGACCGAGTCAAAAACACGGCGGCGCCACGTGGCCGGAACCACCGGACGCGGGCGCCCCGTCGACACGTCGCAGATCAGGGGGGGCATACCGGTTTGTAAACACTTGCTCTCCAGCCTTAACCCTGTTGGTCCAGACTGGAGCGCGCACACGTCTGTGTCCGCCCCCTGGTCCGCTGCCATGGCTGCGTAATCTATACCCACGTGCACCGGGGCGGCGCGCGCCACCGTGCCGCTCTCCTGCGGCGCGGTCATGGTGGCCCGTTCTGCCTCTGCGCGTGGTGGAGTTGTGAACGCGCGCGAGAGACAATCTGCTACTACATTGAATTTGCCCGCAACGTGCCTAATGTCAGTGGTAAATTCCGAGATCGCGGCCAGCTGCCTCTGCTGCCTGCCTGACCACGGGTCTGAAATTTTGGCCATAGCGTATGTGAGCGGCTTGTGGTCCACATAAGCGGTGAAGCACCGTCCTTCCAGCCAGAACTGGAAATGACGAATAGCCAAATGCAGCGCCAACAGTTCTCTGTCGAACGTGCTGTATTTTCGCTCAGCCGCGCTTAAGGATTTGCTAAAGAAAGCCAAAGGCTGCCAAACTCCGGCGACCTGTTGCTCAATAACGGCCCCTATGGCTAGATCTGAAGCGTCTGTCGTCAGCGCGATACGTGCTGCCGGGTCTGGGTGGGCCAGGAGCGCAGCGTCAGCCAAGGCTTTTTTAACCTCTGTGAACGCGCGCTCCCGCTCCGGGGACCATTCTATCGCCTGGGTTGGTTTTTGCTTTTTGAGCGCGGCATATAACGGTTGCATGATTTGGGCTGCGTGGGGCAGGAATCGGTTATAAAAATTCACCATCCCCAAGAATTCCTGTAGTGATTTGACCGTTTGTGGCCGGGGAAAATCCGCTACCGCGCATACTTTATCTGGTAACGGAACCGCTCCCTCTGGGGAGACGCGGTGACCCAAAAAATCGATCCGCTCGACGCCGAACTGGCACTTGGTTAGGTTAACTATTAAGCCGTGCTCTCCCAGCCTCCTAAAAACTGCTGTGAGGTGCGTTTCGTGTTCGTCCTCTGAAGTACTCGCGACCAAAATGTCGTCGAGGTACACAAACATGAAAGGGAGATCACGTAACACGGCATCCATCATCCGCTGAAACGTTTGCGCCGCCCCTTTGAGACCAAACGGCATGCGTAAAAATTTGAAAAGTCCGAACGGGGTTATTACCGCTGTTTTAGGAATGTCCTCCGGTTGGACTGGGACTTGGTGATAGCCGCGAACCAGATCAATCTTTGAAAAAATGTGCGCCCCCGCCAGGTGCACCGAAAAATCCTGAATGTGCGGGATGGGATAACGATCGTGCGCCGTAGCATTGTTTAGCCTGCGGTAATCACCACACGGTCTCCAGGAGCCATCGGCTTTCGGTACCATGTGCAGCGGCGAAGCCCACGGGCTTTTTGACCTACGAACGATGCCCAGCCTCTCTAGGCTGGCGAACTCCTCGCGCGGAATGGCGAGCTTAACTGCATCCAAGCGCCGAGCTTTTGCAAACACGGGAGGACCAGATGTAGGTATAAAGTGTTTCACCCTGTGCTTCGCGACTGTCGCTGAAAAAGTGGGCACAGTGAGCGCTGGAAATTGGGTGAGGAGTGTGTGAAACTTACCACCTGCTGTAGCGACGTGGGTCTGTACTGGTGGCGGGGACACTCGAGCTGAACAGGGGAGAGAGTAAAAAGAGAGTGCATTTACCAGCCGTCTATTAGCAAGATCAACTAACAGATTGTGTGAACACAAAAAATCCGCGCCCAACATGTTGAAACTCACCGCCGCTATTACAAAAGTCCATTCATATGTGCGGCCATGTAAGCATAAAGGCAAGGTCCTTTTCCTGTAGGTGTTGATGCTCGAGCCATTTGCCGCCGTAGCTCCGCTACCGCGGGGTCCAGCCACCCGGTCCGCATATGTTGGGGTGATGAAGCTCACTTGGGCTCCGGTGTCTATGAGGAACTCCCGTCCGGAGCGCGCATCCGTGATGTAGAGCAGCTTGTTGCCTTCTCCGAGGGTCGAATCTGCCAGCGACCCCCCGGTCTTGTTGTTTCCCGAACTCCTGAAGTTGCAGGGTGGCACACACCTGCGTGCCCTCTCAGCAAACCTCTGATGGTAAAAGCAGAGATCCTCTCCTCCGCTGTGTCGGGGCCGCGCCTCTGCCACCGGACCATTGGCTCCACCTCGTCGCGGCCGTGCTGCCGCCGTCGTCGGCCAGTCTGGGTCTCCCCCTCTGGCTCCCCGCTGTCTTGGGTCGCCGCTGTGGTTGCCTGCCCGCCGCAGGCGTCCAGAATCCCATCTGCTTCCTGGGCCAGCTCCCGGAACTCCTCCAGGGTGTGACACTTCTTGCCGGCCAGCGTGCTTCTCGCATGCGTCGGGAGGTTGGAGAGGAAGATGAACTGGAAAAGGAAATCATCGTTGTCCAACCCTCTCAGCTGTATCATCCCCTCCATCAGGGCGCTTGGCCTGTGTCCTCCTTGGTCTAGCAAAGACAGGATCCTCCTCGCCCTCACTTCGGCCGAGGGGGTGAAAAACTTGATGAGGGTGGATTTCAGCTTGTCGTACCTGCCGGTCACGGGTGGCTGCTCCACCAAACTCTGCACACACCGAGCTGTGCTGTTATCCAGTTTAGCGATGACATGGTGGAACTTAGTGTCATCCACCGTTACTCCTGCGAGCGCGAACTGCGACTCCGCTTGCAGGAACCACGACCGTGGGTTATCCTGCCAGAAATCAGGCAGCTTGACGGCCATTGCGCTCGCCAGCTCAGAACTCTGAGTCCGGGATCCTGAGACCTTCTCCGGTCATTCTCAACGTCGTCAGTCACCAATGTGGGGAGCCTTGAATAACGAAACCGAATTGCATTTTATTCAAGTTTATTTCAAGCAATCATTCCCACAGTCTGCTCTCATTCTTGAGCAGCGAACAAAGAGGAGGAAACACACCAAAGTCCTCGCCTTTATACATTCTCACATCAAGGGATCTCCCTCGCAGGGGAAGTCACACATCTCCATCATAATCCCTTTATTCACATTCATCAACCTTTTATTTACATTACTCCCCCCTCTCTCCTCTCGAGCCTCAGAGGTCAGGAAGTCTTCTGTCCACACCTATGTCTTCTCTCGCTGTCCTCCGCAGGGGGTCCAGACTCTGCGGCTCTGCCTCGCAGGGGTCTTGAGACTCTGCGGCTCCTTCATCGTGAGGCTAAATCACATATGCATGTGTCCAA
This sequence comes from Pholidichthys leucotaenia, assembly GCA_020510985.1. Lineage (NCBI taxonomy): Eukaryota > Metazoa > Chordata > Actinopteri > Cichliformes > Pholidichthyidae > Pholidichthys > Pholidichthys leucotaenia. The sequence continues at coordinate 426,050,064 of CM035840.1, read as the reverse complement.
CATGTGCATGCACAACTACACAGCCATACTAAGTACTTTTTTTGCAAATGCAATTTTCTGCAAACAGTTGTAAAATAGTTGTTGGCATTTACAAACAGTTGTAATGCATGTTGTGAAAGTCATTTTTGGTTCACCTAGTAGTGAACACTTGCAGCGGTTTAAGACCCTTTATGACAAAACTGTTGGCGACCTTAAAAACTGTGTTCGAATTGCTTTATGAACCCTGACGGAATCCAAACAGCACAGCGTTCATGAACGTTCCTCAGGATTCGTCCGTGAGATACTAGCTTGATTTTCACCAACATTCATCAGAAAAATTGGCGAATCCAGAAATTGCCACGTTCGTTAGCATTCGCCACTCTGTGAGATACTACCCTTAGCAGCTGAGGTTGAATCCAAGCACAGACCCATTAACATCTCTCCACTTTCACAGTCAACATCGTTTATCTGAGAGGGAGAGCAACAAGTGACAGACTACTAGCCTTATGGGCCAAATCTGCTACAGAGAGGTAGGGACTGGGAAATGCATGTTGACTTGGACCAACGACTCATATTTCCACCTGAGATTGCAGCAACCACCTTACAGCCAGATGTAGTTGTTTGGTCAACGTCCTGTCAGCATGCTTTCCGCATTGTGCTGACTGTTGACTGTTGTTTTTTGTTGTTGTTGTTTGAATCACAAACAAAACAAGCTAAATTAAACTAAACTAAAAACTAAACTGTCCCTTGGGAGGATTCCAAAGGAACAGAAGAAGCTGCGCTACACCACCCTGGTGGTTGAAGCTGCAGTAGAAGGCCTGGAAAACTGAGGTGCACCCAGTTGAGGTAGGCTGTCGAGGCTTTGTTGTCAAGACTACCCAAAGACTTTGGGATCAGGGGGCAGGCTCAGAAGACAGCAGTTAGGGCACTGGTCAGTACAGAGGAGAGAAGCAGTCATTGGCTGTGGCTGAAAAGAAAGGATCTGATATGGGCTTCTGCCGACCTGGAGTACGCAGATGATACCACCCTCTTTAGCAACTCGATTGACAAGCTCAGGGGTGCACTGATGTAATATCAGGAGGAATCCACAAAACTTGGCCTTCAGATGAGCTGGGCAAAAACCAAGCTGTCAGTCATGTCTGTGATGGCCCAGAGCCTCCAACATTCCATATTGGTCCTGACGCTATGGAGTCTGTCAGCTCCTTCATTTACCTGAGCTCTACAGTCGGCAACAACGAAGATCAACCGCAGATATGGCCTGACTGCCGGAGTCATGCACTCCTTATGGAAGCCCCTTTGGCACCACAGCTCTATCTCCAAGAAGACAAAGCTCCATATCTACAACACCTCAGCCCTCTCCATTCTCCTCTATGGAGCAGAAATGTGGTCCCTTAGAAAACCCTGGCAAATAGGACTGACTGCTTCAACATCAGAGCTCTGAGGACCATAGACAATATCAGGTGGTATCATTATATCTCCATTGAAGAGTTACATGTGCAAACTCATCAGCCCTCAGCCTTTCTTCTCACAGCCATCTGCCACATCCGTTGGTACGGGCACGTCCTCTACCTCTCAACAGAGCATTCCACTAGCGCCTTACTCACGTTCAATGCAACAATGACAGGCTGGGAGAGGCCCTGCGACAGGCCCTGCACCAGATGGATGGACGTAATTACAAGATCTCCAGAAGCTTGAAAACACCTTAGAGGTTGGAGAAGGACTGGCACTGGCACCAACAATGGACACCACTGGTGGACATGGTCGGCTGTATGCATGATGATGTCTCTGAGGCCAACAACTACCTCAGACTCACCGAGCAAGAGCAATAGCTAGCTAGCTAGTGATATGGTCCCCAAGGTGACCAAGGGGGCCAACTACTACTACTACTACTACTACTACTACTACTACTACACACACACACACAGAGGTCTGATCAGCCTGAGGTGGGCCTGCCTCAATGGAGAGTATCTTGTAATAAAAGGCCGAAACACCTGATGATGCCGAGGTGCACAACTGATGACATGTCAAGGAGAGGCTCCATGGTGGGCTCTCTCCACCAGCAGCATTCATACTCTGGCAGTAAGAATGCTAAAACTGTAGGGATTGTAGTTAATTTAACTGTAATCTTATGAACAATAATACTCTCAGGGATCCAGTTTTGGGTTTGTTGAGCTCAAGGGATTAAATAAGTAAAGTTTTTGACATTCAAATGCCAAAACACAGATGTAGAGTTTGCTGCTAATTATCATGTCATTACTTTTCAACAGCACTATGAGAGTCAAAGATAAAATCAAATCATCTGTTGATTTACTGTGTAAACAAGACTGACTTCACTTATCTGTAGATTTTAAAAGTGTTTATTTTTACCTTGTCACAGCAAACCTGCAATTTTATCTACAGCCATAGAATTATCCACTATTATCCTTTCTGTTACAGGGAAATCACAACCTATTTATAGCTGTGGATAAAGGATGTGTTTGCCCACATGCTGTCAATGTATAGTATTCTTGTTAAGCATATCTACATCATCTTGTAGCTATTGACATGTGGAAAAACATGCTGCAACTATTAGGAACAAATATTCTTTCATTTGCTGTGACTTGCTCAAACCACCAGCATGCAGCCCTCTGTGGCAACTTGCATCTTATGACATGAGGGGAATCATAAATGTCTGAAAGTTATCATTACGAATGTTATAATTGCCACCATGGCGAAGCTGTAACGTAATCGTCCCATGCAGAAACTTGCAGTGAAATTCCTTCAATTTAAATGTGGCTTCCCCGCTCACAACTGATGTCTGTGTGGTTACTTCAGCTTCCAAGTTCAGCCTTAGGTCAAGCGGGTCCACTCAGGTTTCTTGGGTTTATTCAAGCATGATGCATTGAGGTCTAAATAGTCCTCAGTCACTGTAGATGTGTGGCATAGGTGTAAATGTCGCCACATGTATTTCACAATAGGCAGTGGTGGTTGAATGGTTAGGGATGTGGACTGGTGACAGGAGGGTTGCCAGTTCAACCCCTGGACCAGCAGGATCAGATCTGGGTGGGACAGATGACAAAAGCAGTGTTTGGTCCACCCTGATTAATCCCACTGTGGTGTCCTTGAGCAAGGCCCTTAACTCCACCTGTTCCAGTGGAGCTGCTCAGTGGCCACAGGTCAGTCTGTGGTTGTACTGGGCAGCGTCCACGTGTGAATGTGAACAGGGGGTCCTTGAAAAAGAGAAGTTGCCTCTCAATGGACCCCCCAATATGAATAAAGATTTTTTAAAAATTAAATAAAAAATCATTGTAAGCATTTCTAGATCACCTTACATAACTGAAAAAATGCATTTAACCTCTTAAAATTCCAGTGTTCTGCTGGCAGGACGTTTCAAATTTTCTACTGCCACTCAGTGAAGAAAAAAATTGATTTTCTTTACATATACTAAATTTAGGGAAATTGGCTGGTTAAAGGACCAATCCTATACATAAATGCACAATTTCTTTCTTAGAATAGAATAGACCTTCATTGTCATTACTACATGAACAGCGAAAATCGGTTTAGCAGCTTTGTTCTGTTTAGCAGCAGATTCTTAAAGTGACACTCCACCAAATCAAGTTTTTTTGTTCTGTTGTTAACATGTCTGTAACATGTTTTTTTGTGACTTACGAGATATATCAAGAGTGGAATTACTCAAATGTCTCATGTCTCTGTTTTTTTGCTGTAAAGTTTAACTTAGCCCTTTGAGTGTGAGAATTTGCGTGCCCCTAGTGGCAGAGCATGGCACTGCGCCTGTCATTTCACTCTGACATTGCCAGCTGCTTTGGGGATTTGTACTGATTTGCACTGATCTGCCAGTTTCAGAAGGTGGCAGACATGTGCTGGAGGACTCAGTGGATGACACGTAATACACCAAAGAAGAACAACTCGTCATTTCCTTTTCCTGTATTCCCTTCTTTTAGCTCAGAAAGCTAATATGGCCACAATTGGTCATCGTCACCATCACTTAGATGGTTTTGTACACGGAAAATAGCCGCGGGATACAAGCGAAATTTATGTGGGATAATCATAAGACTTTGTAGATGTAGTAGAGAGCGTAAATGATCGACAGAACGCAAAATAACAACCACGATGGGTGAAAACGCAGCGACCACGGCAGCGAGCAAATCCCGTTAGCTGCCAGTAAATGACTTATTTCTGTTTTTTTAAAATTGTTGTAATTCAGCTACACTGGAGTGTTTTTGAGCATAAACCGCCTTTTTAAGGTCATGCCACAGCACCTCAATTGGATTCAGGTCAGGACTTTGACTAGGCCACTCCAAAGTCTTCATTTTGTTTTTCTTAAGCCATTCAGAGGTGGACTTGCTGGTGTGTTTTGCATCATTGTCCTGCTGCAGAACCCAAGTATGCTTCAGCTTGAGGTCACAAACAGATTGCCGGACATTCGCCTTCAGGATTTTTTGGTAGACAGCAGAATTCACGGTTCCATTTACCGCAGCAAGTCTTCCAGGTCCTGAAGCAGCAAAACAGCCCTAGACCATCACACTACCACCACCATATTTTACTGCTGATATGATGTTCTTTTTCTGAAATGCTGTGTTACTTTTACGCCGGATGTAATTGGACACACACCTTCCAAAAAGTTCAACTTTTGTCTGGTCAGTCCACAGAGTATTTTCCCAAAAGTCTTGGGGATCATCAAGATGTTTTCTGACAAAACTGAGCTGAACCTTTATGTTCTTCTTGCTCAGCAGTGGTGATTTGAAACATTTTTGTGTGACAGACATGCAAAAAAAATGAGAAATCAGGAAGGGGGCAAACACCTTTTCACACCAAATTACACGTCTTACCCACGGGCATGAAAATACGACAGTAATGATTAATTTTATTCGAAAAAACCTGTGTCCCTGCTAAAATACTGGAGAGGACACGGGTTTGCAGCCTACATTTTACTCTGCATGCCGGGGGGAGATGACCCTGGGGTGAGTGACGCAACGGCCAGGGCGAGTATCGTCATAGGTGAACCTACGGAAGGATCATTCTCGATGAAGCTGAGAGTTGCTGCCCAGTCCCACGTAGAGGCTGAAGGACTCCTCACTGGTCTCTGGCAGTCCACTTGCCACGGATCTCCCTGGCTTTCCCGCATGGGAGTGAAGGATGCGAGCAAGCCGGCGTCCGCTGGCGAAGCAAACTTGCTGGGAGTTGGCAGTCGCTTGGGGCGAGCAAGCGAGTGGGCCTCCAGTGAGCGGTCTGCTCATTGGGGGCTAGCGGTCCGGTGCACCTTCCCACCGGCTTGCCTCCTTTGGAGCGAGCCAGGGAGACTTGCGGCGACTGGGCAACCAGAGACCAGCAGGGAGCCCTCAAGCTGCTCCACTGAGAATGATCCTTCTGCAGGTTCACCTATGGAAACCTTGTTACAACTTTTACTTCCTCAAGTTAGATTGCCTTCTCGGCGCTTTGTACAATGTCCTCGTCTTCTTCCAGATAGGGCCACTGGTATGTAGCTGTTCAGGTCCTTGGGGTGCGGAGTCTTTGGCATGGCTGCCACGCAGGATGTTTCTCCTGAGAGACTCAGGTCTTTTGGGGTGCGAGGGGCACTCCTGAAGACCTTCTACGATTTGGTGGTGGCATCAGCCATCACGTTTGGAGTGGTCTGCTGGGAGAGCAGCATCACGGCAGCCGGCAGGAAGAGACTTAACAAGCTGATCAAAAAAGCCAGCTCTGTTCTGGAGCACCACCTCAACCCAGTGGAGGAGATAGGAGAGAGAAGGATGGTAGCTAAGCTGTCATCTCTGCTGGAGTTCGAGTCTCACCCCGTGCTGGACATGCTGAGTGTGCTGAGGAGCTCATTTAGCGCTAAGCTATGCCATCCTAGGTGCTCGAGGGCGAGGTCCCACAGGTCCTTCCTACCTACGGCTATCAGACTTTATAATCTAACCGGTGCTGCTCATAGAGGCCGTATTAAACGTCACAACTTTGCACGATAGAGATTGTCCCTTCCAGTACACAACTTATACAATTACAATTATTATCGAAGGTGGCAACAACACTGTTCATTCAATGTGAAATATACTGTCTGGGTCCATATTTATTTTTTGCCGGGTAATTTAACTAACTGTAATGCTGTTGATACCATCTAGCTGCAATGCTCCTGTACTGTGTATATAACTGTGTACATAAGTGTATTTATTTTATTATTTATTATCATTATTATTTATTTACTGCTTTTGACTAACCGATTCTTATCTTATTATCTTATTAACTATTGCTCTGAGTGCTGCTATCCCTTTGCTGCTGCAATCCTGGAATTTCCACATTGTGGGACTAATAAAGGCTTATCTTTTTTTCTCATGAATTTGCTTCTTTTTTGTTGTGAATGTCCATCTTTTTTCCTGATAGAAACTTGTTTTTTGTGTGTAAATTTATGACTTTTTTTTTTAATTTGCAGTGTTCATAAGTATGCATATGTGGTTTTTTTATACTATGTAAAGGTTTAATTTTTTTCTCTTCATCTACAATTTCCCAAGGACCCCTGGTGGTAAAACAGGGATTAGACAATGTCCCCTTTTATTTTTCTAAATGTTTCTGTTGTGAGTGGAGATTTTTTTTCCCCATTAGCACTGAGCAAAAAAAAAAATAAGGGCCCCCACCAAACACACAATCTTGCAGAAATGGCCCCAAAAAGCTAGAAATGGCCCTGACTCTATGTGCTCACCTGATGATGAACCAAGAGAAAACTCTTCCTGTGCAGCGACTGTTCGTCCCTCTGTTATCTAAACCACTTACAAAGTAAAATGAGGGAATAAATCATTTGAAAAGACGTGATAACAGACCTGTAAAGCAGCATTACTGAAACTTTACCAATGTTATCATTCAGATAAAAATAATAAGTGACAAACATGCTGTCAACATTCCCCTGACAGGAAATACGCAAACACTCCACGCACCGTTGGGCTGATTGGATCGTGCCTGATGCTTAATATGGGCCGTCACTCTGGGTGTCATTTGATATTCATAGCTTGGGATTAAGCTGCCGTTCCAGACGGCAAAATGAGGGTGCCCTCATAGGTCACACTATCGGGCAATATATTACAAAGATGATATTCGTATAAATCCAAGTTCTATGCTGTGGTGGAATAAAGGTGTGCTTAGGTGGAAAAAAGTATTACATTTTACATGTAAAGGTGGGCATGACACCGAGGGCAGATATTTTATTTCAACAAAGAGAAAATGTTATTTAATGTATTCTGTATCACCAAATGTTCTCTCCATTCTTACCAAAACATTTATAAAACTAGAAAAGCATTCAGAGAGCACATTGCCTCCACCAAGGCTACTTCCCTCCCTTCCTTTGTCCAGCCATCTGTCCGTACCTCCCTGCCTCCATCCCGTCGTACATTGCAAGATAGGACCTTGGTGGCGGTATGCGCTCATGGATCATCTCCAGGATCTAATGGATTCATCCGTGGCCCAATGACCACCTCTGGTGAAAACGTTTTTTTGCATAATTCTGCTATACCATTGCTAGGAAACTGAGCCTTGGTGGAGGTATGTGCTCATGGATCACCTCCACAATATCAGCTGACATTCGTATTGATAAAATGACACGTGGCAGCAATCAGCTGACTCTTCTGACGAAGGCTGCAGTGCACAGTCGAAACATGTTAAGAAGGTAAAGATATCTCCTTTCTATCTTTGTCTTTAATAAGAACAAAAGGTAAATAATTAAAAGAAGACAAAATGAACCTACTTGAGGGAATCCGATGATCAATTAACAGATCATGGACTAGCAGACTTGGGAGTTAGAGACCTAATATTTAACAAACCGCAATTAATTTTTAAATTATGAGGAGGAAAAGAGGCCAAATCATTCAATTTAGAGACTTCATGTTTAATTTGAGTTTTACCAACTTTTTGTTTAATCGCTTTGGGATGCTTATACATTATATTTTTATTTACTTTGGAGGGAGCAGAGAATGATTCTCTAAAAGGGTGGCGGATGAAGAGAAGCTGCAGAGAGGCGTGTAAGACTGCGACTCTTCTTCCTGGCCCCAACTCTAAGTTGCATGCATTGAGTTAAATGCATTGATGATGTCACTCACTGCAACACCATCATTGTTCATGCCAACCAAAAGCCATGGATGACAGCAGAGGTCCACAGGTTCCTGAGGGCTCGAGACGCAGCCTTCAGGGCCGGCGACACTGCAGGACTAACAACAGCTAGGACCAACCTGTCCCGTGGCATCAAGCAGGCAAAACGACAGTATAGCAAGAAAATATCTGGCCACTTCAGCAACACCAGAGATGCATGTCCCTCTGCCGTGGCATACAGACCCTCACCAACTACAAACCTCCAGCTCAGACCTGTGCGAGTGACATCACATTGCTTAACAACCTAAATGACTTCTTCGATCGCTTTGAAGCACAAAACAGCATATCAGCACATAAGACCACTCCTCCTCCAGACGAGCAGGCCGTGAGTCTGGATCCAGCTAGCGTGAAGAGGACCCTCTGCAGGTTCAACCCATGCAAGGCAGCTGGACCAGACAACATACCGGGTCGCGTTCTGAAGGACTGTGCCAAGGAGCTCAAGAATGTCCTGGCCGACATCTTCAACATCTCCCTGACTCAAGCGGTTGTCCCCACGTTTCAAAACTGCCACCATAATACCAGTCCCAAAGAAGCCCATCCCATCCAGCTACAGTGATTACCGGCCCATAGCACTGACCCCCATCATAATGAAGTGCTTTGAGCGACTGGTCATGCAGAACATCAAGTCCATCCTCCCTCCCTCCCATGACCCATCTCAGTTTGCATACAGGTCAAAAAGATCCACAGAGGATGTCATCACTGCTACTCTCCATCCAGCCCTCACCCACCTGGACTCAAAGAACTCCTGTGTGCCAATGCTGTTTTTGGACTTCAGTTCAGCATTCAACACAATCATCCCCCAACACCTAATACAAAAACTCAGACACTCAGGACTCAAAACTTCTCTCTATAACTGGGTGCTGGACTTTCTCACAGGGAGGCCACAGAATGTGGGGGTTGGCAGCAACACATCCAAGACCATTACACTGAGCACAAGGGCCCCACAATAGTGCGTGCTCAGCCCGCTGCTCTTTACCCTGCTGACTCATGACTGTGTACCAGCCCACAACACCAACCATATCATCAAGTTTGCGGATGACAGAACAGTGGTGGGCCTCATCACCAACAATGAGGAGGCCAACTACAGAAATGAGGTGAGCCAACTGGTCCAGTGGTGTAAAGACAATAACCTCTTCCTGAACGTGGGAAAAACCAAGGAGATTGTGGTCGACTTCAGGAGGGGACACACACAGCATCCCCCTCCGATCATCGATGGAGCAGCTGTGGAGAGGGTGAGCAGCACCAAGTTCCTGGGGATGCACATCTCTGAAGACCTCTCCTGGTCCAATAACCCCACATCACTGGCCAAGAAGGCTCAAACTCTCCTCCATTTCCTCCGCAAACTGAGGAGAGTACGAGTCCCACCCCCATCATGTGCTCATTCTACCGGGGCACCATTGAGAGCATTCTCACCAGCTACATCATGGTGTGGTATGGAAGCTGCACCGCCTCCTGCCGGAAGACACTGCAATGCACAGTGAAAGCAGCCAGCAAGATCATCGGTGCCCCCCTGCCCCTTGGACATATACCTCACCTGCCTCACCCGCAGAGCCATCAACATTGCAGGCGACACCTCCCACCCCTCACACTCCCTCTTCAGCGCCCTGCCCTTGGGGAAAAGGTACCAGAGCCTTCGGGCCCGCTCCACAAGACTGCTTAACAGCTTTGTTCATCAGGCCATCAGGACCCTGAACTCTGTCCACCCCCCGGACCTTAACGCACTCACCCGCATAATAACTACCTCAGCTGTTGGCACAGAAAGATTGGCACACCAGCAGTAATATGTTTGCTGCTGTATGTCTCTGCACTTTACTGCAACCATTTGCACAAATGCCATATCTGCTGCTGTCTGTCATTGCAATACTGATCATGTGCAGTCCTATCTGTCACTGTCTGCACCTACACTACCACAGTGAACTTGGTACTATGAGTATTAGTGCTCTACTTTTCTGTATATAAGATCGCTGGGTTTCATCGTTTATTGTTTATTTTTATTTGTACTATGGGAGGTCTGGGTCTATCTTCTGTTGCCATTTGCACTACAGGTAGCATCACTGTACATAGACTGCTGTTGTTTTCCCAGCCTTATTCCTTTTTCTTTTTTATATTGTGCACACCACTGAAGAGAGAGAGAAACGCCATTTCAGTACTCCTGTATGTCCTGTACGTATAGTAGTATTGACAAATAAAATCTTTGAATCTTGAAGTTATGTCCCAGTTCAAGCCAAAGTGTCAGTTCCTGTCCTTTCATAGTAAAAGTTCATAACATCTGTGCCATGTGACTGCTGTACTGTTGAATTTATAGACTTAGAACCATGTGTTTCTAAAGCTGCAGTAACTTCAAACTGTCAACATTCACTGATTTGGAGAAAATTTACAGAACAAAACCATTTCATTATTGTGCAGCCGTGTCTGCTTCTTTCCTAAAATCTGGCATTTTTACATCGTGGATTAGACACTGGCTCAGTTGACCAAAATTCAAACTTTTGTCACCGTAGTATGAAGTTTAAAAACAGACCACCAAATGATATGGAGTCCTTGTTTTTCCTTCCTCCCTCTGTCCGCTGAACTGTGGTGGCAGGATGTTGCCTGATCACTGGTGATTGCAGACCAGGACAAACACAGGTGTTTCCTTGCCGTGCTGTACCCTCTTCCTGTACAGCTGAGGGCTCGGGTCACCCTCTCTGAAAGGAAAAAAAAATTATAATACAACAATTGTATGAATGTGTTTATACACCTGTTGCACAGAAATGGCCCTGCCGTGTTTCTCGCATGACTTGGATAGTTGGAAATATTTGTTCTTTAGTATATTTTGATGGCTGATACAGTGGGAAAACCCACCATAATGTAGCAGAACAGCCGCCCCAAAATAAGAATGACTGAATTATTTTCTTTAAACTACAGTCTAGAGATACAGACATGGAAGATGATTCACGGTTGCATTGCCTTTTGGCCTGTAACGATAACAAATTTCAATGGACGATAAATTTTCCCAAAATTACCATGATAAACGATAATATCATTGACGTCATGAAGACCGTTGTATGCCCAGGATATGGTAATCAACAGTTTTTACGGTGGCAGTTTTTCTTGTCGCAGAGAAATTTTGAACATGTTCAAAGTTTTCTACAACAAGAAAAACTGCCACTGTAAAATCTGTTGACGAACTGCTGTGCAGCCTTTTCCCAGAAATGGGAAGAACTGAAACATGTTCTAACTGACAGGCGTGTACGGCTTGCAATTAGAGTTAAATTGTTGACTGCATGTGTACGATCAAGACTTTTGCGCAGTGTCCAAGCCTGGGAGTTATCAGAACAAGAACTTAGAAAAGTGGAGATTGTATGGCATGGCTTCCTCAGGAAGATGGTGCAAGGACGGTACCAATGCAGGAATGCCCCAGATCGGACAAAATGTAAAAAGGATGTGGATCCCAAAACAGTTTGCTGGAGTTTTAAGATATCAGATAAACAACTACACAAAATCACCGGTACCTTACCCATCTGTGAATTCTGTTATAACCAACACCTGAAAAACCTGGCTCATTTGTGCAGGTTGGAGGACACTATACAAAAACAGGTGCTGCTTGACCGTATCCAGGGCAGGCTATGGGGCCAGGTAGAAGACATACTTGACATTGATGGGAAACAAGCCTGGAGAATGATAATGGACAAAATTGACTTCTTACAACTTCTGGACATAAAATTTCAGAAGGAGCGCCCCAGGGTTGCGAAGCAGCCAAGTGGGAAGCAGTGATGATGATTTTACGAACCCTGACGAAACCCCAGCAATTGCATTTGCCGCTTCGTGAAATACTACCCTAAGATCTTAGCTAAATAAAGGCAGAGTGTATTTCTGTGTGAAGTTAGGCATTTAAAAATGTTAATGGTACAGTATACATGTGACCCAGAGTCATGCTGATTTTTTTTTATTCTGTATTGCCTTATATTAAACACGTGTGGCATTAAGTGAACACATTTTATGTTGTTTTTTATTTCTTGGGGAAGAGTAAAATTTGTGGGGTGTTGCTGGAAATTCTGTGGTCAGAGCCGCCCTGTTTGTTGTCTACAAATGCCAGAGGCATGGTGGATTTGTTTGGCTTACACATAGCTCAGGTATTTGCTTTGCCTCGTTCTTCTCCAAGAGTCTCAATAACCATTAACCAGCCTCTTGCTTTGTACAAATTGCATTCCTGAGACCTTATTCACCAGCAGTTTACACAATGCTCCGGTTGTGCATTCGTCGTGCCGTGTGGGAACTAAAATGTGGCGATATCTGCCTGTGAAATGTGCAAACTGTGAGATAAAGCAGTGTTTATGTCCTCTCTTCTGAATAATACATTATATCTCAGTCACTTGTGCGAGCATGCAGGTGGGGGTGTCCCCTATCTTCTGTGTTTGTGTACTTTTTGTCCCACCTCCCTCATGAGGATCAGTGGTTAACACGAGTGAGCCCAGGTTACTCGCACAGATAAAGACACAGCAAGTACAGGATACAAGGCTGAGAAGCAGCTGCTGCACAGCAAGCAATGGAACAAACATTGAAGGTCCCACACTGTGCATTTTTCAGGCATGTTTTGACGCTAATAGTAGCTGGCTAGCTGTTAGCTCCGGAGGGTGAAGATAGAGTGAGCTGATTATGTAAAAGCCCAAATACACTATTATTGGGGACAGGGGTGTGTGGCGTGAGTGATGGAAAGGATATGACTAGTTCCTGGTGTGCAGTAAGCACAGAAACGAGCAGGATTAAATGAATGGCTAATTCTCTGACCACCACTCTGACCCTAGTGGTGGCCTAGTTGATACAGCATCCGTCCCACAACCAGGAGGTTGGGGGTTCAAGTCCCGGCTGGATCATACCAAAGACCATATAAAAATGGTACTTCCCGCCTTCTAGGCCGGGTCATACCAAAGACCATATAAAAATTGTACTTCCTGCCTTCTAGCTTGATGCTCAGCGTAATAGAATGGGGGAAGGAGAAGTTGTTTGTGGCAGTGCCTTGCATGGCAGCGACTCCTCTGATTCTAGATGTAATTAACATTGTAGAAAGGAGAAACATAATTTTGTTCTACTGTACATGATTGGCTGTATGGACTGAATGACAACAGAGATGGCTTCTTCTTCTCTGCTAACATGAAGCAGCTAATTTGATGCCCACTCTCTGCTGAGGTGAGCTCTGAGGCAGTGAACAGCTCTGACCTTGGCTGGCTAGCTACGGTGCTAACAGGCCAGTGTGCCTGCCTATTACGTAAAAACTATAACAAAATAAGCCAGAATGACACAAGATATATTATCGACTGTGTATTAGTGAACCAGGTGGAAACGGGGACATCTAGTGAGGGTAGATAAAATTTTGAAGAAAGAAAATTAAGACCCTATTGCGATCCGACAGCTAATGTAGTGCTAGTCAGGTCATGTGTCAGCTTCACCCACACGAGGGGAGCTCCAAAGCAGTAGGCAGCTCCAACCTAGGCCAACTAGCCAAGCTGCTAGCCGACGGATGTGCCGGTCTATGACATTCAAAATACATGAATAAATGAATGAATGTGAGTTTTATTCGGTAATGAACATGCAATAAAAACAACAAAAATTATGTAGGACACATGAAAGAACAACCGAAAGGGTGTAGGCTGAAGCTAGTGCTTATATAGCACCTACCCCGTTACAATTTTAAAGTCAATAACATAAAAATTTAAGTCATACCCAAAAATCAACAAAGAAAATCAAATCAAATAAGTTAGACAAAAAACAAACAAACAAAAGCCTTTTAAGTTATTACAAGTTTAGCTCCTAACATTTACAGTGAGATACTGAGCGAGTTTCTCATCTTTGTAAAAATTTTTTGAATTGCTTCAGAGTAGAACATGTTTTAATATTTTTAGAGCAACAGTTCCACAGTGTGACTCCAGTGACAGACATGTAATGATACTTTGTATTTGTTCTGACCTTTGGTTTGTCAAAAACAGAGTTTCCTCTTGGCTCATATTTGCTTTCCCTTTTTTTTTTTAACAGTGTTTGAATATTAACAGGTAATTGGTTATTATTGCTTTGTACATGATTTGAATGGGGCAGCACAGTGGCGCAGTGGTTAGCACTGTGACAGCCAGAACCTCACAGGATTGATTCCACCCCGACCATTGTGGGTTCAATCCCACCCCCAGACCATCGGTGACCCTTCTGTGTGGAGTATGCATGTTCTTCCCGTGTCTGTGTGGGTTTACTCCAGGTACTCCGGTTTCCTTCCAAAGACATGCAGGTTAGGTTAATTGGCATCAGCTGGGGATTCTAAATTGTCCTTAGGTATGAATGTGAATGGTTGTCTGTCGCTCTGTGTTGGCCGTGCGATGGACTGGCGATCTGTCCAGGGTGCACCCTGCCCCTCTCCTAAAGATGCTGGGATAGGCTCCAGCCCCCCTGCGACCCGAGAAGGATTAAGTGGTAATGGATGGATGGATGGATGGATGGAGGATTTGAATGCTGTTATAATCTACTACATCTCTAAATTTAAGAGTATGTAATTGAAGGAATATTGAATTTGTTGGTTCACAGTAAGGTTTCTTTGATACAATGCATACAGCTTTTTTTCTGTAGTAAAAAGATTAAGTTTGTGTTTGTTTTGTATGTGCTTCCCCAGATCTCCACACAGTACGTCATATAAGGAACTATCAGTGAATTATATAAAATGCAAAGAGATTTCTGACACAGGAAATTCTTAACTTTATACAGTATGGCAATGGATTTAGACATTTTAGTTTTGACATAATTTATGTGCAGTGTTTCCTCTAGCTTAAAGACCTTGGCGCGGTGGCAACATATTTTTCCAGGGGGGGGGGGCAAAAACACATGACAAGATTGTAACCGGAATATGTAGTTTTACACCATTTCTTTTTTTTTTTAATTTTGCACAGTAATATTGCATAATGGAACTCACCATGTGAAGTATTGTGCAACCAAGGCTTGAATGTTGGCATATTGGGCCAGTTGGGGTCCCCCCCCCCCCAGATGTCCTGTGTTTGGACTTTTTACTGGTGTCATCTTTCTCTCCTCCCTCTGCTCTCACTTCTCTTGGATCCTCTGCCTGAACACTTTCCTCTCCTTGGCTCCTCTCTTCTGTCTTATCTTTCCCTCTCTGAGCCCTGCCTAATTCAGGTTCTCTCTCTGTCTATGGTGGTATACAAACAGGTTAGAAAATACCAAGTGTCATGTTTTGTCCTGCAGTATATTTTTTTCATGGTTTACATAAATAAAAAAAAATGTGTATTTTTTTTGTATTTTTATTCTAGTGTTTCTTTTTTTCCATTGACAAAGAGTAGGAAAGAGAAGAGAAAAAAACATTCATAATAGTGATTTATCCATGCATACTTAAATTATATGATCAGAGGTGTGTATAGTAGCCAGAAATTCTACCCGTGTAAAAGCAGTACTACGAAACTAATAATTAAAAGCAGACAACCAAAAAATTCTAGTTGAGTTAAGGGTACAAAGAGCACCTACAAACTTGAGTAATGACTTCGGTCTTGAAGGTTTGAGGTTTTTCTCCAAAATTTATAACAATTTTCTTATAGTTTTCTACTTTTCTCTGTAAATTTATCTAAATTTGCAACCATTTTCCTCAAATTTGTAATTTTCTCTTGTAAAATTGTGACTTTTTTGTGCATTTGAGACTTATAAATTTGTAGATTATTTATGGATAATTTTTATCTTTTTTTAATCCAGTCCAACTTTATTTGTAAAGCTATTGAAAAACGAAAGTTGACACAAAGTGCTGTACATCGATAAATAAAATATCAAAACAAGAAAATACAGCTAAAGTACAAAAGATTAGATTAGATTAGATTCAACTTTATTGTCATTACATATGTATGAATACAAGGTAATGAAACACAGTTTAGCATCCAATCAGAAGTGCAAAGGACAGCAGTGCAGTATATACGGTAATTAACAGTATGTGCAATTTAAGCAAATATATGCAAATATATGCAGCAGTGCAGAAAGTTAAGAGAAAACAGCACAAACAAAGCCATAGTCATACAATGGAGACAATAAGAACAAATAAAATCAATGTCTCAAACTAGGTCAAAAGCCAGAGAATAAAAATGGGTTTTAAGAGGAGTTTTAAAATTGGACAGTGAAGAGGCCTGTCTGATGGACAAAGGCACATTAAAATTGAATTAATTAATAAATAAATTAATTAATTAATTAATAAAATAACTGAGTTGTTTTTTTTTTATAAATTTGAAACAGAATGTGGCAAAATTTTTCCTTTTTTCCTCATACAATTTAAACTTTTGACTATAATTTTGTAGAGCCAGAACAGAACAATAATTTTAACTCTGAATTAAAAGAAACATTCATTCATTCATTCATTCATCTTCTTCCTCTTAATCCTTTTCGGGTTGCGGGGGGCTGGAGCCTAAAGAAACATAATTATTAAAATTCAGGTTCAGGTTACTTTATTTGCACCCGTAGGTAGATTTGTTTTGCAGTCTGGTGACATCCATATTTACAAACCACAATTACATTCAACATAGACACAAACACAGGCACACATGAAGCTGACTATAAACACGATAAAAATACTCAAGGCTCCATCAATCAGGATATAAAGACAAAGAGATGGGAGAAAAAACAGAGATAAGAGAGAGGGGTCATATTAAAAAGTTAAAGACTAGTCAAAGAGGTTAACTCAAAGGTCTAGAACCCAATAAAAGATTTAGAGCCCATATTATATTATATTATATTATATTATATTATATTATATTATATTTAAAGAAATAAATTAACTTAAATGACCAAAGATGCAGTTATTTCTGTTGTAATATTTCTATATATTAATAGTTTTTTAGAAATCTCCTCACCAACCAGACAGCAGGAAAAACCTCCCTTAGTTTGAAATCCAAATGTTGGCACGTTTAGTTTCTCTGAAGGCTGCTGACGGACTAAAGTCATTGACTTTGTGAATTTCGGTCATCTTAACTTGCCAGGTACATAATAATGAACATAATTAATATTGTAGTAGCTGGTGAAGTAACTCCTCAGCGATTCATCAGTCACTCTTGCCTTTCCCTGCAATAAAGCCTAACCAGACCTGTTAACTAAGTGACTCCTCATTGCTGTTCCAGTTACCAGGGGGTTAAAACCACCATAAATTCCTCCACTGCTTATATACCTCTGGTACCTTTTTTTCTGCATTTAAAGTACTTTAATAAGCTCATGCTTCTCTCGGAGAGCAATGGTACAGAGACACTCTGCCTGCTGACTACTTGTCACGCGGGCGCCGGGCGGGCGGGGCACTTCTGCGTACATTACGGTCACGCATTGTTCGTGTGTGCACTTGCGAAGCGTTTCTTTCATTTTTTTTTTCTTAAATTAACATATCATAGGCGTGGTGGCATACTTCCAAGGGCGGCGGGCCACCACACGGAAATGTTACCAGAGGAAACCCTGATGTGTCATTTCCAGTTTAGTTTATCAACAATGGCCCCTAGGAACTTGGTCTCCAAAACTGTCAGTTTCAGCATTGATTATTTTAATTTTTGTGTCATTATATAATTTGTGGTTTCCAAATATTATACATTTTGTTTTTCCAATGTGAATAGATAATTTGTTGGCAGTGAACCACTGACTGATTTGTTTAAGTTAATTTTCTACTGAATCCAGAAGCTGCTTAAGATTTTCTCCACTACAAAAAAAGTTGTCATCTTCAAATAAAATACACTTGAGCAATTTAGACACAGAACATAAATCATTAATATACAAAATAAATAGCAATGGACTGAGTACAGAACCTTGTGGTATCCCACATGTCATCTTCAGCAACTCAGAGTCTGTATTATTCACATGAACATATTGATATCTGTCTTCTAAATAGCTGTGTAACCAGTCAAAAGCAACTCCTCTGATGCCATACTTATGTAATTTACTGAGGAGTAATTTACTGTATGGTCAGCTATATCAAATGCCTTTTGTAAGTCCAGAAATATTCCAACTGTGTATTCTTTTCTATCTGTTGCATCCGTAATCTGTTCAACAAAGTCCATAAGTGTACCATAATAAGCCAGAATGATGCAAGTTATAATATCAAATGTGGATTAATGAAACATGTTGGAACACGGATGTCTAGTGGGGTGACTAGAATTTAAAAAAAAAAAAAAGCAGTATCATCTAGGGATTAACTGATCCGATCCGCCGTGTCGGTATTGGGTTTGATCCAGGCAAAATGGCTGGCTCGGTATTGGTAAGAAATAAAAGTAATTTACCGATCTGATACATTAACAATATTAAAATGAAGGCATAATCGTGTTCTCAGCAACGCTGCACATGGTTTCTGTAAACAGATACAAGAATGTCGCATCACTGGAGTTTGTCTGTGGGACTCGCTGTGTGGTACCAGCATTTACAATTTTACACCACCAACTTGATAAAACACTTGCAAAAGTATCACAGCAAAGGAGTATGCTGAATTCTGTCAAGAACCAAGCAGAAGGATGTATGTTGTGCAGCAGCTGCTGCAGTGCTGCTTTTCCAGCTCGGGAGGTTGGATGCTGAAAGTGAAACCTAAAAAGAATGAAGCTGAAAGTAAAAACCAGACTGGAGCGTACCTTTCGGGGGAGAGTCTTACAGTTGATGAGAGGTAGGTGACAGAAACATAAATAGCAAATTATTCTTTTTGTATTTTGTTTGTATTGTGTGTACTTAATCCCAGAGTGTGCAAGGCTACATGAACATGAAATGGAACAGGAATGACTTCAAAATAAGAGCAAACCTAAAAACTAAGAATGGACAGAGAATAATATCATAAACTCCTAAATAAACCGAAGACCTGGGGCCTCATGTACAAAGGGTACTTACGCACAAAACATGGCGTACATCCTTTTCCATGGGCAATTTCAGATGTATCAAGAATGAAATGACCTCGGAAATATGCGCAGCCCCACGCCAGCTTCATGGTTTCTGTATGTACAGTACGTTTCTACTGTTATTGGTCCATTGGTGACAATTAGAGGTGATGTTGGGAGACTGATAATGATGTGAAAATAATTGTACAAACCAGAGACACATGATGAACAAACATCCACGTGTGCGCAATTAGATGAGTGGATATAAAAGCGAGCGCAAGGAAGTGCAGAAAATGCATCTAACAATGGCATTAGCATTATTAGAGGATAATGCAAATCGTGCAGTGAGAAAAGAAAGGGTATTTAGAGACAGAAGATTTTCTGGCTCAGGATAATGACTGGCTTGTCAGCCAGTTTAGGTTTCCATGGGCAGTCCTTGTGGAACTGTGCTTGGAGCATGACACAGCGAGAAGCCATGCGCTGCCCATCCCAGTGCAGGTGCTGACAACTCTGGGGTTTCCGGAAACAGGGACATGCCAGAGTAAGCTGACAGACCAATCGTGAATTTTCCAGTCAACCCTGAGCCGAGCTATGCCAGCTGTGTGGGATGGCATTATCCGGCTGTCACCCAGGTACATCATATTCCTATGTAACGCAGTTGAGCAGGCCAACATCAAAGCACAATTTGTAGTGAGAGCCTGTTTTCCTAATGATTCTGATGAACATCATTGTTGGGAACAAACTACAAGCTAGCATTGTACGGATGGGTGGCTTCTTGGTGAGTAAATTCATGTAATTGTCCTAATAATAACCCACCTCATGCACAACACGCCTGTGTGCCCCCAAATATCACCCTGTCTTCAAGGCTTCATTACAAGTAAGTGGGTCGAGTAAGTGACTTTCTTTTTTTGCTGATAAAACTACAGTTTGACAACATTCTATCAACCCCCCAATGACCTCTGTGTGTACAGTAGTTATGTCAATAAACACGTGTAAAGTTTGAAATGCAACAGTCTCACTCTTTCCCCAGTGCACTTCATTCATTTAGTAGTGTGTGTAATCCATGTAAGTTGAATATAACTTTGACGGATGAGATTTGCATTTTGGACATAAAATATGTACGTGTCAAGTCTAATATGATCTGCTTTCAACTGACAGGTGACTGTGGCTACCCACTAAACAGGTTCATATTGTTTTCTTTTTTGTGACTGTTTTCCTTTATTTCAACCAGCTGATCCACCCGGCTGGTCACAAATTGATTGATTGATTCATCGTTTAAAATATCATTGTATAAAACATACAACATACATTTAAAAACAATGGGGTGACACAAGAAAGTGTGCACAATTATTTCCATTGTGGTCCCTAAAAGAGGTCGCAGCTGGGCTCGTACCTGGAGCCTTCTGTGTTGAAATCTGGTACTTAACCACTAAGCTATACATGCTACAAATCACAGCAATCAGCTGAAGCTTCTGAGGACGACTGCAGACGTCAGTCGGCCCATGTTAAAGTTTAATAAGCATTACCTTGAATAAATGAAACAAAGTAATCTTATAGGGCTGTGAGCAGCCTATTATCTGTATCCAGTGCTCATGCCAGAGGACTGCGTGCCAAACAGAATGTTTTTACATGCCTCTACCCCATTCAGGAGCACCTCTAACTCACAGTCCGTGAAATTCCATTAAATCCATTATTTTTGATCGTGGATACAGGAAAATCAACCGTGCAGCACTTGCATATATCTATTTGCATACGTATTTGGATCTAATTGCATATTCAAATGGAGGCGTGTCCAGGGAGGAGTCCGGTATTTCCTCACATGCGTTCAATTTCAAGCAGATTGGTATGTACAAAGGACATGTGCTTGGATTCCTGCGTATGGACGGTTTCATACATGTGGATTTTTTTTTGCTTATGGCATTTTCTTGATTTAAACATGCGTCATCTTTCAGCAGGAAATCGAAGCAAGTCTTTGTACATGAGGCCCCAGGAGAATACTTATGATAATAATGGATGACAAAAATACAACATAAGGGGTAGTTCCTTTATTTTAAGATCTACAGCATTTTTTACTTCATGTATAAAGTGGCACTTTGAATTTCATCTGAATGTTTACTTAAGTACTCAGCTTTAAAATTTTGTATAAACTTGCACTTAAAACTTCAGAATGCATGTTTACATGGGGCTGCCAGTGTTGCAAGGTTTAAAATAAAAAAAAGCAGCAGTCGCTGAACTGAGTCAGATTTGTAATATATTCTTTGACTTTTAGATTTCTTTTTTTATATGTGTACAAAATGTGTCTAGTCATTAATCCCTTAAACTTCCAGGTACCGCAGCTGGGCGTATTTAATTGTCCGTTTAACATCTCAGCTGCCACACAGTGAATTCTGTTAAACATGCTTACAGAAGGCAGTCATGCTTTACATTGTTTGAAAGCTTAGAATTTCATCTTTTTATTTATTAAAACAGATTTCAGAAAAACGATAACAGAAGAACAAGAACTTTTAACCTGCTAGCATTAGAATGAAATCAACTGAGTCACTCGCCAAAGGAGCTTTCTGCCGTCCTTGAATGAATGATCGTTCCACAAATGCAGTTCATTTGTACTGCAAAATGTCCAATAGATCCATCTGAGTAAGATTTATTGTCCATCTTGATGATGACGGGGAAAACTGCCCATAAAATAGGAGCATTTGTTTGAAAATTGGCCGAAAACGGTTAGCTTTTTATGCTAAAAACACATCACTTCCAGGAGGTTGAACCGGAAACAGAAACCCCCCCATCCAGGGGGTGGGCCCAGGAGAGACTGACAGCTCATTTGACCCAATAGAGCCTCCATTTTGTGATTGACAGCTGTGGAAATCCAATGGGCGATAAAGGTCCATGAAAGTCCAGCCTCATAGCTAACAGGAACACAACGAGCCAATTATATCAGAGTAAGCAAATGATGGACGTGTGGCTTAGCCAACTAATTTCTGAATTCAGGGATACCTCACAAGAGGCCATTCAGCTCCGCTCCCCCCACTAAAGCCCGTGCGTAAACGCAGATGCGTAAAGCTAGCGTAAACCAATCCGTGAATCCAAGAAAGAAGTGTTGTAACATCACTCACCTTGTTGAAAAATGGCTAAAATTAACACGAAACATTGAAGAAATTATTAATCACTTGACCTGGTCGTTACCTGAAGAATCACCGGGGGGTGGGGGCATGATTCCATTTGGCGCAGTTTTAAGACGCATGAAGACGCCTGACAAAAAAGTGTGTAATATATTAATTTCTTGTCCTGTTACCAAATTTTTACCTGAACTTCATAACACTTGGTTCTACATTCCTATTGTGTTTTCCAGCCAGTATATAATGGCTGTATGTTGTTTTCAGGCACTTGTATTTAAAAAAAACACCCAGGCAAACTTTATTTTCTTCAAATTTAGTATGTTTAGATCACTGTTACTCAGTGGCTGAAGCACTTAGAGGGATTCTGACTGTTCTGCTAAAAAATTTAGTGTTTTCTTTTGAATGAGACCAACCCCATGAAGATAATGCAAGGGGCTGAAGAGCAGCTTTCAGTTTAGTTTGGGTACGCTTTTCAGGTGCTTCGAAGGGAAATGGGCCGGAAGTGTATTAATAGACATGAAATATCTTGTGGATGTTTACAAGGGCAGGACCTGTGCATCACAAAGTTATGATTTCTTTGCAAATAGCACCTAACTGTGGAAATTAAGGTATTCAACACAGTATTACAATTCTCACATATCTATAAGAAGCCACCGACTTGACAATAAATAATGGTTAGTTATTAACGGTTACTAGAACACCTTTGAAGCAGAGTGACACAAATCCAGTGGCACGTTGGAGTGCGATTATTGGAGAATATAGTAACTCTGGAATCCATATTGTCCAATCAAATTGCTCGGTTGGAACTATCCATCCATCCATCTTCTTCTTCCGCTTAATCCTTTTCGGGTTGCGGGGGGGCTGGAGCCTATCCCAGCATCTTAGGGCGAGAGACAGGGTACACCCTGGACAGATCGCCAGTCCATCGCAGGGCCAACACAGAGAGACAGACAACCATTCACTCTCACAGTCATACCTAAGGACAATTTAGAATCCCCAGTTTTGATGCCAATTAACCTAACCTGCATGTGGGAGGAAACCGGAGAAATCCCGGAGTAAACCCACGCAGACACAGGGAGAACATGCAAACTCCACACAGATCACTGTTGGTCGGAGGCTGGGATCGAACCCAGGATCCTCTGGCCAAGTGTGAGTTGCTGTGCTGCCGCAGTGCTAACCACTTCGCCACCGCGCGGTCGGAACTGACTGTTGTATAAAATATATGAAGTTTATTTGCAAAAATCATTTTCCATGAAAATTTCACTCTTTACATCAAACAACTGTTAAAATTACCTACTTATAGAACTTCAGATCGTTTTGTCTCAAAAGCCGATATGTCTTATGTTATAGACACTACAAATTCATGCTTTTTTCAAAAGCCGATGAATGCCGGGAGCGTTTTTTTTTAACAAAAGCAGATAACTCCACAGGGCAAATCAGCACTTGGTATTTGGGTCATGTGACTCCTCTTGGCTGCCTTCCCGGTCTGCTTGCTCTGACTGATTTCCCTGGCTGTGTTCGGAATGTTCACTCACTCACTTTCTACTCGCTATATAGTGAATATAGATATAGTGGACTATACAGAAAACTCAATATAACAATAAAATTAACCACTTTTGGACACTACTGGGCTTGTTTTCGCTGCACAGTTAATGACGTCATCACGTGAGAGTAACATGTAACAGACTGACGGTGGTAAAAAAAAAATGAATACCTGCATGTAATTTGTAGTAAATATGTATTAAATCAAATCGTTTTTGCTGAATTATTAAATATAAATATCTTAACCACTTTTTGCGGAGTGGTGGCTCAGTTGGTAGAGCATCCACCCCACACCCGGGAGGCTGGGGTTCAAATCCCAGCTGCATCATGCCGAAGACCATATAAAAAAGCAGAACTTCTTGCTGTCCAGCTTGGTGCTCAGCAATAATGGAACAGAAGAGGGAAAATTTATGGCAGCGACCTCTCTGATTCTAGATGTGATTAACGTTGTAGATAAGAGAAACGTAATTTCGTTCTGCTGTACATGACTGGCTGTATGGATTGAATGACAATAAAGTTGGCTTTACCTTTAAGGTAGGTTGTGATGTGAAACTCTTCTCTCACTGCTCCGTTGGCTGCGCATTCTCTATATGGGGATGGAGTTTCTTTTTTTCCCCAGCCTTATTCCTTTTCTTTTTATACTGTGCACACCAATGAAGAGAGAGAGAAATGCCATTTCAGTTCTCCTGTATGTCCTGTACGTATAGTAGTATTGACAATAAAATCTTTGAATCTTGAATTATAGCTTTATTATAGCTATATTATACCATTTTACTCAGTGGATATGCCTAAATTGGTGTGTCAATCATTGCTACATTGATGCTTATAGACATTCAAGTATGTTCCAGACAATATAGCGTGGCTTTTGGGACTTATCTGTTTTTGCAAAAAAAAAATGGCTTGTGGATTTATCTCTTTTGCAAAAAAGCGTACTAATAAATTGCCAAAAAGTAACAGTGGGCAGGCTAGTCCAGCTTACTCAGATTAAAGGAACACTTTTTAATCTGAGTAAGCTGGACTAGCCTGCCACAATTTTGATATCCAGCTAATTTTTTCCCATTAAAATCTGATGTGTTTTCAAAGTGTTCCCTTTATTTTTTTGAGCAGTATAGTATATGGAATGTGACTAGCCAGCCATGCCCCATCTAGTGTTAATATATCTAGGTGTTGAAGATGTTGCAGCCAATAGCGTAACTGGGTTGGATGTCACATGTCTCTACCAAGCAGCAGGTGGAAGAGTAAGTGCAACACCTACTGGTCAGAAGGTCAGAATCTTGTCTCTCACACATTTACGATACAATACAATACGATATGATACAACTTTATTGTCAGTTATTACTGAAATTTGTTTTGCAGTTCATAGGACACTCCGTTTTCAAACATACAAAAACACATAGATTGGGCACACATACCGGTTACACAAAACATACCAGTTCTTGATGGCATTCGGCCATTCACCGATTCTGGTTGAGCAACAGGATGGATTGGTGGATAAATGAATTTTTGAGTTTATTGTGTTCAAATGTAGGGATTCTGAATCATTTGTTTGAAAGTTGGTATTCACTGTTGAGAACATGGGAGGAGTCAGAGGAAATGGAGTTGGCTAACCAATCATGCTTTTCCTGTGTGCTTCATGAAAATTACTTATGAGTGGTTGACCAATGATCTTTGCACAGATTATTTGGTTGTTGAATTTAATTTTAAAGTCCTCGGACGGTGACATTTTTTTATTGAACCAATAAACTGATTGTATGAAAATATTCCATTCTGGCCATTCCCGTGATTTAAAATGTGTCACCAGCCTCCATAAATGACTTCATTTGTTAATAGCCCATATTTCACTTAGTGATGCTGCAGTACCGCCATCTCTCGATAGGGGCGTGCAGCAGTGACGTCAGGTCAGGGAGAAACAGGAAATGGCTGCAGGAAATGGATGATAACCTGCCTGCAGAAATGGCTGAACGACAGCAGAGTGATTCGGACAGCCATTATTTTATCGAGTATGACGACCGCAGTATAAGTGATGATATTGAAACTGACGAATCTGATGATGAAGTAGTTTTGGGTGGTGCTGATGGGGTTATTCAGCCGTATTTGTTCGAGCCCGAGGGTGCGGCGGAAGACGCGGACGAAACAGCGACCGGAGCAGAACGAGAGGCAAGAACGAGAGGCTCGCCGATTTATATTGGTAAAATATGCTTTGAAATTTTTTTTTTTAGGCGATATGCATGGTCACACACTTAATTATCAAAATAAAACTGCCAATTTTTCCCTCGCTGCCTTACTTGGCGACTTATAAACATTCTCTTTCTGCTCAAAATTTTTTACATGTTTTAAATATTTTCTAATCAAACTTCATAGACCAATTTATATAGCACTCCCACGAGCCATTAGTTTATTATAAGCATCTGATTATACCATTTTTTTTAACAGGTGCACTTGTGAGAAATGCAACATTATGCCAACATCAACTGAATCTCGGTGCTGCCAGGAGGTATTGAAGGTGAAGAAGTGAGGGTTATGTTGCCTGCCTGTGCTGTGAGCCTCATCAGAGAAACATTCCCATCTGATCACTACAAGGGATTTTGCCTACCAAGATTAGATTTGTGATCAATGTTATTTAAATAAAGTTTTTTAAAATCATATATTGAGTTTATTAATGTGCATGTCAATTTTATAATTCTAATATTTCAGCATTCATCAAAGTCGGATCTCATATACATTAGAGTAATTTTTCTACCATTTTATGGTGTAAAATTCGTGTGCAATTTTTAAAAGCACATTTCTCTAAAAATCTTAGGCTTATATTTTTTTGTCTTGGCAAAATATGTTGCTTCCCTAACAATTGAAAGCTGAACTTTCATTGCTAATTGGAAATTTATTCTACTTTTACATGTTTGATTTTGAAAATCTAGATACATGTTGCTCAACAGCATCAGCTTTGATGGGACGCTGAAATTTGGCACTCAATGTTGCTGGAACTCGGGCTTGTACAGAGTGCCACTGCTCCAATAAGTGGGTTGGATCAACCAAGGTTTTGTCGAAAAGAGTATTCATCAGATCATCCACATATTCTGAAATAAAATTAATTTAATAAAAATTAGAAATCGAAAGCTCCTTGTAAGTGGTCGTGGAAATTCCAACGATACCGACTGCATTTAGAACTCTGAGGACCTTGACATATGACGCCCCAGTGAAGAGAATGGCGGATGAAAGCTGTATGTTACCAGCTGGCATGTCCCTGATCATCGGCTGGCTGTGCCAGGATAGATCCTCAACACAATGTGGACAATGTTGTTTGATCACCAACAGAGAGCCTTTAGTGTGACTTGTTACCTCACATGGATGACTGCAATGAGGACAATTGCTGAATAATCAAATTCAAAAAAAAAAATCCACAGTATTTGAAGGTTGAGTGACAGTGGATAACATCTGCAAAAACAGTAGATCAACATAATTTCATTCCAGAGGTGTCAAATTGGATTACATATATAGAAATATAACTTGAGCAAACAGGCACAACCACCTCCCTATACAGCACTGAATATTTCATATTTGATTAGTATGAATAAGATAAGATAAGATAAGCCTTTATTAGTCCCACAACGGGGAAATTCCAGGATTGCAACAGCACAGGGATAGCAACACTCAGAGCAACAATCAGAAGGCAAGAAAAAAAACAAGCAAGCAAGAGCAGCTAATATACATATGTACATATTACTATAAAATATATATACACACACACACACACACAGACACACAGTGCAGAGCATTGTAGCTGGATGGAATAAATATATGAATATATGAACACAGTGCAGAGCATTGTAGCTAGATGGAATAAATATGTAAATATATAAACACACACAGTGCGGAGCAATGTAGCTAGATGGAATAATATGTAGATATATAAAAACACAGTGCGGAGCATTGTAGCTAGATGGAATAAATATATAGATATATAAATATAAACACACCCAGTGCTGAGCATTGTAGCTAGATGGAATAAATATATAGATATATAAATATAAACACACCCAGTGCAGAGCATTGTAGCTAGATGGAATAAATATGTAAATATATAAACACACACAGTGCAGAGCATTGTTGCTAGGTGGGATGAAACAGCATAACCGTCTATTTAGTTATCCTACATGGTATGATTATGTGCCCATACATATTCTCACCCTCCATAGCGACCGGTATGTTCCTAGTTGTATGCCGGAGAGGACCATTGTGTAAGTCTATTGCATCTTTTGCATTCAAAAAACTATTAGTTTGTTACGTCTTTTTGCTATCTCTGCGAGCAGCCCTGCTTAGGTTGTACAGTCTGACAGCCGTTGGTAGGAAGGACCTACGAAACCTCTCGGTTGTGCACCTGGGATGATGTAGTCTGCTGCTAAATGAGCTCCTCAGTGCATCCAGTATGTCCTGCATAGGGTGGAACTCGGACTCCAGCAGAGATGACAGTTTAGCCACCGTCCTTCTCTCTCCTATCTCCTCCATCGGATCAAGGCGTTGCCCCAGGACAGAGCTAGCTTTCTTAATCAGTTTGTTCAGTCTCTTCCTATCGGCTGCAGTAATGCCACTGCCCCAGCAGACCACTCCAAAAGTGATGGCTGATGCCACCACCGTGTCATAGAATGACTTCAGCAGCGCCCCTTGTACACCAAAAGACCTGAGTCTCCTCAGCAGGAACAGCCTGCGCTGTCCCTTCTTGTAGAGTGCGTCAGTATTGTGTGACCAGTCTAGTTTATTGTTCAGATGAATACCCAGGTACTTGTAGGATGTCACCATCTCGATGTCTGTTCCCTGTATATTTACTGGTGCTGTGAGGGGCTGCCCATGCCTGCGGCAGTCCACCACCAGCTCCTTAGTTTTCCTCGCGTTGATCTGGAGGCAGTTCCGATGGCACCAGTCCACAAAGTCCTGCACGGTGGCGCAGTGGTTTAGCACTGTGGCAGCACAGTTTTACCCTCGGCCGGGGGACCGCGGGGATCATGAGATCGTGGGTTCGATCCCAGCCCCCGACCAACAGTGAGCTGTGTGGAGTTTGCATGTTCTCCCCGTGTTGCGCGGGTTTACTCCGGGATTTCTCCGGTTTCCTCCCGCACACCAAAAAAACATGTAGGTTTAGGGCGCTCGCGCACGCAGCGACCAGCAGCCGGTGGCTTGTCACCAGACTGCAAACCACATCTACCTACGGGTACAAATAAGTAACAAAAAAAAAAAAAAAAAAAGCCCTCTGTACTCAGCTTCATCTCCGCTGGAGATGAGACCAACGATCGCAGAGTCATCAGAGAACTTCTGTAGATGGCAATGTGTTGTGTTGTGTGAGAAGTCCGCAGTATAAAGAGTGAACAGGAAGGGAGCCAGCACCGTTCCCTGGGGGGCCCCCGTGCTACTGATGATCGTGTCGGAAACACAGTCCCGGGTTCTCACAAACT